>CM052538.1:75943758-76094631 GCA_028533065.1 Trachops cirrhosus | reverse complement strand
AGCTAAAGAACTTATGACACATGGACATGAACTAAAGGAGGGGAATGTGGGTGGGAGAGGGTGTTCAGGGTGGAGGGGAATGAAGGGGAGATAATAGGACAACTGTAATAGCATAATCAATAAAATATATTTAAAAAAAGAAATAAGATGTAGAATATTTCCATCAGCCTAGAAACTTGTCTCATGTTCCTTTCAGTTCAGTATCCTTCACCCCAAAGGCAACCACTCTCTGATTTCTATCACGCTACATCTGGTTGGCCTATTTTTGTCCTTCAAATAAGTCAACTCATTTAGTATGTAGTCTTTTGTGTCTGGCTGCTTTTGCTCAACATTATTTTTTGAAAAGTATTCACATTGTTATATGTATCAATAATTTCTTCTCATTCCTACATAGTATCCCATTACATAAATATATTAAAATGTGTTTATCCATTCTCCTATTGGTATTCATTTGGATTGTTTCCACTTTGAGGGTATTATAAATGAGGCATATGAATATTCTGGTACAAGTCTTTTTGTGGATATATGTTTTTATTTCTCTTGAATAAATATCTAGTAGTGGAACTGCTGGGTCATTAAAGGAATGTCAGTTACTAAACAATTTTGCAAAGTGGTTTTAGCATTTCCTGTTCTCACCAGCAACATGTTAGAGTGCCAGTTCCCACACTTCAACATATGACAGTGTCAGTCTTTCTGGGTGTGAAATGGTGTTCCATTGTGGTTTTAATTTTCCGTGATGACTAGTGATGTTCAAACATCATTTATAAGGTGCCATTCAAGTCTTTTGCTCACTTGTAAAATTAGGGCCATTGGGTTTTTTATTGTTGATTTATAAGGGTTCTTTATATGGCCTGGGTATGAGGCCTTGTCAGATATATGTGTTGAGAAAATTTTTCCCAGTCTGTGGCTTACCTACTCATTTTCATAGTAAATGTTTTAGTTTTCATACAACCTAATTTATATCTTTTTATGGTAAATATTTTTGTGTGTCCTCTCTAATAAATCTTTACCTATTCTAAGGTTATGAAGATACTTCCTATGTTTTCTTATAGAAACTTCATGGTTCTAGAGGGATCCAAGATGGCTGTAGAGTAGCTGGAAGCTCTCTCCACTTGCTCCCTGACCCAGACCCATCTGGCAGCTAAAACACACAACAATCAACTGGAAAATCCAGCAGACAGTGAGTGAGAGTGTGTGTGAGTGAGTATGTGGAAGAGAGTGCGGGGAGTGTGTGAGAGTGGGTAAGATCCTGCCCGCCTGCAGTGGCCGGGCTCTCCTAGTGGAGCAACTGCCACCAGTGCTGACCAGCCTGGCACTTCTGGCTGCACAGATTCAGGGTGGCTGCAGGTCGCCTCAGGAGCCCGGAGCTCTTGGGGGTGGAGAGAGATGGCAGGGAGGTGCTGGCTGCAGAAACAGTGCAGAAGGAGCAGGCCCACCCAAAGCTGAGAATCTCTGGAGGGAGCCTGGAGAGCACACCACCACTGCTCTGTGTGTCACTGAAGCACTCTTCCCAGCACCATCCGGGAAGGATCCAGAGAGAAACTACATAAAACTGTGGAAAGCTGTGGCAGGTGGTGGCCAGCCCAGAGTGAGAGACACTGTAATTTGGGGGGAGGGGGAGTGCATGGAGAACAGGCTCCACAGTGCCTGGTGCTACAGCATGGGGACTCCACAGAAACTTTTTTTGTAGAAACTCTTTTAAAAGAGGAGCTGAGGCAAGACTCAAGACTTAGCAGGGACCCAGTGCTCACGTGCACATATGTGCATGCACAGCAGCTCTGCTGACTAAGAACTCAGAGGGATAGAGTCACACTGAAGGGACTCTGGGACCCAACACAGCACAGCTGGTGAGCAGGGGACTGTACAGAGTGGAGAGTGTGGGCCTGAGCCTCCTTCAAGAGAGCAGCAGTCTGGGACTAGACTGCCAGAAGCTGAGCGCCTGAGATTTGCTGCAGCCAGGCAGGTCCCCTCACAGACAGGCAAGCCCAGCCTCCACCTGCAGGAATACAGGCTCTGCAGATCCATGAGGCCAGGCTCAGGAGCCCCCTGCTGGGCACATTTCCACAGGGGAAAGAAGAAAAAGCTCTTGAAAAGGCCCTTTACCAAACACTACAAGCTACACTGTTCCTTGAGCTCTAATCCACTAAAATCAGCAGAGCAGAGAGATTAGAGACAGGCACAAAAAGGGGGGTTCAGGGCCCTGCCCAGCCTTGGCACTTAGACAGAGCTGCTGTCACAGCCAAGCAGAAAAGAGCTGCCCTTTTTAAACAGATTGGCCCCTCACAGGAAACAGGCAGCTAACTCACCAGAAACCATAGATTATTGGAAAGAGTCTGGGACAGACCAAGCTGTATGGCAAGGGGACAGGGAAAATCTCCAACCCTCTTCCCGGAAGACTGAAGAGCGCCCCCTGGGGGTGACCCAGGGTTCCCACCCTCCCAATCTCACTAGAGGCCTCTCTGGAGGCAGGAGAAAAAGGTACTGGCACTCCTCTTGGGTCATTAAATGAACCTTTTGTGGGCCCTGGGATGATGAAAAGCCAGCAGGGCAGAACAGTGGGAACCAGCCAAATCTGAAGGAGACAGCCACAAACTATGGATCACTTGTAACCTTGAACAGGCTGCCTGGGGCCAGACTAGGACACCATCTGACATTACCAGGGGCGGATCAAAAAAAAAGAAAACTGAAAACACTGAATTCTACTGAGATGAAGTCTACCATGGTCTTCTTCATGATTTGCATTATTTTCTCTCCTGCATAGTTTTTTAATATTAATTTCTTTTCCTCCAAGTTTGTGCCTATTATGTCACTAGTTTTTATATTTTACTTTATTTTAATTACATATTTTGCTCCTCTCTTATTCCATTTTACCTTCTTGCTTCCCCTTTTTATTTTTGTTTTAAAATTTATTTTTCTCTTGCTACAACTTGTTTCTGTTCCACACTCTTACTATTTCTCTTCCCTACAGCCTCTCCATACTAATTTTCTTGTCATTAGTCATTTCATGTTCTTTTTCATATTCTTAAAATACCCTTATTCTCTCTCCACCTTTATCAATCTTTGCTGATTGTTGATATGGTGGTTATTGTTGCATTTCTACAATTTTATTTCTAGATCTTCACTATTTTTGTATTTGAAATCCCAAATGTTACTATTCTCCTCTCTTACTCCATCTTACCTTCTTCCTGCCCTTTCTTTTTTTCATTTTAAATTTTAATTTTTCTCTGTCTTAGCCTGGTTTTAATTCCTCTATCTTAGTGTTCCTTCTCCCTCTATCCTCTCAAAATCACTTTTCTTTCCTCTAGACAGCTCATAAGCTTTTCTTTTTTCTTCCTTCTTATTCCCATTCCACCTATATTAATGTTTGCTCATTGTCGATATTGCTGTGGTGGATCTTTTTCTCCAATTTGTTTCCTATTTGTTTCACTATATTTTTTGAATTTTTTTATTATAACTAATACTATATGCTTCCCTTCTCCTACTCTATTATGCCTTCTTCCATCCCTTTATTATTTAGAATGTAAATTTTATTTTCTTTCATCACCTTGTTTTTATTCCTTACTCTTATTATTTCTCCTCCCTCTACCATCTCAAAATTATTTTTATTTCAGTTAGTCATCTCATATTCATTCTTCCTTTCTTATAATAGTCTTAACCTCTTTACACCTTTATCAACATTTGTTCATTTGCTGGGTTTATAGTGTATTTGTGGGTGGGGGTTATTTATGCATGTGTAGGTTTGTTTCCTGGGTTGTTTAGTTTTGTTCTGGCAGCATCTGCACATCATCATACAAGACATGGTGGGCATTGTGACTCTCAGTCAGCCAGCCAGAGGGAAGGACCCACAAAAGAATGACCTAACAACAATCAAAACCCAATTACATCCAGAGAGCCAACATAAGTGGCATAAAGGGCATCCCAAGAACATCAAGTTCAGGAGATCAAGGAGACTACAGATCACTGAGGAAAGAAATAAAGGAAGATACAAATAAATGGAAGTATATACTATGTTAGTGGATTGGAAGGATTGATATCATTAAAATATCCATACTTCCAAAAGCAATCTATAGATTCAATGCAATCCTTGTCAAAATACCAAATGGTATATTTCACAGATCTACAACAAATATTTCAAAAATTTATATGGAACCAAAAATCACCCTGGATAGCTTCAGCAATCTTAAGAAAGAAGAACAAAGTCAGAGGGATCACACTCCCTGATATCAAACTATATTACAAGACCACTGTAATCAAAATAGCTTGGTACTGACACAAGAACAGACACATAGATCTATGCAACAGAATAGAGAGCCCAGAAATAAATCCATGTCTCCATGGTCAGTTAATATTTGACAAAGGGGGAGGAGCAATAAAATAGAGTAAAAATAACCTCTCCAGTAAATGGTGTTGGGAGACAGGTACATGCAAAAAAAAAATGAAATGACTACCCATTTACTGTACACCAGAATAAACTTAAGATGGATAAAAGACTTAAATATAAGCCTTGATACCGTAAAAGTCCTAGAGGAAAACATAGGAAATAAAATTTCAGATATCCCACACAGCAATATTTTCACTGACATATCTCCTAGGGCAAGGGACATAAAGGAAAAAATAATGAAACAAATGGAACTGTATCACGCAAAAAAAGTCTTTCCATGGCCAAAGCAAATATCATCAGAAGGAAAAAGGATCTAACCATATGAGAAAACATATTTGCCACTGATACCTTGGTCAAGGGTTTGAGCTCCAAAATATATAAAGAACTCATACAACTCAACACCAGGAAGGCAAATAATCCAATGGGCAAAGGAGCTGAACAAACATCTCTCCAAGGAGGGCATATAGAGGGCCAAGAGACATACGAAAGGACGCTCAGCATCACTAGCCACCAAGGAGATGCAAATTAAAGCCACAATGAGACACCACCTCACACTGGTCAGAATGGCCATCATAAACAAAGCAACAAACAAGTGCTGAGAAGGAATTGGAGAAAAGGGAACCCTAGTGTCCTGTTGATGGGAATGCAGACTGGTGCAGCCACTATTGAAGATAGTATGGAAATTCCTCAAAAAACTAAAGATGGAACTGCCTTTTGACCCAGTGATTCCACTGCTGTGATTATACCCTAAGAATCCTGAAACCAATTTAAAAAAACCTGCTCATTTCTATGTTCATAGCAGTATTATTTACAATAGCCAAGTGCTTGAAACAGCCTAACTGCCCATCAGTAAATGAGTGGATCAAATAACTGTGGTACATGTACACAGTGGAATACTACACAGCAGAAATAAAGAAGGAACTCCTGCCTTTTGCAACAGCATGGATGGAACTGGAGAATATTATGCTAAGTGCAATAAGGCAGGCAGTGAAAGACAAATACCACATGATCTCACCTATGAGAGGAACCTAATGAACAAAACAAACAAACAAGCAAAATAGAATCAGAGGCATGGAAACAAGGAAGAGACTGACAGTGACCAGAGGGGATGAGGGAGGGGGAATAAGGGTGAAAAGAAGGGGATGGTACTAGTCAAAGAACATGTATGAATGACCCATGGCATGGATAAGAGGGTGGGGACTGACGGAGGGAGTGGGGACTAGACAGTGCAGGGGAGAGCAACAGGAAAATTGGGACGACTGTAGTAGAACAATAAAACATTTAGTAAAAAAAGAAACTATGGTTCTAGCTTTTTGCATTTATGGCTATGATTTACCTCAAATCCATATTCACATACAGAGGGAGAGAGGTTTTGAGGAATATACAATTGTTTCAGCACCATTTGTTTAAAAACCTTTTTTCTCCCCATTGGATTGACTTGGCACCTAGTTTGAAAATCAGTTTTTTTATATATATGGGTGTATTTCTGAATTTTCCAGTCTATTCCATTAATACATTTGATTGCTGTAGTTGTATAATTAATCTTAAAATTAGGTAGTTTGCTTTTCAAAATTATTTTTCATTTTCAGAATGTTTTGGCTGTTCTAGATCCGTTATATTTACATATAATTTTTAAGATTTAATGATCAATTTCTTAAATAAATAAAATAAAGCATGCTGGGATTTTTGGCATTGCCTGGAATCTTTAGATCAATTTGGGGGAAATAAACATATTAACAACACTGAGTGTTAAAATCCAGGAACATAATGTATCTTACCAGGTATTTAGTTTTTCTTTAACTACTCTCAGCAATGTTTTATAATTTTCAAGGTAGATATTTGGTTTTATTTATTATTATTTGATAGTTTTGATGCTATTACCTTGAAATACTGTTCCCACTACCCAGAGTAAGCCTCCTCTGACCCCTCTCACTAGCTCACTCACATTCAATCTTCAGTTTTTAGGCTTTACCTTCTGAGGGAAGACTTTTCTAGCTTCCCTGGAGTACTTGTTATAGAATTTGACCATCCTGAGGAGTCTTCTGCATACTCCCCAGGTGACCCTAAATGCTCCCCCCAAAAAAGTCCACATGATGAATATAGAAAATAAAAAAGGAAGCGACCACACTGTTCTCCAATCCTTGTTCTCAGGCAGGGAATTCTCCAGCTGTGATGGCTGTGGCTAGTCAGAGATGCGAGTGTTCGTGATTGCTTTTGGATCATGATTTTTCTGTGTAAATCCTTGCCAAGGCTTCTTCTCTGCAGGGCAAATCAAAGGTGTTGGATGCAGACAGAAAATGTTTGTCACAATGACAGCAATCCCAGCAAATGACCTGGTCTCACCCCTACCCTTGCCCATTAAAAGCAAAGCTGCTCCTCACTGATCTGTCTTCCCCAAGGTTGTAATACTAGAAGCCAAGGCTCATCTTCCATTGACTTTGAAGCCTGGCTCACAGATGCAGGGGTATAATTGTTAATGACTAAACAACTTTATTTTATTTAGGGAGACAAGTTTCAACGATGTTAGAAATCAAAATATTTTCAGAGCACACATACAAAATAACATGTGAATAATAATAATTAAATATTTCATCTCATTCTCAAGATTTTGGCTACAGGTGTTACCCACTCCATGGCTCAAGAAAATTACCATCAATAGAACTTCCACCTACTGATACTGTTTTTCTGTTGACTTTTATAATAAAATTACAGGCATATTCCTGTGGAAGTGATAAAACAAAATCATAATAAAGAAATATATTTTTAATTTACATTTTTTGAAAAACAGATTCTAAATCCATGGTACTTGGGTGTTTTTGAATAGATTTTTTTCAAGTTATATCAAAAATACCTATCTATTGAAGAAAAACTTGAGGATGTAGCTAAACAAAAAGAGGAAAAAATTTTAAATCACTGTTAAAACTTTGTTGTATACCTTCCTAAGCTTCATTCTACATACATATACACACAGACATACATGAATTAATTTAACAAACACTAATAGAGTTTTTAATATTTGCTAGGCATTATTCTAATCACTTTATAAGTAATAACTCATTTTGTCTTTTAAAGCCATTTAATCTCATAATGTACATAAGAGTTGGATAACATTAGTAATCCCATTTTATAGAAACTAAAGCCAGTGTTTCATAGTAAGAGCAGACTCAGATTTAAACTCAGTAATTGGCACAGCTAATTGAATTCAGGCTCTGTAGCAATCTTGCTGGGATATGTTAGGTTAGGGTGACAAAATCTCAGTGCCTTTTGAAGTTCTACACAGAAAGGTGTATTTCTCCTCTCTCTCTCTCTCTCTCTCTCTCTCTCTCTCTATATATATATATATATATATATATATATATATATATATATGGCATATATATATATGGCCTGCCTAGAACACAACATATCTAGCAATGCAATATTAAAAATAGAGATATTTATTGAAGAAGATACAAATTACAAGAAACATTATACATAGGACAATGATGACCCAGTCCCCTTCAAAGTAGGCACCTTGGGACCTCACAGAGTTCCCCCAATTACCATCAGCTGCCCCATCATATTTTCCTGAATCTCATCAATGGTCTGAAATCTCTTCCCTTTCAAAGGTGGTTTTAATTTGGGGAAAAGCTTGAAGTCACAGGGTGCCAAATCTGGGCTATAAGGGGGCTGAGTCACCTGGATGCTTTGATGTTTCACCAAAAAGTTTGTGGCAAAGCTGCCAATCACCAGTTGCTCATAGCTGCAGCCTTCTGAATCATCCAAATAGTTTCCATGGAGGAATGTTCAAACTTAATGCAAAATTTGATGTAGATACATTGCTCACCTTGGTCATTTTGAAAGCAACAGCCAGATAGTACACATGCTCACTGCACAACATCTACTATATATATATAGAAAAAATAGGTAATATATAATATATTATTATACATTATATTATAATAATATAATATATTATTATATAATATATAATATATAAAAATATATATTATATATAATATATATGCTTGAGTGGTATTGTTACACAATATATATAAAATACATAATTATATATGTAATCTATATGTATATATCCATCCAAGTTAGCTATGACTCTCCTCCACATTATATTCACAACTGACCAAACAGCCTCTATCAGAAACATAGCTGATCTCATGACAAGGGAAAAACAGACACGGCAAACTTCCTAGCTTGTACTGATTCTGCTCAGATGTGATGCACTTCACATCCCCCATTTTGTTGGCAAGTAAGTTACACAGCCCCTCCTGAGATCAACAGGGTGGGATGTAAAACTATGGCGGAGGGGGGTTGCCGCTAACTGCAAACAATAATAAAATATGCCACCAACAATGTAGCTAAAAATGGGAGAGAAGAAGGAGAAAAGGAAAAGAAGGCAGAAGAGGGCAGAAAGAAAAGGCCACTGCATCTTTCAGTTTAGAAATAAACCCTGAGTGCTAGTGCCCTGGTGTAGGGCATTGGCCTGGGTTCATCAAAGTTCAGAGACAAGGAAGGCATGTGCCACAAGCATCTCCTGTCATTGCTCTGCAAACTTCTCACATTTTTGAATAGAAATTTTTTCAAAACCTCAAGGGATATTTTTATTACTATTGAGTATTAGAGAAATTATATACATATGGCATCCTGAATAAATAATGCCCCTTTTTTATTATAAATTCTTTTATTACATAATCATAAGAATGTAATTCTGTAACATAACAATATCACTCAAGCACACCATATAACATTTTAGGTGAAATATTCAACTTAAAACCATAAATTATTACACCCATATTATTACCCTACCAACCACAGTCAAGCAGGTATTACTTCTGCTTGGTCCTATATCTATATATATTTACATATCTATAAATCTACATCTATATATAATTGATTATGAGATTACAGTTGTCCCAATATTTCCTCCTTTGTCCCCCACCACCCAGTACTCCTCATTCCCACCAGCATCCATGGGTCATGCATATAAATTCTTTGGCTACTCCTTATCTTATACTGTACTTCACAGCCCCATCTATTCTGTACCTAACAATCTGTACTTCTTAATCCCTGCACCATTTTCCCCATTCTCCCCCTTCCCCCCCACCTGATAACCCCCCAAATGATCTCCATACCTATCATTCTGTTTTTGTTTTGCTTGTTTGCTTAATTTGTTTTTTAGATTCAATTTTCATAGTTGAGAATTTATTGCCATTTTAATGTTCATGGTTTTGATCTTCTTTTTGTTAGATAAGTCCCTTAACATTTCATATAAGGGCTTGGTGATGATGAACTCCTTTAACTTGACCTTATCTAAGAAGCACTTTATCTGCCCTTCCATTCTAAATGAAAGCTTTGCTGGATAGAGTAATCTAGGTTGTAGGTCCTTGCTTTTCATCACTTTGAATGCTTATTTCCAGGCCTTTCTTGACTTCAAGGTTTCTTTTGAGAAGTCAGCTGACAGTCTTATGGAAACTCCTTTGTAGGCAACTCTCCACTTTTCTCTTGCTGCTTTTAAGATTCTCTCTTTATCTTTAATCTTTAGCATTTTAATTATGAAGTGTCTTGGTGTGGTCCTCTTTGGGTCTTTTTTATTTAGGACTCTCTGTGCTTCCTGGACTTGTATATCTATTTTCTTCACCAAATTAGGAAAATTTTCTTTCACTATCTTTTCAAATAAGTTTTCAACCTCTTGCTCTTTCTCTTCTCCTTCCAGCACCCCTATGATTCGAATGTTGGTAACTTTGAAGTTATCCCAGAGACTCCTTAGCCTATCCTCGTTTTTTTGGATTCTTTTTCCTTCTTGCTGTTCTGATTGAATGTTTTCTTCCTTATGCTCTAAATCATTGATTTGATTCTTGGCTTCATCTACTCTGCTGTTGGTTCTTGTAAATTTTTCTTTATTTAACTTAGTGCAGGCTTATTTTTTGCCCGTGTCTTTTTTATGCTGTACCCAATGAAGTATCCAATGAGTTCCTTGAGCATCCTAATAAATAGTGTTTTGACCTCTGCACCCAATGGGATGCTTATCTCTATTTTGTTTAGTGTAAGAAGATAAGGCATTATTGTCCCTTCCCATGGAGAAAAGAGAAAATGCTTAAGCTATAGTAAGAAAAGAAGGTACTCAACAAACATTAGTTTGATATTTGCCATAATAAACCTGTCCCAGCATAGGACATGACTCAAGAGAGGTGCTTCGTAAATATTTGTTGAGTAGGTTATACTGAATCCTCACTAAAGAAATAAAACTGTCGAAGGTGCAATCCATAAGGAGGTGCCATTTCTCTGTCACCAGAGCGGCTTCCCCAAGAAAAGAGAAGCTTGCTCTTCACTCTTCTGACAACTGGGCTCTGTCACAGATCATTGCTCACCATCTGCATGCATTTCCGTCAGAAGGAGACCATATGTGGGGCCTTGAAGTCCCAAAGACAATTTTTTCTGTATGCTGCTTTCTTCTTTTTATAAACTAGCTAGCTCAATGATCTGAGAATAATAACAGAGAGCCCAGTATAATTTTGGAATGCAGTACACATTTCATTTGAGAAAAACAATCACATCCCTTAAGATGTACTCAGTAATTAGAAAAAAACCTACAATTTATATACATAACCAACCATATAGGTGACTATATACCTATAGAGGTAATAAAAGTGAATTTTATACATAACCAGATTGACTGCAAATTTTTAATAGTCATCTCAGTTAAATATTTTATTGAAACCTATCATTTATATTAGATCCTTCATAACATCATCCCACAATTTACTTCGAATTTAATGAGACTAAAAATATATAAGTACATTCCTGGGTAAATGACAACTGTTCTTCTCTTGTTATAGCTTGAGTGTAGAATTGCCACAATCCCGGGTGAGGACAAGGGTACTCTTTGAGTAGGATTTTAAATGACTGTGTGGATAGCATGTTTCTGCTGAATAAAGAGCAGAGTTACTTTGGGACAGCACCTGTGTGTGTATTTGGGGAAGTGAAAACAATGCATATAAATTAATATAGCTTGATTTCCCCCTCAATCTCACCATAAGAGAGCATCTTCACATTATTTCTAGAATTGCATAGCTAGAAATAGTTATGCAAGACAAATTATGTATTTCAACACCTTTAGTAAATCGCAATTTTTTGAAGAATTAAAGTTAATATGATTTTTAAGACATATAGAGTAAGAGATTTTACCTTCTTAGTAAATCTTTAGTGTATTTTTCATATTTCACATCAAAGAACTTCTATTTGAGCCAAATTCTTCATGCTACATTTAAAATGCATCTCAGGTGCTTACATCATGGGAAAGGAACAATAGCTATGAATTGACTTTTCTTGTTTTAAATTTAAATATACTGTAAAAGTATAACTTTTAACCAGTGTTTTCTTTATTATTGTTTGCATAGTATTGTTAGATGGTCATCAGGCTGAAGACTTCTAATTTTTCCTTCTTAGTCTTATTTCTTAAATCTTTGTATATTTCTGACTCCTTTTCAAATCTAGCCCAGTTTCCATCATGGATGCATTATGAAAGTAAGTAATCTGAACAGAATAATTAATGCCAATTACTCTCTTAGTTACCTAAAGTTGTCCAGGTTTTGATGTCTGGCAGAGAGAACACTGCCTTGTTGTTCTCCCTCAAAATAGCCTTGGCTATTCCTGCCCTCGGGACTTTATCGGAGCTGTATTGAATGTAGACACTGCTTAGGGAAGAAGTAACATCTTCACAATGTTCCAGTCTTTTTATTCCTGAACAAGCTATCTGTGAACAAGGTAGTTCCCTGCAATTTCAAATTTATCATGTATAGATTGCTATTTTTTTTCTATATCCACTGAGGAGATCATCTAGGTTTTCTCTTTTTACATTTTAGTAAGAATACTTTTATTAATGTATTTTCCAATGTTAAACTGTCTTTATATTCCTGGGGAAAATCTGAAATTGCTCAAGACAAGATTTTTTCTAGATACTAACATTTTCTTTTTAATTTTATCATTTTTGTTTGTACGTGTTATTGTCTTGTGATTGTGGTTTTCTTTTTTAAAAGGGATTTTTTTTTAGAGAGGGGGAAGGGAACGAGAAAGAGAGGGAGAGAAACATCAATGTTACATTGATCAGTTGCCTCTCATAGGCATCCCAAATGGACTGAACCCACAACCCAGGCATATGCCCTGACCAGGAATGAACCTGCAACCCTTCACTCCATGGTATCATGCCCAACTAACTGAACCACACCAGTGAGGGATGATCATCTCTTTCTATACTTATCCTAACCTGATTTAGGCATCAATATCAAGGCTATTCTAGCACCATTAACTGATAGGAAAATTGTTTTTTTCTATTCTCTAGAACTGTTTCCATAACACAGGTATCTTCTTTCTCAAATGCTTGCTTCATTGGCCTGTAAAACCATGTAGTATACTGGAGACAAGATAATAGGAGTTTGATTTTAAGCTGCTTATTAAAATTTTTTTGATGATTATTGGTATATTAAGATTCTCCATTTCTTCTTGAATTGCTCTTCTAAGGTGTATTTTTCTAAGGTATTTTATGGATTGACTTCTTCCTTTCTTTAAGTTGGTGATAAAGACATTTTTAAAAAATCTAAGTTCCTAACTGAATTTGAAAAACACCTTGCATTATTTTTTGACCCTCTAGCAATTTGTATTCTTAACTAAAAATTATGCTATCTGGACCATGTTCTCTGAATTTATTGCCTCATACAACTAAACCACCTAGTTTTCCTGCAGCCGAGAAAAAAGAGAACTATCTTTTTTCTTAATCTTGGAATTTTTATCCCAATAGATCAGGTTAGTCTGACAGTGTTTATTTTTTTATGAAAACTTGCTGGCAGCTATCAGCAAGGTGCTTGCAATGTTGTTTTTCCGACAACTTTTTTCAGTCATCCATAAATACTGCCTTATTATTGTGTTCAACATTATTATTATTGTACTGGAGTGATGGATGCTTAAGTTTTCAAGAACAAGAGAAGCATCCTGAATTTTCAAGAAGTCATTTCTTTAATTGTTTTTCCCATTTCTTTTCTTTCATGTAGCCTCTGTCATGTTGTTTTTTTTTCACATTTTTTATTGTTGTTCAAGTGCAGTTGTCTCCATTTCCCCCCCACTTTCCCCCGCCCCAGTCATCCTGACTTCCCACTCTCAATCCTACCCTCCTTCGGTTTTGTCCATCTGTCTCCAATGATTTTTAAATGTATAGACATGTATTGTACAGAATTTATATTCATATTGCTATTGTTTTGTGTTTTCCAAGAACAAATTATAAAAGCACAACAATAGAAAATAAGCAATATATGGAACCTTGAACAGGTTCTTTAAGGGAGCTTGTTGTTCTAAAAAAGACATGGTGGAATGCAGATACTGAGAAATGAATGCTACATCCTGAGTGTGTCCTTCTCTCCCCAATCATAAATTAAAGTGCACTGGTAGGAAGCACTAATGGATGGCTCTAATGATGTCCAAAACAATGGAAAGAAGACACCAAGGGTTTGATCTCCAAAATATATCAAGACTTCACACGACTCTACTGCAGGAAGACAAACAACCCAATTGAAAAATGGGCAAAGAACTTGAATAGACACTTCTTCAAGGAGGACATACAGAGGACCCAGAGACATATGAAAGGGTGCTCAGCATCACTAGCCACCAAAGAGATGCAAATTGAAACTACAATGAGATACCACTTCACACCAGTGAGAATGGCCAGCCTAAACAAAGCAACAAACAAGTGCTGGGAAGGAATTGGAGAAAAGGGAACCCTAGTGCCCTGTTGATGGGAATGCAGACTGGTGCAGCCACTATTGAAGATAGTATGGAATTTCCTCAAAAAACTAAAGACGGAACTGCCTTTTGACCCAGTGATTCCACTGCTGTGATTATACCCTAAGAATCCTGAAACCAATTTAAAAAAACCTGCTCATCTCTATGTTCATAGCAGTATTATTTACAATAGCCAAGTGCTTGAAACAGCCTAACTGCCCATCAGTAAATGAGTGGATCAAACAACTGTGGTACATTTACACAGTGGAATACTACACAGCAGAAATAAAGAAGGAACTCCTACCTTTTGCAACAGCATGGATGGAACTGGAGAATATTAGGCTAAGTGCAATAAACCAGGCAGTGAAAAATAAATACCACATGATCTCACCTAAAAGTGGAACCTAATCAAGAAAACAAGTGAACAAAACAGAGCCAGAGACAAAGAAATAAAGAGCAAACTGACAGTAACCAGAGGGGCAGGGGTAGTGGAATATCAGAGGAAAGAAGGGGAAGTCAAGAAAGAGTTCAAGAAATATGTATAAAGGACCCATGGACAAAGACAATGGGAGAAGGGAGGATTGAATGTGGGAGGTGGGGGGTAGGTAGGGCAAGGGAGAGCTGGGAGAAAAATGGGGACAACTGTAATTGAACAATAATAAAATAAAGACACCAGTTGTCATCAGATGCAAATTGAGGATCATTATGAAATGTGAAGGGGAAGGAGGATCATCTCTGTGGTTTCTCATCCTAGGAACGCCAGAGGAAAGGGGATCCAGCAGCTGCTACTCCTCTGCAGTGTGTTCCTACAGCCTCCCTTGTGTGTGTGTGTGTGTGTACGTGTGTGTTCAAGAGTTTCCCAGTTCACAACTACTGCAATTTATTTAATTTTTTGAAAGAATTGATTCATGGATTGCCAAATGATAGCCCAAGGGCCAAAGCTAGTCTATGGCCTGTTTTTGCAAATAAAGTTTTATTGGGACACATCCATGCTCATATTTTCAATGTATTTTCTATGGCTATTTTTGTGCTGCAAATGCAGAGTTCAGTGGTTTTAATAGATACTGGCCCCCAAGTGAAAATATGAACTCTCTTGCTTTTTACAGTAAAGGCTTGCCAATCCCTGAATGAAATCAGTAGGTATCAAGAATAGCTTAATCTAAGACAAGTAATCTTAAACTAGGGTTTGCAAATAGGTATATGGGATCCATCATTCTAAGAAACAATTTGTGTTATTCGTTGTGTGTGTGCGTTTCACTGGTAAGATGGTCCTCCGGCTTTTATTAGATTCTCAAAGGGGTCTTTTATTAAATGTATTAAAAACTAATAAGATCCAAAATGTATTAAGAGCTAATGCTTTAGGTGAATGCTTTTTATTTGCTCTTTTAAAGGCTTGTGGAATGGGTTAGAAGAAATTAACAGTTTACCTGGCTGGTGTAGCTCAGTGGATTGAGTGTGGGCCTGTGAACCAAAGGGTCACTGGTTTGATTCCCAGTCAGAGCACATGCCTGTGTTGTGGGCCAGGTCCCCAGCGGGGACCACATGAGAGGCAACCACATACTGATGTTTCTCTCCCTCTCTTTCTCCTTCCCTTCCCCTCTCTCCAAAAACAAATAAATAAAATATTTTAAAAAAGAAAAAAAACCATTTTAAAAACAAATCAAACACCCTGAGATATCACCTCACACCTGTTAGGATGATTATTATCAAAAAATGATGTGTTGGAAAAGATGTGGAATAACCAAAATCCTTGTATACTCTTGGTGGGAATGTAAAATGATTCAACCCCTATGGGAAATAGTATAATGGTTCCTCAAAAAACTAAAATAGAACTGCAATAGCATTCAGCAATCCACTTCTGGGTATACATCTGAAGAAAAAAATCAGTATCTCAAAGAACTATGAGGGTCTGTCAAGAAAAATATGTTTTATATTTTATATATTAATATACTGAGAAGAGTTTGCATGACATTGATGAAACCTGGTAGCAGCCAAGGAGAGTGGACTGGAATGCGCATGTGTGAACAATGACGACTTCACTGTACTAGTCAGTGGGGGCAGTAGACACCATTGAGTGAGCATGTGTACAGTGTGGCTGTCACATTCAAAATGACTGAGCAAGTAGAACAATGAATCTGCAACAAATTTTGTGTTTAGCTTGAAAATTCCGCCACAGAAACTATTCAGATGATTCAGAAGGCTTTTGGGGACAATGCAATGAGTGCAGTGCAAAAAAAGTGTGGCACAAATGCTTCAAAGATGGTTGAGAATCTGTTGAAGTTGATCCACATTCTGGAAGGCCTGCAACAAGCAGAACACCTGAGAAAGTTGAATGTGTACATCACTGAGTGTATGTATGAATACATATTATGCATGAACATAATCAAATGGGTGTTTTTACTGCCCATCCCCTGCTTACACCTTTGTTGACACATGAGAAAAGGAAATAAAATTCGAAAATTTAGCTTTTCCACTGTAAAAATCACGAATGTATGAAGCACCCTTTGAAAACTAATAACTAGCGTATTTTTCTGTGATACTAATGTTCTAAAGCTTTCTTTGTAAAGTGTTTTCTTGGGAAAGGCATTTTGCTTTCTGGACATAGAAATCATTCATATGATCTCCATCTATCATCCTGGGTCAGATTGCCTTTAGTCCTTTTAGGTACCTGCATTTGAAAACTGTAAGGTCCTGGCAATAACATTTGTGTTTCTTGCAGTGGGTGGCATCCTGTGTGCATAACTGTTTGTGAAACCACATGAGGGGGGGCTAGCCCCACATTGGTGTCCTCCTTTAGACACTGACATTTGACCTGCTGTTGTCTTCATCTTGCAGCATCTCAAAGCCAATCATTCATCCAGGTTTTCAGCAGCATTAACAATGATTACTCTTTTTCTTGCTAAATTTATAAAAGGTATTTTGGCATTTTCAATTACCCAGGTATTCAAGAAGTGTTCGTGCTGACTTGGGCCCACACCCACGCTAAGGATAGAGGTCCTGCAGCTGCTACACAGCCAACTCCCATTGTAAGAGGCGATGCACACAGAAGCTGACTTGAGTCTTAATCCTATTATTTTAATCATCAAAGTCAAGTTATGGATAATCCTTATTAAAGTAGAGGAGCAGTTTACAGCTAATCCAAAATATCTTTTTTGTATTAGATCTGGCTCCTTGCTTACAATTTACTACTCATCCTGTCATAATTGATTAGAGGAGGAGGCAACATAAAAGCATGTAATTCTTGTAGCTAGAATTTAGTAAAAACATAGGAAATAAGAAGTTGTCTGCAATCAAAAACAGAGTTAAGATTTGAAAATAGTCATGGATTCACAAAGTAAGTAGTCTATGTACAAAGAATGAAGAGCATAATTTTAAACACCCACTATAAATTATCTTTTGAGAGAGTCTCTGGTGTAGAGAGTCTAGGGTTTTTCTTACACTGTCCATGCATTCTGGTACATTTTCTTGCTGTGCCCCCAGTAAGCTTGACACTGGGGAAGCATTCACAGGAGATCACAGAAAATAGGAAGGTAGAAAGAAAGGGAAAGAAAGACAAGGGTGTTATTTACTCCCTGTGGCCTGCTGGACGAGGTCTCTGGCACTCTGTGTGCCTTAACAACCACAGGTCCTTCTGAGGAGCCCTTTCTCCATGGTGTTATTCTGGTCTACAGTGTCCTCCTCTTCTCCTATTACACCCAAGACTGTTTACCTGCTTCCCACACCAGCTAGTCTCTTAGCTCCTCACATTGCTTCTTCATTCCCTTCAACCAGCCTATGCCTGCCGGTGGTCCCTCAACAAATAAAATGTCTTCCTTTGAACCAATTGCTGAAACTCTGATTGATGCAGAGGGACTACAAATGAACAGACATGGGATGCTTTGAATGGCACCTTTTAACTTTCACTGGTCCAACGGAAACGTAGGTTTTGATGGAGATAAAAACTTACGATAACGGGTCTGACTAACTTACCAATCAAACAATTAAGGGTTGGCTATTCTTAGCCCCTTCGAGGTCAAACTGTCTTTGTGTTTATATTCGGTGGACTAAAAATGGGGATTCTTTCATTGATTTCACTTTGGTAAATTCTCAGCCTGGAATTATTTAGAGGAAGATAACTCTAGCAAGCATAAACTGTCTGTTCATAAATCTCAGCAAGTTTCACTGTTGGACATTAAAGTAGGTGAGGCTTTAAAATTCCTCAAAGAGAAAATCACAGTAAATAACAGATTTCAAAATAAATAACTCATTTGCATAACTCTCAATAAATAAATAACTCTCAATCTTTCAAATCAAATATTATATTCTTTTAACCTGTGCAGATTTCCATAGTTAATGCATCATCCATCAATGCTAATTTGTGAAAACCTCACTGAATACCAGCATACTACATCTATTAAGTGTGTGTTTTTACTTATTAACATTTATATTTCAATCTAAGCTATGCATGTATCTTTTACATATCTATAAATGTTATACACACACATATACAGAGTGGGGGAAAGTAGTTGTGAGTATGCAAAATAGGTTATTCTTATATTACTATTTATTAATTATTGTATTATTTTCCACATAAACAAACTGGAAACCTACTTTTCCTCCACCCTGTATATGTTTTAGAGAAGCTGACAAAAAATTTTTTCAGTAAAAACATTGGTGCATTTCTAGAGTGTAAAGCTGAGTTCATCCCAAATAAAATTAAAGCACTCTCTCACAAATGTCTCTACTTTGCATTTGGTATAAAACATTGTTTCTCTAAACTGTTTAGTTATCAAAATTGCCTGGAGAGTAATATTTTTAAAATATTACTGGATTCGATCTTAGTCCTTCTGCAGAGTCTGGGGCAGGATGAAACTGTGCCTGCTCTGGTCATCATCCTGTGCCAGGCTCCAACGCTAGGTCCTCAATAATCATTAGCTGAATGAATGAATCAGAATGTCTGAAGGCAGGGCTCATTCAGGGAACTATTTTTAGAAGTGTTTTCAGGTAATTCTGATGACTAATCACTTCTGAAAACACTGATCTTTAACTTAGAATTTTAGATCTGGTGACTTTAGCTATCATCTAATCCAACCCACTGGTGTTAAAAATGGAAGAATGTGAAGCCTGAGAGATTAAATAACAACGTGTTATTATACATATACCCCTAATATTTTTATACTTAGCAACACATTTCAGGACAAATGATGAGAAACAGTAGAAAAGGGGACTATAAGATAGAGTTTTTACCTTAAAGACAAGCCATTTTATGAATAGGCCTTAAGGACTACTAGAGATCAGCTGAAAGGTAACCTGAAGCCAGGTCCACCTGGACACGCACCTACCTGAGACCCTTGTTAGGATCCCATTTCAGGGGAACTAAGGAGACTTTCCTCTTCCGCCCCCTTTCTCTCCCACAGGCTTTCATCCAATTATGTCAAATACTTGAAGAAAAGTGCTTAAAATATCTGTACTGGTCTTCTCTTCCATGAGAATTTCTCAAATAACTCTCATCTTCTCTGTGCAGCATAAATTAGGCAAATAGCAGCAGAGTTATTTTTTCTTCTCAAAAGTCTGTCAATAATATAAAATTCTCTTGCTAACATGATATTTTGTGCAAATACACCAAAAATGTTTAATACTTAACCTTCTTCCTTCTGCCTGCATATTAACATGATTAGAAAATATTTGTGGCTAGATAATCATCAGAAAGTAAACACTTAGTCACCTAGCTGTTATTCACAAAATTATTTCACTATGTTTAAATGGAATTTACTGCTGACCATGGTAATTCTTATCTCTCTTTAAAGGAGCTTTACAGCCAGCATCTTCAAAAGTATTCACTAGTCCAATACAAAATTGCTGGCGTGTTGTTTTAAAGGTACTGGTAAAGTATCTGCTAGAAAATAATCCTCATTCTTTTTAAAAATGGTGTATGTTTTAAAAAGAATCCTCGTTCTTTTAAAAAATGGCTGGCATGGCTCAGTCGGTGGGAGCATCGTCCCATAAACCAAAAGGTTGTGGGTTAGAATTGCAACCAGGGCACATGCCTAGGTTGTGGTTTAGTCCCCAGTCAGGGTGCATATGAGAGGCAACTGATTGATGTTCCCCTCTCACATCAATGTTTCTCTCCCTCTCTCTCTCTCTTCCTCCCTTCCCCTCTCTCCAAAGTCAATAAGCATGTCTTCAGGTGAGGATAAAATAATAAAAAATAAGAAAAAAAGGCATATGTTGTGTCATAGACTGCAAGTAATAATTACAACAGAAAATAATAATGGTAATTAGTCTTGATAAAGAATGTACTATGTAGTAGTTATGTGTTAAGCGTTATGCAAAGTACTTCATTTATCTAAAAAAAAATGATTAGCCAAGTATCATGTGTGAATGTTGTGCATATTTGCATATATACAAATATAGCACTATATGGCATACCTATGTGTATGATACATTATATAGTACTTATACATTTACTTAAATACATACAGGAAATTTTGGGCACACATTGAAACAGTGAATCGTTTTGGTTGTGGCCATCACTGGTGGTTGCCTACCCAATAGCCATGGCCCTTCTCTCTTGTGAACAGGACACTGGCTTTGTTCAGTCAGCCACACGACTGCTCCCAGGGATGAGCTATGATCGACCCAAACCAGGCATGGCGGCCTCATTCTCTTTTGCCTATGGTGGGACTAGGGATTGGAGTCGGCTCTTGCCTGAGGAAAGACCGATAGGGGAAGTTTGTCTAGGACCCTGGGAGGCTTTCCCATATCAGAAAGTAAAGATGTGCATGAATAGCAGCTCTTTTTCCCCTTTCCTTCCTGTGTAGAAACGTTTTATTTGAAAAATGTACTGCCTAAAGCTGCATTAGCCACTTAGTGACATTGGGGTGTGTTTGTTGCTGGTATGCTATTGAATGGACGGTGGCTTCTTGATTATGAAACAAACTATGGAACCAACTCTGACACCACCTTCCTTTGAACTTCATGTAAATGAACAATTGCCTCTATTAGCAAGGGTTCTTGATGACTTAGGCAAAGTGTTCCTGACTGCAATAGCTACTTCTGGGGAGTGGACTGGGGATACAAGAAGGGAGAAGAGTATCTTACTTTTAATTTTATATGCTTTTGAGCTGCTTTAATTTGTTTTAATAATACTTTCAAAATTATAAAGCAACAAGTTTAATTCTTAATTGCATTTCTGAATAACTGGTATATTCATCTGGGGAAAGCTAAGAGCCATACTGTTTCCTACAGCACCCGTCTCACTGGCCCACCGTGCCTACCCTGGCGCCCTTCCCACTGACATACACACATATACACGCCATCACTTGGAACATCTGTGCAGGTAGCCAACTTTGAATTTTAACACCAAAATTTGCTTCTTTCCAAACTATTTGTGAGCACTGTGTGCCTCCCAAACAATGTACGTATAAGATGAGTCTCATCAGTGTGAGTTTGTAGGGGAGAAGTTTAGTATGTCTGTTGTGATTTACTTCAGTCCCCACAGTTCTCTCTGAAGCAGCAGAGTAAGAATGAAGAGTTGCTTACTAGCTGGGGCTAATATGAGTCAGTAGATATTTCTACCAGGTAGATATGTTGACCCAGAAGAGGAAGAAGACCTGAAGCATCAGAGAACATCAGCTAATGTGCTCACTGGAGTTTCTCCATAAAAAGACCTTTATCTTTGTACAGCCCAATTGATACTAACATCAATTTCACAACTGTCAGCCAATGAGAAAGTTTATAATCCTCATTCAGGATGTGCTTGGGCAGGATTTCTGAAGCCTAGGCTAGCCAGAGAATGCATCATTTCCTCCCATTTCTCCTCAGATCGCTAATGTCTCAGGCTTCTTATCTCCCTTAAGTGAGGGCATAGAGATCAAGCAGAAATTGGTACTCGGATACTACTGCATGGAGAAATAACAAACTACTGCATTTTGAGAAGCCAACATGCCCGTCCCCATCAGCAATATTTGGTTATATGGACAAGTGAAGAACCAGGATCAAGAGAATTAGAGCTAGGTTGCTGTCAGTACTGCCACTGCTATAAACCTTCCTAAGTAACAATCCTTGAATTTGGGCTCACATTTCCTTCGTGTATTTCTAATGTTGTCCTCTGTACCTCTTTCATCACCAAGACTTGTTGAGTTTTTTTTGGCTGAAGTTCTTGAAAACCTCACTCCCCCCCCAACTCCCTCTATTACAATATGCTTCCTTTCAGATTTTCACTTCTCCAATTCATTTATATGTAGCTTTAATTATCTTAAATAATAAATGACCAGAATAATCTTTCTTAGAGTCCTTTCTCATCATATTCCCTTCAAGAGATTTACTGAGAGATAGAAATAAACATTTGAACCAATAAAAAGATTAAAAATCAATCTTCAGGGAATGATGAGATTCCATGTTTCCATGAGTTGTTTCTTCTCCCAGTTTTTTGCTCACTTGTACAAGTCAACTTTCGGAGATTCAGATAACTGAAATAGCTAGAAATATATATAGAATACTTGATTTATTAATTTAGATAACCTTACTACTTAAAATCATAAATAAAAAATTATGTTAATTTAAAAATATTTGTGCCAACATTGAAGAAAAAGCAGTATTTAACTCTTTCCACATAGCTTCTGCATCAGTGTCTTTGTCATCTCTAAAGCTACTTTTCTTTAGAGAAAGACACCGTTTAACAAAAGCAGACGTGCACACACTCTCTCTCTAGGGGATTTTACTTAAAAGGAAAAGGTAACTGGGGGAACTTAGAGCTAGGCTCTGAGCAGAGAAGAAACTGGTTCTCTAGCTCAAATGCCTCTGCCTGCTGTGTGCTGAGTAGGGCATTTCCTACCATCAGCCTCCTGGGTCTCATGTAATACTTCAGTGGTGACTTATATGTCACATTTTGGTTGAGAGGACATTTGAATGCCCTGATTTTACCTAGTTCCAGCCATGACTCTTTACCTTAACTTTATAGAAGATGCTATAACATATCTATTCTTAGCCTCAGTCTTTACCCAGTCAGCTGAGTATAAATGACTTGGAGGCATTTTCCCGGTAAGAAATTCTCCAGAATCCCCAAATATAAAACAACATTTCTTTTACTATGACTTTAATACTACCAACCTTAGAACACTCAGAAGGAGAATAGTTTTTATGTTGCCATAGTCATGTAATCATACTACATCTTTCGTCTCCTTTAGCTTTAATAATTCAAATCTCATGAAAGTCTGGGGCACAAGACTCTATAGCCAATATATTATCACCATTTTACAGAAGAAAGTGAGTTGTTATAAGGTAACAGAGAGTATAATTTTGCAATGATGGGGTGAGGTAATCTCTTTCCCCACCCCACACCCAAGCATGCTCCTCAAATGGAGCTATTAAATTGAATTGCACTATATTAACTCAAACATACATTTTTTTCCTGCCCTGGCAATATGTGCTATAACTCTCTAGTCTGTGAAACCATCAGGCTGCAGGGTGTGACAAATAGCATGGATTTTGGAATTGGAACTGGAAACCAGACTCTACCCCTTACCAGACTACGTGTGACCTTGGGAGAGTTGACCTCTCTAGGTCTCAGGTTACTCATCTGAAAACCAGAGATAATATGAATTACCAGGGTGGTTACTTTTCCTGGAAAAGCAAATGAAAAATTCTGCTTAGTTGTCCAACTTTCTTGCCCTCCCTGCAAATAAGGGGCAAGGAATAAGTTTATACTTAGTGTTAATGTCCAATCAATTACAGATACATTTTCTTTTCCCTCTCAAAAAATGTTGGCTTTAATTAAAAACTAGAGTTGGATTTAAAAAAGATAACCTTAAGTGTTAGAGCCATATAAAATATTTATTTTTAGCTTTTTTGCTAAAAATAACAATAGCCCAGTTACACACAAAAGTTTAACGTTAAAGGAATCAAACTTAAAAAAATACAGTTATATTGGTGACATGGAAACTGGATTTCAATGGAAAAAATCAATCATACATGCTTCAAACAGAATACAAAATCAAAATAATGGCAAAAATTTAAAAGTTTAATTTTAATTACACCTGAAAAACTAAGTTTCAAAAAAATCCAAGTTTCAAAACCATCAAAAATACCTGCAACTATGTTTTCAAATGATTTTTTTAAGTAAGAAAAATACTATTTATTTTTTAAATTGATGTAAACATTCTAATATTTAAAAGGTTGCATATCTTACATTTTAATTTAAAAACTATTAAATCAATACTTTATCAAAATGAGAATATTTTGATAATCAACTATTCCACTGCTAGAGATAAATTCTAATCCTGAAAAGATGGCCCCGGAAAGGTGAAGTCAAGCTGGGTGATTACAATCTCTCACACCCGTGCTGTCTGCCTCCAAAATCTGGACAGAGTAAGGATTGGACTCTCAGCTTTGATTTTGTTCGGAGATGCGGTGGCAGCAAAAGCCACCTCTCTGAGAACCATGTTTTTTACTTTTCATTGAATTTATTGGGGTGGCATTGGCTAATAAAATTGTATAGGTTTCAGGTGTACAACTCTATACCACAGCATCTGTATATTGTATTGTGTGTCACCAACTGTCACCATCTGTCCTGTTTGCCTTCTTCCACCTCCCTCCACCCCGGATTCCCTCTGGTAATCATCATACTGCTGTCTGTGTCTGTGGGTTTTGAGGTTTGTTTTTCTTCTTCACCTTTTTTCACCCAGTTCCACAGTCCCACTCTCTTCTAACAGCTTTCAGTTTGTTCACTGCATCTATGACTCTGTTCTATTATTAGTTTATTTTGTTCATTAGATTCCACATTTAAGTGGGTATTTCTTTTTTTCTGACTGGCTTATTTCACTTAGCATAACACTTTTCAGGTACATTAAAGCTGTTGCAAAGGATAAGATTTCCCTGATGCACAATGCTTTTTTATCCATTCATCTACTGATGGGCACTTGGGCTGCTTCCAAATCTTGGCTATTGTAAATAATGCTGCAGTGATCAAGGGGTGCATATATTCTTTTGAATCAGCATTTCAGGTTTCTTCGGACATATTACCAAAGTGGAATCATTGGGTCATAAGGAAATTTCATTTTTAATTTTGTGAGGAAACCCCATGCTATTTTCCATAGCGTTTGTACCAGTCGGCATTCCCACCACCAATACAAGAGTCTTCTCTTTTCTCCACATTCTGGCCAATACTTGTTTGTTGATTTACAAAAATGACAGCCATTCTGACATTGTGAGGTGATAGCCCATTGTGGTTTCAGTTTGCATTTCTCTGCTGATTAGTGCTGTTGAGGAAGCATCTTTTCATATGTCTACTGGCCATCTGTTTGTCCTCTTTGGACAAGTACTTACTCAGGTCCTTTGTCAGTTTTTAACTAGATTGCTTGTTTTTGTTTGTTTATTTGTTTATTTAGTTTTGGTGTCATATAATTTCTTTATAAATTTCGGTATTAACTCCTGACCAGATGTATCGTTGGAGAATATGTTCTCCCATTCAGTGGGCTGTTTTTTCATTTTATCTATTGTTCCCTTTGCTGTACAAAAAATTTTAGTATAATGTAGTTTTACTACCTAATTTTTGGTTTTGTTTTCCTTGCCTTAGTAAATATATCAGAAAAAATGTTGCTAAAAGAAATTTCTGAGACTTTACTGCCTATGTTTTCTTCTAGAATTTTATGGTTTCAAGTCTAACATTTCACTATTTAATCCATTTTGAGTTTAGCCTTGTGTATGGTGTAAGAAGATGGTCTTGTTTGTTTTCTTTCTTCCTTTTTTTTTTGTGTATCTATCCAATTTCCCCCAAACCACTGATTGAGTAGATTGTCTTAACTCCATTGTATGTTCTTGGCTCCTTTGTCAAATATTAATTGACCATAAAGATGTGGCTTTTTTCTGGGCTCTGTATTCTTGTCCATTGATATATGTGTCAGTTTTTATGCAGTACCATGCTGCTTTGATTACTATGGCCTTGTAATATAGTCTGATATCAGGTAGCGTGATTCCTCCAACTTTGTTCTTTCTCAAGATTGTTGTGGCTATTTAGGTCTTTTGTGGTTCCATAAAAATTTTAGAACATTTGTTCTAGTTTTGTGAAATACACCATTGGTATCTTATAGGAATTGTGTTGAATCTATAAATTGCTTTGGGTAACATGTATATTTTAATGATGTTCATTCTTCCTATCTATGAAAACAGTATGTGCTTCCACTTATTTGTAACTTCTTCGATTTCTTTCTTCAGTGTGTTATAATTTTCCAAGTAAAATTTTCTTACATCCTTGGTCAAATTTATTCCTAGGGTTTTTTTATGTAATTGTAAATGGAATTGTTTTTGTAGTTGCCCTTTCTGATAGTTCATTGTTGGTGTATAAAAATGCAAACAATTTCTGGGTATGTATTTTGTATCCTTCTACTTTACTGAACTCATTTATCAGTTCTAGTACTTTTTTGGCTAAATCCTTAAGATTCTCAATATACAGTATCATGTCCTCTACAAATAATAGTTTTACTTCTTCCTTTTCAATTTGGATGTGTTTATTTCTTCTTCTTCTCTGATTGTTGTAGCTAGCACTTCCAGTACTATGTTGAATAAGAGAGGTGAAAGTGGACATCCCTGCCTTAGCCTTATCTTAAGGGATACACTTTTAGTTTTTGCTTGTCAAATATGATATTAGCGATGGGTTTGTCATATATGGCCTTCGTTATGCTGAGGTATGTTTTCTCTATTTCCACTTTGCTGAGAGGCTTTATCATAATTTGGTGCTGGATTTTATCATACAGTTTTTTTGGATCTATTGATATAAATATATGATTTTTATCCTTCATTTTGTTTATGTTGTATATCCCATTTATGGATTTATGAATGTTGTACCAGCCTTGTATCCCAAAATAAACCCTCCTTGATCATGGTTAATGATCTTTTCAATTTATTGCTGGATCCAGTTTGCTAATATTTTGTTTAGGATTTTAGCATCTATGTTCATCAGGGATATTGGTCTCTAATTTTCTTTGTAGTGTTCTTATCTGGTTTTGGTATTAGCATAATGCTGGCCTTGTGAAATGAGCTTGGAAATCTTCCTTCTTCTTGAATTTTCTGAAATAGTTTGAGAAGGATGAGTTTTAGTTCTCAGACTATTTGGCAAAAATCTCCTACGAAGCCATTTGTTCCAAGATTTTTGTTTGTTGGGAGTTTTTTTATTACTTCTTTAATTTCACTAGTTGTAATAGTTGTTTTCAGATTCTCTGATACTTTCTAATTCAGTTTTGGAAGATTGTATGTTCTAGGAATTTACCCTTTTGTTCAGATTGTCCAAATTGTTGGCATATAGTTGTTTGTGATATATTCTTATAATTCTTTGTATTACTTTTTCTCTTTCATTTCTCATTTTATTTATTTGGGTCTTCTGTCTTTTTTCTTGATGAATCTGTCAAAAAAATTGTCTATCTTGTTTATCTTTTCAAAGAATCAAGCCTTTGTATGATTGATTTCTTGGGATTTTTTTTAGACTTTATTTCATTTATTTCTGCTCTGATTTTTAGCATTTCCTTCCTTCTTTTCACTTTGGGCTTCCTTTTTTTGGTTCTTTTTCTAGTATTTTTAAGTGTAAAATTAGATTGTCTTATGTATTTATTTATTTATTTTTAATTAAATTTATTAGGGTGACATTGGTTAATAAGACCACATAGATTTCAAATGGTTATGTTGTTTATTTGAGATTTTTCTTGTTTCTTGAGGTAGACTTGTAATGCTATGAATTTCCCTCTCGGGACTGCTTTTCCTGTGTCCCACAGATTTTCAGTTGTTGTGTTCTCATTTTAATTTGTTTTAAGGTATCTTTTGATTTCCTTCTTGATTTCCCATTCATTGTTTAGTAACATGTTTTTTAGCCTCCATATCTCTGTGTGTTTTTCATGGATTTTTTTTCCTTGTGATTGATTTTTAGTTTCATACCATTATGGTCAGAGAAGATGCTTGATATTGTTTCAAACTTCTTAAATTTATTAGGTCTTGTTTTGTGTCCTAATGTGGTATATCTAAGAAAATGTTCCATGTGCACTTGTAAAGAGTGTATATTCTGCTGCTTTGAAATGAAATTCTCTGAAGATTTCAGTTAAATCCATCTGATCTAGTGTGTCATTTAAGGCTGCTGTTTCTTTGTTGATTTTCTGTCTGCAAGATCTATCCGTTGATGTCAATGGGGTGTTCAAATCATCTACTATGACTGTATTATTGTCAGTTTCTCCCTTTATGTCCATCAATATATGCTTTATAGATTTAGGTGCTCCTATGTTGAGTACATAAATGATTATAATGGTTATATCCTCGTGTTGGATTGCTCCCTTTATCATTATGTACTGTCCTTATTTGTCTCTTACTATAGCCTTTGCTTTAAAGTCTACTTTATCTGATATAAGTATTGCTATCCACAGCTTTTTTTTTGCATTTCCATTTGCATGAAATATCTTTTTTCATCCCTTTACTGTTCATCTGTGTGTGTCTTTGTTCTTAGATGGGTCTCTTGTAGACAGCATATGCATGGTTCTTGTTTTTATAACCATTCAATTCAATTGAATTGAACCATTTGATTCAATTACCATTCAATTACCTTATGTCTTCTTGGTTGGAGCATTTATGCCATTTATACGTAAAGTGATTATTGATAGGTACATATTTATTGTCATTCAATTCTTTATAACTATGTTCCTCTGTTTTTCTTCTTCTACTTAAAGAAGATCCTTTAAAAAGAAGATCCATTGTTTTTGTGGTAATGAGTTTCTTTAGCTTTTTCTTATCTGGGAAGGTCTTAATTTCTCCTTCAATTGTAAATGATAGTATTACTGGGTAAAGTAGCCTTGTTTATAAATCCTTACTTTTCATCACTTTGACTATTTCATGCTAATCCCTTCTGGCCTAAAAGGTTTCTGAGAAATTTCTCAGCCTGAAATGAGAAATCAGCTGACAGTCTTAAAGGACATCCCTTGTAGATAACTGTTTCTCTTACTGCTTTCAGGATTCTTTCTTTGTCTTTACCATTTGCTATTTTAATTATGTGTTTGATGTGGGCCTCCTTTGGTTCATCTTATTTTGGACTCTCTACACTTCCTGAACTTGTGTGTCTTTTTCCTTTACCCGATTAGGGAATTTTCAGCCGTTATTTCTTCAAATAGGTTCTCTATCTTTTGCTCTCTGTTCTCTTGGTACGCCTATGATGTGGATATTGTTATGCTTTATGTTGTTGCACAGGTCCTTTAAACTATTGTTATTTTTTCAAATCCTTTTTTATTTTTGCTTCTGATTCAATCCTCTGCTTCACCTAACCTACTATTTATTCCTTTTAGTGTCTTCTTCATTTCAGATATTGTATTTTTCATTTCTTACTGGTTCTTTTTTAATGGTTTCTATGTCCTTTTTCATGCTGTTGAAGTTCTCACTAAATTCCTTGAGCAACCTTATAAGAATATTTTTGAACTCTGTATCTGGTAAATTTCTTGCTTCCATTTCATTTAGCTCTTTTTCTGGAAATTTTCCCTGTTTTGTTCATTTGAGATATGTTTCTTTGTCTCCCCATTTTGGCTGCCTCTTTGTGTTTATTTCCATATATTAGGTAGAGTCCTAATTTGCTATGTCTCCCAGTCTTAGTAGGGTAGCTTTATGTAGTAGGTGTTCTATGGGACCCAGTGGAGCAGTCTCCTTGATCACCTGAAATGGGTGCACAAGGAATGTCTCCTGTGTTGCTTATGTGAGCCCTCCTGTTGTAATTGAATCTTGATTACTATTGGTCCATTTGTTTGTGGGGAGAACCTTCAGGCTGGCTAACTGTGAGAATCAACCCTAACCACAGAGTATGAGCTACTGTGCAGGTGCTGAGCACATGAATAGATTTTGCCTCAGCAGGGTCTGGAGTCTGACAAGATCTCCTTTTGGATACGCCACTTATGAAGCTAATTGAATCCTGCTCTGATATTGATAGAAGCTGGCCACTGTGTTTTTTCTGGGTTGTCTTGGGAGGGACTCTGGTGTAGGTCAATGTCAGATGCTGCTTATAACTGGCCCTGGGCATGCTTTTTGGATTTCCAAAGCAATCCAAACTTTGTGTCTGCCTCTGCTGGGCTTTGGTGTGTGTGAGAAGAACCAAGCTGCACATCATGGCTGACTTCTGCCAGCAATGAGCCTGAGGGCAGATCAGCAAATTGCCCGAGTTACCCTAAGATCCACCTCCACCTGCCTTCTCTTGCTGGCTGCCTGTTAGGCTCAGTCAACAAAACCCCCTCTGACAGAACTCCAGTTCTATGAGGTAGGTTTTCAGTGAGTCATCAGGCAGGGGCAAATAGTGTTCACCAGCTTGATATAGAAACTGGGTGTCAGTGCTGGGTCTCAGGCTACTCAGCAAAAGTCTCAGGGTTTACCAAGCTTGATTGATGCCCTGCCAGGTGCCCACACACCTTTGTAGTGGGGCAGAGTCTCAGGGAGTCATGAGGGTGAGGCCAGTAGTTTATCAGGCCCAAACAGACCAAGATTTTGCTGTGTGAAAGGATGGTTCTGCACTAGTCATCATGCAAAGGAAAAATAATCCCTATCTTAAGCTGTACAACTCAGCCTGTCCCTGATTCTGCAAGGAGATGGAGCTCAGCAGGGTGGGGCAGCTGAAAGTCCAAAGGGTAGGGCCACTGGGAGCCTGGAGGCTGGGGCTAGTGGGTTTCCTTCATGAGGGTAATAACCCTGGTCAGGTTCATGAGATGGGAAAGAGGGAGGAATTGCCCGTACCCCAAATCTACACAACTCAGTCACTGATACCCCCTGAGTCTTCCCTGACCTCTACACCCTGGCCCAGGCAGCTGACTCCTCAGCAGGGTGTAAGCTCCACAGGTCGGGGTGACAGGGAGTCCAGAGGGTGGGACTATTGTAATCTTCCAGGCTGATGGCATAAGAAGGTGAGGGGTCCACCCAAGAAAGATGGTGTCTACAGTGTGGAAGAGGGACTAAGCATAGGAATCCTGCTGGCAGTCCCTTCAGCTCTCTCCCCAAAGCCTCAAACCCCAGTCTTTCTCTGTATGACTCTAGACTCTAGTTCACTCCACCTTCTATCCAGCAAAGCCCAGGGTAAAGGGTTGTGAATAAGATTTTGTGTGTTGGCTCTTTAAGAGGGCACTGTGTCTCTAGCAGACTTGTCTCTTCCTGGCAGAAAGAATCCCTGCTGCTTTTCACAGCCAAGCCCTTTTCCCAGTTCTTATGCTCTGGGCTGGGGAGGCTGGCTTGGGCTTGAGACCCCTTGCTGCTCAGGGGAAACCTTTGCAGCTGAGATATCCCTCTGGAACCTCAGCTGCTGCTCTCGGGAGCGGGCACAGCCCTTTTCTCTGCCCTTTTTACCAGTCTCTATGTGGCTTCTTCTGCAAATCCTTGGTTATAACACTCATCTTCAGCTAGTCCTCCATTGATTATTCAGGTCAATTCTCTATATTCTAGCTATAATTCCAGTTTGGTCCTGGATGGAGGTAGCTGTAATATCCATGTAGTCTGCCACCAGCTTGGATCTCTATTAACTTTTTGATCTGGGATTTGCTCTGATTTAGAAGCCAACTCTAACCCAGTTAGGTGAAGGTGTCAGAGGAAAATGAAAACTGCTATCCTCTGATGACTCTCCTGAAATTTTTCATACTGTCTCAGTCAAGCTACAACACAATAAAGGGGCATTTTGCTTTAAAATCATATATTAATAATTATTTATTGCATGTCTCTGAATTGAATATTATCTGGCTAATGTATCACATTATGTTGATCTTAGATACAAACTTTATTGGTGTTTAACCTAAAAACATTTGGTTCATGTTCAAATGTGTCACTAAAAGTTTTTATCTCAGTTTTTCAATTTCACTTCATTGGTGAAGAGTAATTTATGAGCTTAAAACTCACTGAGTAGAAAATAATTTACATATATATTAAGTGTGCATTTTCCCCTTTTAATGGCTTTCTCCTAAATTTTGTTCAATATTTCAACTTGTCCTTGGTAACCATTTAAGATATTCTAAAGATTTCAGGACACTGAAGAACTGGGTCCAGATTTCTTCCCATTCTCTCTTTTTCTGAACATACCTCCCCCTCACCCAACTCCAGCATCAGCTGCGAGTCCATCCCATGTTTATACCAAATAAACCCAACCCTCTTCAGTTAGTAACAAGTTGGACACCTGATCCATGAACCAGACCAACCTGTTTACTTTTCTCTTCAGATTTTAACTGAGAGACATAGGCTGTGAGGTGGTGGCGGTCACTAGAGCTGCAAGGTTCTTTCAGATGAGAGACCATGACAGCCTTTGAGGACAATGCGTGTGAGGGCAGGCAGCGAGAGCAGGTCTGCAAGGCGGGGCTAGGCAAAGCAGGGGAAACAGAAAACCGTAGACAAGAGAACCTGTGGCCTCAGAAAAAAGCTGATAGTTCTTAAGACTTTTAGTTTCCAGGTCTGATTCTCTATGGGGCTCAGCTGTCCTCCCTCTCTTAAATCTGCCCAGGATCTGCTGTATGATAAATGCTTTTTTACTGAAGTGCCAAGAGTGGGTTTCTGTTCCTTGCAACTGAATGAGCCATAAGGCAGGGTAAAACCATATTATTTTTTAGGAATTCTACATGTCTAACTCCATTTAAAGCAAAGGAGTATTTGATAATGACAACTTTGAAATACTTCCATCGAAGATTTATGGATTCATTCTTCTGAGACTACCGACATTTAAAACTGGAAGTTAATTACAGTATTGGATTAAATATATATGGCCTTAGAGAAAATTAGACCGTCATATTTTGTAATTCAATTCCTTTGCTGAGTGCGGGTTGTAAAATTTATGACTCATTTAACATTCACCCTACTCTTTTCAATGTGAAGATGCTTCTGTTTTCTTGATGAAAAAGAATGGTAGCAGTTGAATAGCTTTACCTTCTTCCTGTTAGCATTTCCCATCTTCCCCAAGCAGTAGGCCTGTTCTTTTCATGGCGATTTTCTCCTTCTAAACACTGCTAAATGAGCTCTGGTGGCTTTAGCATTTTTGTCAAGCTTCAACTTATTTGGGCCTCAGCAAAGGACTACTTCTGATATAAAGCTAATTCATTTACCTTCTTAAGCTAAGGGATAAGGTAAGAGTCAAATGAATTTGAGAGGATACAAGAATAGGGTAATGAAAAGTAACTGGCAAAAACAGTTAGGGTAAGTAGATGAGTTAAGAATCCACCTTGTGGAGAAAATAGGTGACAGCATAGGTTCCGAAAAATGTCCTTAGAGCAAGTGGAATAGATTGAAATTTCCTACGTGATCATTTGCCTTTTCCTGGCATCTCTACAAATATGATCTTTCACAGCTAAGGTGTGCATTATTTTAGGAGCCACAATTAGGATGTTTCCAAGCTCATCCTGGCAGACACAGACCACTCTCTCTCCCCTGACCTCCTGCGTTAATGAACAATACTGTAGCAAGAGCAGCAAACACGGTGGTTAGGGACAGGCTCTGAAACCCAACTGCCTAGTTTGGGATCCCAGCTCTACTGCTTAGTAGTTGTGTGACCTTTCAAGTTAGGTAACCACTCTGCGCCTCAGTGTTTTAATATGTAAAATGGGATAATACTAGTACCTACCTCACAGAAAGGATATGAAAAGTAATGAGTGCTGATGTATTATATGTGTTCCACAAAATCAGCTGTTACCATTTGATGCAGACTCTGGCCCACAGGGTCCATGTGTTGTGGCTGCAACAAACAAATTCACACAGACTACAGACATCCTGTGGAGAAAAGCGATGGCATGGCTGCTCTCTCAGTGAGAGAGGGCCCTGACCCCTGCCTGGATAAGCTTTTATTGCTTTTCTGGGCACATTACACCAGTATGGTCCTCATTTACTATGCACAGGTTCAGGTTTGCTTTAGGTGGTTACCTTTTATAGAAAACAAAGGAGAGGATGTTGCTAATTACTTCAAAGAAGAAGGATATTTGCAAATGCAAAGGGGAAAGTGGTTGAACTGGTTACACTCATCCTTGGGAGGTTTAGCACAGATTTTAGGAAGTTACTTTAAAGATATGCAGTAAACATTTGCTGCCTCAATTCAGGGTGAGGGAGTTTTAGCAAAAGCAAGCCCTGTAGCAGCCAAGGTACATGCAGGTCTGATTCCCCACAGGAGAACCTATTGGTGGGTGTGGGTCCTATGTACTGACCTCAGTCCCCGTCGGTTTTCTGGATCAGGGGCTGGGCTACATTCCCCACTGCCACACGGAATGATCCCCTATAACCATTAATGTTGTTGTTATTAGTATTGTTTGAGCAAGCCACTAGGTATGAGGCTTGGCAGTATTAGGGTCAGCAGAAAGCTCAGTCAGAATCCTCCCACAGGCGCTTTACCCTTTCCACTGGATGACAGTGGGCTAGGAGCAAGGACCTTGAGATCAGGCTTTACATCTTAGTAGCCTGATAACCTTAGCCGAACTATTTAACTTCTCTAAGCCTTTGGGTTGCTTATCTAAAGTTGGGTATCATAACAGGGCATACCACATCATAAGCACTCAAAGTTAGTTATATATACAATGCATAGCAGCCTTAAGTACCACATGAATACATATTATCATTAAGTAAATGGTCTAAGAGGGTTGAAAATGGGGAGTGCTGACTCAATTTCCCCAAAGTAACTGTCAATACAAACAGAGCAAAGCAAACCGCAGTCCAGTTGCCCCTGTTCTATACAGTCTCCCACACAGCACCTTCCCCTTCAAGCATGGCCCTGGGGAAGGAAGTAGGAAGAACCAACACATTTTTTCTCTTTTATTCTTTATCTTGCTTTAAGATTTTGTCCTTGGTTTCACCGGCATTGTCTAGGTATGGTTTTCTCTGCAGCCATCTTTTTAAAAATTTTATGTTAATTTCCCATTCTCTCCCCAAATACTCAATCTTGCCTTTTAATTTCTTAAATGTATTTATCATAATTTTAAAAATTCTGTTGAATAATTCCAACAACTAAATTCCCTACAAATCTGTTTCTATTATCTTCTGCTTTTCTTTCAATTTCATCTTCTTATATGCTGGGTAGTTGTGTTGCGACCATTCAAGGCCAGACAGGTTCAGGGTATTCACACAGATGGAAGAATAGTCATGGGGCCATTGGGACGTCTGACAGGCCTTTATTCACGAGTGGGTGAGCCATGCACGCTGCAAGCTGCGTGTCTCCCTGCAAGTCTCTGCATGGCACACGTCGTGGCCCTTGCTGCCCAGCATAGCACGTGCCATGGCACCCGGTAGGGAGTCTCTACCTGCTTAAGTACTGGAGGCAAACAAAGCCAGCTTTCAGTTGGAAAATTATATAACATAACATAATTCTGCACATGTGAGCCCACTTTGTGTTATGGGAACAGTTTAGCGGACCCAGTCTCAAGGCTATGAGAACACTACTTATAAGGCCCCTCCAAGGCTATGGGAACACTGCTTCCCTTAGTTACCCAGACACCAGAGTGAGGAAGCCAGACTGTCTCCACTTACCCTACATACCTTTTAATTGATTGCCAGACTTTGATATAAAACATTTAGAGATAATTTGTGGCCATAGGTGATGTTACTTGCCTCGAGAGAGAGTTCATTTTGCCTCTGGCAAGCATGTGGGTCTGAGAAAGTAGCAGACACCGATCACCTAACCCCGCAGGCTCTGTTGTTTGAGAGAGTTGGTCAGTGTCCAGCAGACTCTTCCTCCTTGGGTTTTCTGCTTCAGGGCTCCAACTGAACACCTGGGGAGTTCACCAGGTCCCATCCTCCTTAGCAACTTCTGGACTTTAATTTTTCTTCCCCTGATCAGAGCATCTGTTGAAAGCTCTGCTCAGGAGATAACCTCTAAGTTCTCATGTTTCAGTTGGCAGTTGACTGAAGAAGAAAAGCAGGACAATTTCAGGCTCAATTCTCTGGGCTCCCCTGTGTTTTCATCTCTGGAACCCACAAAGCCAGTTCTTTTCCACTTAGATAGCTTATCCGGTTTTCAAAGAAAAGCTTACTTCATAATATCCTCATCCATCATAGCCGGAAGCAGAACTTTTGCCTACATTTCTGTTGCATATCAGATGACCTTACTTTTCAGATTTTAAGCAGCATGCACATTTCTATAAAATAAGTGAGAGTTCCAAAGAGCTTGCAAACAAACTTTTAGTGGGAAAATGGGGTTTAATGCCATGGGTGTGTCAATGGGAAAGGTGTGAAACACCTTTAAGGAGATCCAAACCTTTACCCAGATGGCAAGGCCGACATATTCTTTCATGTTGCAAATCATATTTTCAGTACCTTGAGGAATCTTTTGAGTGATTTCTGAGTTTTAAGAATGCTACAGTGGTCCTGGGGAGCCTTTATTTCTGAACTTCTGGGTTTTCATCTTTCTCCTAGCCCACCCTAGGGTTACTTTTCATGAGAAAAAGACTGATTTATTACCCTTTAAAAGGCAACTGCAAAGTGACAATAATCTGTTTTATGTTTTTTTGTTTGTTTTGTTTAAGAAACCAACACCAAATTAAATAAATGACTAAAAAGGGTGAAACTGGCTTCAATCACAGCCAGGAAAATTGGCTAGGATTTAGATGTAATATGGTACATTACACATAGAGTTATGCAACAGATACCTGTTAAATTATTTATTGATAAAAACTCTCTTCTAGTCTACAAAGAAATCTGAGCTGATTGCACCCAGGATGGCAATGAGTTGAGAAGACCTCTCCCACCTGGCAGGGAGCATTGGGCACTGCCCCTAGAAACCACACCTGGATATCAAATCCAGTCAAGGATTTCTTTTCCTTTCTTTGAGTTGGTATGTGTCACTTTCATCTTTATTTCATTAAGAATAATAAACTCTTTACATCTCCTGTCCAGATGAATCCCTCTCTCTCTCTCAGCTCAAATTGGCTATTCTGTTGGCAGAATTCATACCTGTTGTTGAAAGACAGGAGCCTCTGCTTCCAGCCTCACCTCTATCACAGTAAGAGACAGAAATCCCTCTGGCAAAAACAAACAAACAAAAACAATTCATAAGAATGTAGCGATGGTCCATCATTTTTTTCCTATCTCAGATGCGGTGGAAAGAGGCAGAGGCACAGATGTTCCATGGCTTTATATTCGGGTAAGCCAGAGCACGGGCTGCTATCCAGACCATAAATGTTGGAGTACACCTCCTCTGGTAGACTTCAGACAACTACCACTAATTGAATGTTTTCTTAGTACCAGGCATTATATGATTGCATTATGCTTTAACTCACTATATTTTCACAGTGACTCTTCAAGACACCTTTGTTGTTTTATATTCTTTTATGAGATTACCATTCAGATGTGGCCATAAAAGGAGACAGAGGGAGAGAATCAAGAAACAACATTTATTATACTCACAGGTCCTTGACACAGGAGGCACACGCACCTGCAGGACCACACAGAGAATGACAGGGTGGACAGGAGGCAGAAGACAGGAGGGGGCGGGGTAGGAGACACTTAGGTTTCCTGGGAAAGACGAGGCAGGGCAAGGTAAATAGTTGAGGATTGGCTACTTCGGTCTATAGGGGTGTCCCTAGTTGTCTAGTATCCGGCCCTGGGTTGATGAAGGCAAAGGAACATTGCCTCTGAGATGCATAGGCCTGATAGAAAAGGATTGGTTAATTTACATATCAACATCTCGCCTCAGGCTGGGCTCTTTGCTCTAAGAATGAGCTAGCCCAGGAAGGGGCAGTTTCTCTCCAGACAGAATGGTTTTTTATTATGTCAAACACCATAATACAGTATATAGAAAATTATATATCCACAATACATTATTAGTAGTTCTGTGTAATAGAAGTGGTAACTGAGGTTCAGGGAGGTTCAGTGGGAACTCAGGATATTATTCATCAGAGTGAGATGAAGTTTGATGTCTGACCGATTCTAAGTGCCATCCTGCATTAGTCTTTCCTTCAGTAAAACTTCCAAATCATACTGTATCCCTAGATGTGCATTTAGAAAAATGAGATAATACCTCTAACGTGATTTAATTTCTTGGCGGGTTATTTTGCAGATTAATTATGTTAATACGCACATTTACCAGAGTTGAAAACTCTCTGTAATCAAAAACATTAATCTACCAATATGCTCCAACTGTTCAGTTTTAATGTATTTTACATTTCAGTTTATTTGCACTGGAAAGTAAGGCCTTGCTCATTCAATAAACCATATAGTTTAAGCTCTGTGCAGTGTGTTGTTCTGTTTTTCTGCCTGGAACAAACCCGTTAATGTAGTCTTAACTGGTTTAAGTTATACATCAGGAACTTTCCAATAAGGGGTTTTGAGGTCTTAGAACTGTATTTTGCATCTTCCTTTAGGAAAAGACTATTCTATGGGAGACAGTTTTTATTGTTTGAATAGAGGGGGGGAAGTAAACTGTCATAAAGAATGTAAGTTAAACACATATAGGAAAGATAGTGCAATTAGAAATTTAAAGATTTTCTTGAGAACAGAGCTCAATGTTAGAAGCATTGAGGAAAAAAAAAACCTTGATGGGAAATACTAAAACAACAAACAACTAAACTACAGCTTTTTTAGAGCAAGCCTAAAAATTAATAGTCAGGAGACTATCTTTTCATCTTGACTTTATTTTAGCCCTGATTGTTTCCAAAATGGACTGGAGAAAAACCTCAACAAATGACAATATAAAATAAAAATAATAAAACTCTGTTTATTCCTATTCACAACATTTCTGAACCCAAATGTATGGGTTTTCTACACCAAGCAATTCTCTCTTTCTCTGAAGACACCAGCCAGATGTCCAACAATTTGATTAATTATGACACCAACTGCTCAGAGTTAGTGCAGGTAAAGGACTCAGTCTCACAAGACTACCCCCGCTTCAGACACCAGTCACAAGTCCCAGGTTGTCACTGGTACTTTTAACTGACCAGCTATAAGTCAGGGGCTCTCACGGCACTCCCATCAGGTGCGATACTTGCTAGAATTACTCACTAAACTCAGGAAAATGCTTTACTTACTATTACCATTTCTCTATAATGGCTACAATTCGGGAACAGCCAATAGAAGAGATGCACAGGCCAACACATGTGGGAAGGTGTGTAGAGCTTCTGTGTCTTCTCCAGGCCACCACCCTCCTGGTACATGTGTGAATGAATTTTGAATGCCAGCTTTTTCAGTCTCAATGTCATAGAAATGAGCACTGAACTCAGTACAAGCTCAAGCAGATAGAGTTTGTTGAACAGAGCTTATGCACAAGGAAGTCAACCAGAAAAGAGAAATTGAGCTCCCCAAGGGGCTATTGTGGATGGCCTGCGTAGGGCCCGTAGGGTGAGTGTAGTGTTCTGGAATGAGGATGAGGTCGCTTGTCCCGTGATCATCATGTAGCAGCAGTTGATTCCAGGATAGTCACAAGATGCTTTCCATGGTCAGTGCACAACTCTAAGGGCCTGTAAATAAACACTTGTGCAAATATTCTAGACACCATTTAATTGACAAAACAACAAAATTTCAGAACATGATGTTAAGAAAGGATGTGTAGATCCCAGATAGCGGAGGGCAAAGTGGAAGCTACTCTAACCTCCTCCCAGGACCAATCTAGAATTATAACTAAATTGTAGAGAAGCATCTGAATAACCAGTTAAATGGTAGCTGGAGAGAAGCCTTATAACCTAGGATGGACAGAAGAAACCACTTCACCACAAGGAGATTGGTAGGGAGGACAGAGACACAAGCAGGCTGCCTGGGCTCCCACAGACAGCAGCTGAAGTTTCAGAGTGATATTTCATTGGCCAGCGGCATTCCCCTTGAGAAGTGTGGGATCTAAACTCTAAACTGGGCTCCCCAGCCTCTAGCACCAGAGTCAGAAAGGAACTCAAATAATGTCCAGCTGTGAAAAGAAGCAGAGGTTCTGTCTGACACGGAGATATGGCTGGAGATGCAGAGTGTCTTAAAGGGCCGATGCATACAATTTCGTTTGCAGCCACTTAACCTGAACTCTGGCAGAAGGAGTGCGGAGTACATATGCTTGAGGAATGTCTGGGGTTGGTGGCTCTGGGGAGAGAATTGAAGGAGCAGCCACCAGGATCCTTGGATTTAGTCATTCCCCGTATTGCAGAAGCCATCTTTCTCAGGCAAAGCACTCTTCTCCAAGTGGCATCATCCTGAGGGGAAGCAACAGCCCCACCTGCAGGAATTCCTCTGCCCCGCTACCGCCTTGGAGCCTAAGCAGGCTGTGATTATAGCTTGATTAGTTTGACAACTGATTAGTTCAGCAGCTAAGGCAGAAAAAACAAAGCAGCCAAAATGGGAAGATAAAGGAACAGACCCCAAATGAAAGAAGAAGAGAAATATCCAGAAGAACTAGATGAAATGGATGTAAGCAATTTTTCAGAAAGAGAGTTTAGAGTAATGATCATAAGGATACTCAACAGCATGAAAAAAAGACAGAAACCATAAAAAAGAACCAGTCAGAAATAAAGAATGCAGTATCTGAAATAAATAATACACTAGAAGGAATAAACAGTAAATTAGATGGGCCGAGGATCAATTCAGTAATTTGGAAGGAGACAAAATAGATAAAAACATCTAGGCAGATCAGGAAAAGAAAAAAGAATTTCAAAAAATGAGGAGAGCTTAAGAAACATTTTGGACAACATGAAGTGTAACATCTGCATCACAGGAATACCAGAGGAAGAGGGCAAGCAAGGGATGAGAATGTGTCTGAAGAAATAATGACTGAAACTTCCCTAATCTGGTCAAGGAAACTGATACACAAGTCCAGGAAACTCAGAGAATCCCAAACAAGTTAGACCCAAAGAGGCCTACACTCAGACACACCATAATTAAGGTGATGAGGCTTAAAGACAAGGAGACAATCCTAAAAGCTGAAAGAGAAAAGCAGGTACCATATTTTGCTGTGTATGATGTGCATTTTTTTTGCCCACATTTTTGAGGGAAAAGTAAGGATGTACATTATACATGGGTAGTACCTGAAATATCTTGTATCTGTTCTTGTGTTTTGTAATTATTTGTTACATACAATTTATTGTATCATAATATGTTAAAAAATAAATGCTAAAATCCCTTTATAATGCAAAAAAACAAGTACCTAAATACAAATAAATAAATATTGAATTTAAAAAACTTTTAAATATTTTTTTCCTGAAAGTTTGGGCCAAAAATGTGTGTGCACATTATGAGTTACCTATGAGGGAGCACCAGTTACACTGTTGTGGGATTACTCAACAGAGCTCAACAGACACATTTCAGACTAGAAGGGAGTGGAGTGAAATACTTAAGGTGATGAAAAGCAAGGACCTACAACCAAGGCTACTTTACCCAGCAAGGCTCTCATTTCAAATTGAAGGAGAAATAGGAGCTTCCTAGACAAGAAAAAGCTAAAGGAGTTTGTTAACACCAAACCAGTACTGCAGCAAATGTTAAAGGTCTTGCTTGAAGAAGAAAAAGAGAAAGAAGAAACAAAAAAACAACAGAGGAAGAAAGGGTGTCATTGTCCTACTTCTCTCCTTTAAGAATGTGGTTAGGCTAATTTCAACTATGGAATTTTGTTGAAAGCAAAAAGTCATAATCAGGCCTCTGAGATGGAGTTCTTTCAGTCAAGATGGAGTCCAGTCCTACTCCTATCTTTTCTCACATAGATGTGTTTGTCAACCTGGAATCTCTCTGAACCCAGCCCTTTAGGGATTTTACGGAGGTTTCATTGAACAGGCATGACTAATTAAATCATCGGCCATTGGTGATTGAAACTGATCATTGGAATTGACAATTCCTCTAAGCTCTCTGGGTGGGGCTGAAAGTTCCAACCCTCTAATCACATGGGTGCTTCCTCTGGCAACCAGCCCCCATCAGGAGCTCCTAGGCCCCCATCAGGAGTCACCTCATTAATTTAAACTCAGGTATGTTCGAAACAGGCTTCTTATGAATAACCCAAGATGCTCCTCTCATCCGGATCATTAAGAAATTACAAGGGTTTTAGGAGCCCTGTGCCAGGAAGCAGGACAAAGACCAAATGTATATTTCTTATCATAGACAACACCTCAGATAGTAAAGCAGAAAGAGAAAAACAGAAAGAGAAAATCAGGGCCAGTGAAAGCAGAAAAAGAGCACACAGTCTTGCCCACCACCCTAAGAGCTAAAGTAACTCTCATGGCAGAATTTAACTCTGTGCTTCCTGTTAGATGCTTTAAAATATTTCTCTCTATATATTTATATACCTTTTATATACATAAAATTTTACATTTTATATACATAAAATATATATTTAAAATATTTATCTCTATATATTTATATATTTTATATACATAAAATATATACATTTTATTTATATATTTATACATTATATATAACATGCTATATATTATATTGTATATAATTTTATATATTATATATGTAATATATATAAATTGTCCTTAATTTTAAGTAAATAACAAACACAACTGCCATACAAAATATAAATTTGAAAAAATATATGGCAAAATACATATATTATTTCTTTTTTAAAAGCACTTTCAATACACTTTATTTTTTAGAGAAATTTTAGGTTCCCAGCAAAACTGAGTTGAAGGGACAGAGGTTCCCTATATATCCGCTGTCCCACTGTCAACATCCCCTGTCAGGATGGTGCACTTCTCACAGCTCCTGAACCAGCACTGACACCTCAGAACTCCCCAGATGCGCAGTTTACATTAGCGTTCACTCTTGGTGTTGTGCATTCCAGGCGTTCTGACAAATGTATGATGTCATGTACCCATCATTACAGTGTGACACTAAAAAGTTCCACTGTCCTAACAACCCTCTGTGCTCTACCCAGGTATCCCTCTCTCTCATTAACCCCTGGCAACTACTCACCTTTTTACTATATCCACAGTTTTCTGGCAGCTGATTTTTGAAAAGAAACTTAATAAAGTAAGTTTACCTTAGAAAATAGGAGACACACATTTTTCTCAAAAGGGACATTTTTTCTTGGCCCTGAATTGTGGAAGAAACTAGTTTATGAGATCAAGATAGATACAACAGATAACATATACAACAATCTTCCAAAAAGTGTAGGAGCAGATCTTATTTAGCTTTATCTTATAACAAGTTCATAAAAGCTAGAAGTCCAACTCAGTAAGAAAAGGCTCTTTCAGATTCTGAGTTCCAAGAGACTAACTTGATTCAGGGTTTATATTTGGGAAATCCAGAGGAGCTGATGGATACAAAACCCTTGCCTAGAACTGGCTTCCATAAATATCATTTATTTTAACAATGATTTTTATAAGCACTGAAGTTTTGCCTACAGAACTGGTCCTCCATGATGTTTGAGAGCACATCCATGTTCTAGAGGCCAGAAGAGTAGGTTGATATTTCATTATGAAAGCTGATAGTTTAACTAGTACTTCTCCCATATGGCAGTGGGATGCAAGGGTATTTTAGGCAACTTTGAATTTGCTAAAATACTTTGATAAAAGCTCAGTTGAGATGAGTGATTCAAACACAACACGTCAGAGCTGGTTTAGGCATGGAAATGTTAGTGCAAATGTTGCAGTCACCTGCCCTTGGCACATAAAATCCTTAGAAGAGAAACATTTCACCCCAACAGTAAAACTTTGCCTGAGGAGACAATCAGTGTTGCTGAGTATTTACTACACGTACCATGAGCTAGACTAGGTACTTTACATATTTACCTAATTTAATTGGGTGAGCTATATGCTAAGAATTCCCAAAGAATATATTGAGTTGCTATTTGAATGAAAATTATTGGCTAAGTGAATTTCAAAGAAAGAATTTCAAAGACTGACTTTTTTTTAGTGATGTCAATTATGTGAAGATTTCTCTCCAGCAGTAATTAAACGTTAAGTTCCCTGGTTTCTTGAGGCCATGGCAAAGACAGTACTGGGTATTCAATTAGAAGTTGTCATTTCCCTCTTTGGCACACTGGAAAAATACATATTGCAGTTCTTCTTGCAGTTCAGTTGAAGCCTTGTGAGTAGGTAGTAGAATGCCAAAAATCTCAGTTCTGCTGCCCATGCTCTCTCTGCTCTGTCCACATGGCTACCTGAGAACTCCAGAAGACAGACCACAGGATGGAAGGAGCCCAGATCCCTGAATAGACAATTGGCAATGTATCACTTAGGAGAGCCCTGCAACCTGCATTCAATTTTGCACTAACGAAAGAATTTTGTATTGTGTTAAGCCAAAGGTATTGGGGGTGACGTGTTAAAGCAGCTAGCTAGTGTTGCCACTCCTTATTTTGTAATACTAAAAACTTACTGTCAACACTGAACAATCTTCCTGCCTTTATGTATAAAAACATGAAAATTTCTTTAAACTTTGCATCAGAGCATTAAAATACAATTTTTAAAAAAAATTTAAAGATTATTTATTTATCTATTTTTAGGCAGAGGGGAAGGGAGGGAGAAAGAGAGGGAAACATCAGTGTGTGGTTGCCTCTCAAGTGTCCCCTACTGGGCACCTGGCCTGCAACTCAGGCATGTGCCCTGACTGAGAATCGAACTGGTGATCCTTTGGTTCTCAGGCTGGTACTCAGTCCACGGAGCCACACCAGCCAGGGCTAAGATACAATTTTTAAATGGCTGACAGTTAGAAGACTAAAATATAACTCTATTTTATAACACTTGAAATTGCTTTCTAATTTGTTGGTCAGTCATCGGTGCCTATTTCAGTTCTTCAGGTGATTCTATAAGAATCACAGCCTTAAATAAAATCTTCCATTGTCTTTGGCAGAATTATTTTTTGTGCCTGCGCTCACTCATGTGAGTGAGTGACTGGTTTCTCATGTGTGCTGTATTAAACCAAAGACCAAGTCCTTCAGTATATAAAGACAAAGCCAGCAAAGAAGTGGAAGATCAATCTTTTAAATTGGTCATTTTAAAATTCTACCTTAACTTTTTCATATAGGTGTGTGTTTATAGATGAGGGAACATCCCCCCCAAAACTGAACTTATCTTCTGAAGCGGGAAGCCCTTGTAGTACAGGCTTTCCCCACTTGGTGAGAGTTCTAGGAACCCATTTGTATCAGTGTACCAGCTGGCATTGTTATGAGAGGCTGTGTTTGGCTTCATTAAACATTTTTTGAAGACTCTTTCAATACCTTTGCCCATTTCATGATGGGTGATTTTCGAGCACGCCTGCCCACAGCATGCTAAGTGTTTCGATAAAAACAAAACAAAACAAAAAAACCCTGGCATGACCCCTGTGCCCCACCCCCCTAGAGTGATGGTTTTTGTTTCCCTGGATGAAAAAAGTCCTCAAAGGGAAACACTATGCTAATGTGGAAGAAATAATACAAAAAACGGTAGATGCACTAAAAGGCATCAAAATCAACAAGCTCAAAAATTGTTTTAAGCAGTGGAAAAAATGTATTGATAGGTGTATTGCATCGAATGGAGAGAACTTTGAAGGTGGCTGAAGTTTAAACATGTATGAATAAATAAACAATTTTTAATAAATAAATTCTGTTTTGGGGGTCTCCTGTATTTAAATCGCCAATTTTTGTAACTATCTTAATGAATATTCTTATATTTTCCAATACATTTTTAAATTATTATTTGGCATTCTAATTACATAATCATATCATCTTAGAGTACTTTACGTCTTACTTCCAAAAATTCACATTTTTTTCCTCAACCAATTGCATCAAATATTTCTAAAATATTATAAAATAAAAAGTAGTGATATGGCATTCTCATCTCATTCCTGACATGAATAACAATTCTTCCAGTGACCACATTATACATTATTCTGACTTTTAATTTGAGATATACATCTTTTTATCTTATCAATGGTTTTTTTTAAATCAGAATCAATAGTGCTGATCATAGAGTCTGCGGCAACCTCAGGTGTTCTTAGGGTTAAGAAAACATTCAGAACATTCAAGCTCAGGAGACAATAATGGCTACATCTGGCATCTGTTCACTCAGGAGGACACAGGACAGGGACAACAGTTTACTGGCACAGCAGAATCACGTGCTCCTCGTCACTGGAACTCCTCACACAGCAGAACTGCCCAGGTACAAGATGAGAAACAGGTGAGAGACCGCTCTGGCTAACAACCTCATGCTCCTGTGGAGCCAGCACCTCTTGTGACAGCACCACAGGCATAATGCCCCAGGTCTCTGCATATAAGAGTCACTTGACTCAGGTTGGTCCAATGCTATGGTTCACTATCAGGTGTATCTGGCTCTCCTTGTCTAAATGCAGTTTATCAATCAGGGGTCCATTTTTGTCTGAAACATAGTTCACAAACCACCTTATCAGGTTGCCAGGGGAACAGAGCTAGAAAGTTATCAGGTCACATTCTCCAGTAGAAGGGGATGGGGTTTTGTTAACCCTTTACCCACATAAAGGTTTTCTGTCAGCTTGATTATAATGGATTTTTCTAATATATCCCTAAATTATACTTGCTAATCTTTTATTTAGAGCTTCTGCATTGATACTCTGTGGAAATGAGCTGTATGTATGTATGTATGTTGCACAGACAAGACGGCTATTCTTTTACAGTTTAGATAGCAATGACTTCTTAGGAATAGTTTCTAGGCATTCCTCTTTTCATATTTTAGAAGAATTTAAATAGTATTAAAATGATCTGTTCTTTGATGGAATGATATGCTCTAATTGTGGTATAATTATAGCTGCTGTATATGAGCTGAAAAGCTTGTAACACTCATGCTACTTTATAAAATCATTACCTATGATCATTTGGAAGGCACAACATATATCCAGATAAAGTGAGTATTGTTGTAAAAAATGAAAATGTTGGCTGATCCTTGTTGCTTTTAAGAAAGAGATGAGCTCAGGCAAGAGCTAGCTGCTTTGCAAGCAGAACTGGAAGAAAATGAGAATATCCAGAAATTCTGGGTGTCCCAGAATTGGAAAAGACATTGTTTTTATGCCCCAAACATTAATATAGTTAAAGGGATCCAAGCCTTATGGCAAGGATCAGAGTCAGGGTGTTGCCCTCCTGAACAACCCTATTATTTCAGCTAGCCTCAAGGTGGCCTCCATTAAGATGAAAGAGTAAGGTATGGGCATATGGAAGCAAAGAAATAAAGCAGGCTTAAAAACTAGGATCAGAAAAGACTTTGGGTATGGTTATCTGCACAAAGAACTGACTGGAAGCAATTAGATCAAAAGCCTATTAGGGTTTTAAGGATACCTTGTACTCACAGAAACCGTGAGTCTCGCCTGAAAATGCCTATCTCTGTTAGCTCCTTAAAGCAACACTCAGGACTTCAAATTTGTACCAGCAGGAAAAGAACCGTATATAATATACAGTCTCCAAGGAAGGCATACGCTCCTACAGTGACTTATGATGAGGCTTTGCAAGATTAATGGACAAGGTGGTAGAAGCAGGGGTGACCTGCCTGTCTGACCAGGGTGTCTCCTCCACTGGCAGAGCAGAGAAGCTCCCTAGTTCTTGCTCAGCTGGGAGTCAGACTTGCTGTGAATGAGCAGCTGCATGTTCCTCTTCCTTCTCTTTTCTTAATGAGAGCTTTTAAAGTAGTAGTCCTATCCCTGGGTCACCACCGCATGACAAGAGGGGGAGTAAGAGCTTGATTAATGGTTAGCATGACAATGGCTAAGAAAACTTGATAGAGAAAATATATCTCTCACCTTCCTGCCTGGACACCACCCCCACCCCACACCCTCATTACATTCAGTCTTTGCTCAAGTATCACCTCCCCAGGGGTGACCGAATCACTCCACCTAAAATCATACCCCATCACTTTCTACCATCTTATCCTTCCTACACCTTCTCTTTACACTTTTATCCTGTAGCGTTTTCTGTTTTGCTGCCCCACTGCAATACAAACACTTTCAGGGCTCAACTTGGTCTTGATCCCAGCTGAAGTCCTAGCACTTAGAAATGGCCAATACATTGCAGGCTCTCAATAAACATTTTTGGGAAAAAAAAGACCAAATAATTGAGAGCTTCCAATCTGCAACTGTTGCAAGTTGTGTTTGGCTTCGTGCTGTTGTTTATCTGTATCATATTGTGACCAGTGATAGATAATTATTTGTGTGAGAGAAAATTGGGATTACCACTTGCAAGGTGGCATTACCTCGTATAAAACCTAAACAAAAGGTTGTCCTACTGGAAAAGTATAGATATTGCTAAAAGCAAGTTTTGTTTTGTTTTTAAATATTTGTTTTATTTTTTAATTTTTAAAATTTATTTTTAGAGAGAGGGGAAGGGAAGGAGAAAGAGAAGAAGAGAAACATCATGTGTGATTGCCCCTCACATGGCCCCCATGAGGGACCTGGCCTGCAACCCAGGCATGTGCCCTGACTGGGAATTGAACCAGTGACCCTTTGGTTCACAGCCCATGCTCAATCCACTGAGCTACACCAGCCAGGGCTAAAGCAAGTTGTTTTGATCCAGATCTTTCTTGACTGTTTTTGAGACAGACATTGAAATGTCACTGCCATGGGAACTCCATGTCTGTTTTGGAATGATCATGGGTGGTAGAAACTGCAGCATATTAACCAGTTAGAGCTTGGAATTTCTTTAGAGTCTCCTCATTCCATGATTCAACAAAAACTGATATAATTAGCTAGAGGTCACTCAAGGGAGAAGCTAAAGCTCACCAGGCACATTCAGTCCAATCTGAGCCAATCTATTTAATATTTGCTGATTTAAGCCTTGTGCCTGGATTGGGCTGGGCACAAGGGACAGAGTGACAGCTGCCCTTACCTGCCTGTTGGTTAGATTAGTGTTTCATGGCAACCCTGGAGCACAGAAGCAACTACAACAATGCATTAAGAGTTACTCCAGGGAAGGTGCAGGCATAGACAAACAGGGCTTACCTCCTCACACAACCACAGAAAAAAATTACAACTTAATTACAAAACAACTATCATCCAGAATCATCAGAAAATCAAGCTGTATGGAAGTCTGACCACCAAGGAATTAAAGAAGTTGTATTCATCCAGATGGGTAGGAGGGGAAGAGATGCAAAGACTCAGAATGGGTAGTCCTATACCCACATGTGGTAGATAAAAATTGGGAGGCATACCTCAGGAACAAAGGATCCTAGCCCCACACTAGACCACCCAACCCAGGGTTCCAGTGCCAGGAAGATAAGTCGCCATAACTTCTGGCTGTAAAAACCAGTGGGGTTGGGGCAGCAGAAAAACTGTGAGATTCCCAGGTGTCTCCTCTTAAAGAGCCCACAGTGGACTTAGGACTTACACAGACTCATTTCCTCTGGGCTCCAGACCTGGGGCAGCAGCTGGAACGGCATCAGGAGCATACTGGGAGAAATTGAAGTGCCTGGCATCAGGGCAAGTGCCAGGGACAGCTTCCTCCAAAACAGAACTCTAGTGGCCAGGCAGTGACCATTGTCCCTTTTCTGAGCCCTCCCCCACACACAGCCACAGAGTGGCGACACGGTATCTGAGACTCCATCAACCTGGTTCACACAAGTTGCCATGCCCTGGACATTACCTAAGGCTCTCTCCCATCCAATTTATGGGTGCCCTTTTCTATAACCAGACATGCTACTAAATCGGGGAGTCAAAGAAGCTCTACCTAATACATAGAAACAAACACAGGGAGACTGCCAAAATGAGGGAACAAATAAATATGACTTAAATGAAAGAACAGAACAAAACTCCACAAAAAGAACTAAACAAAATGGAGATACACAATCTATCAGATGCAGCTTTCAAAACACTTGCTCAAGGAACTCATTGGGTACTTCAACAGTACAAAAAAGGCCAAGGCAGAAATGAAGGTCACACTAAGTGAAATAAAGAAAAATTTACAGGGAACGAACAGTGGAGTAGATGAAGCCAAGAATCAGATCAATGCTCTGGAACATAAAGAAGAAAAGGAAAAACATTCAATCAGAACAGCAAGAAGGAAAAAGAATCCCCCCCCCAAAAAAAAAGATAGGCTAAGGATTTTTTGGGACAACTTCAAATATACCAACATTGAAATCATAGGGGCACTGAAAAGAGAAGAAAAAGAGCAAGAGATTGAAAACTCGTTTGAAAAAAAAACAATAAAAGAAAACTTCCCTAATTTGGTGAAGGAAATAGACATACAAGTCCAGGAAGCACAGAGAGTCCCAAACAAGATGGACCCAAAGAGGACCACACCAAGATACATCATAATTAAAATGCCAAAGATTAAAGATAAAGAATCTTCAAAGCAGCAAGAGAAAAAAAGAGAGTTACATACAAAGGAGTTCACATAAGACTGTCAGCTGATTTCTCAAAAGAAACTTTGCAGGCTAGAAGGGACTGGCAAGAAGTATTCAAAGTGATGAAAAGCAAGGACCTACAACCTAGATTACTCTGGCAAAGCTATCATTTAGAATTGAAGGGCAGAGAAAGTGTTTTCCAGAGAAGGTAAAGCTAAAGGAGTTGATCATCACCAAGCCATTATTATATAAAATGTTAAAGGGGTTTATTAAAGAAAAGAAGATAAAAACTATGAACATTAAAATGGCAATAAATTCACAACTGTCAATAAGCAAAGCAGCAAGCAGAACAGAAAGAGAATCATAGCTATGGAGATCATTTGGAGGGCTATCAGTTGGGAGGGGGCAGGGGGGAAATGGGAGGAAAGGTGCAGGGATTAAGAGGTGTAAATTGGTAGGTACACAATAGACATGGGGAGTGTAAAGTACAGTATAGGAAATGGAGAAACCAGAGAATTTATATGCAAGACCCATGAACAGGGACTAGGGAGGGATTGCTGGAAGGAATGGTTTGTTGGCACCAGGTGGAGAAGGGAAAGGGGGAAAAATTGGGACAACTGTAATAGCATAATCAATAAAATATATTTTTAATAAAAGTTACTCCAGGAAATGCATAAGGTTGGAGAAGCATGTACCGCAGAATTTTCAAACAAGCAAATAATCAAAGGGCTTCCTCATGTCAGCTAAGCTTGGACCCAAAGTGTAAGTGGAGAGTGTCCAAATGAAGAAGGAAGATGAATGGAGTGTTTTCTAGGCCAAAGAAAAGATATGGAAAAAGAAGAGGCATGCAGGTGGGGCATTGCTCTTTTATTCCAGACAGTAAGTAGTTCTGTTTTCACTCACCACTGTTCTTCCTTTCCTTCTATTGCCAGTGTTCTGCCTGTGGATTAGCCCCTTTACCCTAATCATCATTGCTCTGGTGAGGTTTACTTGCAAATTCAATCCAGGAACCAATAAACAAAGAAAATGGCTGAGGAGTAGCCACTGGAGCCTGGATCCAAGCCCACATTTCACTTACAAAAATTTGATTTTCTGCAAAAAAAATATTTTGACTCTTACATTTTTGGACTTCCTTAGAAAGATCTGAAATGGATGACACCAAGCTGTTTGCCTAAAATAATGTCCCAAGCCTGAATTGGCATGGATCTTTCCTGAGATTAAAATAGAAACTTGTTTGGCTAACAGAAAATAACTTGGAAATCAAAGAGTCGTTTAAGTTGAAACCTTTATTTCTCCTCTCTCACAGAAAATTCCTGTTTTTATACACACTAAGAGATCAGGATAGTGAGGTCACTCTGCCCCAGAACTTTCCATTAAAATTTTGATGTTGAGAAACCTCAAAAAGAAAATAAAGATGGGGAGAAAAGTTTGTAATGTAACAAATCCATTCAATAAGTGTTTGTGAGTACTTACTACTCACCAGGCACTGTTTTATGCACTAAACAGAGAAACTTGTCCTTGCAGAGTTTGCATTGTAGCAGAAATAAAACCTACAAAGAGAAATAAGCAAATTATACAGGAAACTATTGGATTAGTGGTATGAGAAAAAACAAAGTAAAACAGGCAAGGAGGCAGCAGGAGGGGGCAGGCTGCAATTTTAAATAGGGTGTTCAAGGTTGGTCTCCTCAAAGCGGTGACGTTGGAGCAAAGACAGAATGAAGTGACTGCGTGAGCCGGGCAGACCTCTGAGTCCAGGGAGAAGTAACAGTAGCTCAGTGGCCCTAAGGCAAGGGCATGACTGGAATGTTCTTGAAAGGCAAGGAAGGCAAGGATTAGGAGAAAAGAGATAGGGTCTGAGAGGTTTGGGAGAAGACAGATCAGTGCCCTGGGGAGTCTTTCAGGGGTAGGGTTTGGGAAGAGGGCTCTCTCGATTGGGCTGATGTTTTAAATGTGCATTTTAAGATACTGGTTGTGTGTTTTTATTTGAGCGCAGTTCTTTAGTACAATATGTTTTACTCTGCCACAACGGAGCAATGTTTGATTAGGATGGTTTCTAAAAGATCTCTGCAGGATCAGGCACCACAAGACAGCTAAGTAGTAAAAGCCTTTCCTTTCTGGCGGGCACGTGCTCCTGGAGGGGCACCCGACGCTATCCTAATGTTTTGGGAGCTGAGCTGGCAGAGAGGGAAAGTCTGCACGTTTCTTCTTCAAAACTCGACTGGAGAGCCAAACGTTTCTTTCGGTTGGTTACAAAATAAAAAATATGCCTTTGCCAACTGTGTGCGAAAAGCACACTCCTGGAGTTTCCTTTGGCTAGTTTGCCCAAGTCTTGCTGTGGTTTCGCTAAATGCAGACGCTGCTCGGTTCCAGCCCCATAAACCTCTCTGGTCTTGGACTTCTCCGTTGTCGGGTGAAAGCTGTGGCTCTTCCCTGTTCATCACCTGTTGGGGTAGAACCCGCAGAGCGCGCTCCTATGCCCCAGTCCTCTTTTTTTGTTTGTTTGTCTCAGGCTCACCCTTTCTTGCTGAGTACCCTGCTTTACTCGTCCAGGCCGGGCGCGCAACGTTCCTCCCAACCTGGCGCTTGCCCAGCTTGGCTGGCCCCCAAGAGACTCTGCCTTTCCGAGCACCCCCGCCCGCGAGCTTCCCGCAGCCGGGCCGGGCGCCCTCACCCCTCGCTCGGGGCCGGGAGGGCTGCGAGTGGAGCGCACGCGCGCCCCCGCCCCTCCCCGCAGGCAGCGCGGTTCCCCCTGCAGCGCCTCCCTCGCGGGGAGGGAGCCGGAGGGGCTCCCGGAGCTGTGCAGCAGACCTGATCCGGCTGCGCGCCGCTTCGCTCTCCTCCGAGGGTGGCAGCAGCAGCCCAGGCGGCCGCAGCTCCTCGGGGGAAGCAAGAAGGTGAGCGTGCCTTCACCCCACGCCTAGTACCCTAACCTGGTCCTCACGTGTAGCCGCTCCGCCGGCAGGCCTGGCCGCCCGACATGGACCTCCTGTTGGCACTGGTGCTCGGGTCCTCTCTCTACCTGCCCGCGGCCACTGAATTCGACGGGAGGTGAGTTGGCCCCAGCTCGACCTGTCTTCCGCCGTCTTTCCCACGTTAATCACCTAGAGTCCTGAGGTCCCCTCTGCCGGCGTGGTGGCGCGGTCACGGAAGCTCGGCGGGAGGAGCCGAGCCACTCTCACCCCTCGGGGGGACCCAGCTGCGGCTCCCGGCTGGGGGATTCGGGCTAGGAGCGAAGGGAATCTTGAGCCCGGCATCTCGCCTCTGAGGTGACGCGCGGGACTTCCCTTGGCCAGGAAACTCTCGCTCCTGATTTAGACGACTCTTCAGTGGGGAAACTTCCCAGTGGCAGGGTCGCATCCCGGCTTGGAGCTCTCAGGGATGCTCACAAGGAGGGTGGCGGTGAGAGAGCCACTGGGTTTCCAGGGGAGACCTGTTTGCTTTTCCACTTGATTTTCTAGAAAGACTCAAAATAAGGACCGAGGTGTGTAAGTGTGTGCGCGCGCGCACACACACCCACAGCTACCCCCAAGACCTCGGGCAAGTCTGACTACGGCGTGCTCTGACAGGTTCCAACAACCAGACTCCGTCTCCGCTGTCACTAGGCTCTTCCTACCGCCGCGCCGCCGGGTGCGCTCCGCGAGTGTGTGTGCGTGTGTGTGTGTGTGCGTGCGTGCGTGTGTGTGTGTGTGTGTAGGACGTGCTCGGTTACTCCGCCTCCGCACAGTTACACACCAGACTCGCCCCAAGCGCAGATGCTGCTGCTCGCGCACTCGGCAGGAGGCGCCAGGAGGGATCCTCACCTGGGTCACGCCGCTATCCAGCTGCATTCTTCCAGCAACCCACACTTGCCAATTATCTCCCTGCGGGGCGCTAAAGACTGCCGCACCTGTTTTACTGGCAATCTGGGAAAGAATCAATTCCACGTTTGATTGATTATCTTTCTTGTACCTGGAGGGGAGCGGAAGGGAACCGGTGGAGCGCAACGGCTTTTTTACCACCTGGTACTGGGCGGAGGAAATAGAAAGTTCGGGGTTATTTTGTTCTTTGGGCTCGTGGGCATGGGAGAGGGGAAATAAAAGAAAATAAAAGGTTAGTGGAGACCGGAGGTAGTGGACAAAGACTATTACTTTTTAAAGTAGTTATTTCCCACATTCGAGTATGTTGTGCATTTCTTGCACACGCAGATTTGCAGCATGAAATGCATCACATGATTGCGCATAAGATTTGAATATAGCTTTAAAAAGATGTCTAAAACAGCCAGTGAAAATATTGATCCTCTGAGGGGGGGTGTCATTTAGGTGTCTAAACAAGGAAGCAATTCACCAAATAAGGTACCAAAGTGGAATCTGGTGGATGAATCAGAACCCTGAAATCGAAAACTTTCTTTAGTCCTTATTTACATTACAGAGGAAGATAACATGAATTGTTGATCCAGGAAAGTTCAAACCACAAGAACACTTGAGATGTTAGCTATGCTTTAGACTCCCTTGGTTTTGCTTAGACTTCTTTTTCTAGTACATTTTTTTTTTCTGGGAACTTTTTCTGCCAAGGAGTCCTATCTCAAGAAGAGTTCTGTTTCATTTGATTTGGAGGAAACTCCCCCCTTCCCACCCCTTCCCACATTTACCTTTTATGTAAGGCAGAATTTTTTTCTTTCTACTCTGACATGTCTTAATACTTTTCAGTTTATGATGAGTCAGTCAAAACTGTGCCCCTCCTCCCCAGTAGGTGTGGGTCTTTGAGGAATCTGTTTTATCTCAAGCTTCAGAAACCACCCTGTGAGTGGCAGCCTTGCAAATCTTGGTTTGAGCTGGTGCTCTTTCCATTTAAGAAAGGATCTTCTCCCTTTTTTTGCCCTGCTCCCATGTGTTGTGTGTGTGTTTAATTGTCTGAAACTTGAAATTAGATCATAGCAGAACTATTTTCCCGAAGGTGTTTTATCCTTAAATTTGTGCAGGCATGAAAGAGTTCATAGAAAATTGGATGTGATTTTATTTTTTCTAAAATAATAACAAAGAGGAAGTTACTTTTACTTTCAAAAGTGTTTTTATTTATTTTGCATCTTTTTGTTCGATAGGTGGCCCAGGCAAATAGTGTCGTCAGTTGGCCTGTGTCGTTATGGTGGGAGGATTGACTGCTGCTGGGGCTGGGCCCGCCGGTCCTGGGGACAGTGTCAGCGTGAGTATCATCACCCTGGGGAACTGCAGCTCCCCGGGGGGTGGGGCTCTGCACCCTCATTCGGGGCTTCACTCTGCACACCTGAGGGCTCATTACAAGCATGGCTTGATGGTGTGTCTCGGACATGGGAGTTTTCAGGTACAGTCCCCAGCTCCTTTATTCTGCCTCTTTCCAAAGTGAGCCACCTGTCTGTAGTAAGGAGCCAGTTTTGTTACTCACAGGATGCTCATTTCCGCATTTGTCCCCAGTATCTCCAGCTTCTGTTTTCTCATCATGGTCCCTCTTTTCTTTACTCCAGGCTCTGAGATGGGGGAAAGATAATGAGTCTAGACTGTATTTACACTAAGTACACTCTGAACCTTATAGCACTTATAAAATCCTTTTCATAGCTGTTGTATAAAGAGGCCTATTTGTAAATCTTTTTTTTGAAGTGTGGTTGTATTGACTGTGTTCTAAAGGGACCACCCAGTATAATCAAACAACACCTCTGAAAAATATACATTTTTAAGTTCTGTAATTAATTATATAATAACTGTCAAGTCAGAACACTGATTTTTTTTTACCTTTTCCATGATCACACATGAATACCTTTAATGGTGAAAATCAAAGCTACATCAGAGAAGTTTGAGAAATTTGTTTCCAGAATTTTATCTGGATCTCAAATTTACCTCACTCCTCCTACCAAAAGAACAAAAACAAAAACAAAAAACACCCCCCCCAAATAACTTAAGTAAATTTCAGGAGCATCTTTAAATGTTTTACTACTAGTAAGAAAGGGGTTTAGAGGAGTAGAGAAGTGTAGTTAACAAAGCTGTTGCTGGAAGGGGAGGAGTCTGCCTTAGAGATGTGTTGGTAGTGAAAGGAATAGAGTACTTTTTAAGTTCCAAAAAGTTAGGAGTTCCCTCAGCTATTTCAGTCTTTGAGAATTGCATGTGATGTCTATTCTGAACTTTCTGAAGGAAGGAGAGGGACAGAGGGACAGTTATAGGTTGACTTTGTAATTCCAGGTGCAGGCTGACATTTGTGGTTAGGGATGGCATGGTAAAGGGGACTACTGTTGGGCCACCTGCTACCTGCAAGCCATTGGGCCAGGCTTTTTGCACAGCTGAGCCATTGCATTCCATCGTAAGGGGAGATAATAGCAACTCCAACTTCTAGTAAACAAGAGAACTAGGCAAAGCTGCCCTGTACCCCCTCTCCGTCCCCCCCCCACCACCCAGTGGGCACACACACACTACTTAGTTGATTCAACACTTTTTAAGAGAAGATGGTCAAAAGGGAGAATGGTACCTGGTGGGATATAGTTTTCTGCCAGTTTTACCTCAGAAGTATTTGCACAGCTGGAGGCCACAGGTGTGGAATTTGAAGCTCAATCAGGCTTTGAAAATCAAAGGGGAAAGAGAGGACCCTTTTCTTGGCCCAACAGGATCATCTTTCCCAAATGAAAAATGAGTAGTTTCTTTGCAGGAATGGAGATAGTTTCCTCCTTCTTTGCTGCCTTTGCAGGACACTCCCAAAGGAAATGTTGAAGTGCTTTGGGTGGGCACAGTCCCCCAACCTCTGCCAGGACAAGGCTGCCCTGGCAGAAAGCCCTGAGCACAGCGGTGCACACCTCCCCTGAAGGCAGAGTGCCAGGGCAGCAGGCAGAGGCAGAGCAGTACATAGCTCTCTGCCAGATGTGCTAAGACTTCCGTGGAGAAAACTCTATCTGTGAGAGATATTCCCCAGAAAGAACCGTGAGGAGCTGTTCTGTTTCTCTTTCCCATGTCGTTAAATTTTCTCTAATATACACCAGCTTGGGGATTCTGAATGTAAAGGCCTTTCAAAATTTCGGTGGCATTACAGAATTTAAACCTGCTAAGAATTGCTTTTTGCACAGTAGCTTTCCCAACAAATACAGGGTGTTATTTTATTATTTTCTATACCTTCATTTTGTTTCCAAAAGAGTTAAAGTGATCAAATATAATATTTGATAGTATTTGCCTTTTCCTTCTTGTTATTCCTTAAGAATCTGAGAAAGCTGCAACATGGCATGAGTTAATTATTGAAATGGTAATGTTATAAAAATGTGTTAGATGATCTGCACAATTTATCTTTGTTTAGATTTGGTGACAGTTTGTGGGGCAGGATATTGGAGGGGAGCAGGGACTCTGGAGCATGACTGTCTGGGTGCAAATGAGTTCTGCCGCTTACGAACTCTGACCTTGAGCGAGTCAGTCAGTCTCTCTGTGCTTTATTTTCCTCATTTCTAAACTGGATCTGAAACAGTGTGCTACCTCATACGTATACCTCATAGGTATAACCATAACAATGCTTAAATAATTATCTTTAAAGCACTTAAAATTTTTCCTGGCACACAGCAAATACTACATATGTGTTTGGTGAAATTAAGAAAATGCAAAGGAATACTGCTGTTGAAACAGTGCTGTGGGGTGGGATGTGCCCGTGCTCGCAGATTCTTTGTTCCCTAGGCATGATATATTTATTTTGCATTTATACTGCCAAAATAAAAAATGGTTCCAAGCTTCTCTGTTGCAATAAAATAAAATGCCTTTAAATTACAAAGGGCCAGATGTATCTTTACCATTAATAATGTAGATGGCAAAGTTGTAAAAATGAGTTCAAAGATGGATGTTTCCTTGTGTGTGTTTTATTTTTCCAGAATCTCAGATGGTCCAAATGTCTCTTATCAGAGAACCCACCGTCTCTGTTTTGCCATAAACAGGTAGAGGAATGCAGGGGCGAGCGGTCAGCTCAAAGTGGGAAGAACTGCCCTGATAGAGGGTTTTTAGGGACAAATGGAAAACTTCTGATTAGTTTTTAAAGCAAGTCTTTGTGAAACTAAAATATTCATCACTGTATTTATTCAAGGAAAATGCATTTGCTGTTCTTTAACAGTTACATCTGGTAATGGATTACTTATAAAAATTCCAAAGAGCTTCTGGGAAATTTTATGTGAAAAATGTTTTTGCCTTTCTGACCCTTACTTAGATATTCTCAGTGTTCTTTCTCCTAAGGAGCATTCTCCCTTTTTAAAGTTTTTTTTCCATTTTATTTATTTATTCATTCATTCATTTATTCTTGTCTATTCCATTACAATTGTCCCAATTTTCCCCCTTTGCCCTCTTCCTACTAGCCCACCCCCCACTCCCACAGTCAATCCCCACACTGTTGCCCATGTCCACGGATCATTCATACATGTTCTTTGACTAGTCCCTTCCCCTTCTTTCCAACATTTGCCCCCTACCCCTTTCCTCTGGCAGTTATCAGTCTCTTCCCTGTTTCCACATCTCTGGGTCTGTTTTGCTCATTGGTTTATTTTGTTCATTAGATTCTTCTTATAAGTGGGATCATATGGTATTTGTTTTTCACCAACTGGCTTATTTCACCTAACATAATAGTTTCCAGTTCTATCCATGCTACTGCAAAGATAGTAATTTCTCTTTTTTCTGATACATAGAATTCCATTGTGTAAATGTACCACAGTTTTTTAATCCACTAATCTACTGATGGGCAGTTAGGCTGTTTCCAGCACTTGCCTATTGTAAATTGTGCTGCTATGAACATGGGGGTGCCTAGGTTCTTTTGAATTGGTGGTTCAGGATTCTTAGGGTATAATCTCAGCAATGGAATCACTGGGTCAAAAGGCAGTTCCATTTTTAATTTTTGGGGAAGATTCCATACTGTTTTCCACAGTGGCAGCACCAGTCTGCATCCCCACCAACAGTGCACTAGGGTTCCCCATTCTCCACATCCTCTCCAACACTTGTTGTTTGTTGATTTATTAATGATGGCCATTCTGACACATGTGAGGTGATATTTCATTGTGGTTTTAATTTGCATCTCTCTCATGGCTAGTGAGGTTAAGCATTTTTTCATTCCTGCTTTCTTATCAAGGGTGCCCAGCTTCTTCATTCTCTGAATGACTTGCTTTGGAATTTCCCTTCAAATCAGCCCAGCAAAACAAAAGGAAGCTCTTCCCACCTATACCCAGGACCTCCCAATGTATCCCTACAGGGTTGTCCAACCCATAACCTGAGATGGCTTTGAATGTTACCCAATACTAAATTGTAGATTTACTTAAAACCTTTTTTTTGGCTCATCAGGTTTTTTTTTAGTATTTGTGTATTTAATGTGTGGCCCAAGACAACTCATCTTCTTCCAGTGTGGCTGAGAGATGGCAAAAGGTTGGACTCCTCTACTTAGAAGATGTGTGTGTGTGCTGGGAAGGCTGTGCCCTTGATATATTGAATACAATTTATCAGATCCTGTGCCCTAGTGCAGGGACCCTGTGGTCAGTGTTTATTCCATTTGGTTGAGCATATGTGTGATGTTTTGATTCAGTATTCATGGGCTTAAATATATGAAGTCTATCCAGAAAAAGTCTAGCCATTGTTAATATAATGAGGATGGTTTGCACAACATCTATGTAACCTGGCAGCCAAGGAGAGTGGACTGGAATGCGCATGTGTGAACAATGATGACTTCACTGTACTAGTCAGTGGGGGTGGTAGATGCCTTTGGGTGAGCATGTGAACTGTGTGGCTGTCACATTCAAAATGACTGAGCAAGTAGAAATGAATATGCACCAAATTTTACATTAAGCTTGAACATTTTTCTGTGGAAACTATTTGGATGATTAAGAAGGCTGCAGCTGTGGGCAACTGGTGATTGGCAGCTTGCTTCATCATGACAATGTGCCACTCATGCATCACATCTCTTGCAGAGTATTTTGGTGAAACATCAATTCACTCAGGTGACTCAGCCTCCTGACAGCTCAGATTTGGCACCCTGTGACTTCTGATTTTTCCCTACAACTAAAATCACCTTTGAAGGGGAAGAGATTTTAATCATCCATGAGATACAAGAAAATATGACAGGGCAGCTGATGGTAATTGGAAGAACTGTGTGAGGTCCCAAGGTGCCTACTCCGAAGGAGTCTGAGGTGTCATTGTTCTATGTGCAGTGTTTCTTGTATCTTGTATCTTCTTCAGTAAATGTCTTTATTTTTCATATTATATGGCTAGATACCTTCTGGACAGACCTCCTATGTATTTACACAAAACATGCTGCATTTTATTTCCGCTTGCTACTGCCCCTTTTCATTGACTTGTTTGGAGAGGCCTACACTGCTGCAGGGCACTAGTGTTGCTTAGCCTCTGCCCTTGGCTCACTGTGTCTGGCCACAAAGCTACATTTAGCCAGACTTCCCGTCCTCCCATCTGGAACTGAGGAAGGAAGGATCAGAGATGCTACCCAGGCAGAAATAGGAGCTGTCCTCCTGCTTCCTGTCTGTGCCACCCAATACTCCATTCTGACGTTCCTGCCAGCTGGGAAACCGTGACCTATTCCAGAAATAGTCAGGTTGTGTTTTCATAGTTATTTTAGAGGTCATACCCTGGCTTGCTTTCTGTTTTTTGATTCTTTGTTTTGTATTCTCGACTTATAAACAGATCTCCACATATTGAGGATTCCAAATTTGATTTTTCTAATTGTCTTGGGCCTTATTAACTATTGATGTGGTTCTTTATTATAAAGTAAATTTTCTTAATATGTTCATAACACACTGATGGTGACATATTTAAAGTACACAGCACCTAATCACTCAGATTGCCACAAAATATTTGTTTCTTGCTGTGTAGTTATTCTTTTCTTTAACTTTCCCATCACATTAAGGCACACTTCATTTTCATTATTTTAACAATTTTTCTACTGCAGCCAAGTGGAGATCTCTGTCATCAGGATTTCTCAGGGTTTGTGTATTTTATTTTAGAACGCTGTGTATGCCTTGGAAGCAATTCCAAGCACTGGTCTAAAAGCACTGGACAAATGGGGACGTCTGAGTCCAGCCCTGGCCTCTCTACCCGATGAGCTGTTTAACATTTCTCAACTGCAGTTTTCTTATTTGCAAGCAGATTTCTAAGGTTCCATCATGTATAAAAGAGTATATAGGATCTAGATGTGGCGTTTCTATATGGTTGTCTATTTACTTGGAGATTTGGCTGTATATGTGGCTACAACAATAGCGTTTCTATTGGAAGTGCTTTATACAGGACCGAAGAACTCAACATACAACTAGTTCCAGTCTCAACAAAGCAATTCAGTTTCTGCCTTCTTTGTCTGTCAGTGAGCAATTTGTGGTTTCTGAAGGAAATTATGTAAATTGGGGTGGTTTTGCATCAATTTACTTAACACCAGGCAAAATGCAGATATTTTATGTTCCTCTGGAGATTTCGGAAGGATATAAAACTGACACCTAGAGTTTGATTTTGCTTCATTAGCTTTAAACCTCATTTTCTCCGGCCTCTCCCTGTAGTTAATAAAGGCTACAACTGTACAATTGCCATGTAAAGTGAAATGTTTGTATTCTTATCAACATTAGATAAATTTATAGGTTAGTTCAAAACAGGGGCTAAGAAATAGTAATCTGTTCTGAAGCCACTTTGGAGTTATCAAACAATTTCAGTTGGATGATCTATATTACTGGCTAATGATTGTGGATCACCGGAAAGAATGACTAGCAAATTGTTGAATTTTGTCTGTATTTCAAACGAAAAGCAGAGAATTTTGATTTAGAAAAATGAAACTTTTAAACTTCATGTTCCATTTGCTACTTGTATCTTGGCTCAGAAACCCAGCCTCGTCAATGGAACATGATTTATTAATTTTTGCTCCCTATACTGGCCATTGAATCCCTGCCCCTAGTCACAAATTCACATAGATCACACCTTTGATTATTTAGATTTTGAACATGTTTTTAACAGTAAATAACAGTAAATAACAATCAACAGTAAATAAGGAATGTTGGAATCAGCTTTGAAGGCCATGTATATCAGTCCCCATCAAAGATGTTTCTTCTAATGAATTGCTTTCCATTTGCAGTCAATGACTGTGGCAGCCTCCATGGAACGTGAGTTGGCACTTTATAGATGAAGGTTTTTTAAATCCTGTGCAATCATATGCACTCCAGGGGTAACTGGGAGTCTCAAGGTGGGTTGTGCTGCCAAGAGGCATATTTAAGACTGCCAGAACATCCCGGGGCCTCCTTAATGCAACTGAGCAGGCTTAACTATCTTACTGTTGATCAGCTTCCTCCTCTAATTTTGGGGTGAGAAAGCAGAAACTGCTTTTTTTTTTGAGGTAGGAATAAAAGCAAGGTGGTGGACAATCATAGAAGTGTTTAAGAGTACTAAACCTGAAATCTCCATACCCTTAGGAAGTTTTGTTTTGTTTCATTTTTAGTTCAATTTCAGTAGTTTCCCCTGTTTATTAAAATATAATTGACATACAGCCCCATATAAGTTTAAGGTATACAACAATGATTTGACTTCCATATGTTGTGAAATGATTACCATAACAAATTAGTATATATCATCTCATATGGTATATACAAAAGAAAAAATTTTCTTGTGATGAGAATTCTTAGGATCTGGTCTCTTAACAACTGTCAGATATATCCTACAGCAGTGTTAAATATTGTCATCATGTTGTAATTCCATCCCTAGTACCTCTTTATCTTATAACCGGAAGTTTATACCTTTTGACCACCTTCCTCCAATTCCTCCCCTCCCCTTTTGACCCCTCTGGTAAGGGAGTAAAATTTTTGGTTAAGATTATTCAACCACCACTTTCTGCAAGGCTATTTAAGAACACGTACTTCAGGCAACTTCAAGTGGTCTTGGAATGCAAATACCAGACATAAATCAATGTTGAAGAAGTTTGACCTTTTTAAGCAGGTAGTTTTTGAGCATGTATAGTTTTGAAAGTTAAGTCGCACAGAAATTACTTCATTCCTTCCTTCTTTGCCTCCATTAGAACTGAGCTTTATGTAATACTATCAAGACCTACTAATTTCCTAAAATCACCTCATAAAGTTAATCTGGGCAGGTCTTAACCTCTATGGATTAAAAATCTTAGTACCTCCCAAGATGGGAGATCAGGCCCAGTAAAGGGAAGCACTCTAGTCGCTCCAAATTCAGCTACTAGATTTGCCCTCAAATACCTGCCATATCTGGCCCCACAAATAACCCTGGTTTTGTAGTTGGAAACTTTCTGATTAGTTGGAAACTTTCTAATAGGCTTTGAAAAGTATAGGTGTGCTTCCCCCTTTTTCACATTACACCAAGTGTAATGGGCAACATTTCTATATGGTGCTTTTTATCTGTAGAATTCGTGTTATACATTTTTCCTGTTTTTTATTCTATTTTTCTAGAACAGTTTATAAACTGAATTACTCTGTACTAGTTTCAGGTATACAACATGGCGGGTAGACAATCATACATTGTACAAAGTGGCTCCCCAACCCAACTGGCACCATACATAGTAGTGATGGTGAGTGATTCCATGCAGCATCTTCAGTGGGTAATGGAGGAAACTCACTGCAAGGCTGGGCCTTCATCATGGGGGGGATGAAAAGGAAGGAGAGAAGGGTTCTGATGGCCTAGTTCTCATTATCTTCCCCTCCTCCCCCACCACAACACACAGGTGCTTGTGCCCCTTTCCCACCAGTTTTGTGCAGGTTTTAAAATTTTTCATCAATGTTTTAAGGTATTTATTTTGTAAGAGAAAATGAATTTATATTCTTAAAATTCCCCCTCAAAGCAATGGGTGTTGTCAATTTTTTGTGTACCTTTTAGAAATATTTTACATACTTATGGGCAAATTCCCATATATCTCTTTCCCCACCCCTTCTGTACAAATGAAAGCACACTGTATATACACCATTCTGTGCCTTGCTTATTTTTCTAACTGTACATCCTAAAAGGCTTTCTTTATCACCAGCACATGAAGAGCCTGCTCACTTTTTTATGGATTCATAGTAGCCCATTCTATGGCTATATTGTAATTGTTTAACCAGTTTCTTATTGATGGACATTTATGGTGACTGTAATCTTTTATTAATACTAAAAATTCTAAAATAAGCAACTTAGAACATCTAAAAATGTTGTTTTGTGTGTATCCTAGTATTTCTGTGAGATCAGGTTTTTCTATGCAGTTAAACAGCATGCATTTGTAACTTTAACTAATTGGCCAGTGGTTTCTTACCTGGCAGTAGGTAGGTAATAGGAAAGACTGGATTGCAATGCTGACATAAGGCTCTGGCAACCCTTTATCTAGAATCTAATCTGTTCCTTAATTCAAGGATTTTCTCGTCTCTGCTCTTTCCTTCAACCCTCTCTGACAAGTTCGTGAAGGGCCACGTACCCCCATTTTCCACCTGTTTCCTCTTGGGCCAGAGGCACCTGGCTGACATTGGGAGGATGGGGTGAGGTTTGTCCACTTGCCAGAGTTTCTGCTTGACTTCTTACATATCAGTTTTGTATTTTTTATGGATGAGAATTTCTTTTATATTTAAGAAAGACTCAAAAATGTCTTTTATGAGTTGCTAATTCATTGACGTTTTATTCTCTTTGTAGGCCAGCCATAATTCTTATGCCTATGGAGATAGTGTTTGCTTTTTTACTAGACCTATGACCTATTAGGGAGGATTATGTAGAATTTTATCTAAATAACTTTTTTTGGGACACATGTTAGGATAAAATGATTTTCAGGAAATAGTAAAATATTTTTGTACTAAAATACTTTTAAAAAGTGACTTTAGACCTAATCGGTGTGGCTCAGTTGGTTGGACATCATCCCACAATCGAAGGGTCACTGGTTCAGTTCCCAGGTCAGGGCACATGCCTGGGTTGTGTGTTTGGTCCCTGGTCAGGGCACATTGGAGAGGCAACCAATCAATGTTTCTCTCCCTCTTTTTCTCCCTCCCTTCCCCTCTCTCAAAAAAATAAATAAATAAAATGTTCAAAATGTGATTTAAAAAGTGACTTTAAAACTGTAGGAGCATACTTTTCCCATTACTTATTCTAAATAATCCTTACCCCAATTACCTACTTAAATTGTCTAATTAAAAAAATAAGAAATGCATGTGTAAGTAAAAAAAAAGACTCAGGTTGAGAGAGAGAAGGCAGTGAGGGTCTTTCTGACTTCCCTATTTTCTTGACACCTACTTCCGATCCTGAGGAATTGTTACCTATTGATCTTTACAGAGATTTCTAAGCATTTTCAAAATTTTGTTTGTTCATAAAATAATAGCACAAAGTAAGAACTGTAACTTCTTTTTTTATATATTACACTTTGAAGACCAGTCCTAATCAGTTCATGTAAATCTAATTCATTCTTTGAAGTGCCTGCACAGTATACCATAATTAATATTAAAATCCTCTATTTATGCACATAGGTAGTTTTCAATACTTTGTTTTTATGAAATATGCTGCAATGAATATCTCTGCAGATTCATCATCACTGTTATATACATTTAGATGTGAGAGATTTCTAGAAACATCCTATTTCTATGTAAGTACAGTAATTAAAGAACTCTCATTTTATTTTTTATAATTTTTATATAAAATATGCAACTTAATGGAGATTAAATCATGGATAATATTGCAAAGTGGAAACCCTCTGTTCAGTCACTTTCTATTTTTGATTTCTTAGAAGGTACCCTGAGAGGTAAATAGAATTGATTTCTTTGTTTGAATTTGTTTATGTACTACCTTGCGTGGGGAAGGATGTGACGTGTCTTCCAGGAACGCATGCAATGAAATAGGAAAATAGAATTAACAAGGTCTAGAGGAAAAAAAAGAAAGGACAGAATAAAAGGTAAGATGTCAGGAAGAGGGTTGTAAAATACAGGTATATATGCCATAGGATCCCCAATATGTTTTATAATTTGGCTCTTCACTTCTGGTAGCCAAAGAAAAAAGAGAAATGTTATGGCTCATGTAATTCATGTTGTTTGTAGGGATAAAGTGAAACATGTATTTGGGGAAATTAAGGCTTTTCCCATGTTTAGTCCTGAAAGAAGACTTTCATGTGGTCCTTCATAAAGTGGGAGTGAGTGACAGAGTGGAGGGGGCCGCAGTGGCATTTCTATCATGAGGCCAGGGTTGGTTTGTGAAGCTGTTTCACGGGCGATCCTCCAGCCTTAGATGAGGCCCTTACTCTAGAAGTACCGTTTACAGAAGGCTATTCTGCATGCAGTTTAAGAAGCATTATGTATGCACTTAGCTTTCTGATGCCTCAGGGGGATCTAGCCCAGAATATCTAGCTGTGACGGGTAAACTGTTTAGGGCTTTATGGAGCTTTCCAGGTTAAATAAGACAGTTTCAAGTTAAGATCTCTAACTCCTGAATCTGTTGTATTATTAAAGATCAGTCCATATAGTTTTGCTTTTTAGTCCATATTTTGAAGATCATCCCTAAGCAGTCAATTGATGGAGTTGGTATATAGATGCATTATGAACGGAGTGCAGATAGGTGTCTCCTAGGATCCAATAGGAGGTTCTGCAAAGAAATCAATGGGAAAATTTTTCATATAGTTTTGTATGATTTATTATCTTCATATTCATTGGATATCTATATGTTAGCTCATCACCATTTTGCTATGTTCCTATTTCCATGGAAATTATGACTTGGGGTAAGAGGTGAGGCACAAGCACTGCTTTCATGCATAATTTAAATCATGTGTGCTGTTACGTGGAATGAGGTCTGGTGAGCCCAGGAGAAACAAAATCTTGACCAGTGCTCATTTCCCCAAAGCTCCTGATTGTCATAGGCATGCAGAGGAGCCAACCTGACCCTTAGTTGCTATCCTAGTTCACCTGGGTCTCATGGAGGGCTGCTCTAAATCAGCCACTTATGCATGAATAGACCCAACGCATAGCCTGTGGTAAATTCTCATCCTGTCCCCTTCCAAACCTAAACTTAACTCCTCTTCACTGTGTTGTGAGGAGGGGCTGATTCCATCCACTCCTGAGGTCCCAGGGACAGTGGAACCTGAACCGCCAATGCACACATGCTCTAGGAGCTCAGCACCAACCAAGAGTCTGACCTGTCCAAGAGCGCTCACCCCTTATCAACCTGAAGGGGAAAGGAGGATTGTCCATTGGCAGGGCTAAGGTCTTTCACTTCTTCATGGGAGCAAATAAGTGATCAGTTCTCAAAGATGTAGCCAAGATAATTTGGCTTGAAAAAAATTCAGAGTGATATTAATCACTGACTACAGCCACAGAAAAATACTGATAGCATAGGTCTAGTAGGATTGACAGTGCATCTTGGTATCTACCAGGGCAAATAACTTGCAAAATGTACACCTATTTACTAAAAAATTGGTGTGTTACAAGACATAGAGTTTTGCTAAGTAATATTAAATATAAAGAAATTTTCCATTTTACTACACTAAAGTTTTACTTAAAGTTTTCTGATTTTATCACTTAATTACTATTAGTGCATAATTAAAGAGAAAATTATGGTCATAATAGAATTCATAATAACATTTCTAATAAAGCAAGCATACAGGAGTACATTAAAAACTAGATGTGATAAAGTGTTATGTATTAATGTGTGGTAAAATCGTGTCAGGTATCTATATGTTCATTCCACATTCTTAGATTCTCTCAAGAATTTTAGTTTTAACCTAGTCTGATGAAACACTGTTAACTCTTAACTCTTATGGAAGAAAAAATATGAATAATCAAAACAGTTTTTTAGCTTTAGAATATGATGGTAGATTTTGGGAAGAAACGGTTTTTTCCCAGTTATATTTTATTAGAAGCCCTCATTTCCTGCCATACATTACCTAAAAGCTGGAGACAGCCTTGGTAGGTACTAGATGCCAGGGGAGAGCCAGTTGGAGATTAAGAATTTGCTACTAGGTGATTGGCATGTGGATAATCTAGAGTCAACTAAATTTTAAAGCCGAACACCTCATTCGGTCAGTATCTCTTTAACCATTCTTTAAGACCAGTCATTTTCAACTGGTGTACTGCAAGAATGTTTAGAACATGCAATACCTGACAATTTAGTCAGAGGCACTGACCTCTTTTTCCTTAGATTCTCAAATAAGAGAATGACAACAGCCAACGCAACAATAGCCATCTGGTGTGAATGAATCAAAATTATACCTATTTTTGACAGATCAGCAAAAAATATAACACATTTTTTGGTGTGCCACAGAAGTTTAGTAATTAGTTTATGTGTACCATGAGATGGAAAAAAATGAAAATTGCTACTGTAGATTAATGATATAAATTCTTCAAAACATTGTTTTCCTATTATAACATCAGATCACAAGGTTAGGGTTGCCTTTTGTTGGTATTATTGTCTTACTCTGAAGTTTTAGGAAATATGTCATCACAGTTTAAATTTGTGCTAGTGTATGCAAAGGAAGAAATCAATTAGGAATTTCTCGATTCAGGGTTATTTTGCCAAAAACAATGTTGTTTTTCAAAATCATTAGCCTTGTTTTCATAAATCAGAGTTCTCAAAATCAGTTTCTATGAAAGATCCCTAAATGGTCAAAAGTGTATGTTGCTAAATTTACGAAAAACTTCATGGATAGACTTTTCAAATATAAGCTTCCTGCCACTCAAAATATTATTTTAAAGCTCAGTACCTTCTATATTACTTCAGTGTTAAGATTTTGTAGGTAATCATCTGCCATATGCTTGCATTTCAAGCATATAATAGAAAAACACAAATTGTAACTCATGCTTAGTTGTGTTTTTTTAATGTATGTGGAGGTTTATGATTGATGTTCTATCATATACACCTACTGGTAATAGTTTCTACTAGGTAATGGTTCAAGGTCCTATGTCCCTTGGATTGAATTTTAAAATCATTGATGAATTAAAAAAAGTATTGTATCTTCGTGTCTATGTATGGCCAAGAATTAAGACATTTTCATATATAAATTTCCTAAATAAGGCAGAATTGTTTTTGAAACAATAAAATTGATAGGAGATAACATAAATTTACAAAGAAATACTTTGTAGACTTGCCAAATGTTCTGTTCTCTAATCTGTGTTAAAGTCTGATGAATTCTACAGCTTTAATAACTTACTGTGCAGAGGAGTGGGTTAGAAGTTGGGACCATCCAAATTCCTACTCCAAATGCTCTCCGTGGGACCTGTTGTCCTGTCTGCTGGTGTTACAGATGTACAGAGCCGAACAGTTGTCTATGAATAGTGTTTGCCAGGCCAGTACTAACTTTTTTGACAATGAGAGGTAGATATATAGTGTCAGGGCGGACCTTTCCTTCTGCGCATGCACCTGACATTGGTCACCTGGAAGGAGGCGCATGTGTTGTGTTATGCCCTGTGCTTTAGAGGCTGTGTGACTCCAGGCTGAGTCATGCGGTAACTACATCAGTTATCTCAGCCTGAAGCACTTTATTATTTCCTTTTCACAGGTTGTGATAGGCCTAACACTGGGGCATTTTTAGAGTCCTTTGCAGTAAATTAAACTATACACCAATGGATAGGCATACGTTTGAATCACTAGTGGTCTCAGTTCCTTAGGGTTTCTGATCCCTTATTTTCTTTAAAACTATCGACAGCCCAGGCTTGACTCCAAATCTGTAAACCTGTGTGTAGAAGGCAAGGAGTGATCCCTGAATAATTTTGTTTCTCTGGTTTATGTTAGTCCTGATTTCATGAAATCGTCAGAGTGCTCATTATCTTTAACTGTGCCTAATCTCGCCGAGAACCCTCAGTGACGTGCTTGTGTCACTGCGAGGCCTCCACAAGCAGCGGCCCTGGGCCAGTGGCAGGAGAGGGGTCTAGGTTTGTAAACTGTGACTGAGCGAGCTCACCAGTAACGTTGCGTGTATTTACTGCCATGGCCGTTTTACACTGGCCACGGAGAAACATTAAGAGAAAATGGGGCAGAATCTTCTATATTAGGTGCTACTAATGAATCCTATTTTAGTGCTTCTCACAGTGGAGTTTAAACCACAAAAAATATATGAAGGGCATTTATTTTTGGCAACTTTCACAAAAATCATGGTGATGGTCGCCTATGAATATTTCCTTATGTGTCAATAGAAAATAGACCCCAGAAACTTCCTGGAAATAATCTATTCCAGGTTTAACTTTCCTTTGATTTAAAATGCAGTTTTGTATAGTTTTAAGATGCAAATGCTAAAATATGGAACATTGGCTAAAATGTCATGCTGAAAGTCTTACTAATGGACATAGATATTGATAGCCTAAAACTCACTAAATCTATGTGTGTCAAGGCTGACTTACGTTAAGTAGGAGAAATGTGACCCAACTTTAAGATACTATAAAGTGAAAGTAAACTATACAGAACTGTTTGACTGCTTGGTACTAATATAGCTAGTTAGAAAATAATGATGTTTGCTATTCTTTATTGAGCTGTTTTATCTTTGTTTAAAGTCATTTAATATATATTTTTTGATAAATTAGATTATTCAAAATTGACAATTAAAGAGTATTAAAGAAACGGTATCCTTTTATATTTTTACTTTCTCATATATAACCATTGTTACAAATAGTTTTCTTTAACATATGATCTAGAATCTAATTTTTAGTTTATGTTTTGATTTACTTTCAGCTTTTTGCTTAGATTGTACCTGATATGTTTCATTATTCTCTTTTAAGAAATGTATCAACATCAATGTATGGTGAACTCTTTTGAAGTTAACAACAACAGTACAAAGAAAAACGTTAATTTCTTACAACCTAACCAATGTGAAGAAAATTTCTAAAAAGTAAATGTGTGTGTGCCTTTAAAAATACAGAACAATCATTCTGGATTGATAATTAAATTACTACTTTATTTGAATCAAATTGTACTTAGAATTTTTTCTTCTGGTTATTACCTGAAAGAAGGCTCCATCCACCTAATTTTAAATTATATAAATACATGCAAAAATAAAAAGTTAAAGTGAACATTTTATGCTTTAAAGAGGGAAGATGTTAATCCCAAAGAAAAGTACTAAAGTCATCTTTTCCCTTACCTCTAGCATCTCTAGGCTGTGGGCCAACCCTGACCATTATTATTTGTGTGTCAAATTTCTTCCTTTTACTTTCATTAAACTGGGTTATTTATGTATCTTCAATTGAAGTGGCTGAGCTTTCAGGGTAATTCTCGTTGCTATTGACAACCAAAGCAACCATGCAAGAAGAAAATGCTGTGGAAGGAAAGAAAAAAAAACCTTATTATTTCTTTCCCCAAAGTTGAAGAGAAAAGGGAACATACAGTATGTAAGAAACAGGTAAGTAAAGATATATCAATTTAAAAGCTATCAGCACTGGTTACTTATTGATCAAAAGTTTTAATTTTTTTCAGATATGTCCAATAGCCATTTAAATAAAAGGATACTGTCTCTTGGAACCAAAAATTAATATTCTGAAAATGAAAAATTGGATTAGAAGGTACAGTGTCACAGAAGGTCTGCAATATTTTAATTTGAATTTGGACTGTGAAAGAATAGCACAACTCAATTATTGGTTAATATTTTTGTTAAAAAATGTTTTCTAATGACAAAATGGTGACTAAAATATTCTATTTTAAACATGTCCTAGAATTTTTTTTTTGTTTCAGAAAAACACTGAAAGTTGAATATGTGTAAGTCTCCGGGAATGTAACAAGTTGATAAATACCCAAGTCCCGCCTCCTTACAGAGAAAAGATCTGGAATTTCTTTTTTTGGACATTTGTTTTGCAGCTTTCTACGTCTTAAGACAGAGAATAGCCAGGATAAGGTGCCAGCTCAAAGGTTAGAAGAATATATTTCTTGAAATAATTTTGGCTAATATGTGCTTGAAGGCATAACTTCTAAATAATAACTTCACAAAATTAATAAAATTTAACCTTAGTTGTGGTTTTTTGAATTGCTTTTGGGGGCAAAACGATATTCCTCAGAGATTTTTTTTGTTCATAATTATGCTAAGTTAATTTTATTTCAGTTATTACATTAAACTTTTCCCTTTCAGTTTATAATTCTTTCTCTTTTGTGAATCTAATAAATTGACCTTCATTCTAACCTAAAGGACAGTTTATATTTTTAATACTTAAAGAAGCAAATAAAAATAAAAATACCAAAGTTCACCAAATGAAATTACTAACACCAGCCTATCATTAACCTGAGGGAATTGTATTCATATTAATTCTTCATGGAAAAATCCAGGTAAGAAGTATTTTTATTGTATAAAAGATATAAGATGTTGTAATAGCACCGACAGTATGCATGCTATTCCTTTGTCACCTAAAGCGTTCCGTATTTAAAGTACCTCTGGAAGTGAATAATGTCACTTGACAAGTCACCCTGAAGACACTTCAGTGGAAAGTTTTGGTGAAACATTCGAAATTGTGTTTAATGAAACTGGTGCCAAGAAGACAACATAGTTTCACCTGATAGAGGAGAGAGAGGATTTTAATAGCAACAGTTGGGAATAAAAATTGATAGTGCTAGAAATAAAAGTTAAGGAATTTCTTCAGGGAGACTTAAAAAAAGTCAAAGCATAGGTATCTCAGAGTAGCACAGTTACAGAACTAACTGGCAGAGCTGTGGCTGAGTTAGGAGACAGTGCCGCAGAGTGGAATGTGGGCTTCGTCACCAACAGCTCTGGGTACAGGACCTGTTCCTGTCACCAACCATGAGATACTAGATATTTTATTTAACCTTCCTGAGCTGCAATTTCCTGTTCTTTAAACCTCCTTTGCAAGATTCTTGCTGCCTCTGCTTACCTCTTGCACAATAGTTCTTGGTAAATATTTGCTGTTATTACTGTGTGGTCAATACAGAGAATACAGATGAACTCTGAATAGTGTTTACTAGGGTCCATCGCAGCATTCATAGGGTAGCATATTTTTAAATACATTTTGTTTACCCTGCCCATCTCTTAAAAATAATTAATTGGAAGTAAAAAGTTTCTCAAATTGTTCATTTCTACAATGTGAACTTTGGTTGGATAGCTGTCTGTGCTTTTGAACCATTCCTTTCCACTTCTCTAATATCCATTTGCAAACCTCAGAGTAGAGTATGGTTTTGGTTACCTAACCAGAGGAAAAGGAACCGAAGGAACTAGGATTGAATTGCCAAATTACCTTTAGAGTTACTATGATTTATGACAAACTTTTGAGAGCTTACTGGAGGCAAGGAGTTAAGGCAGGTGCTGGGACAGATGCAAAGGTTTGTAAAATGTGGACTCTTGCTTGCAAGGAGCTGATTTGGCAAAATGGTTGTCTCATTCCTTCCCGTATTCTGAAGTAGGAAAGAGTTAGATATAAAGAGTTCAGGTTGTTCAGAGGAAGAATCACTTCTAACTGGGGAGGATCAAGGAAGATTGCATACTTTTAGTGGTGTTCAGTTGATTTATTCATTCAACAGATACATCTTGAGTGCTGTTACCTGTGTGACCCTGGGCCATCCACTACAGACACCACATCAATAGGATGAAGCTGTGGGCATTCATGTCGTTTATGGTCAGTGTTGAAGGTCCACAGATGATGACAAAGCTGATGAGAGGTGTGTTTCAGTACAGGTGTGTTTTGAGATAGGACACTGCAAGAGCATACCTCTGGGATGGGGGATGTGTGTCTGTAGCCCAGACCAGGAATGAAGGACTGGTGACCCGGCTAAATCTTGAGGGATAAGTCAAGTGAAGAGCACCCTCACCAGAGAGAAAAATGCATTAAAACTTCAGGAGCCAGAGTGACAGGCCCATTCCAGGGAATCTAAGACGTCTAATCCAGCATTGCGTGCATGTGTGCAGGCTGTCTGATGAGAACGCTGTGGGAGAAGTAGGGATGGGTTGACCTGGAAGGCCTTTGGTGTCATCTTGAGTAGCCCAGCCTTTATCTCAGAGCTGTAGAGGAAGCAGGGACATTATATAATCAAATTTATGTTTCAGGGTTTATAAGCTGGGGCTAATGGGTCAGATCTGGCATATAGGTGGATTTGGTTTCGCTCAGAGTGTTTTAACAGTTTTTGAAACAGTTGCCAGGGTAGATGTCAGGCTTTGTGAAAAATTGGTAGTTCTGCATTGCAGCAAGGAGTTGGGCTGGAGTCGCTCAGCAGCTGCCTCATTGGGAAGGGACACCTACTTCACTTCACCACCCGGCTCATGTCTTCAGGGCAAATGCCTGGGGCCTGTAGACCTTTGAGGTCCCAGGGTCCATCTCTGAATGTTTTCTCGAGTGGTAATTTAGAGAAGAGCCATTTGAAACATGGCGCTAGAGGTTATTACAGCAAACCTGGTGAGAAATTAGGTTTTATCTTAAGTAGTAGTGATGGGAACAGAGAGAAGGAAAATGATTGAAAGTCACTAAAGAGAAAGGAGGGAGAGGCACAGGGATGCGAGTGTGGACTTTGGAGACCAAGAGACCTGGCTGCCACCGTGAACTATTTTTGAGAAATGTACCTTACCTTTCTGGACAATAACTTTGTTTTTGGTAAGATGTAGATAAGAAGCCTATCTCATAGGGTCTTTTTTTTTTTAAATGAGGATCAAATGAGGAAATACTTACAAAGCATTTAGTTCAGTAACTGTCTCTTCTTAGTTCACACTCAGTTGTGAATTAAGTTGTGGTAATGATGGCTGTGGAGTCCTCAGTCCACAACTGGTGTGTTGTCCAACTTCCAACTTCATTGTGTTACTGGGTGAGCTAGAGAACAGAGAAGGACATGCAGATGCTGACTTCAGGGTCGGATGTGGTACGTGGAAGTGCTCTGTGACTGTGAAGTCGAAAGACTGATACATGATTGGGTTCAATGCCAGAATGAATACTTGTTAGGAATGAATGACCACATTTTTTTTTGGAGCTTGTATTCTCTCTTTACTGAACATACTGAAAATCAGCCCTGACTCAAGTCCCATCTGAAATTCTACCTTCTCCCCTCTGCCTTTCTTTCATCAGCAGTAGGAAGTCTCCTCTCCTTCCTCCACATTATTTAGGACACTCACACAGAGCCTATCTCACGCCGCTCCACAGCATGCTTATCTGTCGGTCTGTGGCACTTGTTCTGCTAGACTGAGAGCTCCGTGAAGCTGGGGTGGTGGTCCTATACATCCTTATATCCAGTGCAATAGCTACCACAGTGCCTAGTCCGGTTCAGTTCAGTATACTTTTGAAGGTGGAAGGACCACACACATACTTTTTTATAAAAGGAATAAAAAAGATGAAGATGCAATCTTAATAAGCAGATTGTGCTTTACAGAAAAGGTAATTTATTGGGAAAATGAAAATGAGTTTGTCTACCTATCTTATGGCCTTATTACATATCATAGATCTTAATCTTGATGAAAGTTCTACAAAAAAATCAATTTACATGCTTGAAACACATGAAACGTAATCTGATTGTGTCATCTATAGCTTACAATCCATTGGCTGTTTGCAGTTATGGTTAGTATCCTGATTCTTGGAGTATGAAGCTGTCCAGGCTGATAACGGCCTTATCTTTGAAGGACTGTTGTTTGCTATATGGACCCAGTCACAGGGACTGCCGTTGTGTTCGCAGATGCTCTGCTGCTTCATCCCCTTCTGCTCATTCTGATGAAGAGGCCCTGCACCCATCCACATGGCAAATTTTTGCTCATCCTTTAAGATTCAGCTCATATTTCCATTGGCAAGCCTTTCCTGACATTTTCCCTACTCCTTCCTCTCTGCAGAGAAATTCCTTCTTCTGTATTCTTTAAATACCTTGTACACCTGCCATCTCTGTCTTTGTCAAGAGACAGTATGCTATTTCAGAATTTCAGAGCAAGGACTGTGTACTTAGAGAGCTCAAAGTCTAGTGAGGGAGCAAGATAAGAAAAATAACTGTGATAACAAGGCATGGTGTATGTACATATGAATATAAACATGTATAAATAATTTATGACAGAGGGGTACACAGAGGCTTCTGAAAGCACCAAGGGAGGGCTCCAGACTCAGAATGCAGGGCCAATCAGATCTTGGAGATGGTAATGTTTAAGCCGAATATTGAAGCCTGTCTAGGTGTTAGTTTGGCAAACAAGGGGAAGAATGGCATTTCTTGTAAATGTATGGAGGTATTAGAGTGTTATTTTTGAGAACTTCCATTTGTTGGTGTGGTTGTAGATGTGATTGGATATGAGCCTAGCGGGGAAGGTGGGACTCAGATCATGAAATGCAGGGCTGAATGCTGTGCTGAGACACTGGTCTCCTATGATGAGCTAAGTGAACATGAAGAGTCAGCAAGGGTGAGGAGGAGAATGGTATGGTAAAATCACGGTCAAGGCCCTTCAATGGTAGTGTAGGCCTACTGAGGCCCATAGTGGGAGCAAGAAGGCTGTCATGCCATCATTTATTTAACTGATCCTGTACTGATGGACATTTAGGTTGTTTCCAGTTTTTTTAAATTTTATTTTAATCATTGTTCAAGTACAGTTTTCTGTCCTTTACTCCCATCCCAGCCTACCCACCCATCCCTCCCCTCCTCCCTCCCATTTCCACACCACCTAGTTTTTGCCCATGTGTCCTTTATACTTGTTCCTGTAAACCCTTCTCATTCTCCCCTGAAATTCCCCTGAAACTCCCTCCCCTCTCCCCTTTGGTCACTGTCAGCCTGTTCTCTATTTCAGTGTCTTAGGTTATATTTTGCTTGTTTGTTTGTTTTGTTGTTTAGATTCCTGTTAAAGGCGAGATCATATGGTATTTGTCTTTCACTGCCTGGCTTATTTCGCTTAGCATAATTCTTTCCAGTCCCATCCATGATGTTGCAGAGGGTAGGAGCTCCTTTCTTTCTGCTGCACAGAATTCCACTGTGTAAATATACCGTAGTTTTTTGATCCATTCATTTGCTGATGTGCACCTAGGTTGCTTCCAGCACTTGGCTATTGTAAATTGTGCTGCTATGATCATTAGGGTGCATAGGTTCTTTTGGATTGGTGTTTCAGGGTTCTTAGGATATATAGTACCAGCAGTGGAATTGCTGGGTCAAAAGGCAGATCCATTTTTAGTTTTCTGAGGAGATTCCATACTGTTTTCCATAGTGGTTGTACCAGTCTGCAATCCCACCAATAGTGCACTAGGGTTCCCTTTTCTCCACAACCTCTCCAACACTTGTTGTTTGTTGCTTTGTTTATGATGGCCATTCTGACTGGTGTGAAGTAGTATCTCAGTGTGTTTCCAGTTTTTTATTTAAGATTCTTGGTAAGATAAATTTAAAACACTTCATGAATTAATGTTTTCTTTAAAAAACAGTGTACCAAGCTAACAGTTGCTTCACGTCATATAAGTGTATGCACAGTAACAAAATTATTCTATTTTTCAAATAGTTGATATATGGTTCAGTTCGTTGTATCAGTGACTCTTTCAAACATAGAGATTTTGGTTGCTGAAAGAAGTAATGATGGTCACATTAGAATTTTTCTTGCCTTTTTTGATGATTGCCCTGTAAATCTGCTCAAAATTGGAGCACCAGCTCTTCAGTTAAAACAAATATGATAATTTTTAACTAAAAGGAATACTTTAATGTGTTTTATTATATCCTAAGAAATTCTTACATGATGAAACCAGATGTGTTATAAATTTGCTTTTCTGGGGGGGGAAAAGTTTTGGCACTGTTTTTTTCCTAATACCTTTTCTGACTCTTTTCTTAAAAAAGATTTTATTTATTTATTTTTAGAGAGAGGGGAAGGTAGGGAGAAAGAGAGGGAGAGAAACATCAATGTGTAATTGCCTCTTATTCCCCCCTACTGGGCACCTGGCCTACAATTCAGGCATGTGCCCTGACTGGGAATCAAACCGGTGACTCTTTGGTTCACAGGCCGGTGCTCAATCCACTGAGCCACACCAGCCAGGGCCCTTTTCTGACTCTTAAATCTAGATACCTGATTGCCTTCTCATATGCATCCTTTATATGCCCTCTTAGGACATCTGTGTTTACTTCTGTCTCTCCTTACTGCATTTACTTACTCAAGGATGAGCTATCTTACTGATTTTTATACCCCAGTTCTTAATATAGTGTGTTAAATGCTGGGGCTTCTTCTCTCATCATTCTTCTAAATCTCATTATAACTGGCATTTTATTGAAGTCTTAATATGAGACAGGTACCGTTTAAATAGAATGTTTTGGATTTTTTATTTAATCTTTCAACAAAATTTTATGTAAGCTCTATATGCACTATGTGGGTTTACTATTTTTTAAGAAAAAAGTAGCAGTGCTGGCAACTTCACCCGGTTCAGTTTTAGAGCAGAGCAAAGGTAGGCGGCCCGCCCGGGCCACACGTGTCCGACGAGGCAGAGCCAGGGCCTCGGCAGTCCCACTCCAGCCCCTGTGCCCCTCACCCTGTGTCCAGGGTGCACCGAGGAGTGGACAGTCAAGGTATACAGTCTATCCTTCTTGTGTTTACAAATTTTTCTCATTTTCATATTAGAAAATTTTCAAATCTACAGAAGCGTTACAGATATAGGATCAGTGAGTAACCCTAAACTCTTCATCTATAGTTGTTAAAATATTACACATCCGCTTGCTTTCTGTCCTTCTTTCTATTTGTCTGTCTGTCTATCTGAACCTTCTGAAAGTAACTTGCAGAGGCAATGGCACTTCATGCCTGAATACTTCAGCATGCACCCCTGAAAACAAGCACATTTACATACAAACCACGGTATCGTTACCATATTTAAGAAAGATGACGTGGATACACAAATATTATGTAACATACAGTCCACATTTAGATTTCCCCAATCATCCCAATTAGTTTCATAATTAGTTTCATGATTTTTTTCTCTTTGATTGAGAGACTATCAAAGATCTCATGTTGCATTTACTTGACATTCCTCTTCGGTCTCCTTCAGTGTAGAACAGTTCTACCACTTTTTTTCTTCTTGATAATGACATTTTTGAAGAGTCACAGTAAGAATGTTTCACAATCTAAATTTGTCTATGGCTTCATCATCATTAGATTCAGGTGATTCCTTTTTTTTTAAAGCATGTTACATAGGTGATCATATGTTATGATACTCCCATTGTAGGTAATGCCAGTCCGTTCTGTTATTGGTGATAAGTTTGATCACGTGATTCAAGTTCTGTCCACCAGATTTTTCCCCTAAAAGGTGACTTCTTTTTATTATTAGTAAGTAATCTTTGGGATGATAACATTGAAACTGAGCATCCTTAACTCCAATAAACTTACAACCAGTGAAATTTTTTACCCCTTATAGATAATTTTTGATCAATTAATTATTTCAGTGGTGGTTGTAAAATTCTGTCATTGAAATTCTATCATTCCTTCTACATGTTCACTGATGCCCTTCTGTGAAGAGGGGCTCAGCCTTCTTCTTCTTGAATCACTTTGTACCAACGGATTCTTTTTTTTATTTAAGTCTTATGATTATATTTCTTGGTTCTCAAATTGCCCCCAATTGGCCGGTGGGAACACCTCCAAGCCAGCTCCTATGACCTTTTGGCTTATTTTCATTATTGTTTGAATGCATTCTTGCATCTTATCGCAGCAAAATATTCCAGCCTCCCTGCCCCAGTCCTGATTTCTTTCGCTGTGGAATAGTATTTAGAAACAAAGATGAGTGTGCTCATTGCTACTGTTACCCAACTTAAAATAAACAAAAAGCTACTACACACTTCCAAATAAGTAGTAACATTTTCTTATGTTCTCAAAGTTCATTTGGCATGAATACAAATTCCACTCGTATCATAATGGAAACAGAAAGAAAAATTAAATTTCCAAGGAAATTGAAAATGACAACACTTCAGAAGAAGATTTTTCAGTAGAAAGGAATAGTGCTTAATTATGGTAAATATTGATGTGGCTAAAAAGTCCTTCTGGTTTCTTCCGTAAAATAAAAGACACATTTTTCATTTGCACCAATAACTTTAATGATTTGGATATTTTGAGTATGTCAGCTATCTCCTGCATGGTATAACATTGATTGTTCTCAATTAATATCTTGATTTGATTGCTATCAACTTCAACTGTTCTGCCTGACCGTAGAGCATCGTCGAGTGAGAAATCTCCAGCACAAAACTTCGCAAACCACTTTTGACATGTTTGATCAGTCACAGCACCTTCTCCATACACTGCACAAATCTTTTCTTTGTGTTTCAGTTGTGTTTTTACTTTTCGTGAAATAATAAAGCATGATATGTCAAAAATGTTGTGTACTTTTCCTTCTTCAATATTAAAATGAATACACAAAAGTTCACCAATTTTGATGTTTTTTTTAAATCCACACTAATATGACAGTTATCACAATACAATCTAGCAAAATTGTTGTGAATGAAGTTAAAGACAACCAAGTGCTACTAGATCCATCTTACAGAAAAAAACCAAACAAACTTTTTGGGCAACCCAATAAAAGTTGCTTTGAGATGCAAAGATGCAGATACAGGCACTCATTTTCTCTGGGCTACTTCAGGAGATAAAAGTTAAGTAGTGTGAGTTGAAATGTGTCTGATTTGGATATTCCCAAATAGAAAACTAAACTAAGTCATTGTCAGACTGTTCTTGGAAGACAATATTACGGTATATGGACCAGAAACCCTCATTTATTTTAACTTCGTGATCTAAATAATTGATTGGTTGACTTAATATTTGACTATAGTTTAAAAATAGTTTAAGTTCTTAATAAAAATAATGTTAAAATGTGACAGCAAAAAAATCATAGATATAGCAATACTTCAGAAGAGATAGCAATTATATACTTTATTTTTGATTTGGTACAAAACAAGCAAGGGAGAGATTATTTTATGTTGAAATATTCTGGCAGTTACTCTAATTTCCTTAAATTGTAGATTGTGTCCTTAACTGCAACTTTTCCTTCCTGGAAATGTAGCTTTAACACCATTATGCCTTTAATTAGCACTGACCTTCTCTACCAGTCTCATCCTTTCCTGCCTAGTGTTTTACTATAGTCTCACTCTCCCTTCCAAGCTACTCAGATTGCTGGGCTTCCGGGCCTTTATTTGAACTGTTGGTTGACTGTGGAACTGGGCTAAGCAATTTTAACTGAAATCAGCAAGTCACTTAACCTTCTGTGTTTTCACTGGTCTGCTGGTAAAATGAGGAAAGTGTTGGTCTCCTGCTTTATACTGATATTGTGAAGATAAATTGAATCAGTCATGTAAAATGGTTTTGAGTTATGTATTTATGAGAGCATTTAATGGATACTGTTTTATAGTGATAACAATCAGAGGCACTTGTATTTCGGTTTATACTGCTGCAGGAATTTAGATTTGAAAATAGGATAATCAGCACTAGAATACTGGGTGTTAGGAAAGCTGGAGAGTTGTTTCCTTCTGGAGCCGGGAATCTGTAGGATCCTTTCCCCTGGAATTTCACGTACCTACAATCTGGGATGGCTTGAGGCCCTTTCCAGGGGAGCCCTGTAAATTCTGCCTCCATTCCGTCCAGGTCCCATTAATCCAGCAATGAGTCATTTCATGCTTCTTTTAGCAACTTTCTCTCTTCCAAGGTGAGCTGCTCTTTGAAAAAGGTATTTCTCATTGTATGTTCCTGTTTGCCTTAAATGCGTTTGTCCATATCTGAGTTCTCTGAAACTTGTTAGATGTAAGGAGACCTCTCTGAAGTCTCCCACTGTTATGGCCATTCATTCTTCTGCCCTGCCCTTGCATACCTCTATGTCACCTTCGTTTCTAAATTACAGACCCTGGAGGACAAGCTCCTTTGTTCTGCTTTTAGTGGTGCCATGTATGAATAGCAACACGATGTAGATTGCAACAATTACAAATGACTCTTAGGACTCTAAGGACAATCTTATTCACATTAAGAAAACCCTTCTCAAGTTACTAACCACACCCATTGTCACTTTCCTGAGCTGGGATCTGCCCAGGCATCTCAATGTGTCCATATGTATTCGAATGTTGGCACTTGCCTCCCAGTGTGGTTAGTTTACAAGAAAAGTATTGTATATATCTGATGTGTATCTAATTGTCCACTAACTTATTTGATGACTCACCACTTACATCAGTATGAGAAAATGTCCAACTCTCAGAACCCCAGTTATATCCATTAGGATGAATTTTTAGGAGTAAAATTTTATTAGATTGCAAATAGGAGAGTCTTGGACATGGACATTAAAGAGCTCTGTTTGCTTTGCCAGTTGAGACTTGTTTCTTTTTCTAGTTAAAATAACAACTTAGAGGTTATATTAAGGGCACTTTGGAGATTATGCTAGAGGAATGTTAGTAAATTTTGAGTCTGATTTGCCTATTTTGGTTTCATTTTGGCCTTCAGTTTGGGGGTAAGAAAATCTGTCATTCATTGACTAGCTATGGTCCTCACCTGACTTTAATTACTGAGCTGCTAAATCACATGGGGATGACGGGGGACCGTCAAACATGGCCCCACGTTCTTGTCCCTGGCCAGTGTGCCGGTTGGCGAAGCAATGCTGCATTTTCTGATTAACTTGTAGCAGACAATGTTATTTCCTCCAAGTCTATTTTTGATGTTTTTAGAACACTCTAGAACGGACCACTGGAAGGGAGCACTTACTCTTTTCTTTTGCCTGGCTTGCTACTCCCAGCAGGCTGTAAGGTTGGTGTGTGCTGGCTAGCTACCAAGTGCTCATGTTATGGCAGGGTACCGTATTTTGCCATGTATAATGCTTACTTTTTTGCCCAAATTTTTGAGGGAAAAATAAGGATGGGCATTATACACGGGCAGTATTATTTCTGTATCTATATACATGTTTTTAATTCTTTTATTTATGTTATGTGTTAAAAGTATAACTCTAGAAAGCAATAACAATATCCCTATGCAAAATAATACCCTGGAATATAATAATCAGTTTTGTTTCTAAAAATAAATAAATAAATAAATAAATAATTGAATTTAGAAAAATAAAATGAAAGCTTTTTTTCCTGAAAGTTTGGACCAAAAACATGGGTGCACATTATACACGGCAAAATATGGCAGGTTATCAAAGGTGGGCCAGTTTATACAGAAGTCGGGAATCATTTTTCTCTAGTCTCAGTATGAATATATATGTATTTTCTAATCTAGTTCTTTAGCTATAGAAATGAAGATTTTTAGATACTTCTATAATTTTGTGGCATTATAAGTATAAAACAAATTAGACGAGTTGCATTTCTGTAGTCAGATCTGCTCATAACATTTCTATGCTAAGTGTGTATTCAGAATAAACATTTGCTGGCTTAACAAAGAACACACATTAAGTTCAGATTCCACAGCCTTGTGCTCAAGGATAGTCTGTTAGGAATTGTATTTGGCTGCAAGTAACAGTGACACAACACACAGCGCCCCACATTGCTAGGATTGCTATTAGGGGTTAATATTGTGATTTCTTGCTCTGCCCTTTTTTCATTCTTAAGATTACCTTAGGGTCACAGAGTGGCTTCTCTAGTGCAACGTGATTTATCTATTCCAGGCAAGAGGACAGAAGAAGCATCCTAGTCAGGACCTTTTTAATTAGCCTTGCAAATGTCCCACCCAGTACCTTCTGGGTAAACTGACCAGAATTTAGTCACATGGCTACCCACATCTGCCAGGTCAAATAAGGAATATAGTTTCTATTGCTAACTCATTCCCCATGCATGGAGGGACAGACAGAGATACAGACAGACAGACAGACAGACATTCTATTTTAAAGAAGAGGAGAAAAACAGAAATTGGTGAGCACCAGCAGTTTCTTTGTGCCCTTCATGCTCTCTCTAGACTGTCTCTTGATCTCATCTGCTGTTGTTATAAGCACTTCACACCACAGCTTAACTAGAATACTTGGCCCTCACTGGGAACCTGCTTCATTGTCCTTCCCCTTTATTTTGCTCCTATTGTCAAAGGCTTTGTCTCCCTTCCTAGTGTCTCTGCCTCTTACCTCTAAGGTATTGCTCTGATTACACTTCCTAACCTACAGTCAGTTATTATCTGCCCCTCCCCCTCCCCCTGATCTCACCTCTCTATCACAGCTCTTGTTAAGTTTTGGCCAATATATTATAGTTTCATAGTTAATTTTTCTTATCCTCTGTGACTATTTTGCCCACACTGGCTAGTAGAATACATTAGATATAACAAATGTTCAGTGCATATTTATTGAATGTCATTGCAAACCTAATGCCAGCAAGATAATAGGAGAAAGTACTTTTGTGCATTTTTAAGAGCATTTATTTTGTAAGAGGAAAAAACCACTCATGTCAACATTATGCGTATCCTTTCCCACTTAGTAGCCGTTGACTAATGAATGGGTCCTTGGTCACTTCAGTGAATAGATGTTGGGCAGATGTGCAAACAGCAGTTTGAAAATACTGCCTCTCTAAACATGGAAGACACATTAACAGCCTCGGCCTCTTGGAATGTGTGCATTTGATGTCCCAAGATTAGGGCGCTCCACTGAGAACAAACAGCGAGAAAGGGAGGGGGACAATAAAAACTTCTGTTTCTACAAAGTACCTGAGAGCGCTATGAATGGATAGTCTCCAGCTGGTTGGGGTCAGGAGGCCAAGAGGCCCGGGGACCTCAGGGCGCATTGTTTCGTAGAGCGTCCTCTCCACGTGGACTTTTCCATGTTTTTAACTGGTGCTTTCTAAACTGCTTTTTTCATGTGTTTAGAGATATTTTCAAGTTCTGTTTATTTTGGGAGGTGATTTCCTTGACTTACATTTACTGATTTTGAGATATTTCTTTTTTTTTTGAGTATGGCAGTCTGGATGCCTCAGTGATACTTGATTCACTCAGGTTGTAACTTTTGTAAGTTTATATATAATAGTTAAGATTTAGGGAACGTCTTTTTTAAGTTCAAAAGATTATTTTTGACTTGCATTTCTTGGTGATAGGACCAGGAAATGACATTTAAAAATGGCTTATTTCTGGGACTTCCATTAAAAACTGCATCTGAACCATCTACAAGGTGTACAATTGACTGAAAAATTATATTGGAAGGTACTCCTAGATAGTTTATTTTTTCTTACAGTTCTGAAAAGTTGTTTCTCTTTGAATTTTATGAAATGTCTAACATCATCAGATTTTAAGAATTTTCCGAGCACATTTGTCTACCATCTATACTTTCTACTCTTCTCATCCTTTATTTCGGCAAGTTTTTAAATTACGTGCTGTCTGAGCAGCACCGGGCAAGGATTAGTAGTGGTGCAGGGTCCAGGCGGAGTGGCAAATAGACGAGTGAGAAAGGCCAGGAAGTGACATTGGCAGATAAGCCTGTGGAGTCCGGGTGAAGGAAGGGTTAGTGAGGGTTGAGTGGGGAAATGTAGAAAGCACCGAAAGTAACATGCACGTTGGTTTCCGAGGAGTATTAGAGAATTGTCAGACGCTGGGAGCAGAGCACATCCCAGGGCAGGGAACAGCCTGGGCCTGGGTGGGAAGGATCCAGTGTCAGGGACTTGAGAGCTCAGTCACTACTGACTCCATTCCCTTTGTCTTCAAGACGTGCCAGCTCATCACGCAGTGGCTACTGAAGCCCATCTCTTCCTGTCACGAAAACATATCATGCCTTCTTCTTATGAACTAGACTCTTTCCAGTCCTTTCTACATATCGTTACCAGGCTAATAATGCCAGAGTGTTGATTTTATCAGTTAATTCTACTGATGGTGATCAGGTTCCCATTTCCTACAGACAGAGTGTGCATTCCTCAGTCTATGCTCCTCAGAAATTGAGGGAACACCGTCACCCGATGCCTCTCACCTGTGCTTGTCTACTTCTCACTCTTCGACCAGCACATACCCTCCCTTCTATGGCTTGACAAGCCTCCTGGTGTCCACCGAATAAATGTCCCCTTGCTTTGGATAGTCTTCTCCGCTTTGTGTCTGCCCTTGCTTCAGGATCCAACTAAAATCTCTTCTGTAAGGCTTTCTGTAAAAATCTATATGGATATGTTTGTGTGATGATTTCTTTACAAGTTTCCTATATGTCACCTATTTTGCTCATAAATAAATGTTGCCTTCAATTAAAAACGTGCCCGTTTTGTCTCTCCGTCTGGACCGTACACCCTCTGACAGCAGTGCCCACACCACACAGTGCCTTCTCATCCGTTTGAGTGCCTGGCAGAGCACTGTGCGCACGTTCTGTGCGGAGCAAAGTTTCTCAGTCTGGCACCGTCACAGTTTGGGCTGGATAATTTGGGTGGGGGTGTCCGGGCACTATCTGAGCATTGTTGGACATGTATCAGTATTCCTGTAGTCTACCTAACTCAGTGCCAGTAGCACCCTCTCCCCAGTGTGACAACCAGAATGACTCCATTTATGCCAAATGTCCCCTGGGGGCAAAACTCCCTCGTGGAGTTTTTGTAAACAAAAAGTTCTAAGCAGTATCTTGGCAGGAATCAAAGACTGGGAAAGCTTTGAGTGATGATTTCTTAGCGTTTTGGGGTCTTGAGGAAAGACAGACTTGAGTTGATGGAAGATAGTAAATGTAAGATCTTTTTATTTGCCATGATAGGCCATGGAAAAGCTATTCAAAACTTATGAGCAATTGCGATGCACCTAAGGTTAAGGTAGAGCAGGGCAACAGAGGTATTCTTACGTTAAAATTCCAGAAATACTGAGTTTTAATGTTCATTTTATTTTGAACAATTTTATACTTAGAAATACTATTTTCAAGAAAATAGTATTTTATTATTCAATTGGAAATTTATCTGGAGTTCAAACAATTTATATGGAGTTAATATCTTTGGATTAAGAACAACTTTTTGAAGTATAGTCTATTGATGAAAGTCTATTGATGAGTTTGAAAGTATGAGTACAGGTCATTGTCAGTTTATCACTATTGGCAAACATCGGTTGTGTTCATGCATAGTTTTACATGTTTTTCTCACTATTAGAGCATTGTGCTCAAGTTAGCACATTTTCCAGCCTGACGTGATACACATGTGCACACCGAAACACAGTGCATGTGTGTGAGTGTGTATTCTAGACCGTGTTTACCCCTCCAGGACACGGTGCTTCTGTATATTTCTGCTACTGTTTTGTAAATTTTAGAGATTTTTTATTATTAATCTAGTACATGACATTGATGTCATATATGTTTGATGTCCTGCTGAGTGTGAAGTAATGCATGATATTCTCTTGTCACAGCTGTGTGCCAACCACAGTGCAAACACGGCGAATGTGTCGGACCAGACAAGTGCAAGTGTCATCCTGGATATGCCGGGAAAACCTGCAATCAAGGTAGGGACAGGGTGACACAAGTGAAGAATCCGAAGCCCCCTCCATTCCTGCCTGGTAAAAACATGTTGAGTTCTCATGCCCAGCCACTTTCCTATGACTATTACTCTACGTGTTTGAGCTGCCATTTGCTGAAAGATACAAATATAATAATGGTACATCTTTTAAAAGTCTATTTCATGGAGGGACAATTAAATGAATTTCATCCTCATATTTACTGCTAGTAATTAAAATGCATTTTGAAAAGGAGAATTGCAGCATCAGTAATGTTAGAAGCCTTACATCCTGTTCTTCCACTAACTGGTGGGGAAGCCTTTGCAAAGCGCTAAGCTGCTTGGAACCAGTTAGATGGAAATACTTTAATATTCAAAGTCAGGTAGGAAATTTGATATGAAATTTGGAGGTCCCTTCACACTCTGAGCCCTTCGATTTTGTGATTAAATTTCCTTTAACTGTTGAGCAGTTTGCAATGTTCCTCTCAGAAATAAAGATTTTGATAAACTTAGTAAGTTACTTTTAATTGATCAGTTGCTTATAAAAGCAAACATTTATTTGGCACTAACAGTGCCCCAGATATTTTATATATATAATCTGTTTTCATCATTACAACAAATCAGGAGATATTTATTATAATTAAGAAAAGCTATGGTTAGATTTCACTAGAAAGATGCAAGGATAAAAGGGTCAGTGCTTTATTTATTGCTTAAAGTAATGCTCCCTATCATTTTAAATGTCAAATGAAACAATCATATGGGGTGAACTGTCCCGTAGATACTTGATCTCACCTGATACAGAAATGATATTGTCAAAATACTCTTGTTCTTCAATATCTGATACCCCTTGAGGTATGCCATGTAAACTGGTGATTTATAGACATAACTTTCAAAACAATCCAGAACACTGATGTTTGAAGGTATGTATACAGTTGTTCCTGCACTATCAGGTGACGTCCATGCTTGTGAAATGTGATGTGTCCAATGTTCGGACAAACTGTTACTGTAACGTGTCTTCTAGATCATCTGATATTTGATTGATAACTGATTTTTTTTCCAGTGCTTCGTCTCTAATAATATTTTTCACCTTGGGGTTTATCTAACATACCTGGGCAGTATTTTAAAAAAATAAATGGGGTTCTTATTATCTTAGTTTACTCTTTTAAAAATCCATTTGATTCTCCTTCTCCTGTCTAAGTTTTCAAGTAGCAGCGTGTTCAGTGCTGACTTTGAGTTACTGGTGTTCATCTCAGAGTCCCAGCATGCTTCTTTTTTGAAGTGATGAACATAAACCAGCAGAGGTCTCATTACTATGTCAGCGCCATAAAACTTGTTGTCCTGATGCCAGGAATTTATATGAAGAAGATTATTAAAAGAAGCTAAGTTGAATTGCAGAGAAGTGCATTTGAATTTATTTACAGTTTCATCAACTTTAATATGCTTCAAATACACTATTATTGGAACAAGGATTCATCTCTGGGTATCTCTTATTTTCAGAAAAACCAGTTTTTCCAGTAGCACATACCTGTTTCTCTAAAGAAAAATTGAAATGTACTGAGTTGAAACCTGGCCTCCCAAAATGATATTCCTTAGGTGTAAAGGATTCCTTTAGTAGCAAAATGGGATTTTACACCTGCAAAAATAGTGCTGATACTGAAAATGCAATTCCAAATCCAACTTGAATGTAGAACTCCAGCTCACAGTAAACCTGTGCGTCTTAATCATCTTTCTTGTTGCCTTCCTGACCGAAACAGCCATTTGGCCACTTCCCGATGGAAATGCTTATGTTCTTTGAGAGCAGAAGTCCTTTGTGGAGCTCCTGAAAATGATCACTAAACTTGCACACGATCAGTGCACATTAAATATTTATTGAGTGAATGTTACATATAATGGTTCTTGGTCCTGAAAGCCACAGGAGCTTGAAAGAGTTCCATGCAGTTTTCTAGTACCTTAGTCTCTGAATCCGTGGACTGTGAATTTGGCAGGTGAGAGAGACTTCTGTGGATGAGCTGGGTAAGTCCGAAGGCTGTCGAGAGACCCCCAGAAATGTTAGAGTGGATTGTCTACATCTGTTCTATGTCTACATAACAAATTAACTTAGACGTTTTATTTGGACCACATATTTTAATAAAGTGGAAAACGTGTCTTAGAGACATGGGAAAACAAACAGGTTTCTTGTTTCTTGAGGAAAGAAATGTCAAAGAAGAGGTCCTTTGAAGTAAGTTTGCAGAGCTGGATATTAGCTTTTGATTAAAAAGCAGATTTGGGCATAAGACAAGTATCTGCTTAAAAATATCATTGTGAATTGTGTACTTTAAGAAATCACCCCCAGGAAACTTGCTTGGCTGAGTGAACAGCTTGAGTAAATGACAAGCACTTGGGTGCTTTCAGAGCCTCCTGGGGAGCAGCCAGCATAGCAGGGCAGGCCCACTTTGGAACTGGCTTAATTTAACAGCCTGTCACAAGATATGTGTAATCTGCTCTTGGTGGCCCGCTCTCCCCCCTGAGTCATCTCCTGGATTTGCTATAAATGGAGCACATGTAATATCATAGGCATGACTGATCGTTGGCTTATTCTATAACACACACAGTACCTACCTTTCATAGTAGGTGAAATTCCAATGCAAGATTTGGTGTTTTTTTCTACCTTACTTTCTCTAGTGATTTTATTCTTGTATATTTTCTCCCTCCTTGAGTCACTGTACCCATACAAGTCCCCTTTCCCCTCAGCCAAGAAAGGATACTATTATAGATAACAATCTTTTTATAACTTTTCCACTAAGGAGTTATTTTTAGCATGTAATATATCATAGCATTGCACTTTTTTCAGGAATGCAAGATATTCTTTTGAATTTATGGTGTGCTTTGTAATGAGTTCAGAAGAAACAGTTTATGAATATCAGTTACTAATGTGTTGACATGGTTTGTGTTTCATATGCTGAATTCCTTATCCCAAGAACGGAATTAGAGTCCTGTAGCACATAATCAGACAGTAAACTCTGGTGGACGAGTTAAACCTGAGAGTGCATCGCTTTTCTATGTCCAGCAGCCTAAGTGTGTTAACTCTAATATTCAGGTAGTTTCTTACAGCCTTGCTTTTTGAAGGCTGTGCGATTTTAACCCCAGAAACCAATGTTCATCTAATTTGGAATTTTAACCATTACTAATATAATAGTCTTGAAATAGGATATAATTGCTTTTTTGTCTCTCTATTTTTCAGTCTTACCCATCTTACAGTATTTTGGTAAGCTAAGCATGGGAACAGTCACCTTTATTCTTTCTTTCTTTTTTTTTTTGAGAAAGCTTCTTATATATTCTAATTAAGTGTGACCTAAATGTAACATAAGCTCTTACATTTGAGTGAAAGATTCATCATGCTGTTTATTTAAATAAGGTATTTATGCAAATCATAACTTTGTGTATAATTTTGGAGTATTTTAAACTTTGTACACATAATAATAAGAAAGAAGTCTTAAGTCGGTCATTTAAGACTTCAGTGTCCTGAAACAAAGCAGGTTGATCATAATCAATATTTATATAATCTGTTTGTTATTTTAGTTTTCCCTTTTTGTGAATAACTAAAATCATGCTTCTAAAAAATAAACATCTCTTTTTTGCTGTTTTTACTTTTAATTTATATGAGAATGATGGATTGTTGACTTGTACAGTGTGTGTGTTCTTGGGAAGAAAAATGACAGTGATAAATCTGCAGGAAAACAAATTTTAAAAACAGAGAAACTCGGAGAACTGGAAACTAAATTTTTGTAAAGTGTCTATATTCTAAAGCATTCTTTTTGAACTCCACCAACTTTATGTAATTGTTTAATATATACTTATAAAGATTTTTAGGGCTAAAAATGACATCAGTTCAAAGTTGACTCTTATTACCTTCTTCCTGGTGTGAAGACGAACACTTCTACCCAACTCCTCACGACCGAGGCAGTGAGCAGCCTCTTTCCCAACCCCAGGACCACCAAGCCACAAGTTTGCCTTCAAGGGGTGAGCGTGCACTATCTCAGGGGGCCTGTGCCTCCCACCTGCACGGCTTCCTGCACTTGTGTCACTTCTCGCAAATGTCCTGAAGATGAGCCCCGGGGCGCCCCGCCTCCGCGCAAGCAGCGGGACTGTCCCCTGTGCTGACTCTCTGTGCTCTAAAAAGCCTGGAGCCTCCACTGTCCTTTCACTGCATCCAGTGTCGTTGCTTTTCTTCTTCTCTGGGTTTCAAAATGTTTTCTAAAAATAGGATAGTGAAAGAACTTTTGTTTTCATATGTAGGTGAAGTCAGGAATATCAAAGCAACTGACGTGGGGTTCTGATGGCTTTTTCTAAGTAGATTTTACATGGGATCAATCCTCTTCACCACCAAATAAAAGGTATAGAGTTCTGGTTACCAGAAATGAAACCGTATCTTAGCTTCCTTCCTTTAGTGCCACATCTTCTCATGTTAGGAGGCCTAAGTTCCGGTTCCACTACAGCCCTCAGGTGAGCAAGTCATTTAAAACGTCTCAGTGTTAGGAAAACAAGTAGTAATAGGGGGACAGTAATTTCTGGCCTGTTCCTCTGCAGGGCTGGTGTGAGAATAGAAACACCAGAAATATTAGTGTCTTCATTATGCTGGAAAGCATTGTAGGAAGGTTAGGGGGCAGCATGATTTCACAGTTCTTCTGAAAACCTTATCCTCCTCACTGACAGATTTAGGAACATAGAATGGAATTAAAATCCTACAAATTAGAAAGTACTCTCTGCTGAAAGGGACTTTGATGCATTTGTCTTTCTTCTGCACAAAGAATAGGGCCATGGGACTAACTTCAGTCATGTGTCACTGCTGTCTTTAAAGAGTAAAAGTTACGGCAGCTGACAATACTGACATCTGTTTCCCTGTGACCTCTGCTTTGGTTAGATAAAATGTAAAAGCTTAGGCTTCTAAGATATTGATCAGTTCAAGCCTCAAAGCAAAAAAAGTCTATAAGTGAATTAAACAAATGAAATGTCTTTCCTTTAAAAAAATCCATTGGATTGTCTTATTCCATGAATCTTTTGCAAATTTTCAAGCTACTTTTCAGTGTCTGCATGCTAATAAAATTTCTGACTCTCTTTTTTTCCCCTGAAGTGTCAGTATAATGCTACGCAGCTTGCGTTTTTGTTCTGGACCAGCTCCTTTCTCACTCTTCCCTCCCCCAAGCTCCTGAATCTACCAACCTGCTTAAGTATACTCCTGACTTATAAATGCTCTTTAAGAATTGTATACTTAATAATTAAAGCATTTGTATGTAAGTGGTTTAATTGCAAAGTGCTATTCCTTGTATGATAAGATACATGACAGTTCGTTATTTTTTTGTTATAGATTTTCCTTTTAATTTATATTATAAACTCCTAGAGAAAGAGTAAGATTAAAGTAAATTTAAAATAAAAACACAAAAGATTGTTTTCTTAGGTTCTTTTATCAACTTTTAAGATTGATTTCTAAAATGTGATCAAGGAGACTTTCCATGTTTTTTATATTGTTCCACTTATTATTTTAGGAGCATTTACTGTAAAGTGTCATTTTTGAATTTCTGACTTAATTTGACAGTAATACAAGTGTTACTGGTTCTGTAGTCCAAGAGATTTTAGAAGCAACCCATATTAACTCAATTATATAAGACATTAGATCAATGGGAAAATAAGGTATAATAATCATAGAATAGAAACCTGATGAAAAATTGAAAAAGAAGTTCATCAACAGAATATCAGGCTCTTTTCATCTTTTGAAGCTTTCTGCTTGAGCAAAAGTCTGATATTTTTGGTAAATATTGATAATTGTGGATTATGGGTTCCTATTTCATAATTTCTGCAGTGGGTTTTGTAAGGGTTATTGTGAAGGTTTCAGGAGACAGATGCCTGTGGCAGGTGGGACAGTAATGGCAGTTCTGGGCCCATCAACCCCAGTGGCCTGTCAGGCAGAATCAACTACTCCATCAGCAGCTGGTAGAGTACAGCTTTCTCACATTGCTTCCAACATATTTGAATATTTACATGTCAGTTTCATACCAGTAAGAGTCAAAAGTGTCTCTACATTTACCCACTGAATTATGCACATTTATTTCCTTTGTCTGAAGGAAATAATGTCTGAAGAAATTTCCATCAGCATAAATACTCTTTGTATGCAAGCTGCCTGGAGCTAGCTACAGATATCTGACCAGTTCCCATCCGGAAACCCATAGGAGTTTTGTGGCTCTTTAAAATGAACCCAAGTTTTTCTTTTTTAAAAAAAGATTGTATTTATTTATGTTTAGAGAGAGGGGGAGGGAGGGAGAAGGAGAGAGAGAGAAACGTGTGTGTGAGAGAAATATCCATCAGTTGCCTCTCGCACGTCCTCAACTGGGGACCTGGCCCACCACCCAGGTGTGTACCCTGACTGGGAACTGAACCAGTGACCTTTCAGTTCCCAGGCCAGCACTCAATCCACTGAGCCATATCAGCCAGGGCAAACCTTAATTGGCATGTTTTATATCCATCAATATCCTTCCCTTGAGATACAGAATTCAGTCTAACTCTGTTGTTTTGTTGTACTGTACTATTTTATTTTTGCTCAGTGGAGAAATATATTTAAAACACAAAGCCTTTCTCTAACAATGTACTCAGATTTAAATACTGTATGCTAGAATATCAGTCAGGGATTTGTTAAAGCCAGGTGTGAATTGGCAGGGAACTATTAGCAAGAATAATCCAGTCCTCCTAGAACATGAGAAAAGATGTTTCTGATTTTAATTTTTAATAAACATTGAAATACAAAGTAGAAGAATATGAGAAGTGGAGTGAATTTGTCTTTCCTGCTTGATTTAAATTTTTTACTTCATTTAACAGAGGAAGAAATCGAATTCTGATGAGACTAATCTGCAGAGCACCTTCTCTGAGGAAATTATTTTGAATTATCTTAAAATGTGATTCTGTGTTGTATACCCCTCACTGGGCAAGACAAAATGAAGTATAAAATTGAGTAAAGCATAGGAAGTGACAAATGTTTATTATTTAATATTCTAGGACTTCACCCAGCTGGGGGTCTGCTTACAGATGTGTTCAGGTTAGGAAAAAAGACCAAGTTGGGGAGTCAGTAAAATATTTTTAAAATTGTAGATTCAAGATTTTAGAAAAAAAGGTAACTTGGTGGTTTAATTAAGTGAAATATATAGATTTCTAATAAACAGCAAGTCAGGTTTATATTTTATTAGATTTAAAGACAACTTGCAACTAGATTTATCCATATTTCTTCTTTCATGACATAGATTAATAGATAATTAAGTCATTCTGGCTGTTCCAAATAAACATGTGGTCATATTTCTTTTTAATGAAGTCTGTATTTGGGGCATTACTGTTGAAGTGCTTATATGTCATTATGGGTTTTATGTTCACTTGAGGCAGTGTTCAACTTGGGTTGAGAAATTCTCATAATGTGCAATTTGTTAGTTCATTTCATATGGATATTTAAATCAATAATCCTAAACTACATACTGATAGTCAATTATATATTATTCATTAGTGTTCTCATATGTCCTTCTTAACTACCCAATGAATGAAAGTATGTTGAAGCAGTTTTTAAATTTTCTTATTTAATATTAGATCAGTATATAATCTATAAGACTGAACAAGAAAACCCACAATTGTGATCATTCTAATTCAAGTAGCTCTTATCCTCTGAAAATATAGCTTTATTTGGGGAATGTCAAAGCAGTGTAGTGTTAAAATCCAGATACTTTCTAGTATCTTCTTTAAACAGAGAAAGAAATCAATAGAGGAAGAACACATTGTCAGGAGGGACTCCAGTAGTAGACCCCAGATATTTTGAGGGCACTGAAGTCAGACAGATGATTCAGCACCATGAGGAGTCAGGATGCTGCCCTTTCTAGGGATGAGGAAGCAGGCACAGTGTACTCTAACTGGCCTTGGTGGGCAGAGATCACATTTACTATATAATTTAAGCTCCAGAAATTCATACAGCCTCTTCATTGTTATTAGGCTTTTGATCACCTCTGAAAGGAAAAAAAATTTTTTGGTCACCTCTAGCATAACAGTATTAAAATTAAGACATTGTGAACAGGCTCTCTATCTCTCTTTGCTATAAATGACTGGCTAGTGTAGCTTGAGCTACTTTTCTCCTTCATTTTTCAATATAGAGAAATATTTTAAATGGTTTACATTTGTGCAGAGGTTTCGTGATTACTCGGCTCCAACTTCCGCTTTTTTCAGATCTGAATGAGTGTGGCCTGAAGCCGCGCCCCTGCAAGCACAGGTGCATGAACACTTACGGCAGCTACAAATGCTACTGTCTCAACGGGTACATGCTCATGCCGGATGGGTCCTGCTCAAGTATGTCAAGAATCCTAACTGTTTTCTGAGTGCTTTGGGCTTGGTTTCTTTCATGCTGTGGGCTGGTAGTGTGAAAATCAAAGTGGCCTCCCAGGCCCTCCCCCAAACAGGATGGATGTGAGTGTGTGTGTATGTGTTTGTGTGGGGGGTGGGGTTATGTGTCCCTAAGAAACTGAAAATCAAAATAGGAGCCATCACTTTTAGATGGCTAGCATTTTTTTTTTTTTTACCATGGGTGCCAGTGTTAAATTGATTCGGACATGATTTTAGAAGAATAACAAAAGTAAGTGTGTTTTCTAATGTTTTTCCCTTTTGTCAGTGTGGGCATAGAGCCATTCCAGCTAGAAAAAGAACATTAGTGACTATTTCAGGACTGTGAGCTGTCCATAAAGTTGGATTGTAAATTGTTTGCTGGTAGAGCATCCATTAAGCTTGTCTATCAATTATAAACCGCTCACAGATACCTTCTCCCCTCATTTTTACATTTCATTATAATAGTCTAAGGACTAACTTATGTCCCTTTTTAAAAAAAAAAACTACTTCAAATTAAAAAAATGAATTTGAAAATAAAAAATGATTTTAGAACCATAAAAGTAGATTCCGTCTGTGTCTTTGTAGGAAAACAATGTACGGTGTGTCCTGCTATCATTTGGTTGTGTTATGATGATACCCTAAAATTCTCTGAGAGCCGAACATTGCATTGAGGTTGTGCTGATAGGATATCCAACAATTGATGGCTTGATTTTGATTTTTATAAAATTATCAGTTAAATTAGCTAATTATCAGTCAGTTAATTATCAGTTATCTCTCTAACTGGGTTGCATTTTATACAATAAAAAAGGTCAGCTAACTTTATTTGGTATTGCATATTTAGCATGGGACATGTTGAAGTGAGGTGTTCTATGCTTAACAACGGGAGACAGTGATGCTGGAAAACTGTAACACTGCGCTGCTCAGTGGGAAATCTGCTGTCCCTCGAGAAAGCTACGGTGAGGCTGAGACAGGCGGGTGCTTCACTTAAGACCAGCACTTAGCATGTGCAGTCTGGAAACATGCCTTCATTTCCCACTTTCCTTGGCCACTGGAAAAATTTCCAGATAATCTATGTGAGATCAAGTTTTACACTTGCCTTTGAATTCCTCAAATGCATTAGAGGCCTGCCCCAGATGATAACAGGGCTGGTTCGCTTCTGAATCTTCTTAATCCCTGGAGGAGGAAAGTCTTTCTGTCTCTCTCCCTATTTTTTGACTTTCTTTAGACTGTTGAATGATTGAGGCCTTTTTGTCTTCATTGTCAGCCAAGTGGCACAGATTTCAGGACAAGTTAGAGACATAGTTATTTCCGTTGTGGAGCCTGTTCCCTGAGTCAGCCAGTCTCACTCGTTCCAGGTGCCCTGACGTGCTCCATGGCCAACTGTCAGTATGGTTGTGATGTTATCAAAGGACAGGTTCGATGCCAGTGCCCCTCTCCTGGCCTGCAGCTGGCTCCTGACAGGCGGACCTGTGTGGGTGAGTTGTAAAACTCAGTGTCTCTCTCAGCAGTCTCTCTAGGAAAAGGAGGAAAGGGAAAGGTGATGGGAGTGAGAAAAAAAGGCAGTTGCTTATGTCAGGTGATTAGCTATCCTTCAGAAGCTATCAGCTATCTCAGAAGAGGACCTCTCTCTGTGAATGGACTATGGAAACCTTATTTTTTTCTAAAAATGGGGGACAGGAGAAAGCTTCAGGCAAGAGGAAGCATATGTACAAAGGCATTGAAGTTGCAAGGAGCACAGTATTGAGGGAAACAAGAACTTGGTATTTCTGGCATGTAAGGGCCAATGCCTGATAAAGCTGAAAAGATACATAGGGCTAGATTGTATATGTTGCACTCAGGAGATTTTTACCCCTGTAGATCAGGAAGGTAGCATAGGATTGTCATTAAGAGTCAGGGCTCTGGTTTCAAAGCTACCTCTACCATATACTTTTAAAAAGATTTTATGTATTTATTTTTAGAGAGAGGGGAAGGGAGAGAGGAAAAGAGGGAGAGAAACATCCATGTGTGAAAGAAATATCAGTTGGTTGCCTCTCACACACACCCCAACTGGGGACCGGGCCTGGGTCCGCAACCCAGTCATGTGCCCTGACCAGGAGTCAAACTGGTGACCTTTTGCCAGTTTGAGCCACAGAACTGAGCCACAGAAGTCAGGGTTTCCCTGCCATATACATGATATATAACCTAGGTAAGAGACTTCCTGTCTTTGACCTCAAGTCTCTTCATCTTTAAAATGGGAGTAATGGCACATTGAACAATTTTGAAGATTAAAGGAGCTCAAGTATGGAAAGAACTTAACATGGTACCCAGCATGTAGTAAGTACTCAATGAATGGAGGTATTTGGTGATTCAAGAAACATTTATTGGTTACTTCCTATATTCCACGCACTGTGCTAAGTGCCAGGATATGCAGTAATGGACAAAGCTGACAAGATTTTGATCCTCACAAAGTTGATATTCAAATGGGGCAGACAGAAAAAAAAACCCAAACCAATAAAATTACAAATACTTCTAAGTATGAGGACTTACAGGAGAAAGAAACAGAGTCTATTTTAACAAATAATGGTCAAGGAAAGCCTTAAGCTAAGACCTGACCATTGGTCATGTGAAGAATCAGCCAAGCAGGCAGAAATGATGCAGGCACTGCGGTCAACAAGGCCTGTTTGAGGTCCTGAAAGAAGGAAGGCCAAGGTGGCTAAGTACAGAGTGGGAGTATGGGGCTGTGTGGCTTGAGGTACAACCAGTGAGGTAGGTGGGGGCTATTTATTACAGAGCTTCAAGAACGTGATGTGGAATGAGGATTTAATTCAAAAAGCAAGTAGAAACAGTGCAAGAGTTTTAGGCATGATGCTAATCCATTTTATGTTGTGATAAAATCATTTCAATGGGTGGGTGGGAATGCTTTGGAGGGGGTGAGATTGGCTGAGAAAAAATCAGGTTAGGAGGCCTGGGAGATGGCCAGTTAGACGTGGGTAGTGGCCATGGGTGAAGAGAAGAGGAGACAAATTCAAATAATCTTTCAGAGGTAGAATTAACTGGGCTTGATGATTTAGGGTAAAGAGAAATAGGCTGTCAAGGAAAACTCACGTTTTAGTTCAGGCAGCTAGGTGGATGCAGGAGCTGTGTGTGCTGAGATGTGGTGGGGGAGGAGGCTGCAGCCTGGGCTGGGAAGTGGAGTGAAGGATGGCTCTGTGGAATTTATGGTGCCTCTGGGGGCAACAGCTGGATAATATTTATGATGTGTCACTGTGTGCCACGGGGGAACTGTTTGCAGTTATTTATTTTAAAATATGCTCCATCGGAACATGTTATCGCTCCACCTAAACTACAACTGACTTGTGTTTCTAGATGTTGATGAATGTGCTACTGGAAGAGCCTCCTGCCCTAGGTTTAGGCAGTGTGTCAACACTTTTGGGAGTTACATCTGCAAGTGTCACACAGGCTTCGACCTCATGTATATCGGAGGCAAATACCAATGTCACGGTAATAAGCCCCAGTCATTGTGTTTTGCCATTTCTTCCCATGGTGTAGAAAGGCCTCTTCATTGTGCTGATGCCTGGGATGTGGGGCGGGGAGGGTGCTGGCGTCAGACAAACAGAAGTCCATTTCAACCACTAGTAGTTCCAGATACACAGGTACTATATTTCTTCTGTTTACCTGCCAATTTTACATAGACATTCACATGGCAAAAAATTTGTTTTTAAATTCTATGTATATTTTTATGCCTTCACATTTATCTGCAAATAAAGCTCTTCTTTTTCTACGTCCCGATACAGATATAGACGAGTGCTCCCTTGGTCAGTACCACTGCAGCAGCTTCGCGCGCTGTTTCAACGTGCACGGGTCCTACAAGTGCAAATGTAAAGACGGGTACCACGGCGATGGACTGAGTTGCGTGTGTGAGTAATGCTTGTCTCCCAGCTCTAAGCTGCAGCTGGAATACACATCACACAGAGGCCATTACTAGGGAAGATGAGGAGCACAATTAATTTATCAAAGAAGTACAATTTTTATAACTGGTAATATTAGTTTCTGCTTTCTACAAACAAAAAAATCACTTGTTCAGGTATTTTTAAAACTTAAAGACACAGTAATACATTCTTTTCTTAAAAGCATTCAGTTCCTTGGCTAAAATTTCTCAGTAGCTTCCCTTTAGCTGGCAAGAAATTTTAGAGTCCTCCCAGAGAACTTGATTTTCTTAAAATTAGAAATAAATGTTTGTTTGGCACTAGCATTAGATTATGATGGTGGGATAATCTGAATATATTCCACATTTTTGGTTCCTCTGTTTTATTATTCCTCCTATTCTAAAAAATTCCCATATTTATCTATTTTCTCTACATTTAGTACTGTTTCGCTTTTTAAGTTTTTATAAGCTCTGTTTGTAGTACGTGTGTATTAGTAGATAAACATGAAAAAAAATAACCTCCAAGATGAAAGTAACACAAACCAAAGCCATAATTTAGCATATATTTCATGTAACAAGAATTTATTAAATTTCTGGAGTAAAATATTTCCTGAAAATCACGGGGCATAAAATCATGTGGACTAAGGATTTTTGAAAGGTCATATATTTGTGCTGCCCCAGAGAGTATATCAATCCAGGTAGATTAAATATTCATTTTTTGGGGTGAAGATAATCAAGGAAAGGTATTCCACAGCTGATCTTGGTGACTTCTTAAAATTTCCTTTAAAAAAGCTATTATATAAATTAATAAGAAGAAAGAAAAACCAACTAAAACAATATACAGAAAATTGAATAAAAATGTTTTGTATGAGTCAAATATTTGTAAAGAAGAGAAATAGTCTTTAGACAATTCTAAACTTGATTTTATAATATAGATATACCATAGGGATACTTAACAAATACTTTATCTAAAATTTTCTCATTTAAAAAAGTTTAGAATATCTCTGCATTTTAAAAAATATCATTGATTATCGTTTGTTTCCACTTTACAAATACAACTTTTTTGTTTCAAATAATACATATTCATTATAGAAACACAAATATAACTTTTGCATTCACCCATCAATTGGTTCAATGTGTATCATATTCATATATGTGCATATTTGTTATTTAGAAAACAGCATGACTTACAGATGGGAAATATTCTAAATGTGAAAAGTAAGCCTCATTGGCACATATTTTGATATGTTTGTTTTTTATAATTTGATGTTTTTCCTTTGGGGGAAGAGATGGTTCAACACTAATTGAAACCTTTTGATTCTTTTAGATATTCCAAAAGTCATGATTGAACCTTCAGGTCCAATTCATGGACCAAAGGGAAATGGTACCATTTCAAAGGGTGATGGAGGACACAGTAATTGGATTCCTGATGTTGGAAGTACCAGGTGGCCTCAGAAGACACCATACATCCCTCCTGTCATTACCAATAGGCCCACTTTTAAACCAACAACAAGGCCTACACCAAAGCCAAGAGCATGGCCTACCCCACCTCCACCCCCACCCCCACCCACAGAGCTCAGAACCCCTGCACCACCACCACCCACCCCAGAAAGACCAGTCCTCAGACCTACAACTACAGCACCAGCTGTCACCACATCTCCAGGAGAGATGACGGTTGACAACAGGATACAGACAGATCCTCAGAAACCCAGAGGAGATGTATTCAGTAAGTCACATAAATATTTGCACACTGTTTGAGTTTTTGTCAGTGTTGTCGAGATATGATTGACATATGGCACTGTATAAGTTTAAGGTGTATAGCATAATGGTTTCACTTACATATTTTGTGATATGATTACCACAATGACTTTAGTTAACATCCATCACCTCATATAAATACAAAAGAAAAGAAAAGCTTTTTCTTTGTGATGAGAACTCTTAGGAGTTACTCTCTTAACTTCCCTATGTACCAAGCATCAGTGTTAACCATAGTCACCATGTTGTACATTCCATCCCTAGTGCTTATTTCCAACTGGAAGTTCGTACCTTTGGACCGCTTTCATCCACTCTTCCTCCCCTGGCTCCTTCTTCTGTTAACCACAAATGTGATCTCTTTTTCTGTTTTCTTTTTTAGATTCCACATATAAATGAGATCTTACAGTATTTGTCTTTCTCTTCTACTTGTTTCACTTAACATAATGCCCCTAAGGTTCATCTGTGTTGTTGCAAATGGCAGAATTTCCTTCTTTTTATGGCTGAATAATATTTAATTGTATAAACTGTGTGAACTGTGTGTGTGTGTGTGTGTGTATGTGTATAATGTTTTCTTTATCCATTTCTCCATCAATGGACACTTAGGTTGTTAGGTTGGCTATTATAAATAATGCTGCTAGGAACATGAGGTGCAGATATCTCTATGGCACAGTGCCTTCATTTCCTTGGGATATATTTTCAGAAATAGGATTCTTGGATCATATGGTAGGTCTCTTTTTAATGTTTTGAGGAACCTCCATACTATTTTCTATAGTGGCTGCACCAGTTTGCAATCCTGCTAACATTGCATGAGGGTTCTTTTTTTTCTCTTCATCTCTGTTAACTCTTGTCTTTTTGTTGCTACATATGAGATGATATCTCACTGTGAGCTTGATTTTCATTTCCCTAATAATTAGTGATGTAGAGCATCTTTCATATACCTATTGGTCATCATATCTTCTTCAGACACTTGTCTATCCAGGTTCTTTACCCATTTTTTTAGTTGGATTATTATTTTTTTTTGCTAGTGAGTTGTATGAGTTCCCTGTATATTTTAGATATTAATCCCTTATCAGATATATTATTTGTACATATTTTTTCCATGTCATAGGTTGTCTTTTTTTTATGATTTTATTTATTTATTTTTAGAGAGAGGACAAGGGAGAGAGAAACAGAGGGAGAGAAATGTCATTGTGTGAGAGAAACATCAATCAGTTGCTTCTTGCAATCCCCCAGCCAGGGACCTGGTCCACAACCCAGGCATGTGCCCTGACTGGAAATTGAACCGGTGATCTCTCGGTTTGTGGGATGACACCCAATCCATTTAGCTACAACAGGCAGGGCTTGTTGACTTTTCTTTTTGTTGTTTTTATGCAGAAGCTTTTTAGTTTGATGTAGTCCACTTGTTTATTTTTTATTTTGTTGCTGTACTTTATGTGTTATCTCCAAAATGTCATTACTGAGACCCATGCCAAGGAGCTTTTCACTTACGTTTTCAGGTCTTATGTCCAAGTGTTTAATCTATTTCAGGCCAATATTTTGTGAGTGGCATAAGACAGGGGTCTAGTTTTATACTTTTGCATGATTATCCAATTTTTCACTTTACTCCATTGAATATTCTTCATTTCCCTATCAAATTAGTTGACTGTATATGCTCGGGTTTATTTCTGGACCCTCAATTATGTTCCATTGGTCTCTTGTGTCTTTTTTTTCCCAATACCATACAGTTTTGATGACTATAGTTTACAGTATAGTTTGAAATTGGGAAATGTGATGCCTAACATTTTGTTCTTTTTTTCTCAGGGTTGCTTTGTCTTTTGTGTTAGCACATTTTTAATAAGCTCTTTGTGATGACATTTTAGCCACAGACCATGCTGTACAAAGTATAAGTCATATACCCCCACTGTTAAATATTATAAAGGGCTGAATAAAAGTCAGAGGGTTGGGCAAATAAGAATGTGTGTAGAAATGGAGAGAATATCACAGTCATATAGTAGATCACACTTCCTATCCAGATGGGAATCTCCTAACATATTCAGATTTACATGAAAACTCTCAGAGATGGGGAACTTACTGTATCACATGCCATTTGACTTTAACTGTCCATTCATTTTACAGTAAACATTTTTAGTGAGTTTTAGAAGGCCAGGCCCTGTATTACACATTGAGCTGGCATAAATAAAACAGAAAAGGTTCCAGTCTGTAGAAGAGGCAGTCACGCAGAAGGTAACTGTGGTACTTTGTTAGTGAAAGAGATTTGTGTAGGACATTCCAGGAATAGAGAGAAGGGGACCTAGTCAGTTTTGGGACAGGGACTGTTTGGTGTGGGGAACTTTGTGAGTGAAATGGGGCAAAGAGGATGCGGAAAGGGAGGCATTAGAGTTCACAGGGACAGTACAACAAAGGCACAGAGGTAGGACGAAGCATGGCATATGCAATAAACTGCCAGTACACTGGAGGGTTGAGTTAGGGATCAGTGAGAAAAACTGTACAGTTATCCCTTGTACTTTCTGAAAACAGGTGGCTAGTCCTGGAGTGGAGCTAGATTAAAGACTCCCAGATTTTTAGTGGGTGACTGGGTAAACGGTGGTGTCACCACTGGAGATAAAGGCCATAGGCAATGAGCAAGCCTTGAAGGAAGAAGAGGTTGTTCCTTTATTACCAGACCAATATTTGGGATTTTACCACTTTATCTGTTCCCTGTATTTTTCCATTTGCGACATTTCACTTTGTTTATTCTTAGCTACTTTTGCATTCACTCCTTTCTCCTCTTTTCCTTTTGATGTTACTAGTTTCTTCTTTTTCTTTCCCCATTCCCCCATGATGGAACTAAACTTTGCCCCTTTTAGATTGAACGCTTGCAAATTTTTACCAGGTTTTTATAGGAAAAAAATGCTGATGTGTGATTTTTTTAAAGGAAAAAGCTTTTTTTTTCTTTATATGTGACTCACAATTTGAAAGGAAATTGAGATTCTCTAATTTTGATATAGTTGTAATTGTATATGTTTTGGTACAGGTTTTAGAGGGATATATTTTATAATAATATATTTTATATGCACATGTCTTTTATTTTTGAAAAGAATATTTTTTGTAATTTTTATCCTCCCACCTTTTCTTTGTGTGTCTTCCCCCTTCTCTCTACCCTTCTTCCTCTCTCTCTCTGTCTCTCTCTCTTTCTCCTGTCTCTCTTTTTCTCACTCTATTTTTTATTATCTCTTTGTAATCATACAGTGGGATTTTTATTAATGGTTGCTTAAGTACAGTATTTGTATTATTCTGCTTAAGGTAGGGTCATAAAAACTTGGCTATTTAATATAAAAAGTTACTCTGACATAGATACAGCATTTTCCTGAATCTGTTAATGTTTTCTTTTTTAAAAGTTCTCTCCCCAATTTTCTTCTCCATACCAACACACATATGAATTAAAAATAACACTGAAGTTCACCAACAGAATGTAGCAGGATAAAATTGGGGAAACGTTGAGTTCAGTGGTGTTAGGGCACTCATTCTGAGAGTGTGATCCTAAAGATAGGCCCTGGGAAAGAATTGCGCTGATCCTGTGCCAGAGCCGTTGCATGCCACGGATAGCATTGCTGCCTTTGGACACTCCTGCCAGAAGTTATATCCCTCTCATTCCCCCTTCGGCTCCAGCTGCTGGTGAACATGAGCATGAACGGGGATACTTTGGACACTTCTTAATTCCCTGTCTTGTGATTGTAGGGTATATTCTGAATAAAGTAAGTGTTCCAAGTTTTTAATTTAGGACAAATAACTGGTGTTAATTCACCGTGAAAACAGAAACCTTATCACTATTTTAGTTCAACACCATTTCTTTATTTAGTATTTTCTTCACTTCTGGAACAATGAATTCTTAAGACGTTTTTATTTGCCACACAGGTCTGAGAATAAAATTTGGCTTTCCTCATTTCATGAATTTTCAGGTGATGTTAATTACAGACTCTGTCTAGCTCCAGATAGCCCCGCACTTCAATAATTATGTTTCTCTTTACATTAAAACATACATTATTTTAATGGAAGAGATTGTTAAATGGTGCTTTTCTTTATAGTATGTGTGTGTTATAGTATGTGTGTTCTCCAGAGAAAAGACTGTAAAGATACTCTAAAAGGAAAAAAGAAAGAAAAAATTATAGCAGGACTACAACTTCAGCCCAGACGTCTCCCCAGATCCCAGATGTGTATGGAACCTCACTAGCTGGGTGACACTAGCTGTCCAGACAACCGGCTGAATTGTGCCGCAGCTTCATCCCAAACACATTCTGCCCATGGTCTCTCACACCCCAACACACAGCAGTCGTCCTGCAGTCACTACAGCCAATGAACATGGAGTCATCTTCTTATACCCACATCCAATCTGTAAAAAACCCAATTAGCCTTGACTTTAAATGATATCGAAATTGTGCCCACTGCTTGCTATCTCCAATGCTGCCACCCTGGCCCAAGCCGTCCCTGCCCTGGACGACACGTCCCAATTCCCCGATCCATATGAATGTGCACTATAGCATTTTTCAGATTTTAGAAATGTAAGAAGCTGCATATGCTGTGTATGATATACTGATGCATGTCAATGTTTCTGCAGTGAAATGTGTGAATACTTACAATAATTTGGCTACTAAAGACCTTGAGGTTAGGTTAAGTGTAGGTGAGCTTTGCTGCCTACTAGTGTGTTACTATACTAATGTGTTACAGAAACAGCTTTTGGATTTCAGAATTACAGGGAAGAATAGCTTCTTCCTGCTTTCACCTTTGCCCTTTTCTGTGGTCTCTGGTCAACTCAGCAGCCAGAATGATCATTTAAAAGCTCAATGAGATGTCATTGTTCCAAGTTCTGCATTAGCAGCTCTTAGTTCAGGAAGAAATTAAGCCCTGCCATTGTCTCCCAGAGTCCTTAATGGTCTCATTTCCTAGCACTCTGCTAATTCACTTCACTCCAGCCACTCCAGCCTCCTCGCTGCTCCTCCCGTTTCTCCCAGCTAAGGGCTTGCACTCCAGCTGTTCCCTCTTCCTCAACACTCTCCCCTCAGCTATGGGCTTGGCTCACTTTCTCACCTCTTTACACAGACCTCAGCTCATCCATGAGGCTACCCTGACCACTGCCTCATTCAGTACTGCGACCTCCCCAACCACCAGCAGCATACCTGAACTCGCTACTCTTCACTCTTTCCTTTTTTTAAAATAGTGTTTATCACCTTCTAATATACTGCACTGTTTACTTATTAATGTCTATGTTTGTCTTTCCTTAGTAGAATGTAAGCTTTTGAGACAGGGATCTTTGTGTATTTTCTTCATTGGTACATTTCCCGAACCTAGAATAATGCCTGGCACGTGATTGGCACTTAAACACTATTTGTGCAACCAAGAGATGAGCGAACGGATTGATCACTCATAACCTTTTAAATAAAATAGATCATCTTCACATAATTATATTTTCCATACAAAACCTAGTTTATTATAATAATGCATTAATCTATTTTTAAGAATTAAAACATATATTCTTTTCTGATTGTTGCTTATTTTTATACTATGGAGAACCTTTTTTTTATTATGCTTCCACCATTTTTTCCCTCACTCTCTTTCTCCCTTTTTTCCTTCTTTTTGAAGATTGGTATTCTATTCAGTGGATTTTTTTAAAAATAGATATTAGTACTTTTATTTTACATTTAATATTATTCTGTATTAGTTTTGGGTGTGCAGCATACTGGTTACATAATCATGTACTTCATAGAGTAGTCCCTCTGATCTATCAAATATGCGACTGGGCGCACACACAGTTATCATGACGTTGACTGCATTCCCCATGCTATGATTTATATACTCCTGACTAATCTGTAACAACCAATTTGTGTTGTACTTCTTAATCCCTTCAGCTTTTCCTCCAGCCCTCAAACTTCCCTGCCCTGTGCCAGTCTGTTCTCTGTATGTAGAGTCTATTCAGTGGATTATCAAATTTGCAAATTTGATGTTAATGAGAAGGGAAATTATGTCAATTCAGAGATAATGTCTCAAAGTATCTATTTCCTAGGTTCTGAAAGTAGTTCAAATAACTCTTAAAATTTTTATTTATTGATTTTTTAGAGAGAGAGGGGTAAATATTGATCTGTTGTTCCACTTATTTATGCCTTCATTGGTTGATTCTTGCATGTGCCTTGACTGGGGATCGAACTCCCAACCTTGGTATATTGGGATGTCTAACCAACTGAGCTACCCAGCCAGGACTTAATTTTTGCTTTATACTTTTACTATGTTAAAGTTGGCATGTGTGAAGTTACATACACTTTTTAATATAAGAAGTATTTAAGAAACTACCCCTTAAAACAATGCTTTTTGTAGGCATAAACAAAATGTCATTGAAGCTAGAGTTTTTGTCTTCACTACTCCTACTTAAGAAAGGAGTTCAAAACAGCAAAAAAGTTGTTTAAACTTTAAGTGGTACAGATGGCTTGGTTATAATAGCCTTTTGCATTTTAATTTACAGCCTAAGAACTTTTATCGAAATCAACATCAATTAATTACCCAAGGGTGATATTCTTATGAGGTTTAAAAAAATCATCCCAATTATATTCAGATCTCTAAGGTGACTAAAGTCCCTTCCAATAACTCCTCCCACTGTTGGGGTATTCTTGCTTATATTTAATCCAAAGGCATGAATTGCAGTCCTGTCTCACTTCTCTTCGTTACTGTCGGGCTCAGCTGGCCACTGTCACCTGGCCCCACACTCAGTGTAGTCTCGGAACACTCTTAGGAAACTACCTGTTTCTTCGTGCGGTGTAGTAACTTTGGTTTCATAAAGCTTTTCTTAGAAATACTGGGTTTTTTTTTAAACTCACTTAGCAATCTTTTTTGGCTTGCTCTTTGAATATTCTTTGTTTTTCTATCTGTCCCAAACTCTGTGGCCCAGAGATACAGAATAGTCAGATCTTACCCAATATTGATTGCAAAGGGGATCTTTTGAAATTGATTTCTAGTCTACATCATTTCTCTGCTCTGTTGCCCAGTGTGTTAGAGTGCAGCTGCTTAACCCCCAGATACTTCCCCTCAAACAGTCAGACAATGCCTGGTACATTCACAGTGGGCACAGAAAAATATTTGTTGAATGGAGTGAAATGAAATTTCATATTGGATTCAATTTTTTAAATTCTAAGTAATCGTTCACATGCTCAGACTAGCTAAATTTAACATGTTCATTTGATAGTCACTCCTCACATCATCATAGTTATTTCAGCTTATGGTCTATCTCTTATCTTGATACAGTTTAATATAGCCATTGAAAAGAAGCATTCTCTAGAAAACTCTAAATTTAATGTACTTCAAAATTTTAAGCAGAATGTTGAGTAATAGTGAAAAAGCTTCGAAAGGGAATGTGCAAATAAGCTTGAGACATTTGAAGCTGAGGATTTTAAACTACTGCTAAGGATGGAATACCCTGAATCCAAAGATCTAGTTTTGATTCTCACCCCTATATTTATGGGTTATGTGACTTTGGATAAGTTGCTGAGCTTTCCACCTCAATTTTCTCTTCTGTAAGAATGGAGGTAACATCTCTAGCTTTCCATTTGCACTGAGTGCTTTCCAGGATCAAACATAACACAGGTGAAATTGTTTGTGAATTTTTAATTACTATGAAATATAAAAGATTACAGTATTTTATAGGAGTAACTATGTTGGAGAACATTGAAATAATATGTGATTAAGGAAATAAGCTTTTATGTGTGATATGAAATATTAAGCATGTCTTTTTGAAATAATTCCAACTTGAGGGACCCTAGGTCTTTAAAATTGTGGGAATAGAATTATAATCACATGTATTTGCAGTGCTAGCACTATGGGCCTGATTGAGCAACTCTAAAGTCCCCAGATAACTTGAAATTCTTGTTCTTTCACTTATGGGACAAACCAATACTTCTCAAAGTGTGTTTAATTGAACATTACTTCTCTTGGATGGTATGCAAATGTGCACCCAACGAAGTTCTGAGGTCAAATCAATTTGAGAGATTCTAGGCTTAGTAAACTTAATAGGTTTGTTAACTGTAGGACTTCTTAATATCCTAATGATCATTATGGATCTCTCAGAGTGGCATATCATGTATATTATTTAACTGTTGGGATTAGAGTTCATTGTCACCAACTTCAGGTCAGGTTGAGCTGAACTAAGAAGCATAGAGACCAGTCTGCATAAAACTGAATAGTCTTGTCCCATTACCTTTCATTTGCATGGTTTCTGGCACCAGCGGGTTGGGCTTGGACTCTGGAAGACACTGGTGGAGGGGTGGAGTTGGGCAGACAGGAAGGTGGTAGGCAGACGGAGCAAGAAAACATGATCTAATTTATGGTATGCCTGTCTGGACACCAGAGGTATGCTGCAAATTGCTAAAAAGTTGGAAACCAAGAACCAAAGACAAAAAGCTGGTATCAGAACAGGTAGAGTTTATCCCAGAGCAAAGAAACTAAGGAACACTTTATGCAGAACCTGAAGTAAAGGAAGATAGAGGAAAATGCATTCTAACCTAGCAAGATAATGAAATACTATGCAGTGATGCTTTTTGAAAAATAATGAGTTGGAAAAATACCCGTTGACGCAGACCGGCCAGCAGTGTCCGTGGCGTCATGGATGAGACATGAGACATTCACACGGACTACCGAGTCCTGGGGAGGAAAAGGGACGGCCCGGCTACCCTCTCAAGGGGAGGGTGCCTCGGAGCGGCCTGGCCACTCTCTCTAGGGGAGAGCGCCCTGATCCTTGCCTTCACGGGTTTTTATTGGCTTTCAATTTGCACAGGGATACAGGTAAAGTTCATTAATCATTGTCAGGCAGTAAGGATCAAACAAATAGATAATATTCAAAGAGCTAAAAGGGCTCACATTGAGTCAGGGTCTATCACCTAAAAAGTTACAAAACTTAAGGTACTAAACTCATATCCTGCCCAGGCCTTTATAATCTAATTAAGAGCATCCTCAGCAAAGCAGACTTCACAGGATTTTACATATACTTTCTCAGGCCTAATCACCCTGGGGAAGTCCGCAGTTCCCAGCACAGGGCTGCACCACCCCTTGTCATTGTTGCAGGCTTGAGTCGGGCAGAGGAGATGAGGCAGCTGAGAGGTTTGAGACTTCTCGCAGGCAGAATGAGGACTCAGGCTTTGTCAAAGCCGAAGGGTGAGGGTCAATCACCCCCTTTTTCCACAGCCCCCCAAGTCCTTTCCGGGAGCCTCCACGTGATCATGCCTGTCTTAGGTGGTTCCCCCCTTGGGGAATCTTACCTGTCATTGGCTAACCGACCAAGCAATGGGGGCCAGGCAAGGAGCAGGCAGCGCTCCTGCCAGGGAGATAAGCTTGTCTCCTTAGTGTCTCCTGGTCCTGAGGTCTCTCACTCAGCCTTAGCCATGGAGGGTTACAGCTCCTAAAACCAAGCAGGGTGGTTCCCAACAACCCATGGTATAAAAAATGTTATGTGAAAAGAATACACAAAATTGTATAATACCATTTGACCCCATTTTGGTGTGAAATGCAGGCCTACGTATGTCTGAATGAATTTGAAAGTCTGGAAGAAAAGAGACCAAAATGGTAACCATGGGTCTATCCAGTTTATGATATTTGGGTTGATTTTCATTGTCTTTTTGTTTTCTTCATGCTGAGTTGGTATTTTTTTAATCTTTCTATCCACACTGTCATTAGTTACAGTAATTCAGTACAGCACTAATTCTTTGGGGGAGGGGCCTGTTGTACTTGAATCCCACTCTCTCCAGCAGTGTGTTTGTGTGTTTTTTTTGAAAAGTACATCAGTAGATTCTAATTCTTAATCATATTAATTTTATTTAGAACATACTGGTTTTAAAAATTTTTTAAAGGCCCTGGCCATTGTGGCTCAGATGTTTACAGCATCATTTGTAGACCAAAATGTCACAGGTTTGATTCCTGGTCAGGGCACAGGCCTACCCGGGTTGCCGCGCACACAAGAGGCAGCCAGTCAGTGTTTCTCTCTCATATCCGTGTTTCTCTCCTCTCTGTCTTCGCCCTTCCCCTCTCTCTAGGGTCAATGAGCATGTCCTCAGTAAGAATTTAAAAAAAGAAAAGAAACAAACTTAGGGTAAGGGTTATTGCTAGAATTAGGGTTCAAAAAATAAAATAAAAATTCATTAAAGGTTTTATTAACTTCTACTTTTATCCTCTCAAATTTTCCTTTGCAATCCAGTGTCAGGAGTGGCCAGTTTTAGCTGGGGAGCTCAGATTGCTACAAGGAGTATAATATCAAGTGGCCCAGGAAGCAGATTTTTGTCAGTGTTGTCTCAGTGCCTTTGAACCGTGGTAATTTAGGATGCTTATCTGAAACAGGGTTCCCAACCCCCAGTCCTTACAGGTCAGCAGCCTGTTGGGAACTGGCAGAAAACCTCACCTAATCTCCGCCTCCTGTCCCCGCTCCACCCCCTTCATCCACTGCTAGAGGGGAGCACAGGTGAAAGCCTGAGCTCTGCTCTCCGCCCCCTCCCCTCCCCAGAAAAATTGTCTTCCCCCAAACCGGTCCCTGGTGCTGAAAAGGTTGGGGACCACTGACCTGGAGTGTAGATTCCTAATCACTGCAACACATATACTACATTAGACTGTCTAGGGAAGTACTGCTCAGTCTCTGCTGTGTGGGTCTTATGAAAGTGAAACCTCCCACCCAGTGAGGCTGCAGTAGGACCTGCGACTCCACATGTCTAACAAGCTCACAGGTCCCACTGCTGACCTGCCCGCCACATTTAGAACAGCAGGGCTGTGAGAACCATACTGGCATCCCCAACCCAGTAGAGCAGGGTCCTCAATGGAGACAGAATTAGCTATCTGTGAAGTTTTTAAATGTAGCAATTGTTCCTAAAATGTAGCACATAGCATCTGGCTATGTGAAAAAGAAAGGTATTGCAGATGAAGGTTATTTATAGAATATAATGTAATATGTATCAGATGCTCTCAGGAGTGGCCCTATGGGACATCAGACTCAGTGTTGCTAGGTTATTCTGAAATTCCAAGTGCCATGCAGGAAGGAGAGCATGGTCCCCTCTTCACCGATGGCTGCTTTGCTGCAAGCCTGCTGTCCACAGGCTCTGTCTCTCATTGCCGTTCAACAGCTTTGACAAGAGTCTGTGGCTGGTGTGATTACATTGTTCTTAGTCCCGGAAATCCAGTCTCTTTTCTGATTCTCCGTGGTGATGAGTAAAAAGATTGTTTCTGCTAAGGGTTGAAGAGGTCTTCAAACTAGTTTGCTTTCTAGTAAACAGCAAGGCCTATGAGACCCTGGAGAGATGCCTAAGATCGCTCTGGAGATTAAATTTCTGCTAGTGTTCTGAAGGAGTAAGTTGTCAATGCTTACAGGTCAGGATCTGGGACTGTGAATTCTGAATGTTTTCAAGATTTCTGATTTATATTTTAATTGGATCCTATAGTGCCTGGCAAAAAAAAAAAATGTTCTCTCTGGAAAGTATAAATTGAGTTCTTGGTGAATGTGACCAAAGGCAGAAATTAGATTTTTTTTAAAGTCGTATGCACATTTGTCTACAGTGTTGTCATGAAAAGTATTGTGCTCATAGTCACTCTGCTGTTCCAGTCATGTCACTAAGTCTTTCCACGCCTTTGTTTCCTCATCTGGACATGGGGATAAGAATGGCCTCTGCCTCATTGGGCTGTTGTGAAATTAGATGAGAGAGTGCATGGAAAACTCCTACCCCAGTGCTTGGCATGTAGTAAGAACTCAGTGCATTCTAGCTATTACTACTTCCACTTACATTGTTAAATTCACTTAAATGGTAATGATAGCATTTCCTACTTACCTCAGAAAAATACAGTGTTATTCTAAATGTTTATATTTTTCTGATGCTTTTTATTATGGTTCATTCAAATTTTAATGTTATTTTTGGCTAACCAGGTCCTTTTGAAGCAAGCTGATTTGCAAGTACAAGCTGTTAGGTGAGCAGACAAAATGGAAATAGAAAGCTGCAAGTGCATATATCCTTTCCTATGACCAAATATGTGGGCTGTCCTGTTATCTTAGGTGTTTATATTACCTGTGTGAACAGCTATGATGTTAGAGGCACCATTGCTGCAACTTCTTTGCTGTGCAAATAGTGACAACAGCCTTTTCAGAGACAATGTCCAGAAGGGAAAGTTGTATGATGGGTCTGATAAATATCAGAAATCGAAGTCCCCTTTCTTCCTTTAAAGTGATTCTTTTGGCCTGAGGGCACTGACACCTGTCCCCGACAGCACACAGGCAGATTCTGGAACACCCCAGGTGGCCACGCTGTGCCCAGTGCCAGCAGACCTGTTGGGGTTTGCTCGCCACCTGCGTTCTGGTGTGCAGGACTTGGTCCTGGCAGAAGCGAACCTCTAAGGTTCCTTTGGCTTAGAAGAGAGCAAGTATTCCCTTAATCTGGAAGAGTTGCATTATCATCCCTATGGTCACACCTGCAGAAGAACCATCTGTTAGATGTTCTGTTCTCCTGGGCAGTACTTGAGGTAGTTCTGAAACTTCATTGAAGGACAAATAGGAGAGTCACAGAAACTGGGCTTATTATCGAGTGGCTGTGTCTGTGTGCCACCTTTCACCGGAGATTTAATTTCTTCCAGCTCTGCTATTTACCCTCCACCCAAAGGTGTTTTTGAACTTTTTAGATTCTCCTGTGGGATGAAACCTTTGACAAGCAGGGCTTATTTCTGTGGAGCTCAGCAACCTTTCCCTTTTTGCTTGTAACCAGTAGATAGCTAGGAATTTTCTCTAATGTGGTTAAGGAAGTTTAAGAAAGTCTTTTCCTGTCCCTTTTGTTTGCTTCTCTCTAGTCTTTTAAAGTTGTAATACATATGGTCTTCATCTTGAGAGGGAAAATGGGGGCAGGGAAGAGAGGAGTGGGAGAAGGGGAGAGGGGAAAGGGGGGCAGGGGCGAGAGGCGAGGCTGCTTCCTAAAACCCTTCTCATTGGTCCCCAGGCTGTAGTCTCTAAAAATCCCCAGGTTTTGCCACCAGAATGTGCCGTCCGAACATTAGGAACATGTATCTCTTTGGAGGAACTAAACCTCGAAGCAGAGAATTTAGGACACTGTTGTCTTTAACCTTTTAGTTCAACAGCAAATGCCAGAACCGGCCTGGGTCATGTCACGGGAGTCACCAAGAACAGAACAGAATTTGCAGGCCTACCTTTTAGAAATAGTGCTTCCGTCTGCCTGCTTGCCCTGTGGTAGCCGGCTGGCCGTGCAAGGTGCCTATGATAGTATTTACATTCACCTCGCTGTGCTTACTCTTAGTGCTTTTTGAGTAAAATATACAACTGACCATTTGGGAAACCTCATTTATGAACTCAGGTCATATATTAATATAACCATATTCATGGGAAAAATGTATTTAATAGCAAGTGCTGGGCCAGACTTTCTTTTAAGAAGTTTTCCGCTTACTTGCTTTGGCCGATTCTTCCTGGAGGCCCCAGGACTCCCAGGCATTAGGAAGCATCCTGGGTCCCCAAAACCAACCCCACCCCACTTTTATCCAGCAGGCTCCTTCAGTGGCTGTACACCTCCTCCCTTGTAGTTCCTGCAGAAGGTTGTAAGAAGCACTGGCAAGGGATATTTTTAGTAGGTGAAAACATTGGCCAATGGAAGGAGAACTGTAGGCAATACATATTTTCAAGACTAATTCTTGAGTTCACGTTGGTCGTAACTGTCCTCTGACATCCTCTTCCTCCTGTCCATTCTCCACACCACAGCCAGAATGGTGTACCTCGTCTTGGCACTCCTCTGTAAAAATCTTCCAGATGCTTCCAGTTTCTACCAGAACAGAATCCAAAATCTTTACGGGGCTTTAAAAGGCCCAGCAGTCTGCCTGCCTCAGTCATTTGGTGCCCTTCTTCTCCTGCGAGCTGCACCCCTGCAGTGAGGATTCAGCCCCATGCCCCGTCGTCCTCCCGGGTGCCAGCGCAGGGACCCGCCTGCCCTTGCGCCCTGGTGTAAGCAGCACCTTGGGGAGGTTTTCATGCTTCTGTCGTCCCCCTCCCAGCTCAGCCAGCCAGCCCCCTTTTCACCCCTGTGATCCTGTAGCTTCCTTCACCTCACGTTTAAAGCATTCATTTCCTGGGGAAATGGTTAGATGTCTGTCTTCACGGTCTGGAATGTAGATCCTATGAAGGCAAGAGTATGCGCTGCTTTACGACATGTTCTTAGCCCAGGGCCCGGTACGCAGTGGATGACCGCTTTCTTGACTGATTGATTGCGTTAGCCTGTGGATGAAACAAGGCTGAAGAGAGGAATTGTATTGTTAGATTTCTCACCCTTTTTTAATCTCTGAAATTATACCGTGCTAATTCTGAGAAATAATGGTCCAACTACAGAGAACAGTTGATATGCATTTGTTTTTATAAAATATATATATATATGTATTTAAATATGCTATTAGCCAAAATATGATGCAGGGGAGGATAAGGAGGAAAATCAGGTATCAGCCTCTATCCTGATTATACTTGTGTTTTCGAGCATGGCCAGTCATTTATTTTAATTAAAATTTTCTGCATTGATTCAGCTAGCCCTCTGGATTAATTTTCAAATTACACAAATACATTCCAGCTTCACAGCCTCATATTTAACAACTGCTATCAGACTCGCCCTCCGGAGCCCTCCAAGCAGCCAAACAGAAGCAGCAGACTCAGCTGCTGGGGGCGGGCACGGACGCGGGTCCTGACGGAACTCTCCTTGCTTTCAGTGTTTCAGGTTGTTTTTTCCATAATAGAAATTCCTTTTATAAACAATCTTTAAAATTTAGAATTATTAAAGACAACAAACCCCCCCATGACAAAATATCACTTTCCTTTCCAATAATTAGACTGCCACTATTAGCATATTGGTATATTTACATTTATTGATTTAATCCTCACCCAAGGACATTTTTTCATTGCTTTTTGGAGAGTGAGGAGGGAGAGCAGAAGGGAGAGAGAGAGACATCAGTGCGAGAGGGAAGCATAGACCGGTTGCGATCCCCCTTACTCCAGTGTCCTCTGCCCGGCTCGCACCGGACTAGGGCTCGCCCACACCTGGACTGGGGATGGCGTGCGTCTGTACTAGAGATGGAACCCGCAACCTAGGCATGTGCCCTGAGGGATCAAACCCGCAACTCTGCTTACGGGTCGGTGCTTCAACCAACTGAGCCACACCGGCCAGGGCAGCACATTGGTGGATTTTTTACCATTCTTTTTTCTACTCCAAGTGTTTGGTTTGTTCGTTTTTCTTGTACCCAGTGAATATCATACTGCGTGATTTTGTTCCCACTGCTTATTTCACTTAGTATTTTCTCCGGACACAGCAGTGGGACGCTGTTAGCAATCCAAACTGGTGTGTGTGAGGAAAGACTTAATTAAATTAACTCTTACAGAGTAGAGTGCGCACAGTTGCAAGAACCAATAGCTGCGGAGCATTTCAGGTCTCTAAATTCCTTGGAATGCTTCCCAGTGAACTGAAGGAAAGGTGCGTATGATCATCTGCTGCTGAATCAAATAGTTCTTGGAATCCCAGTGCTTGAAAGACTAATGAACCATCTGACACTTGGAAGTTGTCAGATGACTAATTCTTTGAGTTGCTGTTTTCAAATGTGTGCTATCGTCCCTTCCTTTCCCTTCTGCTTCATCCTAGGCTGCTTTTTGTTTCTCTGCATCCTCCAGCCACTGTGAACACCTTTCCCCAACTGTTCTGGGCGCTCTACTTGGCACAAGGTCCGCAGTGCTCACCCTTCCGCCATCCCAACACTTTGCTTGGAAGGTTCCATGTTCTTCCTCTCTCCTTGCAAAAGGGGCTTCCTCAGAGAGGACCTCCTTGATCTCCCTGCACCGAGAACTGTTTGCCCTCTGACAGTTCTTCGTGTAGAAAAAAGGGAACTAACAAACTTTCATAATGTCCCTAAAATATGGCACTTTAAGATTTGAGCTATTCCAATCCAGAGATAATCTGCATAAATTACAAGATTAAGGGAACAACAAAATGATAGTTTTATAGAGTTTCTCTAACTTTCTTTGTCATCAGAAATGAAGCAAGCTTGTTTACAACTTTATAGTATTTCTAGTAGATAAAAGTCAGTCACCCTCTCAGAGGCCCAAAGAAAGAAAGAAAAGCTGTAATTGGATGTCTTTGCTGTGAGTTATCTGGGTGTGAAAGAGGGAAGGCGGTTGCCTCAGCCCCAGAGCGGGGGGGATCAGGTTGTGACCCTAGAACTTCTGTCTGAACTGGCTTCTCTCCTCTGTCCCTCACAGGCTGGGAATAAGTGAGTGTGTGGGAGGGGCTTTACTGGCTGGACTTTTGAAACAAGCAGGAAAAAACTTCAAAGTAGTAAGCTTAAAAAATATCAGTATAAATATTATGGAATTGTTCACTTAAAAAATTCTTGCTAAAAATAATAGGAACATCATCAAAAAAGAACCCTTTTGATTAATATCTGTTGCTTGGTGTTCTACACATCTTTCACTCTCTGCCTTATGAAAATAGGTAATTCATTTAAGTTCTGTCAAAGAAAAGGGAGTATTCCCTGGTCTTTGGCCAAGAATCCCCCACCCCGACCACGGATCCCACACTCCCCAGTCTCACCCTAGCCACTCCCTCTGAGTGCCCAGGGAGGCAAACATCCTCTGGTGTTTGCCTCCCTGGCCCTCACCAACAGTCAGAATCGTCGTGTTCACTGACCTTCGAGCTCATGTCTGCCCCTCCCACTAGCGAGCAGGTCCTTGTCAGTCCTGCTCACCCCTTCACCCTGCCTCCTCTGCCTCCCACAGCACTTGGCATATGGGTAGTCATTAAATACATATTAAAGGAATGAAAAGCTAATGATTGAAATTCATCCAGGTTTTAAAAAGTGTCTACTTAAGCTCTGCCTCACTTGTTTCCATGAGGAAAAGGGTTGACCAGAGTCCTTGGGTTTCTTGACAAGATCTTCACCTTTGTTCAGTGAACACTTATTGAGTGCCTGTCACCAGGTCACACCCTGGGAATGCCGTGTGAATAGGACCTGACTGATGCCCTCTGGGACCTCAGGGACTGGCAGAGGGACCCACATGTATGACTCACATGTATGTAAATAAGTACAAGTCTATGAAAAAGTGGAATAGAGGTGTGGACACAGGAGTCGATGAATTGGAAGGGGGAAGAATTTAATTTGCCTGGGCACAAAAGTGTTCACACAGGCAGTGATGTTTGCATGGGGGAATGAACGAAGAGGGGAAGTTTGGCGGGTTAATTAGCAGGAAGAGCATCTCAAACTGGGGACAGGGTCAGAGACGGAACATGAATGATGTGTTTGGGCACTTGGGAGTGGAAGTGGTGGGATTGTAAATGCTGCACCAAGACCTTTGGATTTGATCTTAGAGGAGCCAGGGCACCTGCTTAAGCAAGGCAGGTCTGGGTAAGAGACCCAGATCGGCGTGCACCAGTGCACATGCAGTGCTCGCTGGAGGGGGGTCGAGGCTGTGGTCGGAGAGCCAAACCAGACATTTTGGGGAAAATATCCCTAATCTAGAATTCATAGTGCATCTTTCATAGAGACGAAATTTTTAATTTCATACAGATGAATATTTTACTTGCAATTGGTAGCTCTTTTAAAATGTATTTTCCAGATGAAGACCTTTTAATATATTTTATGTTGAGTATTAGAAATTTTTGAATACCATGTTTTATTTGTACCTAGATAGATATTACAGTATACATCACTGTAGAACAAACTTTGTGAATCTTCATGTGAAGTGCAGTTAAACATTTTGCATTCTTCCAGATGAGTGAATGCCCAGGTTTTTCTCCCCTGCCCCCGTTAAAAGTAATGTCTCTTTATCAAAACTTCATCAAAACAAAGCATCTCCCTCTCTTGCAGTCCCACGGCACCCTTCAAATGATTTGTTTGAAATATTTGAGATTGAACGAGGAGTCAGTGCAGAGGATGAAGCAAAGGATGATCCAGGTAGACACTTCTATTCTTAGTACCATTAGAATGACATTGTATTATTTCCCTTTTTTTCATGAAACTAACTTTTAAATTGTAAATTGTGAGGTTGCACCTGGGAAAATTTTAGATCTTTATTTTTTATACAACCTGATTTCCTCTGCAGTTAAATCAGCTGGGCACAGATAATTGAGTCATCATTATTTATCTTTTTAAAAATATATTAAACTGCATTTAATAGAAACTCTGGGGAGGAAATCATATTTTATAAGTGATGATGAAACAAGGTCATAATCTGGCAACATTCGTGTGCTGTGTTTTTACAGCTGATCACGTAGGCACAGTTGTGCTGAGGAAGGACGCATGCAATTTCCTTTTGATCTCTGGGAGAGAAGTTCTGGTGCGTTAGTTAAGTGCGGACCGGAGAGAGCATGTGTACAGATAATCTTGTTAACGAATCCATGCTGTTGTTAGTCTGTGGTTTACTTGTCTTTCTGGTCTTTTCCTCGCAGGTGTTCTCATACACAGTTGCAGTTTTGACCATGGGCTTTGCGGGTGGATCAGGGAAAAAGACAGTGACCTGCACTGGGAGCCAGTGAGGGACCCAGCAGGTAAGACGGATGACATAACTCAAGGACACCTCCATCTGATGGGAGACACTAGTGCTGCTGACCACGTGTACTGTCACATCTCTGTGTTTGCCTGATAAAGAGGGAAAAGAAACAGCTTGTCCAGCCTTCACATATCCCATTTTTAAGGGAACTAAAAATGTTAGCTGTCAACAAGAATGATACTATGGGAAGATGAGTAGTTCATTAACAGGCCAGTAAGTACCTCTCAAAAAGCTTGGTAAATAAAACAAATGGACTTAGTCTAACCTATTTTAGCTTACTTGTAGTGCCCCATTCCCAAACATAAAAGTTTATCAACCATGGTGGAAGCCGCTGGCTATTTTCCCACTCATGTCTTTTTTTTTTTTTTTAAAGATTTGAGACATAGTTGAAGGAGACTGACATTTCTGTGAAGTTGTGAATACCTCTCTGAAAAAAAATTCAGTGTAACTTGGATGCTGGAGAAATTAGTTATAAATTACCACTACTTATTCCTAGAGAATGATCTTCATAAGGTGGATTTAGACATAGTTCCTAGGAAAAATAACAGGCTTTTCAATCTCACACTTTGAGGTTTTAATACTTAAAAGCTGTTTTGTTTTCTTGTTCCAGAAAGCAAAGCTACATATTGTTGTTTTTTTCCCTCCCCTAAGTAATTAAATCTTTTATGGATGATGTCAACTCATGGAAGGATGAGGAGTCTGGTTTCGTTTTTTTCCTTTTTATACTCCTGGTTTTAAATTTAGGAATGAAAGAGACAAGATGTGAAGAAAAAGTATACTGTTAACTAAAAAGTATGTTGTTAATGAAAAGCCTAGTTCTTAATACCATCCCAGGTATTATACAGAAGAACACCAAACACACAAAAGTTAACGTGAGAGAGGATATGCTCTGTTAAGCCAGTTATTCTCAAACTTCAGCGTTCGTACAATTCAGCTGGATGCCTGGTTAAAATGTAGGTTTTGATGCATTTCTGACAAGCTTTTTGGGGATGCCTGGGCTGCTGATCCTTGATGCACATTTTGAGCAGGAAGGTATTAAAATACAATACTAGACCAAAATATTTCACTAGATCCCCCAAGATTGAAATATTAGACATTTTAAAATAAAATTTTTAGGTAAACTTTCAAAAATATGAATATTCTTCAGATTCAAATGTTTTTTTTAGATTTCTTTTAGCTGCACAATAATTGTTAACAACACGCAGGCACAGAGGACAGCCAGCCCCTCTCACTCTCGCTCTGCTGTCAGCTCTCGTGCACTGGGGGCCACTGTGAGCAGGATGATGTTGTTGTGACAGCGGATGTAGTTATTGATTTCAGAGGGAGAGAAACACCGAGTTGTTGTTGCACGTAGTTCACACGTTCATTGGCTGCCTCTTGTATGTGCCCTGACCAGGGATCGAACCCGCAACTTTGGTGTATCCAGACGACACTCTAACCAACTGAGCTATCCAGCCAGGGCTATATAGTTTTAAATATTATTTTTTAATTAGTGGACATTCAATGTATTTTACATTAGTTTCAGCTGTACAGCATAGCAGTAGACAATTATGTAATTTACAAAGTGATCACTTAGATAATTCAAGTACCCGCCTGGCACTATACATAGTTATGATAATATTATTGACTATATTCCCTATGCTGTACTTTACATCCCTGTGGCTATTGGGATAACATTATTATTAGTGTCACATATATCTGTGAATTAGAAACCAACATTTATTTAATGCCTACTATGTCTTGAGACATTCATCATCTCATTGATTTTATTTAATATCCTCTTATCTACCCTGTGAAGCAGGTAGTATTGTTTTTTATTTTGCAAAGGAAATACTGAGGACCAGAGTTTACATAAATTTCTTAAGGCCACAGAGCAAAAGAGCAGACTTCACAGCCAGACCTCCCTGGGCTGCTCATGTGGCCCCCCGGGCCATTCAGTGTCCAGGACACCTGCAGCAGGATTCGGGGTGTTCACTGCCCCGCGGCCTGGCCCCCGTCTCCGTTGGTAGAGTGCATGACCCGATTAGCAGGCCTCACCCCTGTGGGCTTGCCTGGCCGCTCGCCTGGAGTAGTTTCTTCCGAGTGAAGAATCGTGAGCAGCCGTGCACATTCGCGGTCACAATGAATACCTCTTCCAAGTAAAGCACACTGGAGAGAGTAATTCATGCTAAATCAATTCAGAAGAATTTGCTACAGATCTATTTAAAAAGTCTATGTAGATAGAGAAATACTTGACTTTTAGAATTTACATACTATTTTATAGGGCTGATTTAGTACTTTTCAACTTTGTATTATTCATCTCATTTGTGAATGTTTAAATTTGTTGTGACCCACTTACCCTCCAAGGAAAAATGAGAAGAGGATTGGAAATTAAAGTGTCAGGCAAAAAAAGTTGGAAGTGGCGATTTGGCTGTGACCGTGCAGAACACTTGGGAAGGAAGTGGTGGTTGCTGGGATGTGACTGGAGAGCTCCCGGTGATTGCCCCAGCGCCTCTGTCCCAGGGCTGCTCCGGGTGTTCACCGCCGACATGGATGGACTGCATGTTGGCTGTGGTTATTAAGGCATCCTCCCCGAACTGTGGAGGGCTCGAAGCCAGAGGAGAAAGTGCTGACACAGTCAGCTCCACAGATCAGATCGTCAGGCCTCATCTAAGAGGACGAAATCTAATGGGGGTGAATACGCAGCATGGCTCACCGCCTGGACACCACTTACTCAGCCGTGGGAGGGGAAGAAGTGCCTCGGTAGTAAGTGTGAAAGACCAGGTTTTTAGTGGATAAAAAAATCAGTGAGTGAACCCTGTGCTGTTGCTGCCAACAAGTTGGGTTATTTCCCTAGAAATACGCTGTTTTTTACAGAATGGAAACTCCACTTTGGTGGGTTCTTTCTGGTCTGAGAAGAATAGAGGTAAGTGCAGGCCATGCAGAATGACCTGGATGGAGAGGTGTCTCAAAACCAGGGGAAGAGGCCAGCATGTTTATCCTGGAGGTGAGAGAGTGTATCAGGGCTGCTTTTCAAATATTTGACTGACAACATCTATCACCATTGTTCTGTGACCACAAAGGGATGGAAGTCAGATCAGTAGGTGGAAGCAACAGAGGGATGGATTTTGCTTCGCTTTCAGACAGAACTTCCCAAGAGTCAGAGCTGTCTGCAAAGAGCTCAGGCCGATGTCGAAGTAAGGAGCTCTCTGTCAGTGGAGCAGGTGACTGGACGGCAGGGTGTAGGTTTGAACGCTGGATTAGTGTTGGGCTAGAAATCCTCTTGCACCAGCTCTGAGAGAAGCTGACTCAGAATGGAATGCCCCAGGTCGTCCCCAGGAGAGCGGTGAGCAGCAGGGCTCCAGCTTGGAGAGTGGAAGGGAAGACAGAAGGAGGGCAGAGAGTTAAGGAGGGTAGGAGGGCATGCCACAGATCAAGGTGGAATTGCAGATGGGCTTTTTAGAGTATGTTGAGGAATTCCAACCATATACTGATGGAGAAATATTCATAAAGCTTAACCCTTCTAGGACATTTAAGCGAGGTTGTGTGTGTATAAATATAAGCAATTTAATGAATTATTTCTGTGTATTATCTAATTACCAAACGAATTCTTGCTCCTATTTAGATTATACCATTTGTAAAGGGGCGTATGTTTGGATTTCCACAGTTAAGACTGATTTTGATGTGCATTTCTTATCCAAGATCCAAATATGCAAATATTCTTATATGCTAATGTCTCTGAGAAGAGAAAACCCACAATTAAATAAACTTACAAATTTGAGAAACAACTATAAATAATTGCCTTTGCTAGCTGCCCTGCTCAGTGGGTGCTCACTGAGTTTTGTTGATCACATTCAATCTTAAACTTATTGTGAGATAGTGAAATTAATACATTCCTCTAAAGCAGCGGTCCCCAGCCTTTTTGGCACCAGGGACGGGTTTCATGGAAGACAGTTTTTCCACAGACTGGAAGTAGGGAGGATGGTCTCTAGCTGATTCAAGCACATTGCATTCAAGCTCACCTCCTGCTGTGGGGCCCCGTCCCTAACAGGCCAGGACCCCTGCTCTAAAGAATGGGAAGTTGTGCTGCCAGCAGATGCTGAGATTCACTGCAGGCCTATAGCTGAGGCCCTGAAGACACACCCTTCTCCTGTAGATGTCAGGGTTGGTCCTGGGCCCTGTTCCCAGAACCCTGATCACTGGGGATTGGGGGTTAAAGGCGACTCAGTGCTCTGCCTGCTATTGCTAGCTACAAGGAATTCACTTAAATATAGAATAAGTATGCCAGCGTGTACATACAAGTATGTCTGTTGCAGCGGTAAGCAGCATTATTTTGAAATACTTGTGAGTGGAAAGCTAAATAAATCAACAGTGAAGACAAATGCTGCCTTCCAGCCCTGGCTCTCAGTTGACCTCAGATGCAACCACTTCCTTGGTTATCTTCCTAGAGATGCATTTGTCCATACGACAGCGAAGCACCCTCTTACGTACCTTGCTTTTGTCACTGTACGATATTATCATAAGGGTTCACATGACGAACAAGGACTTTAAAGCCAAAATGCCTGGGCCGAAACCCAGCACCACTGCTCACTAACTTTGACCTTGAGCAAGTCATTTAAAGGGAAATAATCAGAAGTACCTATTCAACATATATAAAGCATTTAAAGCAGTGCCTGTCCCAGAGTTACCATTAAACTAGCATTAGCCATTGCTGCTGAAGACGGTCCTACGTCATTCATACAGAACACCCTCACTCTCATCCGTGACTGTCCCTCCGTCACTCCTCAGATGTGCCCTTGCAGTTAGCCAGCCATCTCTGAGGAACATCTCAGTGGTTTCCAGCCTTTTGGGAGTTCAGACAATACTGCAGTAAAAACCTCATGTACGCGTCATTTCATGTACGTTCGAATAGAATATGTCTGTAGAATAAACTCCTAGATGTAAGTTACCAAATCAAAGGGAACTTGCATTTGAATTCTGACAGATTTCACTAAATTGCCCTCCATGATGGTTATACCAGTTTAAACTCCCACAAATAAATGTTTAAGGGCCATCCCAACAATAGATCTTATTCAACTGCTTTTAAAAATCTTTGCTAAGCTTATCGATAAAAATTCATCTCATTTTAATTTATTTTGTTGTGAAAAGTTGACCATCTTTTCACATTTTAAGTCATTTTTTTCTGAGATGCTTTGTATTTGTCTTTTGTGTTCTCTTTATAGTTGGTTTGTAAGTTCTGTGTGAAAAGGAAACATAGTCCTTTTTCATGTGTTGCAAATATTTTTTGGCTTGTCTTACTACTTTATAGTGTTATCTTAGAATGAAAATTTGGAAACAAATGTTCTTCAGCAAAAAAATTGGCTAAATTATTAATGGCATACTTGAAGCTATGAAAAATGTCTATTTGTTGACATAGAAAAATGGCTGATAATATTTATAAAAAAGCAAGTTATAACACCGAGTAAGCATTCACAGAGCAGCTCTATGGAGGAAGAGCAACGGTGGCCTTACTGAGCATGCGTTACCTTTCAGGGTTGACTCTTTTGTTAGGGTGCCTTGGTTTGTTAGGTTTCCTCACTCACAGGCAGCGTCTGGCAGTGACATTAGCAAGCATTCCACAGAGACTTAAGATAATCCTTGTTTTCTTCAAATTTGCAGGTTAACTGTAATAACCTTATATCTTAGTCTTAACCAAAATACGTATGATGATTCAAAAGCTAACTTATGGGAAGGCATATAAAATCCATCTAAATATTTTGGCCTGAAATACCATTTGGATTAACTTGGGAGGATGGGGGTAGTGGGATGACGATAAGAAATTGTGTTTGTTGTTGATGATTCAAGTATATGACTCAAGGACCTATTTCCTTGCAGGAGTTTTTGTTTTCTGAATTCTTAGAACATCATTTATTCAACAAATGGCACTGAATTCCTGCCATATGCCAGGAGTGTAATGGGGTGGCTTAGGGGAACAGTTGGTTCTAACATCAAAGAGGCACATCTCGGGGGCAGAGGAGCACGAAAACCAGCGATCCAATCAGAGGGTAGCAAGTGCTGACTAGGGAGCCAGTCAGCTCTGCACTCGGACCTTTATACTGCAGCTCCTGGGTAACACCTTGAGTGACTTCACCCCTCAAAGCCTTCACTTCACAGGCTTGTGAGCAGTGTCCATGGAGCCCTCAGTGCTACCTGGCACAGAAACGTGCCCAGAAATCACCTCTTTGGTCCTGTGGCTGCTTAGAGAGCACTTGGAGGAGACCTCACTTGAAAAATAGGAGGACATCCCAAATCTTAATCGTGTCTGATACCGTGTACACATAAGAAAAAAATGCTTGTCTTTTCATTGAAAAATAAGTGGGGTCGCTACCAGAACAGATGCATATGTTGAGCAGTCCAGCCCCATTTTCCTGTGGCTAAATCAGTGTTGAAACACAGGGTGTTTTTCAGTTGGCTACAGTAAAACAGCCTGAGAGGAATGTTGTCTGTACTTGGATTGATTTTCAAAATACTACCTACAACTTTCCCCCTTGAGAAGCAGCTTTCCCCCACTCCCTGCTGCTCAAACTTTTCTTCCACTTGATTGCAGTTTATCTAATATTGGGGAAGGCAAACTCTGTAGCCCAAAGGACCTGAGGACAAGGTGACCTGTCGAAAGTGACAGTTTTTGTTAACATTTTGTGTTCATGTATATTATATTACAGTATGTATTATATAATTATTAAAACATTGTAAACTACTTATCTTCAAATAAGACTGATGCCCCCGGAAACTGGAGGGTTTCCAGAGCACCTCTGCCCTTTCCTGGGGTGAGGTGCTTTCGGTGGGAGAGGCATAGCAAGCTCTGGCATTTTTAAAGGACTGTTTTCTCTCTAGACTTAAAAAAAAATCAGAAGAGATAATAAACAGATTTAGGACCCTTTAAACCACCACCTGCCCTGCTGCCTGGAGGTTAATTATCCACATAGAAAATTCCCCGGGCATCTCAGAGTCACCCACCCAATCGGCCAGCCGACCTGACAACATAATCATCACCGGGGGAGGATCAGGAGGTGGCGAAGGCGTGTGTCTGTGCATGCCTGTGTGTGTCTGATCATAATCCCCTGGCAGTGTTGGCAGCGTTCGGGTTCCTAATTGTGTGTCTCTGGCATAGCTTGTCCTCTCTGTCAGCGCAGGAGCGCGTGTTTTCTGTAAACACAAAACTGTGGAATTTGAGACAGGCATAGAGTAAGTCATATTTTTCTCTTGCAGTAATCTGAAGTTCTTCACAAATGACTGCCACAGTTTGAAGTTTATTTAAACAAACAAAAAAGTGAAACTCCTGTCCATACTTTTGTGCTTCAAGGGATGTCTGTACGTACACCCACGGCCCTGCTTTTCCCATTGCAGGTGGACAGTATCTGACCGTCTCAGCAGCCAAGGGCCCGGGGGGAAAAGCTGCTCGCTTGGTGCTACCTCTAGGCCACCTCATGCATTCAGGGGACCTGTGCCTGTCATTCAGGCACAAGGTGACTGGTCTGCACTCCGGCGCGCTCCAGGTGTTTGTGAGAAAACACGGTGCCCACGGAGCGGCGCTGTGGGGAAGAAATGGTGGCCGCGGCTGGAGGCAAACGCAGATCACTCTGCGAGGGGCTGATGTCAAGAGCGTAAGTAGAACGCAGAGCGGGAGCTTTCCCTTTTGTAGGAGAACTCGGGTCTGAGCTGGGAGAAGTCTTGTTCTCTTCATTGACTCGGGCTCGGACAAAAGTTAGTGTTTTTCTGGATATGATGACTCCATTCCTGCCTCTTTCTTTAAACACTTTTTGTGTCTTTGTAAACTCTTCATTATAACCCATGACCACTGCTCCCACCACCCTAGGGTAGATCCCCTACTTCTAGTTAAAAAAAAAAAGTAACTGAAAAAGTAAAAATGTTAAGAGAAACTTCAAAGGTCATCTCCCTTCATTCCTTATACTTCGAACTCTGACCATGAGTTACCCTAAACTGTTTTTTGTACCAAAATGTTCCTTTAAATTCCATTTTTACCTCTTTGCCTTGTTAAGTAAGACAGGATGTGGGAAAAGCCTTGATTGAATATATAAATTTTATCTTAAATAATCAAGTCATGTACCAATCAGGGGATCTGTAACACCTCACAGGAATGATATATTTGGAAAAAGTGTCTTCTTCATGTTGATGTATATAAAACTTGTACTGTTATATTCTGCATCTATGCCTATAGGTATAGTTTCTAGAAACTCTTTTAGAAAGAAAAAGAAGCCTGCATTATTACAGCTTTTATCAGAATCTTGAATTATTTTACTCTGATTTTTCTTAAAATTTTTCTTAATATTCATATTTTTAGAGAAATAAAACAAGATAAAATCATTTCAAATCACAGAAAAGACTGGTTTCTTTTGTTTTTATTTTTTAGCTTTCATTTTTAATTGCATTTTTTCCATTACCATTTAGTCCCCCTGTCCCCTCTCCCCCCAGCAGTCACCACACTGTTGCCCACGTCCACGAGTTCTTTTTCCTATTTGCTGGATCCTTCCAACCCCTAACCTCACCCCAACCCCCACAAAGGACCAAGGATGCTATAAAAGATAAAATGCAAGGGTAGTGACAGTCCTTGGTCTTTACACAAGGAAAACAGCACCGAGTTGGTTTATGGAGTTTGATTCTCTCCGTGTTGCGGCACAGCTGTGTGAACCCAGTGGAGGAGCTGGAGAGCATCGGGCTGCAGGGCTGTGTCCTCTCGATCTCTGCATCTCGACTTCCGCACCTTCACACTCCCTCACACTCCTCACACTCTTTGCCTCTGACCTCGGCGATCTTTGGCAGAAGTGTCCACATCATAAGCATTCCTAAAGTGAAGTAGTCCATAGTTTAGAATGACTTTTAAAGGATAACTGATTCTGAGTAATAACAGTTGACTTAAATTTCTACCAGATGGCAAGCCTCAGATCATACTGTCCTCTAGTCTTTGCTTCTGTTAAGTAAGTTTACTATTTAGTTTTGGGGAAGTTTGCCTTCATATTGCTAAATAAGCAGGCATTGGGAAGGGCAGAAGAGGCCTGACCAGTGTATGCATTCTCCCCCTAGGTCATCTTCAAAGGTGAAAAAAGGCGAGGTCACACCGGGGAGATTGGATTGGATGATGTGAGCTTGAGAAAAGGCCACTGCTCTGAAGAACGCGAGCGACAGCACAACTAGCGATGAACTCCTATGTTGCTCCCTCTTCTTTTTCTGATCTTCACATCCTGTCTTCTCCTCCCTTTTATCAGGCCTAGGAGAAGAGTGTGTCAGTGGGTCAGAGAAAGTGGTCACTGACCCTCATCTTGGTGGCCTGCTTTTGTGCAATCCCAATGAACAAGTGACACTCTCCTTGAAAGGGAAAGGGCACCTGCAGACACATGCAGTCCATCTCTGGGTGTGACCTTGTAGGAACTGGCCTTCAGCATGTGTGGCCTATGCCATCCTTCACTCTGGTTACAAGGTGTTCCTTGTAGCAAGTTATGGGAGACATTTTCAGGACAAATTTGTGCAAATGGCATTCTGTTATCTGTTCAGTGTTGTACCTTGAGTAGTATTGACTTCCCCGAAGACATGTTGTACCATGTGCTTGTGAAACTGGTTTCTCCTCTTCCCTGGACTGACCTGAACTCTTGTCCTGCCATTCACTTTAAAAAAGAAGGGTGTGCAACGTATCAAAATGCATTTACTCTTGTTATCTGTATTTTTATTTTAAAGACAATTATGTAAAGTGGGCACGTAATTCCTTGTTAGTAGTATTGTGTTTTGTGTAAATGTGCTATTGATATTAAATAGTATGTTTTCCTAATATTTACAGACTCTAGTTGCAAGAGAAAAGGCAGCTTGTGATCTCTCAAATTAAAAAATACATGGTGAAATGTTACCCAGTTCTGTGACCTTATATTGGAGTAAGAGGAATTTGAAGTGGTGTCAGGTTGTGGTAGTGGAGGGATGATGAATGTTTGAATGACCTTGAGTTTGATACATACAAAGGATAAGAAACCATTTACTTATGTAGACAAGAAGCTGAAGTTAGTATATGGAACTGTTTCTGGTTACACTTTTAAACCAACAGCTTCCCCCTCAAGAGCCTGGTCCTCTCTGGTAACTATAAGAAGCTTGGTAAAAGTTCTGGCTATTTCAGAGGAATGATTCTGTTTAAGGAAACAGGGTGAGGAGAAGCATGGGAACAGTCCCTTTGGAACAGAGTTTCTTACTAATTTTAAATCAGTATAAACTTAGGCAGGTCTAGCTGATAACTTTCATGCTGTCATGCCGGGGTGGGACAGGAAGCGAGTCACACGCTTTGAGGTATTGAATGTGTTGGGACAGGATCCACTTACATGCCAGAACAATGGGACAAGGTTGGAATTCTAAGATCTAAGAACCCTCAACTAATATATTTCCTCCTTGCGTATTTTAACTTTATAAGAATAGTATATAACTTTTAAAATGCAACTTACTACTGAGGCTTTTCCTCATTTCTGATTAAGTAATCAAAATATTTTCTGCTACTTTTGCCAGGAGTCACAAAGATGATTAAAGGGTTGGAAAAAAGATCTGTGGAGAAAAATGAAAGGAACTGGGATTATTTGGCCCAGAGAAGAGAAGACTGGGGACAAAGCGTTGCTGGTGTTCAGTGTACGAAGGGCTGGTTCAGGGAGGGTGATGGCCAGCTGCTCTCCGCTTGCACCAAGAATAGAATGGGAGGAAGCAGGCTCAGACTGCAGTTTGAGGGAACATTTTCTGGCAGGGACAGTTGTTAAGTTAGAATACCTTGTAAAGAAGTTTGACTTTGTCTCATTCTCTTTTTTGAGGCTTTTAAAAAGTTAGATAAAAACTTGTCTATCAGGTGGTTAATGATATTCAAGGTAGAGTAACAGAGTACAGAACCTCCCAGAAGATGTTTTGATCCTATTACCACGTAATGAAAATCTCCAGCACTAAGTCATTTGGACTAGGCCAAGATTTAATTTAGGCATTTCCCTCTTTGGCTCCTGATGGAGAGGAATCAAAAAGGGGAAAATCCACCAAATGCTAGGCTCACTAAAATGTCTTTCCCTTTATGGCAAACCTAGCAGTATCAAAACAAAAAAAGAAAAAAAAACATGTATATATATATTTATTCCAAAGAGAGAGTATAATAAACAGATGTTTTAGTATCTCAGTGTCCTAATGTGGTGGTGTTTATTATTTTTTCTTGAATAAGTATAACCCTTTCACTTTCCCAATGGACGATACTAAGATTTTTAAAAAGACTGTAACAACGAACAGAGTTTACAGAGCCTCTTTACTGGTGCAGTCTCTCTGCAGAGTGTGTGACAGCTGAACCCGGATGCCGAGGGAGAGTGCCGCGCCCAGGCCCCTTCCCTCACCCAGCCGGTCTGATTCAGTTTCTCGTATCAATTGAATCTCCCAAGTTCCACAATGGTAATATTTTTAGAACAATAGGTATAATAGTATACCTCTTAATAGAACTTGGTGGAGGTGGGGCAGGAGGGGAGTATAAATCATTGAGCCTTTGAGTAGGGGCCAGAAAATATGGCCTTAGAGTCTTTTTAATGATTTGTCACCTTTTTTTGGTCATATTAACTGCACAATTGAAGATGAAAGGGGAAAATATTGAAAATTTCACTTTTAGGTGCCAATAATACATTGCACTAAACTGATGAAAGAAGTTATCCAAAGTACTGTATAACATCTTGTTTATTATTTAATGTTTTCTAAAGTGAGAAAATGTTAGTGGTTTTCCAAACAACCAAATAAAAATAATCCTTTGTAAATAAAAACACTGTTAATAAGACCAAGTGTCTATTTCTTTTCATTTTGACTTTTTTTTTAAGTGGGGAAATACATACTGCTTCCATGACTGGGGACGAAGATACTGCACACATTATATGCTTTATCGGCTATAAAATGTGAGATACTGATTCAGCACGGGCAGGGAAAGGCCAGATCCTGTAGCACATGTCACACCTTTGCACATGGCTTTAGTTTTCTTCTATCTCTTAGTTGTAAACATTTGCCTCAAATTCTTTTATGGAAATGCAGGATAAGCTATAAGTAAACATATAAATAGATATAAATTATAAATGAAAAGCCTTTTTTTACTAGTGTTGATTTTGTTAATTTATGACATTTTATTCAGATTCCAATAACCTTTTCTAATGAAGCAAACAACTATAAAAATACAATAAAGATTAAATTAAAAAAATAATGAAATGTATGATTAAAAATTAGTCCTACAAGATTATAGAACATATGCTTAATGGCTTTTTTCTTTCTAATACTAGCAGCTAGGACAAGTTTTGGGTAAGTATGTACATTAAGCAAAAGGTAAAGAAAAGCTGCAGTCCCCTTCATCTCAGAGATATTCCCTTACCTCAGAGATCCTTCTTAATCATTCCTAGGAGATTTTAGAAAACTCCTATTTTCTGAGTGTGTTAAGAAAGTACAATGTTTCTTGAATCTTGTATTTTCTTCAATAAATGTCTCTATTTGTCATATTACATGGCTGGATACTTTCTGGGCAGACCTCACATGGTACCAGGTGGGTACCGGAAATATTAGGGGGAACACTTTGTACAGCATGTGATTGTGTCTAACCACTATGCTGTACACTGAAACCAATAAATAATAATATTGAAAATGAACTGCTGAAAATGTAGCTTGGTATAAAAGAGTTGTATGTAAGGAACTCAGACACCTTAACACCAAAAGAACCCAAACAATCCAATTACAAATGTGAAGGGGACCTGAACAGACATTTCTTCCAAGAGGACATATAAATGGGAAACATCTATGAAGAGAGCTTGATGTTACTAGACGTCAGGAATGCTTATTAAAAACACAGTGAGATACTACCACTTGTCAGGATGGTTCTTATCAATAAATCAACAAAAAAGTGTTGGTGAAGTTGTAGAGAAAAGGGAACCAACCCTAGAGCACTGTTGGTGGGACTGTAAATTGAGGCCACTACAATGGAGAACAGTAAGGAGGTACTGCAAAAAAATAAAAATAGAACTAACTTACGACCCAACATTCCACTTCTGAGTATATAGTCAAAAAAATCCACAACACTAATTGGAAAAGATATATTCACCTCTATGTTTATTGCAGCATTATTTACAATAGCCAAGATAAAGGAGAAACCTCAGGTCCATCAATCATCAAGTGGGTAAAGAAGTTGTGGTACGTATATACAAGGCACTATTATTCAGACATAAAAAGAATAAAATCTTACCATTTACAACATAGATGGACCTAGAGGGTATTATGTTAAGTGAAATAAATCAGATTGAGTTAAGACAAATGCCATATAATTTAACTTAGATGTAGAATCCTATAAATGAAATAAATGAACAAACAGAGCAGAAAAACTCATAGAGAGCAAACTGATGATGACCAGATGGGAGGTAGGTTTGGGGGTAGGTTGAAAAAGTTGAAAGGAATAAAAAAAAGTTTCCAGGTATAAAAACAGTCACAGGGATGTGAAATACAACTTAGGGAGTACAGTCAATAATGTTGTAATTACTATGTAAGGTGTCCTGTGAGTACTAGACTTACCGTAGTGATCACCTCATAAGGTTTATAAGTGTGTAATCACCATGTTGTACACCTGAAACTTATGTACTACTTTGTGTCAACTATAATTAAAAATAAAATAAAAAATAGAACTGCAATATGATCAGCAATTTCATTTCTGGGAATTTATCTGAAGAAAATGAAAATATAATTGAAAAGTCATCTGCACTCTCCTCAGTGTAGCATTATTTACAGAAGCCAAGGCATAGAAACAGCCTCAGTGTCCATTGCAAATGAATGGATAAAGAAAATGTGAAAGAATGAAATTTTGTCATTTGCAACAACATATATGGATCTTGAGGGCATTAAGTGAAATAAGTCAGAGAAAGGTACCAGATAATCTCACTTATATGTGCAATATAAAGCAAAAAAAAAAAAAGCAAAACCAAAAAAAACACTGAAACCCTAGCACGTATACAGAAAACAAATTGGTGGTTGCCAGAGGTCAAGGGAAGGTAGGGAGTAGGTGGATGAGTGAAGGGAGTCAAAAGGTACAAACTTCTAATTATAAAATAAACAAGTCAGAGGAAGTAATATATACACCATGGTAACAACAGTTAATAACACTGTATTGCATATTTGAAAGTTGCTAGGAGAATACATCTTAAAATTTCTCATCACGAGAAAATAATTTTTAAAACTGTGTATGGTGATAGATGTTAACTAGACTTATTGTGGTGAACACCTTACAATATATACAAACATTGAATTATGTTGTACACCTGAAACCAATAAATGTCACATGTCAATTATACATCAGTTATACCTCAAAAAAACTCAGTTGTTTTCCTATGCACCAGCAATGAACAATACAAAAAAAAATAGAGAAAACAATGTCATTTACAGCAGCATCCAAAAGAATAAAATAACTAAGAATAAATTAACCAAGCAGATGAAAGGCTTGTGTATTGGAAACTATAAAACATTACAGAAAGAATATTAAGAAGACCTAAATAAATGGAGGGACATCCTACGTTTAAGAAGTAAAAGATATAGTATTAAGATGTCAATACTACCAAAAGGGATCTACATTTTCAGTTCAATCCTGATCAAAATTCCAATGGCCTGTTTTGAAAAAATTGGAACATCAATGCTCAAATTGATATGAAATTTCAAGGAACCTCAAATAGGCAAAATAATCTTGAACAAGAAGAGCAACATTGGAGGATTCACATTTCCCATTTTCAAAACTTGCTAAAAGCAGCAGTAATCAAAACAGTGTGGTGCTGGCATAGAGACAAATGGACCAATGGAATAAAATGAAGAGCCCCAAAATAAACTCATACATCTGATGAATTGCTTATTTATCCTGCTTTCAAGATCATGTAATGAATTAGGGATAGCCTCTTCAATAAATGGTGCTGGCACAACTCAATATTCACAAGCAAAAGAATGAAGTGGGACCCATACCTCACATCATATATAAAAAATTAATCAAAATTAATCATAACATAAATATAAGAGCTGAAACTATAAAGCTGGAAGAAAATATTCAAGTAAATTTTCATGGCTTTCATATTTGGCAATGGATTATTAGCTATGACACCAAAAATATAAGTAATAAAAGAAAAGACAGGTAAAATGGACCTCATAAAAATTAAAACATTGTGCAAAGGACAATCAAGAGAGTATAAAGACAGCCCATAGAAAGGAAAAAAATATATGCAAATTGTATATTTCATAAGGGTCCAATATCTACAATATGTAAAGAACTTTTACATTTCAACATGTCTTCTTAAAAGAGTGTAAAGAATTTGAATGCAGATTTCTCAAAAAAATTTGTACAAATGGTCAAAACACATAAAAACATTCAGCATAATAAGTCATTAGGGAACTGCAAATTAAAACCACAATGTGGTATCACTCAGCACTCACTAAGTTGGTAATAATCAAGAAAATAGAAAGTAAAGAGTATAGGTGAGGATGTAGACAGTTTGGATACTGCCAGTGGGAATATAAAATGGTGCAGCCATTGTGGAAAACAGTTTGGCAAGTTCTCAAAAACTTAAATATTCAATTACCCTATGAGCCAGAAATTCTACTTCTAAGTATATGCCTAAAGTATTAAAAACAGCTACTTGAGCAAATAGTTGTACACAAATTTCAGAGCACTAGTATTTGCAATAGGCAAAGGATGTAAATAGTTACAATGTCTATTAACAGATGAATAGATAAGCCAGTTATGGTGCATCCATAAATGAAATATTATTCAGTCATAAAATCAAACAAATTACTGTGTTGTGGATAATGTGGATGAGCCTCAAAAACATTATGCCAAGTGAAAGGAGTCAGGCCCAAATGATCACATATTCTCATCTACACAATGGAATACTACGCAGCAGAAAGAAAGAAGGAGCTCCTACCCTTTGCGACACCATGGATGGAACTGGAGAGCATTATGCTAAGTGAGATAAGTGAGTTGGAGAAAGACAATTACCACATGATCTCACTTATAACTGGAATCAAATGAACAAAAAAAACCAGCAAGGAAAACAGAAGCAGAGACATGGAAACATGGAACAGACTGACAGCTGCAGGAGGGAAGGTGGGAGTGGGGGAACTGTGGAAGGAAGGCAAAGGGATTAGTCAAGGAACATGTGTGAATGACTATGGACCTGGACAACAGAGAGGGGAGTGGGCTACAGGGGTGGGCTACAGGGGTGGGCTGGGTGGAGGGGGGCAAAGGGAGAAAAACTGGGGCAACTGTAATAGAAGAAACAATACAAAAAATTAGAAAAATTTTAAGCATATGTAAAAGAAATCACAGTGAAAATAACTGTGGGAAAACTTAAATTGAGGCAGGGCTCTAACTCTATAAAATCTTATGTCTTAAGGAAAAAGATAGAAGACCAAAGGTGAAAAAGCAAAACATTAAAATCTACACCTGGGTGTATGGGTGTCTGCTTATTATTCTCTGTGCCTTCTGTTTGTTAACATTTTCCATAATTTAAGTAATAGCTGTGTATTCCTTTATTTGTTTTAGAGTGTCTGTGTGCTTTGCCCTCTGGGGAAGCTGCCTGTGGCCAGCCACAGAGGTCACAAATAGATGTTGCACTTGGAGATCTTGTATTAGTGAGAAATGGGTAGAAAGGACAGCGTGGCTGGAGAGAAGAGGGCACTTTCACACTCAGTTCCTCAACACACTCTCCCATAATCTGCAGCTTCTCAACGCTAAGCCTTCCAAATTGTCAATAAATGAATAAACATGGCAAAGAGATAAAAAACCACATATTCTATTATTCCATTTATATGGAAATCCACAGTAGGTGAGTCAATGGAAACACAAAGCAGATGGATGGAGGCCACAGTGGGAATGGACAATGATCGCTTTGTGGGCAGGGGTTTATTCTGGGTGATGAAAATGTGCTGGGACTTAACAGAGGTCATGGTTGCATAACATTCTGAGTGTAGTAAATGCCACTGAACTGTTCCCTTCAAAATTGGTAATTTTTCAGTTGCTTGTCATCTTAATAGAATTTTTTAAATTGTCAAATAATGTAGCAGAAGAGAGAGGAAAACAGATGAGACAAATAGAAAACAAAGAGCAAGGTGGTAGATTTAAACCAAATTCTAACAATAACAGTAATATTGTTTTTAAATGGTCTTAGACACTCCAGCTACAAGGAAGGGAGTGTCAGACTGGATAGAAAAGCAAGACTCAACTCTATGCTGCCTACAAGATGCAAATAAGAAAACCCAACTTTTGGGCTTGAGCTATTTAAACTTGCTAACCCGGTACAGAACGGCGCTTTGTCTAACAGATGGCAGGGCCTTATCAGTGAGGAAGTCATAATTGAGGACACTTAACTGAAAGCGAGGCAGTGACCCAGGAAGACGATGTTCTGGAGGACAAAGGGACATTCATGAATTGGAGATAAGTTACTAGAAATGCTTTTTAGGGCTGCAGGAGGCAGAGACCTGAAAGCAACTTGGAATTACAGTGGTTAGTTTTCTCTGGGTCCATTCATTAAAAGCTAAATACTGGCCTTCACTCATAAAGTGGAAATGGCATTCGGAAGAGCACAGATTACCACCCTGCAGGCTCCGCCTGTTTGATCTGTATCTTCATTTTCCAGACCAAGACCCCTCGGTGTCTTAGATCTGCTTACAGTTTCTTCGGCTGTGTTTCAACAATGATCTAAAAGCAATGGCTCCTGTATGGGGACAATTTTGACCCTCAGGGGACATTTGGTATTGCCTAGAAACCTTCTGAGTTGTCACAGTTTGGGGGTGCTACTGGTACCTATTGGTTAGAGTCTGGATATGTTGCTAAACATCCTATGAATCACAGGAGAGCTCAGAGCAACAAAGAACTATGTGACCTCAACTGTCAATAGTGCTCAGGGTGAAAGAACCTGATCAAAATCAGTGATTCTGAATCAGCGATTTCTAAAGAGTGGCCCCCCACCCCAGAAGCATCAACACTGGGAATGTATTAGGAATACAAATTCTTGGACTCCATGTCTGACCTAGGGAGTGAGAAATTCCAGCAGAGCCCGGTGACTTGGGGTACAACAATCTCTCCAAGTGATGCTGATAAACGGGGGTCTGAGATGAAATCTCCTTACTTAACTCTCTTTGTTTTCCACTGACTCTCTACCAGGACCTGCACAAGACCAATCCTCCAGGGCCTTACTGCCACTACTGTCTCACTCCTTAACTCTGAACGGTAACACCGCTGTTCGACCGCATCGCTCTTTGAAGGCTGCTTGTCATCTTGGCTACTAATCCACTGTTCCAGACACACACACCATCACACCAGCAGCATCTGGGTGGGGAGTGTGCCCCGCTTCCCCGAAATCCTCTTCTCCCATGCTTCCATGAGCCACGCTCCACGTTTCCAACCAATGACTGGCAGAATCCTACAAACTCACTAAGCTCCAAACTCACTAAGTCCTAAACTATATTACTACAGTGTATTTTTAATCCTCCCCTCCCCCTTCCCCTCAAACCTCTTCCCCTCAAACCTGTTTCCCCTTTCTCTGAATGAAAACAATAACTTATGAAAGTCATTAATCCTCAAAATTTGCTACTGTTTGATTTTTCACTTATTTTTATTTTTTAGTAACTCAAACCATTGAGAAATTCTAATAGTTCTGCCTCTGAAATAGTTCTTCTGCTTCTTCTGTCTCACACCAATCAGAGATAAAAAACATTTGAGATGACTTTTTTTAAATTTGAAGTTGAGAGAGGAATGAGGATTTCATCTCCCAACACATAACTGATAAATGAAAAGTACTGCTCTGTCCCTTAAGAAATTGTTTTGGCTCTTCGGCAGGCAAGAGCTGTGGGTTTAGGGCATATTTTTCAGTTACATTTTTGTGTGGTTTGTACTTTTGTAAGCTCCTTCTAATCTGTTATTAAATAAGATAATTAAGACAAAGCAGCAAAACATACCTTGGTTCCTGAAGAGTTGAACACACGCTCCAAGGTACCTGAAGAGCAGGCTAGCAGCAGAGAGCAGGAAGCTTGGGGTTTTTAGAAATAAATAGGGAACAGCTGTTTCATTTTCTTTTTTCATAGAATTCAAGTGTGTAGCCATGAGCCGAACTTTTCGGCCCTTTTACTCAGAGTGTGGTCAGCAGACCAGCAACATATGCATCACCTGTGCCCTTCTAGAAACAGTCATGAGCCCACCTCAACCCTGATGAAGTAAAATCCACATCTAACCATAGTCCCTGGGTGACTTGGATGCCTGTGAGGGTTTGCAAAGCCTGTCTTTAGCAGAGAAAGCCTGTCTATACAGTTTAGCTTTCTCCAACATCTAACCCGCATGAGACACATCTGCCGGGCCTGACCTTGCTTGAGAGCCATGGGTTCTCAAAGTGTGGTCCTGGAACCAGCAGCTTCCGCATTACCAGGGAACTTGCTACAAATGCAGTTTCTCAGGCTCACTCAGACCCACGGAATCAAATGCCAGGGACAGGGCTCAGCAGTCTGCGTTGTAACAGCCCTGCAGCTATCCTGATGCCCAGCTCTGAGGAGAAGCATCTCTCTAGAGATGGCAGCTCTGCGTCATAGCCATGCACGCAGACTCTGCCTTCCCTAGTGGGTGAGGAGTGTGCAGAACAGGAGCACTGCGGCGGGCACCATCAGATACCTACAGGGGCTCAGTGTGGTGTTAGTGCTAATTCCTAATCAGGGGAACCCGAGTTGGTGTTATTTCATTGGGACTGTGAATAATAACATTTTGCATATACACATAAAATTTATAGTTTAGAAAGCATTTCCCATGGTATTTAACTTAATCCTCACTGCAGTACAGGATGTGGATATAATCACCTACTTCAACAGATGAAGAAAGTGAGCTTGAGAAAGATTAAGTGACTTTTTAAAGGGAAAATAAGGATTAAGGGGCAGGGCTAGCCTTGGAACCCAAAAGCCCCACAGCGAAGGCACCTTCAACCAGCCATTTGAAAAGTTAAGTGGAGAAGTTTCAAATAAGCTAAAGACTTCTAAATAATTGTTATCTTTTGGGAAATAAAACTCAGGCACTGGGATTCATGAAGAAAGACCCATAAAAAATAAAATTCCCAAGTTTCCCTCTAAAGGCTCAACAACAACAATAAAAATATGAATACATAGAAAGTTAAAGCGAATGAAGCAAAAGTTAACAGTTGGTGAATCTAGGTGGATTTATGAGATTTCATTGCACAATTTCTGCAACTTTTCTGGGAAAAAACAAAACCCACAGGGCCATCCATATCTGTCTGTGTGTTCCAGCAGACCAGACGCCACTTACCTGTCATCGCATGTTTAGGACTCTGTCAGACAGCTTCTACTTACAGAAGAACCTAGCTATGCCTGCACTGTGGGAAAGCAGGTATGAGACACAAGAAAGATGCTTTTTCTTTTTTTCCTTCTACAGTGAAGCTTATTCATTTGTGCTAATATCGTTCACTGGGGTCACTGCTGCAAAGGCAATCCTGGGCTGCAGTTGTTATTAGTATGGCTGTGTTCTCTCTCTCCTCAGGCAGACCACCCGTCTCCTTCAGAGAAGCCGTGGGAGTTCTCGCAGAGCCTGTTTCTTACAGCGCCCTGCCACTGTAACTCTCAGACTCCGTGGCCAGTGGCCACGCGTGGCTCCATCCAGTCCACTTTGTAAACTGGGCTGTCTGCATGCCACTTTCCTCCTGTGTGACAGCTAGTGTTTCTGACAGACTTTTTTTTTTGATAAAATACTGGATTGGGAAAAAATAATGAGAAAGACATTGAGACAACTAGGGAAATTTGGTTTAGATAAGAGCATTTCTGTCAAAAATGAATGATTTGCCTCCACCTACCCCTCACCTACTTGTAAGGCCACTGGGCTTGGGCCTTTTTGGCTTATGATAAGAGTTAACATTTACACGCTGTTTACAGTTCACAGATACTTTTCTCTTTAGTCTCTCCCTTGGCATTTGATAATATATGATTTCCTCCTTTGACTACAGTGCTTGAGTGTATGTAGGATTAGGTTCCTCGTTTTATAGACAAAGGTCACTGAGGGTCATTGAACAACAAAATTCCCAAAGGTCATTTGGAAATGCCAAAAGTAATAAATGCCTATTGCAGATGATTGAGAAGATTTAAAAAGAAGTAAAGTGGGAGGGAGGAAGGGAAGAAAGGAAGTCTCCTTCTACCCCGACCTGGAAATAGTCACGGCTCTAGCTTTGTTACAGGTCCCCTCACTTTTCATTAATCTGTACCTATCCTCTGCACACCTACAGGTAAAGGCGCATAGCTCACACTGCTTCATGAAGGCCCTTCCCTAAGTGGAACACAGTTCTACTACCTCATTTGAATGGCTGCATAGCATTCTACTGAGTGGATAAGCTGCACACCTTGAGCCTCGGCAGACAGTCCCCCTAGACATTCCAGAAGCCTAATTGTGCTGCAGGAAGTGATTCCCACTTTGTGTTTAATCACTGGCCTCTTCCCTTGTCTTTTCTTGCTCCAGTGAACCATGGAAACATTCCCTAGAGGCCTGGGGTGTAGTGTAGGAGGTTAGATTCCCAGAAAAGCCAAGGCTGAGCAATTGGTAGTCCTTTAGGAATAGAAATGGGAGGGGGAACAGATCAATAAGTGTTTTCCATTTTAGATCCAAAAACATTCCATTCGAAAACAACGTAGAAAAAAGGCAGCAAACCTTGCCGCTCTCTCCCAGCTGAGGCCACCTGAAGGGGACTCAGCTACAGGTAGTAACTGAAGCTTGTAGGTGTGCAGGGTGTGCGGTTGTGCTCAGGGGGTCATTCCGCTAAGGTTTTGGTTATGAAAGCATGATGAGAGTGAGGCTACCATCAAAGCTTAGATGCTTCTGTGGGTAACTCAGCTTCATTCTGGAAGCTTACTGAAGGAGGCAAAATGCCAGGAGCTGCACTGCGTGTGGAAAATCAAGCAAACCTGTGGCCAGGCCAGCACCAGTGCTGGAAGAGCACCTTGCAGTCCTGTGTCTAAATGACTGTGCAGCCCTTCCAATAAGCAAAGTACAGTATACTGTGTTCTACACTGGCTTTGCTTTTAAATGGCGTTTTATTTCAACACCTATTTAAATGACTAGATGTTAATGAAAATTGGATTGCTTAGGATTAAATGCTAAGAGAATTTTTCATAAAAGTGCCACTAAGTCCAGGGGCTTCTGAGTAATATGCAAAAACAAAATAAGCAGAACAAACAAACAAACACAAAACACCTTGACTTATTTAGCATGGGAAGAGGTCTACTTTTAGCCTTGACTGTGTTCACTGAGGAAAAGAAGGACTGTCAACACAGGTTAAATTCATCCGGGAGGCAGTTTGTTCCCCGCTGTCAGGCCTCTGTAGTGAGCTGTCCTCATGCCTTCTCAGAGCTGTGTGTGTGATCCCCGTGTGCCTGGGCTCCCTGCTCCCTTTCCATCCTGGCAGATCCACATTCAGGCTTCGGTCTGCGATCAGCAGCCCTCCCCAAGCTAGTTCAAGCTAGCATCGCACACTGAGACCTGTCGGCTATCCTGGAGCTGCAGTTTGTACTTTCATGTCCAAACAATGCTCCAAACGGTGCTGTGGCTTTCAAAGAGCTAGGGGTCCTTGTCCTGAGCTCTGGCATTACTTTTAATTCAGGACAATCCCGGTCAGTTCCCTCATTCTTCCTCATATCACATACGGTTTGATATTCTCCAAGCACAGGAGGAGATGCCTCTTTACAAATGAGAGATCCTGGTTCCCATTTGGAAATTGAATGCAATCAAGCTTTGTGATATATCTTCCCTCAGGTTGGGAGAAAGCTTGGCTGTCTGTTCTCTCTCATGGTAATGTGAGATGAGGGTCCCCTGGGCCTCTGCTTCCCTTTCTCATGGTCCTGGACAGCCGGTCAGAGCTGTTTTCAGCTGTACAGGACCTCCTACTGCCTCACCATCAACCTGAAGTCATGCTGTAGAGGCAGAAAACAAAATAGGGTGAAGAAAATTTGCTTTGAGCAGCTTTTTTCTTCTTAATTTAGCCTTTTCATCCCACATCATGCTATGTTGCTAACAAAGAAAAATAACGACCTTTGAACCTCTGTTTTTATGAAGTCTGTTCTTTGTTTTAAGGAATGAAAAAGATGTACCTACTGTTGCTGCATTTGCATTATGGTTAAATTTTAAAAGTATCTTTTGGTCTAATAAGAACTATGTGGGAAGTGAACTTTCTCCAAGGTCACTTAGAAGCACGATACGAACATATTGCAGGAAGTCTGTTGTCTTCCGGGAGTACGGCATTCTGTGTCTCCTAGGCACTCAAAGTACAAAGAGCTTCCAAATGCCTAGTCTTCCTCAGTCTATGTGGTGCTTAGGTCCTGATATGCATTAGACACTCGGCACTGCTCTAAAGTTGACTTAAGGTATTCATACCACCATCTGCTCATTTGACTCTCTGACAGACTTTAAAGATGTCCTCTGACACCAATGACTGACAGTCATTCCACTGTGGAAGAGAGATTATATTAGTTTTCTACTGTGTCTAGCAACATTTCCAGAAATTTAACAGCTTAAAACAACGTACATGTGTTATCTCTCAGTGTCTGTGTGTTAGGAGTCCAGGCACGGTGTGATAGGGTTCTCTGCTTCAGCGTCTGACAAGGCGGGAGCCCATCTGAGGCTCGACTGTTGAGGGATGCACTTCCCAGCTCTGGGCAGAATTCAGTTCCTGGCATCTGGCCCCTTTTCTTGCTGGCTAGAGAGAGGCTGGAGGCTCAAAGCTGCCCTCCACTGCTTGAGCGCCCCCCGACCTGACACAGGGGCATCCCCAGGTAAATTCTTTCTTCCTCAAAGCCAGTAAAGTAGAAGGAGACCCCAGGTGGGTACAGAAATCTTGTGCCATAAAATCATGTAATCATGTACATGGAATCATCCAATGGTCCCTTTGATTATATCTGATTTGTAATGCACAAAGAGTATCCTAAGTACTGCCTGTTAATATGCTTAAATGTGATTTGTGTCTATTGTTCCTGTATGAGAGTCATCAACCTTGAATTTTTCTTCTGTCTTCTCTAAGATCGTAAGACAGGCCTTCTGTGCACAACAAATGTTCAAGGAGCTGTGCTAAATCCTGGGAGGAAAACTTTGCAAAAATTCTTTCCACTTTGATGTACTAGCTTTTACCCTAGATTCAAAAGCAAATGTCTTTCTAGTCATATATTTATGAGATCACTGAGGAACAGAGCTGCAATAAATTTCTGTTTTAACAGGTCACACTTGTATGCAAAGAATACCAAGTTACTAAAAATGTGAAGTCTACGTATTTTTAAAAATAGTATTAATGGGGAATTCTGTCAATTGTGCACTGCTATTCTTACCAAGTTGCTTCCAACTTGATTTATGCAAGAACACTGGCCAGCTGTGCAAAACAAGTTCTTTTTGCTCCAAAGCTTGTTTGGCTTTTTTAGAACACCTCTTGGGAGGCCTGCTAACCCCCACAGCTAAACACTGGTTTGATTCCCACCTCCTGTCCTCCTATTATACAAAACCTGGGATTTCCTTGGGAGTGGTGGGGAGCTTCTGCTGTGAGATCACTGGCTATTCTGTCCAAGGTGCCAGGTCTCCCTTTGACCTGGCACTACCACTTCTAACCTCCCAGCATTGTCAGAGGTGATGAAAATAGCATCATATTGAAAAATGAGCTAATTTCATTATTTTAGTAATTTTAAAATCCTGAACGAATTGAATAATGAAGATAGGATCTTTGTTTATATTCTATAAGGCTCTTCACTACTTTAATAAAAAGTATCAGTCATCAAAAAAATTCCAGTCTCAACAAAACTTACGCAAGGTACATTTTTGAGTAAACAGTTTATTATTTGAGGTCAACCATTCTTCTCCTTTCCTTTTCCTGTAACCTTAGTGTGTTGAGGTCATAGTATATAATGTTTAGTAATTTTAAAACTGTCTAGAACAGAGTAGATATTTGGATCCTTGAATTATTCTTCAGGATGTTGCATATTTCTAACATTGCCATACACTTTTCTGGCCACTTCTTTCTTCCTTGTAATTTTCACTTGCCTCAAGAGTCTTCTCCTCTGTGGCTTGTGCGTACAACTCTTGGATGTGTGTGGAGATGGGGTTCGGAGTGGGGTTGAGCTCATAGCTGTCCCCCTTCCCTGGGTTCCTATCCATGAATTTAGAAACATCTGTATTTTCTGATGTAGCAAGAAAGTTGCGGCATTCTCTCTCCTTTCCTCTCCCTTCCCTTGGCCCCACGAGCAAGAACTGGTATCAGGCCATACTTTTGACCCACGATTCCCTACTGGGTGGAACTCACCAGCCTCCCTTCTGCCTCTCTGTGCCTCCATGCAGTCTCCACGTGTGTTTCTCCACCCCGTAAGCCCCCTGGGTGGGGAACGTATGAAACCCTGGAGGGGTCTAGCTGCTCAGGCTAAGGACATCTCTTAGTGAAGAGGGAGGAAGACATTTGGGTTGCAAGTTTAAGCTGCCTTCCCAAAATTTGCTTTAGAAGTGATACAACCAGTATTTGCTCTCTGATGACTGGGTCTTTTTCAGTTTATTCTGCATCTCAAGGAGAAAGGGGTGCTATGAACTAATATTCTTAACTACTAATAAAGTGTGACATACCTGGCTCTCTTCTCCCCTTTACCTTGGAGGAAGAGGGACGGGAGCGAAGGGGAAGGGAGTTCAGTGGTCAGCAGAGCTTGTGAGCAGCTTCACGGGGCCTGGTCAGGAAGGCAGACAAAGAGCCGGATGTCCTGAGAATGAGGGCACTTGGGATGTGGGCCAGTCGGCCAAGTTTAGTCCTTCCTGCTTCCAGCCAAATCACAGGAGGTAGGCCAAGGTTTCAGTGGAGACTCTGGGCTGGACGCCCGGCTTAAGGAACCTGCTAAAAATATGCCTGGAGAGTGCCCAGGGCACAGCTCAAGAGACCCAAAAGGTGAGCATCCTTTGTCAGGCATGCTGGCAGACAGGATAGCTGGTCAGGCCCCTGTGGGATGCCGTGTTGAGTCAGAGCTTCCATCGGGCGAGTCCATGTATTGGAGATGGGAGCCCCCAAACTGTTGTGCTCCAAATTGAGAGTGATGACTTGGGCCACTCAGACTCCAGTGAGGTGAACGTATTTTTATATTGGAACTCAAAGATTCCCTTATGGAGAGGGGGGAAGCCCTTGATTTTATGACAAGGAAAGCAGTAAGGCCAACGGCATGATGTAGAGAACCAACTGACCAAACAGAACGTAAAATGTCCTGCTTTACCCAAAGCGTGTATCTGAAATAACTCCTCCCAAACTCCTGTGCCTTAGCCGTGGGTGGGGCTTAGCAAGCCTGCTTGGGCAGGCAGAGAAGAGAAAGATGAGTCTTTATTATTCCCTCTTTGGTGTTGGAAGCCAGTTTATGGAATGAGATGCCTCAAGGCCACAAGAAACAAAGCATCTTTTCCTGGGTGCTACAGTGAAGTCTCCATAAGCACCCAGAGCAATGGTGGAATCACTGGGCCCTGTCACCACCACGGTGTCACCATGCACTGGCTACAGACCCATAGGACCCATATTTCCGACTAATTATCTGCAGCCCAGCCCTCTGCCCTGTGAGCCTACTTGCCTCGGGGAGTAAGAGTGGATGGAGTAGGGGAAAGTGGACACAGGGGCTCCTGCCTCCATTGGTGCTAACCATGTGCTCCTTTGCCTCTCCCTGAGGTGCCTCATCCTCATCCTGCTGCCCAGGACCGGCTGGCCTATGGCCCAGGAGGCTCCACACTATCTTCACTGTCAAGGCCTTTTTTCACAACCCAGTAACGCCTGTTGAGTGCTCAGTCAGCTTAGACACCCCCGAGTCAAAAGGCACGGAGAATTTGAACTCCATCTGGGTAGGCGGGGCTCAGATTCCTGAAGAGCATAAACCTTTGGCATCCAAACTAAAATCATTAATTAACCTATTGGACAAGACAGAGTGTTAGAGATGAGTTACACATTTTTCATGTTGTGTGAATCTAGTAAAGGTAATATAGGGACAGTGCAAATGCCTCTCTGTAGTCTACCCAACACTTGAAAAGAATTAGAGAAAAATTAGAAAGCCAGAAAAGCACAAAAAAAGAATAACAGCTGTTTATTAAGTGCTCGCTATGGGCCAAGCTGATGTAAAATATGGTTTTATTTGAACTTCTCAGCAATCCTTCAAAGAAAAACCATTATTGCCATTCTGGAGGTGAGGGAACTGAGACTTAGAGAGTTTAAACAACCTGGCCAGAGTCAGAATAGTTAGTAAGTAGCAGTGGGACTCTGGTGCTCACGCTCTTTCAAATAAACCGTGTCCCACTTCACTGCTTATCTTGTTGGCACCGTTACCTTTCTAGCCAGTCGTACCACGTGCAGACCCACCATTTAAAGCAAATAATGGAGGCAGTGTAGACTGCGTGGCGTGGAGGGGCCTGCGGGCAGGACGTCTGCATGGGTCCTTGGGACGCTCTCTTCTCAGAACCCCTGTGACGGCTTCCTTCGTCCTTGTTTCTATTGGCATTTATGTTCGGCTCATCGCTGGCCCGCAAGCCAGATTTCAAAATAATGTCGGGTGCTTTCACCAGCTGGCACTTTTAAAACAACACTAAATATTTCACTGTTTAAATACATTTCTTATTTAAAAGGTAATATAGGTGTCAGAGCCCACATTCCAAAACACAGCAATGATCCTGTATGAGCAAAACATCTCTGGTGAAACCTCACCTCTAGGGTTTTGGCAAACACAGCCCACCCCTGATCCCTGTGCTGGGAGTGGAGCCAAGTACTTTTCATCAAACTGACCCCACAACCGCCCTGCAAGGGACTGGTACCCACACTCTCTTTTACAGATGAGGAAACACATGGATGCCTAGTCCAAAGTCACATAGGGCAGTGGAACCAGAAATGCACCCCAAACTGTGGTTCTGCAGCACCGGCCGCACCACTGGGCTGGTTCCCAGGGGTAGGTATGTCCTAGGTGGGGCCAGAACCGCCTGCGGAGGAAAGAGACCAGAGCCTGGGAGATTTCTTGCAGTGATTGACAAATTTCCCAAGACAAGGTTTTGCTTTATACAGGGGCAGATGCTTCTGACTTTCACCCTGTTAGAGTAGAAATGGTGGCTACTAATGAGACAGCAAATCCTCAAATGATGATGAGGAGACCCCTCAGTTCACCCCGGTACTGCTGGGTCCTGTCCCATCCTCCCAGGGACAGCAGAGCGGCCGGTTCACCTGCACACAGGATTAGCAGTTTTGGGTTCACCTCCAAATTCTCCCCTCCCTGCCGAGTGAGTCTCAGTTAACCACGTTCATTTCCCAATGATTTTCTACTCCACAGATACAACATCACAACTCTCACATCCACCGTGCAATTAAAGACTGCTGGGTAAAACTTTCAGTTGTTTACATGGGAGCAAACTGAGACATAGCTAGATTCTACAGTAACTATGAGGAGTTTTATTAGCCTTATTTTATAGAGGAGAACACTTGAGATCAGAGAGGTTAAGTAATTTGCCCAAAGTCACACAGTAACTGTGAAGCCAAGTGACTCCAGAGCCCACGTGTTGACAGTGTCTCTAGTAAATTAGTGGCACAGGCCAGGCTAGGAGCCGAGCCCTTCGGTTTCCATTTCAGAGCTCTGGCTCGTTATTGCCCTCTTGTCTCCCTGAGATCAATGAATGTTACCTCACCTTTTGCCAGTAGATCTCGGTGCCAATTTTATGAATATGTTATTACTGTGAGTTGAAGAAAGAACTGCCAAGGTAGGTGCTGGGGACATAGATCGACTGGCTTTGGTGCTGACAGTAGCCCCCAAACCTGATTTTCTTCAGGAGACTGACCGCAGCTTGCTCTAGTTGGGGCAAAAAACAGCATTTGTGGCACAACTGCCTTCCAGCAAAAGTACCCCTCCAAATGAAAGCTGACACAGCCTCCCACAAGTGAACACCTTCGCCACACCTAATGCGGCACTGTTGGCTGTCAGCGAAAATGTCACCTAAGGTGCCACGAATAGGTCCTGGTCAGGGGCACCTTCCCATCCACCTCACCTGAGCCCACTCCTGGGCAACTGTCAGAGGATGTTTGGTGGTTGTTTCCCTACTTCCCATTTCCCCTTCTCTAGACTACAGAGGTCTGACGTTACTGAGATGAAAATGCTCCGTACCCATCCTTGACAAGGGTTTTGGATGGAGTAGACCCCACCCTAGCTGCAAGCCAGGCAGACTCTGCTCAGCTTAAGCTGATCAATTAGTGTGAGTGTTGGAGGCCTATAACACAGACCCCCCAAAGCAGAGAACCCCGTACCCCTTGCTCTAGTGATGGCTACAAACGTGGGCCTGCAGCTCAAGCTAGTCAAAACCAAGCAGACCTCTCAATTATTGCTAAGAAATTAGCATGGGCTTTCCCTTCCCCAGACAGTGTGGTGTGAAGGTGGCAGTCTTGTGGCAGTGGCAGTTGCTTGCCACCATCAGGAGGACATCTGAGGCTGTCACAAGAACTCTGAAGTCTGATAATAAACACAACCCTGTGGGAAACAGAGAGAAGGATGGAGTGAACACAGGTCCTTGGAGACGTGGCTGAGCCCCACTTGAGGCCAGACTTCTCCCTTGGCCTTTGAATTCTGTGAGCCAGGCCAGTGTCTGTGGTTCTAGTCTTCTGTCCCTGTAACCCAGACCCTGTCCTGGCAGGCTGCCGCCATGCACCTCTGTCTGTGCTTCCCCCACTTCTGCTCACATCGTGCCTCGCTCAGACTAGGTGTTCAGTAAAGGAATTGTGAATGAACAACTCACACACTTTTGCAAAATGATACTCTTTCATTATTCAGAACTCACTGCAGCTGTGAAACCGGCCTGCGTTGCTGCTGTCGTACATATAGTTTGTTCTCCTTGATACACACACATTTTTTCACAGCCAGAGTGGTGACCCGAACCTGCCACAGCAGGTCTGAGCGCACTCCCAGGCTCCAGCACACTCTCCGTGCTGCAGGCAGGGAGCACGTTCAAAGTGAGAGTCGTCGGCTGTATCCTGCTGACCTCAAATGGAGTTATTCTGGCCCTCACATCGAGCACCCCGGGGCCACTCAGAGAAAGTTATGTGAACATATACATTTTTTCATGGTTTCTTCCCCTTATACATAATTGCCATATTCACAATAGTTTTTCGACAAGCTTCTAATGAATTAGAATGTTCTATACAACTAGAGGAATTAAATGCTTGGAGTCTATTATTATGATGGAATCTTGAAACATAACTATTTTACTGAGCAATGTATTTTTTGTAGTACTCATCATGAGGAATGCAAAAGTTTTACAGCTTTTTACATACAGGGTTGGAATTTTGATGCCTGGAAAAAAGTACGCGTGTCTACCCTGAGCAGGTCATTTAACTTGTCTGGGTCAGACCTTCCTTTGTAAAATGAGACAGTGGGTCTCAGGAAAGGTTTCTGCTTTAATATCACTAAGATGCTCACTGTGCATGGTTAGCAGTGTGGATATTCAATGGCGTTTTCTCCAAGGGACTTAGAAGGGGTTGGGATTGCCCTCGCCCATGAAGGCCTTGTCTGGAGCAGAAGACTGGGGGCCCTTTGCAAATGTTGGCTCAATGACATTTAAGCAAGAAGAGAAAAGCCGTCTGGATGAATCCGAAAAAATTGCTTGAGCACCTCTGTGCTTTACTCTTGCTGGGGGTAGAAGGAGAAGTGTATCTGGTCCTCAGCTCAGGGAGTTTGTCTACAGAGACAAACCCAGTGCCCACGGACTGGTGACAGGGGCAGCTCACAATTCAGTGCGGATGCATAGGGCATGGACTGTGAAGTGTGCCAGAATTTAGAAAACTGGGATATCTGAGAGGGTGGAAGAGGTCAGGAGAGGTTTCCTAAAGATGGACTTCAGGTGGTCCTTAAAGAGAAGGATTTGGGGTGTGTGT
>CM052538.1:75872964-75943658 GCA_028533065.1 Trachops cirrhosus | reverse complement strand
GATGCATAGGGCATGGACTGTGAAGTGTGCCAGAATTTAGAAAACTGGGATATCTGAGAGGGTGGAAGAGGTCAGGAGAGGTTTCCTAAAGATGGACTTCAGGTGGTCCTTAAAGAGAAGGATTTGGGGTGTGTGTGTGTGTGTGTGTGTGTGTGTGTGAAGAAAGCTCAGGGAATGAAGACAAAATGAGGCTCTGCTCTGCCCTAGCTCCTGGCTCAGAAAGTCAGCACTTCTGCTGCTACTGTATCTTTAAAGCCTTTTTGCTGCTGTGGAAAATCACCATTCATGGGGGTCAGAATAATATGGCCCTGACTTAAGCCTTGGCCCCAAAGGGTGTGCACATTTCCTACACGGCAAGATAACACCATTCGTAACATAACCCGCACATTAGGGAGCCAGTAAATAAATAAACCTTTACATTCCAGATCAATCCACCCAGCCCCTGACAATGACTTATGGCTTGTAGTGCTGGGTTAAATATTAGTCCAGGGCACACCAGTCAGCTCACACACTGAGATTTCTGGAGGAAAAGGGTGTCAGCCATGAGCCTGGCCTGCAAACACAGCCTGGACCCGGAAAGGAGATTTCTTGGACCTTAAACACTGGAAAGATGAGAGAAACCACAGGATGAAGATACCTTTAAAATACAGCAAACCCACTCACCCAGGTGAAGTGAAACTCCATCCCACTCACGTTACAAGTTAACACAAAGCGGAGTGGTCCTCAGGGTTCGTCACCTTAATTTGTATTCTAACATAGCAGGAGTAACCATAATAATATCAGCTTCTTTCTAGAATACTCTGTAGCTTTTTATATTCCTTTCTTTGTACTAACCCTGTAACTGAGCAGTAGGGCTCACTTCCATTTTAAAATTAGCAAAATGGGTGTCAGTGAGAAGAAATTCCTTATCCAAAGTCAGTTGGAAATGCAAGTGCCCATTTATACAAAGAATTAAGAAACGAACCCAAGGACGCACCTGCCCAACCATGTATCAAGATGCTGTTTGTAATGACAAACCATTGTCCCACAGTTTGGATTTCTAAAGCACAGCATGGTGCACCCGTTCAGGGGAATACTCAGCAGCTGTTAAAATCTATTTTGTAGACCTACGTCAATTAATATAAAAGATATTCATGCTATATTACTTAATCAGAAAAGCATTCACCAAACTGATATAGAATAAGATTCTCTGCTTTAAAATAAAAAAGTATTTGCATAGCAAAGAGCACTGGCATATATATAATGTGGAACTGTGCATATTTTTATGCTTTTTTCTGTATCTTTAAATTTTTCTGGTTTGAGATTTTTGCTTTTGAAACCAGAATTAAAAATCAATAGAGAAGAAAAAAAGACAAACTCTTCAGAAAAAGCTGAGTTTACCAGTGCTAAAATGTTCACCCCATTGATTTTTATGAGTCTGCAATTTCTATATTACCACTTTTTTTTGGATAAAATCTACTTCAAAAGGCACGAGTCCATGGCGTAGCACCACTAAAACCCACGCTCACATTCCCTCGTCGGACCTACTTTCACACGGAAAAATGGAGAGCAGGCCCCTGCAGAAAGCCCACGTTTGCCCCAAGGTACAGGGGTGGCTCTCAGGGAGGACAGAACTTCCAGGTGGAAGGACCTTGGAAGGAAGGAGACAGAAAAGGGCGGTAGGAAGAGCAATACAGTGGCCTGCTCTGGGGCCTGCTCGCCGTGGTGGAGGCGAGGACGGCTGAGCCACTAGCAGCGCGACTCCTCTGGGACCCGCAGCTGCCTCAGCAATTGGTCTGTGCGAAGTCTTACAGTGATAATGGGTCCTAGGTAAGTGAAATATGTCTCTAGCCTTGTGGTAAAGTCAAACCCTGGACCTAGGTCCAGAACTACTCAGAATATAAGGGTGCGGTGGGGTGTCAGCTCTGTGAGGAAGTACTGAAGTAGCAGGGGTCAAGGTGCAGGCTGGACAGGTAGGAGCCGCGGAGCCCTTGAGGAATTAACCTGAGATAACTATGGAGCCACCTGAGCGTTAGTCATATTATTTGACCTAGTACTTTCTGTTGTTTAGACTAGTTGAATCAAAGTTTTCTGTTACTGGCATCAAAACTGTCCTAACGACTCCACCCACATTTAATGAGCCCATGTGTGTTCCTAAGGCACTGTGCTTCAGCTTGATGTGTATTACTTCATTCAGGCTTCACACAACCCCTTGGCACACGTGCCATTGTCATCCTCAGTTGGAAACAAGCAAGGAACAGCAGCCGTGGGAGGCTGAGGAACACGCCCAGGGTACACAGCTGTGGAGGCACAGGTTTGTGTTCCGACCAGACCGGCTGACTCGAGAGCCCCGGTCTGGGTCCATCACGTTTCTGATCTATTATTAAGTAGAAGATTGTTCAGTTGATGTATTTAATCTAAGAGTTATTAGTCAGTGGGAAAAAAAAGAATTTGAGGGTAAATCCAGCCACTATTCTGAAGCACGTTCTCCCTCCACTCCACAAACACTGGTCTCTTTCCAAAAGCCAGACTTGGTGCAACCACCACCAGAGAGACGTGCTGGTGGGCGAGTGGAGGAGGGGTTAGGTGGGGGCAGCTTAAGAAGTTCACCTCCTGGCGCCAGACTTAATGGTGTTAAAGGTATTATTTAAATGTCTCACGCCTCAGTTTCCTCATTTGTAAAAAGGTGGTGGGGGAGACCTGTCTCCCAGAGTCAGTGTGTGGGTTAGGAGAGCCATGATGTGAAAAGTGCCCAGCCCAGCACCCTGCCTGTCACAGCAGAGAAGGTGCTTGCTGGGAAGCACGATGCAGGATCCAGTGCCGGATGCGACCCAGGTTTGGGAGTGAAGATGGACCAGGACTCCAACCTAGCCTTAGTTTTCACTTTCTCTCTAATAAGAGGGTACTCATTCATGTATTTCGCATATGCTCTTTGGCCTTCACTTGGGCCCATATATGCTGAGATAATGCTGAGTCGCAACTTTAAACAGAATAGTCTCCATTATCTTGGAAATTACAATCTGGTAGAGAAACAGAGACCAAAAAAAAAAAAAAATAGGTCACAATATTGTACTTGAAGTTCTCAGATGGAGAAGTACAAGGTCAATGGGAATGCATGGGAGTTTGAGTCAGCCTGGGCTTGGGGGTTCAGAGGAGGCTCCCTGGAAGAGAGACTTTTAAGATGAACACTGAACCATGAGTAGGAGTGATCCAGTTTGAAGGGGCATGAAGAAACAGGGAGGGGAAAGAGTATTCAGGTCTCAGATTGTTGGGAAGGTGAAATATGACAATGTATATGAATAGCTTAATAGAGTGCCCAGCAATTTGTATGTAAATGAACAATCATAATTTCCTATTTTAGGACACTTGAGATACATTTATTTTTCTATCTGCATTTCCAGCTTCAAACGAAAGCTTCTTATTAACTCTCCAGTGGTTTCCTGACTCTCAACCACAGTGTCTTAGGTGTGATCGTCTGAAGAACATGATCGCACTCTGACTGAAGCCTGAGCAGCACTACAAAGGATGCTCTTCTCCACCTCTTCGTAGTCGGTGAGTGGCCCGCAGAGCAAGTCCTCACTAAGTGAAGGCAACAGATGTTGGTAGTTCTCTGAGTATTTCTAGCTTTCTTCACTAGCAGTTCTATTACTTTTTTGTCCATCTGAAAGGGAAAACCTAGAATTTCATAATAGTGAAGTGGTCGGATTGAGTTCACCGTGCAAGGACTGGTGGTACCATAGCTTGTTTCTGCTTCTGCTCTCTTGGCAAGTGGCCTGCCTCCTGATGCAGCTTTATGATGCGTCAGAACAATTTCTCCTTAACCTTGATTCTCCACATGCACCCATTCAGTAGAGGAGGACAATAGTCAGCTCTGGGAATAACTTCCTAACAGAGAAATTTGAATGAAGTGAAGTATACTGTGAAGAACCTTGGGACCACATTAAATGAAACCAGATTCTGGGCGATTCTGCCACTTGTATGGAAGGAGGCAATGGCACTAATGCAAGTGTTTGTTCTTTTAGGCTATGCAGAGAGGGCATGCAGTGAGGATATCACACTAGGCTTCACAGTCTTGTTTCATTAAAAGTTACGGTGGAAGCTTTTGGGAAAATGAAAGGCTTATATAACACGGTTGGGAGGCTGCAGAGCCTCAGCACCCTCAGCCACAGCTGAGGGAAGTGTAGATTGGTACAAATTCCTCTGGAAAATGGACTACATGGTAGAGGTGAAGATATATTTTGCATGTATCCCAGCAGTCCCCCTTGTACTGAATGTCATGCCTGGAACATATATATATGAATGTTCAAAGCAGCAGTGTTTATAATTACACAAGACTGGAACCAACCCAAATGTCTACAGGAAAAAATATAGTTTTAAGCAGCAATGTGAATTTTATAAATACAACGTACAAAAGAAGTAAATTCAAAATAATACATATTGTGTGCTTGCATTTATATAGAGTCCAAAACTAAGTGAAACTAAATTATGATTTTAGGGATGTCTAAATACATAGGCAGTGGAGGTATAACAAAAAGCAAAGAAGTAATTATTATAAATGTCAGAATAGTGGGGAGGGAAAGAACACACCAGAACTTCTGGGGCCTAGCAATGTTCTATGACTTGACCTGGAACATGTTACAGGGGTATTTGTTTTATAATTATTTGTTAATTTTACATTTGTGTTTTATCCACATTTTTGTATATAAAACATGTAAAAAATTTATGTCCTTCTGAACAAACAGTGGCCTGTAGAGTAAATCATTAATAAAATTATTTTGTAATGGACTTCCAAAGAGAAAAGCTTTCTCAAAGAGCCTCTGTTAGGTGCCTAGTTTATCTCTAAATTCCAGACCTTTGGATACACTGGTTTTACTATAACCAAGAACGGCCTCTTTCCGGAGACCTCAGATAATCCGGCTCAAACTCTGAGAAAGCATGTCGGAGCGCTGCGGGGAAGATTTTCCTCTGTGATAACCAGTTGCTTGTGAACAAAATGAACAGGTGGGAGCTGGTGTAGACTAGAAAGCCGGCGTATTTCTGAAATGAAGGTGATTGTTTCTAGAGAAACATTAACCAGCGTCCCTAGGGGAGGGCTGCCTGAGAGACTGTGTTTTGGCTTCTTATTGGTGCAGATTGGGAATAAAACCCGAGATGCGCCTTAAGTGTCCTTCTGTCCTACATTTCAAAATCTATTAAACACATAAAAAACTAAAATAAATGAGCATTAGGTGGCTTCCTTTAGTGTGTGCCATGCATTTTTCATTGCAGTCATTAAGGACCTCAGGGCTTCGTTGGTCTTAGGGAATAGAAACTTGTAGGCACTGGTGATTGGATACCAGAATTATTCCAATTGGAAACCTTTTAAAATATGCATCTTACACGTTAGAACACACATTTACATACAACTTTCATGTTTACAAGTATAAAAGGCAAAGAACCACAAAGAATCAAAGCAACCATAAATCAACTATGTTCAATATAGATAACCATGTTGGCACTGCTCTCTATTTTTTCATTTTAGGAGAAAATTGTAAATGTCATCACATAGGTGACCTTGACGTTTAGAAGCTGGGACTGCAAGTAGTCCGCACATGTCTGAGCTTCTAGAGAACTGAGACACCAACATGTTCGAGATCACACTGGGCAAAAGGGAGTCATTTGCTGCTGGAGTTTCACTGATGGTGAAGAACAAACTCCCCAAGTTTTCACAGCCAGCACTCACTGTGTCTGTGTCCATTGAACCTTGCTTTCTAGAGCAGGTATGTGTGGCGGTGGTGATTCCTTCTTTGTTTCTATGTCAGACGAATCAGAGCTCATCACATCCCAGAGGCAGAGAAGGGGTAGTTGTCTCCCAGAGGTTTAGACCTGTCTGTGTGGCAAAATCCTGGGGGGTTTCATTCATGAAGTCGTTTGTTAAAAACATTTTTACCAAATGCCAAATATGTAATGGTGACATAGGATTGAACAAAATATTCTTGCTTCATGAAGCTAACATTCTAATGGGAAGAGACAGATAGACAAATCAAATATATAGTCTTCACATGGTAATGAAGGCTGTGCAAAAAGAAAATGAAGCAGTGAAGGGTATGAGAAGGGCTTCAGAATGGGGGAGAGTTTACAATTTTAAACAGAATGTATAGGGAAGGTCTGAATAAAAAGGCAGTGTTTGAATAAAGACCTAAAGGAGGTGAAGGAGTAAGGCGTGTAGGTATCTATAAATAGGCACGTCAATATTGCAGGGAGCTGGAATCGGAAGTGCAAGGGTTCTGAGATGTGAGCGTATCTGGTGAGCTTGGAGAAACGGCTAGAATATTAGCATCAGTCGGAGCAGAATGAGCCACACTGAGGGGCCACGTGAAATAGGACCTTGAGGGAGATTTGGCTTTTACTGTGAGTGAGGAGGGCAGTCATTTGGAGCGCCACGGTGTGGCTCAGGCCTTAGCAGGATTCCTCTGGCTGTGGTGTGGAGAGCAGACTGCAGGGTGTGAAAGCAGAAAGCTCTGCTAGGAGGCGCCAATCCCATGACAGGATGGAGGTGGCTGAAATAGGACGGGGCAGCCAGGGTGTGAGAGGTCATTAGATTCTGGAATACTGTGAAAGGAGAGCCAGAAGCACTTGCTGATGGATCACCTGTGGGGTGTGAGAGAAAGAGAAGCAGCTAGAATGAGTGTGAGATTTTAGAACCGAGCAATGAGGGATGCGGCTGCCACTAAGCGAGATGGGAACGCAGTGGGAGGAGCAGGTTTAACAGGGGAGACCAAAAGTTTCTTTATTGGATATTTAAGTTTGAGATGCCAATTAGATGGTCATTTGAGATGTCAAAGAGACTGTTGAATATACCGAGGCTGGCATTTAAATGATAGGTTTGGTTTGGAAGTATATACTCAGGAGTCAGCTGGTAGCAAATGGAAAAGAAAAGAATTCAATTCAGGGAGGGGCAGGTGTCTTCAACCATCCTCTCTCCTAACCTGAGGGGTTTTGTGTAAAATGTTTCTAAGCACATAGCTGTCCTGCCTGTTCCGTGCTCGTTGACAAAACTGAATTTAAAATGTGAAACAGAGAAGAGTACAGAGCACAGAATTAAGGTCTAGGAAGTATAATGAGTGGTGAGTATCTGAAATTCAGCCTAAATTAGATTATTAAATCTTCACAAGATGGGATTATTATCTCTATTGTGTGGGTGTGGAAACTAACTTTCGAAGAGGTCTACTGACCTGCCCTAAGTCGCAGAGTCAGTGCGTGTAGAGACCCAGCTGGCTAATGCTGGGGCCCAGGTCCTTCCGATGACCCGACAAGGCCCCTCGGTCAAACAGTTAGTTCAAAGCATGGGAACCATGGCATCTCCTGGGCCAGGGCACACTTCTTTATGGGGCAAGATTTCGGTCCCAGGGAGAGACTGGACTGGTTTCCAACAAATGGGGTGAGGGAAGCCATAACTGGAAATATCCATTACTTGGTAACTATTTCCACTATTAGTTTGAAAACAAAGGGGATGTTGTCTGTTTCACCACTTGGTTATATGAGATCATGAATGAGTAAAATATGATTAAGGTTGATTAGGAGGAGAAACATGGAAAGGGAACCTAGCCCATTAATTAACATTACTACTATTGACACCAGGCCAGAAAACCTTTCAACGGAGGGGCAGCATGTCAGCCAATTTAAATAAAGTCTCTGGAATTTGAAGATACCTAGCTCCCCTTGTGGGCGACCAGGCCCTTCCATCACTGTGCTCTGCCAGATTAGGGAGGCCTTTGTAAGAAAGGAGAAGCCTCCTGGTGAATAGGCCGCCTCTCTGTCAACAATGAGCCTGCTTATTCTTATTATCCTTTCTTCTTAGATCCTCTGTAAAAGGCAAAGTTGTTTATCATCTATCGCTGTACCTCAGAATCGAATGTCAGTGACATCGATATGGGAGGATAAGAGGGCTCATTCCAGGTGAAGCGGATGGCACCGTTTGGTTTGTTTATCAGGCAGTACAAGGGCAGGAGGAAGGGGAAGCCGGGAAGACGGAGCTGCGTCCCTCACAAAGGGACGTGGGGGACTGTGCAGGGGCCTTGCCTTTCCAGAACACCAAAGAAGCCATTGTTATCAGCTCTATTTTGGCTTTGACAGGAGTCACCTGATCCCAGTTTAGAAATTTATTTCCACGGCAGGACTAAAGCAGTCTGTCCAGACATGGAGTGGCCTGGAGAGCACACCCACTTAGCTGCCCGGCTCCGGGGCGGGGCTCTGGTGAGTCTCCAATACACACCTGGCAGAGGTCACGCCCACGGGGGGGGTGGCCTTTGCTGGACACTGTAGCTCTGGGGTCTTCAGAAGTTCATTGTGGCGTTTGCAACTCAGTGCTCACTCTCTCCGTCTGCCTGCATTTCCTTGAGTCCCTTTTCCAGCATTAAGGTCCCCTTACTGCAACGACTGAAGGGCAGATGACAGGGAGAATGTTTGCTTTGGATTTTCTGGGAGGTGGGCAGTTGGAAAGGGCTCTCTGGAATGAGGTAGGTCCTTTGGGCTGACAGGCCTGGAAAAGATTTGTGTTTTGACTTTCCTGCTACCTGGTGTAGGAAGTTCAGTTAAATGCTGATAAGGAAAGATAGCAAGCAAGATGAGGTTTGTATTACAGGACCCAGTGGCACAAAGCCACACAGGACATGAAATAGTGGGCACCGGGACATTGCCAAGAATGTTAGTATCTTTGTCTCTTTCTGTGGGTCTGATCTCTCGCTGCCCTGGGGGAAGTGATACCCTCACTAGCAACCAGTGTTGACAGAATGCCTGGAGATTTCACTTCCAGGCTGAGGGTGTCTGGGGTGAATTAGTTAGTGAAAACATGATACTCCCCAAAGTTAATTTTCTAGAAAAACATTCTGGAGAATGAAATTCCTGGAGACCCGTAGCTTAAGAAGTAGCAGTATTCACGTTAAGCTGACATCCTGGGAAGGGGGCAGCCCCCTAAGTGGAGCTGACGTTTGGTGGGAGCTCCAGCCAGGCCCTGCCACACAAGCTGGCTGCGAGTCTCTGGCAGCCCCAGCCGGAGCCCTCACCAGCTCTTTCCTTCAGTCAAACTGAAGGGCGCAGTTCCCAGTTTCCGTGACTTTTGGGCTTCACTGCCTTTAAGTTACAAGAGGGCAAACAAGTAGGGAAAAAAAGGGAGAGGTCAACATTTTAAAAGTTAACGATCTTCAAAGAAGGAGGAATAAGTCTGACCACAGGGAAAGCGGAAGAAATGTGACACCCTTTTTGTGACAGCCTACGCGACCCCAAATTGCCAAACCACTGTATCCCAGGAGACATTGCTTGGACTGAAGCTTCCAGAAACCTTTGAATGGCTCATTTATTTTACGGGGGCTGAAGTTGATGGGGTAATTGTCAGGGGAGGCTGTGGATTTGACTGATGACTGAGCAGGCGGACTTTCATTGTCAGCCAGGAAGCCCTCGGTAATTACCCACCGCCCTGTGCCATTCAGAACCACGCGTGCATGTGTGAGTGTGTGTGAGTGTGTGTGTGCTGGGGGTGGGGCTTAAGGGGAAGGATGGCCCCTCTGTGTGTTTAAATCCAAGCCAAGATTTTTCTCTCCTTAGCATTTATACAACAGAGATGAAGGCATGAAAATTTTCCACGAGCTAAACTCTGCACTAAGAATGAATTTCCATTCCTCCTGTAACGTGAGCTCCCCCAGACCTCACTCACCTAAAAGGATTAGATTAATGGTAATGATCTAAACATCACAGCCTTCTCCCCCAGCTGCATGGCCCAGACTCCTGCTCCACTGAGTTCTCACTCACTTTTGGATATTCTCCAGGGGGGCTTCATGTGACCTCCGGAACAGCCCTTTTATGCTCTTCTGTTCAGGGCTCCCTGGCTGTGGACAGAGAAGACCCCTGAGGGTGGCTGTGCCTCTCCTCACCTCTGATCAGCTCCCGCAGTCCCCTGGACAGTCCAGCTGTTCGTACCAGGAGGGTCACCTTCTTCCAGTGGCCAGATCAGCAGGGTGCTGAGGAGGTGCTGCACTTTGGGAGTTCTCACTGGGCAGAGGCCTCCTGTCCCCCTCATTCTGTCACTTTTGCCTCCTCAGTAGGCAGGATCAAGCTGTCAGGTCATGCATAAGTTCGTGAGAACATTTCTTTCCTGGCTGCTTGGAGCCCACTCTATTCGTGCAGTCCAGATAAAAATTCAGTTCTGAATTTTTGTTCAGACCTGTTCTAGACCAGTGCTTCTCAAACTTCAGCGCTTGTCATAGTCACATGAAGCCTTTGTTCAAACAGAAGGTTTCAGTAAGTCCAACTTGGCACTTCTGCAGTGGGCCTCAAGGCTTTACATTTCTAACACGTTCCCAGGGGATGCTGATGCTGCTGGTCTGGGGACTGCTTTTTGAGAACCCCTGTCTAGATCGGCACTGCGCTGCCCCAGGTCTCCGGTCTGGACAGACAGGTGTGCCTAGATGAGGGCGTATCCCAGCAGAGGACCCACTTTAGGTTCAAGCTGGCACTTCCATTACAATCATAGAAAATGAGACGATACTTTTAAAGGTTTGCTTTAAAAGCAGGCATTACTTGTGTGCATTGTGGCAACTTAGGATTTGACTTAGGAACTTCCAATCTGCACATTCCTTGTGTATGAATTGCTGACCAACGCCACTCTGGGGGGGAGGCTCCCTTCAGTGCTGAAGAACAACCATTGTGTGGCCTTCTCCCTCTGATGACAGAAATCATTCTATTTGGGGATAGCACATTTTTTCCCTCCTTGGTTAACTGATAAGTTACTGCTGGACCGGAGTTCTGGAAGGTGAGATAAGAGGGGCTGTACACCGCAGAGAGGAACTGCAGGCAGAGGCTGAGGTTTGGTTCCAGACCACCATAGCAGAGTATCACAATAAAGTGGGTTGTAATCTTTTTGCCAGTGGAGGATCTTGCCTTTAATTGTAAATCCACAATATCTGTGAAAGGCAGTGAAACAAGGTACACCTATAGTTTCATCTTGTATTAAGTGGCCTGGGACCCAGGGGTCTTCCCGTGAGCCTGAACCACGTTGAACATTTCTGTGGAAAATGTGTTGTGAGAACACAGAAACCAAGCTACCTTCCAGATGGAAGTCAACTTGCTGCAAATCAGAGATTCCAGTAATGTGCTAAAGGTCTTCTGTCATAGGTGAACAGTCCTTTGCTCTCATGGTTATCATTCAGCAGATTATGGGGGAAGCCAGGATCCTGGAGACAGCTCACCCACGGGGCAAAGTTTAATCTTTTGTTTTCTTCCAACTTTCGAGGTTGGCTTGAGGAGACTCTTGGCAACAATGGGACAAGAACAGAGCTCTGGGAAAGTAAGTGTGTGAAAGCTGAATCGTCCAGCTTTCACGCACTCCAGGAATCTTGAAATTAATCTCCTTCAACTCCTCCATTCTGGAAATGAGGCCCAGCATCAGTGTGACCACGCAGCTGGAGTGTGGCCCCCTGGGACCACCTATGGCTCTGGCATTAGAGCTGCCTTGGGACGGGAGGTGTTAGGGAAACAAGGTTGTGAAATACTAGGTTAGTCCTTAAATGGATACCTTTGTGGTAAGACCTCTTTAGGCTGTAGTATGAGATGTGTACTCTGAATCTCTGAGAAGACGTATGATAGCCTTTTTTCCCCCCTCGAGCATTTTGTAGAAGTAATGCTCCATGGAATTCCCTTTGGGGAATGCTGTAGCATGTGCCTAGTTCTTATAGTTTCTTACCTGGGTCAGTTCCCGTTAGGACAGATTAGCCTGAGACCCTGCCATAAGGTGCACTGCGAGTAAGGTTGATAGGTACAACACAAGATGTTTGGTTAAATTAAATTTTCAGGAAAAAAATTTAGTATAATATGTCCCATGCATTATTTGGAATATGCTTATACTAAGATAATTATTTGTTGTTTATCTGAAATTCACATTTGCCTGGGCATTCTGTATTTTTATTTGCTAAATCTGGCACCCCTGACTGTGACAGCCTTCACTACCACTACTCTGGATGTTAAAGGAGGAGAAGAGGAAAGCAAGGGCCTTCGGCGGCAGGCAGGCCAGGAAGGCAGGCAGGAAGGCAGTATGCACAGGCCAAGGCAGCACCCTCTGGGTGCTTTGTGCTGGGGAGGGAGCCCAGGTGCTCCTGACTCACTTAGAGCACCAGTTCTCAAACAGGAGTGGCTACCGGTGGCCCCATTTTGGACATCTCTCTGAGGAGGGGGGTTTGGTTGTGACAACTGATGGACAGAAATGTCTGATGTCCTCCATGTATGAGTCAGTCTGCAACTTGCCTCACATGCCTTTTCAGTGTTTTGTGTGACGGTCATGTAAGTGTTATGTATTTTTACCTTTCCAAAACCCAAGCTTATTTATTATATGTAGGTGCAAGCACCTGACAAGCGTCATGTTTTCTAGGGTGGTCCTGCTTCAGCGTTTATGTGTTGAAATATATGATATTTTATTATGAGCTGCTTTACTCTTATTTATCATTTTTATGCTAGTTAAGGCTGTATATATACATACATACGTACATAGTGTGTGTTTAATTATTCATGCAATAATGCCTCTCATTTTAATTTCAGGTGACTAAAATAGGTGTTACAACATATAAATGATCCTCACATGATATGGGGTTAGGGGGATGGACTCCTCATGCAACAGAAAATTCACATATGAATTTGACTCCCTGAATCTTAGCTACTGATAGCTTACTGTTACCTGAAAGCCTTCCTGACAATATAAACAATCAATTGACATGTATTTTGTATGTTATATGTGTTATATAACATAAGTGGACCCATGCAGTTCAAACCCATGTTGTTCAGAGTCAAGTGTATGCACGACAACAAGGCGACATTTGTCTGTAGCACAGAGAAACACTGACGGAGCCACACTGCTTTTCTTTGCTAGAGTAAAGCCACAAGTTCTGCTTGCTTCTTGTTCACTGGCTGTACAAAGATTAGGTTTAGGTTTGGCTGAATACTACAGAAAAATCGAACAAACCAAATCAACAGTTGAGTAAAGGAGACATTTATTTCTGTTTCCCACAAGACACTCAGTGATGGACAGTTAGGGTTGGGAGGCTACATCCTTCCATGTCTCTGCCCTGCCACTCATGTGGCCCTTGTCCTCATTGTCAAGATGGCTGCCAGAAGGCCCTGACCACTTGAAATGCTTCTTTCTGGAAGCTACCCTCCGTTGGCAGTATGCCAATCCGCCACACGAAGCATCCAGACCTGCATGTCCATCCCAGGTTGCTACCCGGCACTCAGCTCATGTACTCAACTCCTTTCCGAACAACTCCATTTTGGTTTCTACCAGGCAGCTCAAGTCCAGAGCTAAACCCAGTCTCCTCTAAACCCCTCCAACTAAGACATCTCCATCTTCTTTTGTGTCCCTTTACCCCCACACACAGTCGTTTAAAAAAGCACTAAGTCCTGTTGACTCCACATCCTTCAGATGTTCTGTTTCTGTCTTTCCATTTCAATCCCTATTATTCTTTCTCTTGTTCAGACTCGACCTCCCCACACACTCCCCATTCCCTTCTCTGTGCCCCTCCTCCACAATGATAGAAACCTTAGTGGGCTCCCTGCCCTCGTCTTTCCTCCTCCACTCAACCCTCCTCTGTGCTGTAAGAGTGGCGTGCCTAACATTTACCATTGATCAGATCATAATGGTGTTCAGAATTCTTCAATGGCCCCTGCTCTGGGTTTTACTCCATACTATAGTCCATACCCCACACAGTCCCAGTCCTCTTCTGGCTGTGCCTTGGGATCAGGGCGATGTGCCTGACTTGAGCTTATGATCCCAATCCAGGATCCAGATGCTGGGTTTCTCTCTGCACACAGTGCCTCTGTCTGTGTTCTTGCACGGGCTGGGGAAGTAGCAGAAGCAAGCAGATTTCCCCTCCTGCCTTCCCCACTGCTTCCCCCATTTTACCTCCCCTGGGCCCCCACATTCCCTCATCTCTGAGCTGCTGGGGATTCTTTTTCTTCTACCTGCAGTGTCCTCCTATTCTACCCATTGGAGTAAAACTCCTACTCCTCATTAGGCTTCAACCAAAGGGTCTCCCTGCTGTCCCAGCAAACCCAGCTAGTGTTCCTTATACCGGCTGTACTGAGACTCGCCTCTGCCTGGCCATGTTCTAATTGCTCCAGGGTATTGCTGGCTGCTTTTCCATCTTCTTTGTATTCCCTACCCCATCCTTGGCCTGTAGAAGCCAGGAACCAAGGAAGCTACCTCTACCAGCCTAAAATCTTGCTTGCCCAATTTCACCATTGCTTGCATTTCAATGGCGGGAGGATGTAGAAAAAGTATACACCCACTTGGGCACGGGGCATCTTACATTACTAGCAATGTTAGCTACCCCACGTACTGGGTCTTTCCTGTGTGCCAGGCACGTTATTAAATTACTACTATCTCATTTATCTTCACTGTAACCCTGTGAAGCACACATGATCATTAAACCCACTTTACTGATACGGAAACTGAGGTCCAGCATGATTCAAATGAATGTCTTAGATGGCAAAGCCAGGAAAGAGAGAGCCAAAGTGCCCGCCTCCTGGCTGTTCCGCACGCAGCATTGCAGTACCCCAGGCTGCTCCGCCCGCCGCCCTGGGCGGGTCTACGGGTGCAAGATGTGCAGCGGCTCCTCTTCCGACCTTAGAAAGGCATTTCAACACACAGAAGAATATTCTTGGGGAAGCAAAGTTCATATAGGGTCAGTCAGTACTTTTCATTAGGAAAGAAGGTAAGACAACAATAAAAATAAAGATAACATAACCTACTAAATTTTAACTCCGGCTTTAGTTGGTATGAGTGCTTATAATAAGAGACATGTTTAAGGTAGTTTTTAAAATTAAAAGTCCTGATATAAAACATATTCTAAGGAATTACATAAAGTGTTGTTTGTTGTTGTTAAGTAATTAGGCTACTTTTATTTTTTTATTTTAACGTATTTTTTGCTCTACTTTATTTTATCTTTTTATTGTGTATTGGTTTCAGGTGTACAGCCCAGTGGCGAGACGATCACGTCCTTTCCAGAGTGCTCCCTCTGATACTGCCAGGGCCCCATCTGGCTCCACGAGTAGTTGTCGTAACGATATTGGCTATATTCCTTGTGCTTCACTCACTCCCCGTGACCATTTTGTAACTACCAATTTATGCTTCTTAATCCCTTCTTCTCTTTCACCCAATGTCCCAAACTCCCCTCCCCTGTGGTAACCACCAATTTTCTCTCTGTATCTATTGCCCATTTTAGTTTTGTTTGTTTATTTTGCTCTTCAGAGTCCACATATAAGGAAAATCATATGGTACTTGTCTCTCTCTGACTGACTTATTTCACTGAGCATCATACTCTCTAGGTCCATCCATGCTTTCACAAATGGTAAGGTTTTTTCTTTTTTACATCCTAGTAGCATTCCACAGCTTTTTTTATCCTACTCATCTGTCGATGGGCACTGGGATTTCCTCCCTAGCTCGGCAATTGTAAACAATGCTGGAATGAACATAGGGGTACACATATTCTTTTGAATTAGTGTTTTCGGTTCCTTTGGCTAAATCCCCAGAAGTGGATCACTGGGCCATGAGGAAGGTCCACTTTGAATCTTTTGAGTAAACTACAGGCTACTTTTAGAAAAGAAATAGAAAGGGAGCAACTCTGTTGTGAATTTAACTTTTTTCCCTCTTACCTGAACCCATGAATTCTCAGATAGTTAATAACTTATTACTAATATCAATAATTAAGCAGCAAAGGAAAGACTTATCATGGCACCTTTGTGCTCAGTGGTATCAGCATTGGTGCATCCAGGTCAAATTCCCCCACTGAGGTGCCCGAGGAGACCCGTCATCACCGCCTGCACCAGAATGCACTTCTGTGCTCTCTAGGAAGTGGATGCATGCGAAGGACAAAGGCAGTCGAACATGTTGGAGACAGGCAGAGGCTAGAAGGGAATTTCAACTTGCTGCTTTTTATAACGGACCTTAAATAGGGTCTTTGAAAATTAAAAGTCAGAGCTGTTTGAGCAGCTTATTAAGGCAGAAATTCAGTGGGGCAGCAGCAGCTGGCCACGGCTGTGTCTTTTCTTCAGCAGGCAAGTGCATGGTAGCTGTCAGGATGTTTGGCAAAGAGCCCTGGCAAATAGGTGCCATTTCCCAAAAGATCAGCAAGAATTGCACCGAATTCCACAGTGCCCAGCTCATGGCTCTTGAACACTCCCAGCCCTACCGGTGGCCCTGTGTCAGGGCAAGCTTTTAAAAGGAAGGGCCCTGTTTCCTTCTTCCTCTCTGGCCTTTCATCATGCCCACTGCTAGCCTGAGCACTTTTTCTGCGGTGGCTAGTTAATTTTCTCCTAATGGGTGGAAAAAGACCTTAACAAGGAGACATTGTGAGTTTACAGTGCTTTCAAGGGTGAACTAATAATAAGGTGAAAAGCTCTCCTCTTGTAGGTTAACAATGAAAAGTATAAAAATAGCTAACTTTATTGTTATGCGTGCTCTGTGCAAAGTACTGTATATCTTCTAACCATTTCACCTTTGCTCCTCATACCTAACCAGACATTGATTTGATCCTGTTTAGCAGATAAGGAAACTGAGGCTGAAGGAGGCAGAACTTGTCTGAAGTCACATATTCGATAAGTGGCGAAGTGCCCAAGTCCAAAGCACAAAAGCCCCCACCTTGAGAAGTGGTTTCCTTGGGGAGAGCCCTGGCTCCCAGGGAAGCCAGTGCCAGGCCCAGCTTTTGTGAGCACAGGGGCATTTGCAGCCTGTGCCACACAGTTTTGTTACTGTTCCCTTCTAAAATGCCTTTGTTTGTGCCGACCCTTGTAACAGGCACCCTGCACTGTGATCCTCATCCACTGCCTGCCCCAGGGTGCAGCCACAAACCTGGCACTAAATCAGTCATTGCTGACTAACGCTTTTTATGTTGTGAGCAGTGATTCTCTTGGTTTATTCAGTAAACATTGAAACCCACTTTGGTGCTGACAGTGTGCTAGTTTCTATGAGGAAGAGGGAAATGGAAATTACCCTCAAAGAAACCTAGAGAGGGGAGTCACAGGATTAAGAAAGATGAATCCCTTTCGCATTTTGCCTGTTCTTCCTTGTTCCACCCCACAAAAGGACGAAATGCTAATCTGATTGGCCTGGTTCTGGAACATTGGTTTGGGGCCACACTTACTACTGGGCAGGTGTCATGATTCATTTTATGTCACCTTGACTGGGTCACAGAGTGTGCTGATATTTGGTCAAGCACTATCCTGGGTGTGTCTTTGAGGGTTTCTGGATGAATTAACATTTGAGTTGGTAGATTGAGGACAGCAGGTGGCCCTCCCCAGTGTGGGTGGGCTGGATCTAGTCAACTGAAAGCCTGGATAGGACACAAATGCTGACTTCTTCTTTTTTGATAACTTTCAGAAATGGGACATCAGCCTTTTCCTGCCTTTGAACTTGAACTGAGACAGCTCTTTTTGGGTCTCAAACCTTGCTGGCCTTCAGACTAGAATTATAACATCAGTTCTATTGGGTAGATCTTGGGACTTGCCAGCCTCCATAATTATGCGAGCTAAATCTTTATAATAATTATATATTGATATATATAATATATATTATATAAAATATATACCTCATATATATGTATTTCTCAGGAGAACCTTGGCTAATACAGTAGTACTGCTGTGTTTTAAGAGGTTAACACTTGCCTTACGTTCACTGCAAGTGGTACATTTGTTAACCTGAAATAAGACCGCTTTAGTTTGGCCCCAGTGACCTGGGCATCTCTTTTGTTGTTATTGTTCTTATCTCTTTATATGCATACTTAAGCTAACTGCTTTGCTGTTTTAGTTCCCATACCATGTGATAAGCTAGAAAATGGGATTTCAAGATTTAGATTCTGCCACAAGCCTTGAGTCTGAGCTACAGGTTTTAACTCAGTTTTACAAAGACTCTGAACTGGGGAATAGTGGTCACTGGGCCAGCCATAAATCAGTACTTGTTTTGCACTTGCTCTTATCCTTGGTTTGTAAATTTCATTTGGGAGCTTGTTGGAGAGGAGGGTGATTGGCAGGGATTTTTAGGTCCCTGACTTTAATACCCCTGTCCCCCCAAAATCTACCAAAACTTTACCTCCTGACATTACTCACTAGCTACGTCACAGATGCAGAACAAAGTGTTATCAGTGAAGCACAAGCCATAAACTATGGGACCCCAGGAAAACATACTTTTGACTTGACGGCATTGGGGAATGTATGTGTTTTTAGGTCTCTCTTCCAAACTGTTCAAGAAATGGCCTTGGACTATAAGGAACACTGAGAGCTAAGCGATGCCTGTGATGGGGCAGGGTTAGGCTGCGTCATCACCCTTCACAGGGAGACTGATGGACGAACTGAGTAAGTGAGGCCAGCAACTGTGGCCACACGTGCAATAGAAAACCAATGTGTCTACCTATTTCTGTAGAAATAGATACCCACTCACACTCATTTATCAATGCCCTTTATTAGTCATAATCCTTAAAGCCTACTAAATTCAAATAACTTCTCAGGTACCTATTAGAGAATGTGATTAACTACCTATAAAGCTTTGCATGCCACAAAAAGTCTGGACATAGCCGTTCCAAAAAAAGGGGGGTTACAATCAGTAACACTCTAAACGTATATTCCAAACACCAGTACTCCAATATTCTACTTATTCTTATTAATATGTTTGCACTGTGATGTGATCCTATCCTTTTAAAATGGGCATCACTCTCTCCTCATTGTGGCTGTTGAATATGTAATCAATTTACTTCTCCCCTCTGCAAGCAAAAAACTGCTGCGGATCTCACACAGATGCTACTGAGGGGAATGACCTTCAGCAGGCAGGAGATAAACAAGAGCTGCTTTTCATCTCCCAGCCATTGATTTTCTGCAAGGCAAACCACAAAGCTGCTTTGAAGTCCAGGAGAGAGCTGCAAGGGAAGAGGGAGAGAAAACTGAAGGAAAGAGTGCATTTGAAATAAAGTTTCAAATCTCTGTCATCTAGGTGTACATGGCTGTTGGCGAAGCTGAAACTACCAGATTTTATCAAAAGAGAATTTAGATGATTGTTAAAAGAGGGTTTTTAAGTTGGTAAAACTGGACTAGGGGATGGGTATAAAACAGAGAAATCTAAAAGGATTCTGGATAAAATTTTCAATTTAGAAATGGTTGCTTTTAATTAAACAGCAGCAAGCATGTCATGTGTAATCTAAACATTGCTCCTGAAGCCTTCCCTTTTGTTTAGGTTGCAGAATAGAACCATATACATAGATTGTATAAATAATTATTTTGCATCAAATTTCTTTCTTAAAAAAACAATATGATAGATACAAATTTTGGCTTGATACTTTTACAGACCAGTAGTGACTTCTATAAAAACCGTAAACATATTACATTTGAGTATCACTTCTCCTTTTACAAAATGCTTTTTCATGAGCTTCAACATAAGCCTAGCAGATAGCGGGATAAATGCTGTTATCCCCCTTTTCTACATGAGGAACGAGAGCCTCAGGGAACCCATGCAAAGTGCACAGGGGCACGCTAGGAGTAACAGTGGAGAGGCCAAAACAATCTAGGTTCTCTGATTCCTGGCCTCTTCTTGCAGATTCCCTCTAATTCATGGTTTCATTCTTTCTTTTCTTTCTATTAAAAATATTTTTAAAATTTTTATTTATTTATTTTTAGAGAAAGGGGAAGGAAGTGAGAAAGAGAGAGAGAAAAACATCAGTGTGTGGTTGCCTCTTGCACAACCCCACTGGGGGCCTGGCCCACAACCCAGGCCTGTGCCCTGACTGGGAATCTAACCGGTGACCCTCTGATTAGCAGGCCAGCACTCAGTCCACTGAGCCACACCAGCTGGGTCTTTCTCTCTTTTTAATCCTCACTGAGAATATGTTTTTATTAATTTTATTTAGACAGAGGAAGGTGGGAGAAAGAGAGAGAGACAGAGAGAATGAGAATGAGAGAGAAAGAGAGAGAGAGAAAGAAAGAAACATTGATTCATTACCTCCCCTACGCACCCTGACTGGGAATCGAATCTGCAATCTAGGTATGTGCCTTGACCTTGACTGGGATTGAACCCACAATCTTTTGGTATATGGATGACACTCCAATCAACTGAGTCACCCAGCCAGGGCTAATTCATGGTTCCTTCAGAGGGAGGAAAACTCCTCTCTGCTCATTCTGAAACATGTACTGTTTTTCTCAAGACAGACAATTTACTCTTTTTTGTTTTTGCTATTATGTTTATTGCAAGCAATAATAAATTGGACCAAAACTCTCCTGCCAGGTATATAGAAGAACGACAAGGCTGGGATCCCAATATTGTCTGTATTTCTCTTGTTGTCTCAGAGAATATTGTCTGAGAATAGGTGGAGGAGGAGCATGCTGAAGGAAAATGCTATCTATGAAAGAAGAGAAGCACAGAAAAGTGGGAAGGGCGGGATCAGGAGACCTGGATTTTGGTTGTAGGTCTGTCCTACTCACTGCTAGCTTGGGGCAGTCCTCTCTGAATCAAGGTTCGGCCCCTTGAAATGAGGAAGCTGGCTCAGATGACGCTGGAGCCCTGTCCCCTAAGAAGCACTGGTGTTCAGAGTATGGCACATGTCCAGCCATCTTCACTCTCTTGTGGAAGTTGAATGGCCCAGGAGCCCACTGGAGACCCATCCGCATTCTTGAAGCACTGGTAACTCAACCAGGCTTTAGCCTCTTGTGCCAGACGTGGCCAGCTATGTGAGTGTCCACCAGCCACGTTTCCTGTAGGGTCAGCGGGGTCCAGAATCACAGGCCTGGGTTTCTTGAGCTGCATCATCAGGTATTGACCAATAACAGGATTTTCAAAGTCGTAATACTTTGTCCAGTAGATGAGAAGCTGCCGGTAGTTCATGACTAATTCCAAGACAGTCTGAAATCCCTGAGCTGTGCTGAATATAGTTTCCTTGTTTCCTTGCTCCCAAGCGTAGACTGTGAGTAGCTCCAGGGCATACTGTTGGGGCAGGGGCTTCCCCAGCTTCTCCTTGCACATTTGGTACCAGTGCTTGACCAGGCGGATGAGGCTCTTGAGCTTGGTTGGACGCTGCTTCAGGAAGGCTCGCTGCAGCTCCGTGAAGCAGGTGGAGAACTCGCCTTCTTTCCCCAGGTTTTTGCACTCTTGGATGAGCTTGACGTAGATTTGGGGATCAGGTCTGTAGTGTTCCTGGACCAGCGAGTCCGGTCTGCAGCCTTTTGGCACCTGACCCAGGGCATCAAAGGCAGGCAGTACATCAAACTCCACCCCCTCGTCGATCCAGGGGGATCTGAGCACGAAGCTGAGGGCGCGGGGGTTCCCCCATGCAGAATCCTGGATTTCAAACTGCACTCCTATCTCACTTGGACAGGCTGACAGCTGTCTTCTGATTTCCTGGATGAACTCCACTCGGTGATCAAACTGCTCCTGAAAACCGCCTAGGTTGGTGAGGAAGACCACGAGATCAGCATCAGATCGGCCTCTGAGGGTCGTGCCCTTGCCGGAGGAGCCGCCCTTCACAACTTTGGACACCCGTACAGGGTGGGAAGCACCTCGGAAACACCGCTCCTTCAGGAAACTGCAGATGACATCAATGGCTAGTTTGACCTGCTTGCGGAAGTGCGTGTCTGGCAGCAGGTGGTCTTCAATGAACTTGTCCAGATACCTGGCCGGGGTTTTGCTAAGCTCCATCCTGACGCTCTGGCAGGGACAGGAGAGCAGTGGTCGCAGAGCTGCCTGCAGGAAACTCTGAGTCTCTCTTCTGCTGCCGAGTCTCCACTGCTTTCGGTTTCGTTTCCTGGGAAGGAAGGAGCTGTGTCTTCGGTGTTTGCTTCTTGGCAGATCAAACAGTCCCGGGATCCTGGAACAGTGTTTGCTCTCCCAGGTGTTTCCTTCACTTCCTGAAACTTACTTCCTGTCTTTAATATCAGCCCTTTCTTCAGACTGTACTCTGAAGACGTTGCATTTTAATTCCCATTAGTACCAAGAGAAGTCAGTAATTCAAATCTGATTTTGGGTTTCCTTCTTCCTGATTTCTGTTGTTGCTGCTGACAAAATTGTTTGTCTTCTATGATCTTTTTTTAAATTTTATTTCTTAATTACCGTTGACATTCAGTACTTATTATTTTAGTTTCAGGCATAAAGCATACTTAGGCAATTATACATTTTATGCAGTGATCCCCTGGATATTTCAAGGACCCACCTGGCACCCCACATAGTTACTACAATATTATTGTCACTGAACTCAATGGGTTCTCCACTCGGGTTGTCTATTAAAAAATGAGACCTGGTTGTTAAAAAGCAGTTTTATTTACTTGCAGTAAATAAAAGAGACATGGGATTCGTGTCTTTAGCTCTGCCTCCTCGAAGGGAGGCTTAGCCATTGGGTATGTGGTTGGCAAATCCAGCTGAGTTCCTGTCAGCTCATCCTGTTACCACTCCCTCTGCAAAGTGCTGTGCTGTATTTGACATTCAGCAAAAAATAACACCTGGAAATGCCCACACTTTGAGACCTTTGTCCTAACATTATTGCCTGTATGCCCTGTGCTGTACTTTACATTCCCATGACTATTTTGTACAATAACTACCAATTGTATTAATTCATCCCTTCACCTTTTCACCCAGCCTCCCAATCCCCCTGCAAACTGGCAACCGTCAGCCTGTTCTCTGTAACTATGCGTCTGTCTGTTTTGTTTGTTCATTTTTTTTGTTCTTTGGATTCCACATAGTATAAGCAAAATCATATGGTATTTTTCTTTGTCTGTCTGACTTATTTCACTTAGCATAATACCTTCTAAATCTATCCATGTTGTTGCAAACGGTAATATTTCATTTTTTATGGCCAAGTAATATGTCATCATATATATGTACTACAGTTTCTTTAGTCACTTGCCTATTCATGGGCATTTGGTTTGCTTCCATATTATAGCTATTTTAAATAACTCTGCAATGAGTACAGGGATGCATGTATCTTTTCGGATTAGTGTTTGGGGTTTCTGAGGATATACCCAGAACTAAAACTGCTGGGTCATAAGGTAGTGCTATTTTTAATTTTTTGAGGTAAGCCCATACTGTTTTCCCCAGTGGCCGCACCAATCCTGTTTTCCCACCAATAGCACATTCACATTTCCTTTCCTCCACAACTGCGCCAGCACTGGCTGTTGGTCGATTTATTGATGGCCATTCTGACAGGCCTGAGGTGATGTCTCATTGTGGTTTTAACTTGCATCTCTGCTAATTAGTGACATTGACATCTTTCCACATGTCTACTGGCCTTCTGTATGTCCTCTTTGGAGAAGTGTCTATTCAGGTCCTCTGCCCATTTTTAACTGAATTTTTTTTTTTTTATGTTGAGTTATATGAGTTCTTTAAACCTTTTGGATGTTAACCTCTTATATTGCATGTATCATTGGCAATTATATTCTCCCATTCAGCAGGCTGTCTTTTCATTTTTGTTGATAAATTCCTTTGCTGTGTGAAACCTTTTTAGTTTGATGTTAGTTCCACTTATTTTTCTTTTGTTTCTCTTGTCTGAACAGATATATCAGAAAAAATATTGCTATAAGAAATGCCTGAGATTTTACTGCTTATGCTTTCTTCTAGAATCTTTACGGTTTCTAGTCCTACCTTTAAGTGTTTATTCCATTTTGAGTTTATTCTTGTGTGTGGTGTAAGAAGGTGGTCTAGTTTCATTTTTGGCATGGACCTATTCAATTTTTTCAACATTATTTATTGAATAGACTATCTTTACCCCACTGTATGTTCTCGCCTCCTTTGTCATATATTGACCATAAAGGCACAGGTTATTTCTGGGCTTTCTATGCTATTCCATTGATCTATATGTCTGTTTTTATGCCAGTACCATGCCATTGTGATAACTATGGCCTTACACTATAGTTTGATATCATGTAGCAAGATTCTTCTAACGTTCTTCTTTTTCAAGATTGCTGTGGCTATTTGGGGTCTTTTGTGGCCCCATATAAATTTTTGAATTATTTGTTCTAGTTCTGTAAAAAAAGCCATTGGTATTTTGATAGGGATTTTATTGAATCTACAGGTTGCTTTGGGTAGTATGGACATCTTAACTATATTAATTCTTTCTATCCATGAGTATGGTATATGCTTTCATTTATTTGTACCTTCTTCAGTTTCTTTCTTCAATGATTATAATTTTCCTAGAACAGGTCTTTTACCTCCTTGGTTTAAATTTATTCCTAGGTATGTTTTTGTGCAATTGTTTTCTTAATTTCTCTTTCTGATAACTCATTATTGGTGTGTAAAAATACAACTCATTTCTGAATATGTATTTTGTATCCTGCTATTTTACTAAACAATTTATTCTTAATGTGATAACATTGGGATCTTTAAACATAGTTTCTTATTCTTGAGGTATCAGAGGTTAACTTCTGACCTCTGACTGGGAGGTCTCCAAACTGCAGTGGGAGATGGGGACGCCGTGCTCTCAGGACAGCCACAGTGGAGAGTGAGCTTCCTAAATGGAAGCAGGATTTGCCTGATTCTGGTGGATTTCAGGTTATTTCGTGTTATGAAATGAAAGATCCTTGAGAAAGTTCAATTCTTCTCAAATGTGAACACTAAACAATTGCCAGCCAATCTGAAAGCCCAGCCCACAGTTCTTCCTCATTCCAGCCTTCCAAGATCTGGGTAAACAAAAGTACACATGCCATGTGAGGCGAGAGGTGTCATGGGGGTTAGGGTTTCACCCGCCGAGACAGCTGACTCACCCCTGAGCTCTCAGGGAGCAACAACGTGACCGGGAGCCCGGTCATGTCGGGAAGATGGTCTGTGAGGGGAATTACAACATTTGGGGTTGTTAGTGGGACACTTTTACAGTGTACTGTTTTCATTTGTTTATATTTCTCCAACGAATTTGTGACCAGGTATTTAGCATTTTGTTCATGTCTTTTGTCCTAGCTGCTAGGTAATAAAGTACACACCCAATGATACACTCACATAAAATTTCAATCAGGCTTTACAATAAATGTGTAGCAGCTCTTTAAAAGTCTCAGTTAATGTCCTAAGCAGGACAAGCTAATTAAAAGGGCTAAATAATTGCAATAAATAATGTCCTCACTGATTCACTCTTCTTGATTTAATAGAATTAATTTGGCTGACAATAATGGACTTTAACATCAATGTTGGTATTACTGAACTTAGAAGGGGCAGTTTTGAATTCATTGCAGAATGTCACACAGTTAGTTATAAGACACTTATAGTTAGCTTCTGCTTGAACTATTGTCATTTTATGGGATAGTTTCTGTATAAGAGTGTAAGATCTTGCTCTATGTAAGTTGTATAAGTCACCACTGAAATTTTAAATATTTGTTACATTGTCGCATGGATGCTGGTAAATATTAATGATTGGTTTTCAAAATAAGGAAGTAAATAAGAAGAAAGCTGTGATTTGAGATGTTTGCCTGCTTTTATGGTGTGGCCAATTTTAAGCTACTGATATAAGATCACTGAACATGGAGTTTGAAAGAAATGGGTGCATTCAACTGTGGCTCCAAGCCACTGGGGGCCAGTTTCAGCACACCGAGTGCCTTAAAACACTAAATTATTCTATCCTAAAGGACTGAAAAATATGCTAATATAGTTGAGATAAAATTAATAATGAGAAACAAAAATAAGTATCCAGGGTTAATGAGAAAATTAATACATGGATTATCTCAGGTGTTAATGCTTTAACTAGCAACCTATTACGGTTTTTAAGCAGAATAGAAGATGTACTTTTTTAAATAAAGTCAGATATATACCAAAACATTAATATTTTTGAAACTTGAATCCTTCAGTGTGGCAGGAAGCAATATTTAGAATCTGATCTAATGCTTTAAATGCAATTGTTATAGCTCCCATACTAGTCTTAAACCAAGACAGGACAGTGTTTTAACCTCCACTCTCCAGGGGGCTAATGTGTAATATCCAGGAATGTCAGCGACACCGTGCCTCGGTACCCACCTATGCACAGTGTACTCATCACCATGAGCATTAGGACAGAACAGTGCTATTGAAACGCTGCAGACAATGTGAACTAAAGGTGGGTCCTGCGAGAGGAGTGAGGAAGGGTATTAAAGAATGAATGCCAACCTAAGAGGCAACATTAGGCCTAAAAGCTATAAATATCACAATCTAACTATAGAATTCTGAATTTGCCAAGGTCCAAGTTTACACTTCAAGTGACAAGCACTTTTCAGAAGACATTAACAAGAAAATTACTCAGACAAGATATAAATATATGCAAGTTTTCGAAATGTAGCTAACTTTTTTAATAGCTTACTTATAATGTGTACTATTTGTAATATTAAGTAAGATAAAACTGGATTACAAAACCTAAAAGTTGTATGAGAACAACTGCGTATGCTCAATTTCTAGTGCTGGACAGTTAAGGTTTGTAACATTTCCCTGTTATTTTTTCACATAAAATCTAAGTTAATAGCTGTGAAGGGTGTTTGGTTTTGTGACTGAACACACAAACAAGTTTATCATAAACATTATCATTTGCTTCCATTCTGTGGTTTAATGAGTGCTTACCCAGAAAAAATGCATTACTTGGTTAACAGTAGGCAGATGTAAAGCCAGCACATACACCAGTGAGATGGATGGCTATGACTCTGATAGAGTGAAACAGCCACCAAGCCCACAGCTGTCCTCTCTCTCCCCTTGGAGTGGGTTTGACTGGTGACACCAGTGCATAGGACCTTTTTGAGAGGCTACACCATGTTGTTGATATGAATCTCTAACAATGTACTTTTTGGTAACTACTTGGAGAAGAAGATAGAGAAATCAAACAAAGATCTGGCACCATCTATGCTTTTCAAGTTTGATATGTAATTCATTGTTCTCATTTTTAAATAGTCAGATGAACGCATGCCTGAAGCCTGTTCTAATTTGGGGACTTACCTCAGCCTTTCCGTTGAATACCTCCATCTGTCTATGTCAGGAGATTTGAATTCCTTCAGTCAGAATACCAGGCCACGACAACCTCCCTTTGTAGCTTCCTGTCTCAGTGACAAGTTACCGCTGGTCATTTCCTGGAGCAGAGTTCTTTGAGACTGTCACTGGTATAGTAATCTTAGTATCAACCCCCTTCCAGAAGGCCCCAGGCAGTGTCTTCCAGTCCCCCAGTGCATGTTAAAGCCTCAGTTCCTGGGGCCTCTGCTAACATCTCATATCCCAGGGGCTGACAGTGTTTCTGTTTGTCTTCCTATCTGACATCAAGGAAGTTCTGATTCGTTAAACTCTGGTAAACTATTAGACAATTTTAATCAAGCATTTCTGTGTTTTGGAAAAGGGATGCAACTAGCTTAGTTAACCCTGTTGTTGGAAGTTATCTGTTTCAACTTCTAGGATTATAATAGCTTAGAGCTGGGTGGTACTTTGGAGATCCTTTCTTCACTCAGTGAATTGAGATTTTATATTCATCAGGTACCAGATAATTTTGGCACTTGAAAAAAATTACCTGGGTTGTTTTAAGTTTTTTTCTATCCACAGAGAGTCTAAAATCCCTCAGGAGAGATTCAGTTCAATTCAGTTCCCTGTTCATCGAGCATCCCCAGGGCGGTGGCTGCTGAAGACAACAAGAAGTGTGCATCGTGGCCTCTGACTTAAAGGAGTTCATATTGGGCCTGCATGTGGACAGATAAACACAAAATGATGTAATGAGTATATTATTACATGTATAAATGAAATGCTTTGATAGATTAGAGGCTCCTGATGCAGCACGGGGGTCAGAGACTGGGGGAGATGCTGATGATGCTGGGTGAGGAAGAACGTGTGCGTGCGTGCCTGGGGCTGGTGGGGTAAGTGTAGACACCCCCGGCAGAGTGAGGGAAGAGCCTGCTGACGCCAGAAACAATGCTGAGAGTGATAATGTGGAAGTCAGTGATATAATTAAAAGGATCCTTAAAAACCATGGGTTATATTCAACAAATGGTTGTTGAGGGCAACTTTGCTGAAACCATCTGTCATCAAATAGCAGACTCTGCCTGTACACATGGCAGTGATTGTATGCTATTTATCTTACTGTTAAGAATATTAAATATTATTTATAATTTGAGTGTTTAATACACTTTCATTTTTCAAAAGCCTAACTGCATCATGTTTTAAGAAAGATCAAGGGGGAAGGGATTTCAGGAATATGTATAAAGGACACATGGACAAAAACCAAAAGGGGGTGGGATCAAAGGTGGGTAGTGGGGATGATTGGGGTGGGGGGAGCAGTGAGGGGAAAAGGCAGAAAACTGTACTTGAACAATAAAAAATATGAAAAAAGCTAAGAAAATGATAAAAATAAAAGTACTGAAAAAAAAGGAAAGATCCAATGCAAAATTGTGATGACAGCTGGCCACTATCATCTCCGGCACAGCTCTCCTCACAGCACTCAGGGCTCCATGCTCCCACGACCTGCCACCCCGTTCACTCCGATCCCCACCCGCCACCCTGCTCTGCTTCCCCAGTGAGGCCAAGGAGAGTCGGAACCACTCTTCCCAAAAGGACCATCAGTGCTGCATTATGACTACAAATTCAGAGAAGTCAGCAAAGACTGAAGGAAAGGATAGGAGGATTTAATACTTACCTAACCAGTGAGGATGATGGCCCCCAAAAATTATACAGAAATTGTGGCAAAATTTTGTTTTCTCATTTATTTTCACAATTTTTCTTTGTATATTATGTAAGGGGTTACAGAATAAAATTATTGATTATGTCAAAGTCTTGCACATAGTAGGTATCAAAACATATTTGGTGAATCACTATAACTTAATTGAGAAAAACAAACAAAATGACATTATACTAAGTGAAATAATCCAGGTGGTGAAAGACAAATACCATATGATCTCACCTTTAAGTGGAACCTAATCAACAAGACAAACAAGCAAGAAAAATATAACCAGAGACACTGAAATAAAGAACAAATTGACAGCAACCAGAGGAGAGGGGGGAGAGGGAAAATGGGGGAAAGTAGGGGAAGGTCCATCAAAGAACATGTATACAGGACACATGGACAAAGCCAAAGAGGGTGGGTTCGAGGGTGGGAGGCAGGGGTGGGGGGCCAGGGTGGGATGAAAATGGAGACAACTGTATTTGAACAACAACAAAAAAAATGACATGGCTCATGAGACAACTTTATACCCACATGCAAAAATAAAGTTGGATACCTATTGCACTCTATGTACAAAAATCAAAGACCTTGGGAGAAGTTAAGGGGGAATAACTGCTAAAAAGTACAAGATTTCTTTTTGGGGTGATAAAAATGTTCTGGAATTAGTGATGACTGCACAATTTTGTGAGCATACTAAAAAACCTTAACTGTGTATTTTAAAAGGTGAATTTCATGGTATGTAAATTATATTTCAATAAAAAAAATGCAAAACCCCAAAACAAACAGCAACAATAAAACCATAGCCCAGAACGTTGAATTGAGGCTCTTATTAAATGTTGTACTTAGGTAGTCCTAATATTGAAGAGGAATATAACTTAAAGATGAACAAACATACTTTAGTTAAAATAAAACTAAAGATAGTCAAAGATATACTCTATTTCAATAATTCTAAGGTGTATATTTTTTCACATTTTTGAAATAGAGATGCATCTTATAATTGATGTTGTGTCAGTTTATTTGGTTATATTTTTCTTCCTTCACAGTACATAAAATCGTGGTATGTTTATGATTCAATATGGTACTTAATTTTTAGAATAATGTGGCAGAGGCTGCTAGTTTGTGGTGTCCGCCCTGCCTGGTTTCAGGAGCCGTAACCCCCCGTGGCTAAGGCTGAGTGAGAAATCTCCCAGAACTGGGAGGCCTAAGGAGACAAAATTTATTTCCCTGAACATGGGCACTGCCTGCTCTGCTATTCCCTTCAGCTTGGTCGGATAGTCAATGACGGGCAACCATTCTCTGGAAAGAACGGACCTAAGACAGACACGATCACGTGGGAATAAGCCATCAGGGAAGAGACTCAAGGGGCTGTGGAAGTGAGGGAGTGATCGACATCACCCCTGACCCCTCGGCTTTGATAATAGCCTGAGTCCTTGTTCTGGATGTGAGAAATCCAAGTCTCCTTGCTGCCTTTGTCTCCGCCACCCGACTCAGGGCCTGCGGAAATAGCAGGGGCGGTGAGGCTCAGACTAGAGTCAGCGGACACCTGGGGTAAATTGGAGCTGGGGCATAAGATGTGTAAAATCCTGTGAGACCTGCTTGCTAGGATGCTCTTGGATGTGTAGGCTCTGGCAGGAAACTAGACTAATCAATCCTGTATCTGTTAGGTGATACTAGCCCCAAAACCCAGCGTGAGACTTTTGAACCCTGTGTAAATTATCTACCTGTTTTGATCTTTTCTGCTAGACAATGAATCCACATTCTGTATCTGCTCACCTACCCAATACTACCTAATAAAAGCCTATTGAGGCGGCGGCTCGGGGCGCTCTCCTTTGAGAGAGTGGCCAGGCCACTCGGAGGCACCCTCCCCTTGAGAGGGTAGCCATGCTGTCCCTATTCCTCCGCAGGACTCGGTAGTCCATGTGTATATTTCTCTTGTCACTTGCGAGCCATCTACAATGTTTGCAGTCACCGCGGGCCGGTGGACTGCAACACTAGTTGTCCTTCTATATGTGTTCTCTTCCCATAAGGCTGTTTTTTGTTTTTTTTTGCTTTTAAACTGTGCAAATGGCCGCCCAGCCAAAGATTATATTCCTACCTCTCCTTATAGCCAGGTGAGGCCATATGTCGAAGGTCTAGCCAATGGTTTGTAAACAGAAGTAATATGTGAAACTTCTGGATTTTGGCCTTACAGAAGAAGTGTGACCTCCCTTCTCTTTCATCTTTTCTTCTTCTCCCCCCCACCCATTTCTTTCCTTCCTTTCTTCCCCACCCCCTCCTCCTTCAGTCCTTCCTTTTAAATTGCTGGTGTGAAGGTGGGTGAATTGCTGGGTAGCCATCTCGATCCATGAGAGGGAAACCATGTGTTAAGGGAGGTAAAGCAATGAGAAAAACACCTGAGTTCTTCATGACTCTGAAACAGATATACTAGCCTTAGGCTGACTGAGAGAAATAAACTTCTAGTTTGTTAAAGTCACTCTTATTTTGGGTTTCTGTGCTACAGAAGCTGAACAAATACTCTAATATACTTTCATTTTTCTGGAAGTGGACTATTATTCCTTTTTTCGATGGGCTAAATTCTTCTCCCTCTGAACCTACACACACACACATGCACACACTCAACTTGTCTGGGCCAGAAATGAGTTATCATATGTAGCAGTTAGTTATAAGGAATGCACTATGAATAGACTTTCACTGTTCATTATCATGAAAATGCGATTTCAGTCCACATTTCTACATTCAACCTATATTTCTAAATAATACCTTTGTTAGGACTGTCTGTTCAGTGCAATGGAACAGCTTTTTTTAGTGCGAGATTTCTTGATAATACTAAATCTGCCTTGTCAGCTGAATTTCTCTGGCTTTGTGTCGCAATGTGCTAAAAATACACGATCTGATTTCACTGTTAAGAAAATTCTTTCAGCAACACAGGTACAGTCAAGTTCGTTGCTTGGGTGGTTGAACATTTGGGTCGTGAGATTTTAGAGGCATGTCTGATGACCAAGCTGAAGGAAATGCCGTGCTGTGGAAGCACGGCTCCGCCTCAGCGGCAAGGCCACGCGGAGCTGCACGGAGCTGCGCCGTTGGGAGCCCGCGCCACCCTGTGCTTCTGGCAGTCATCCTTCCGGTTCTTCATATCTGAGGAGATGGCACTGTGAGGAGGCCTGTCGGCTTGATCTTATTGATGCCACCATCTAGAATACAGATTCTTGGATATTTCATCTTCACAAGATGTGCTGCAAACTGAAAAAAAGAGGCCAATGTTATGGAGAACATACACAATCTGTATTTGTCCAACACCATGTTTTCTCAAGCTGTGAAAAACTAATGATATTATTGCTGTCACTGTTGTCATTGAATCATTAACTTGGTTTTTAATAAAAATTAGTATGTTGACAAACAACTTCTTCATGCTATGGAATAAATGTATCTCTTTAGTTCTCTTTTAAACTTGCTTGAAGAGGCAACAGGTACACATGGAAACAATTCGAACAGCACACAAGGGGGCACAGCAAGAAGCACGTGATGCCTGCCTCTGCCCTCAGTCTCCCCCCAAAAGGTCATTAGCATTCCTGTTTCTCATGTGTGCGTCCAGTGACAGTCAGAATGTTCTCAAGTCTGTATTGAACAATTTTTGATATTACTGTCAACTCATTAGTTGTTGCAACCCCATGCACAATGTCCCGGAGAGGGCCTATAAACTGGTTGGAACATGTTTTTGGAGCAACCACAATGAAGACTTTGAGACTATAAGGTTGGAGTGAATTTGAAGGACTGATCCGAGAAGCCTTCCAGATGGCTAGCAAAAAAGAACCTGAAAGTTATGAGGATGAAGACATACCTTCCTGACTCGGCCCGTGTACGCCCATTCGGGGTCACTGATCATCTTTCCCTTCCTCGTACCTCACGAGAAAGTAGTTTGAACTGCCTGTAAATTGCTGATAGATGGATCACTTTAGATTCAGAGCCTGTGGTTGTGCGGGTCGCTCTTGGTTGGGAGCATGCTCCACTTCCCACCAGCTCCTGGTCCCCCTTTATTATTTCCTTTTCAAAAGTGCCCCACCTGCACTCCCACCTGCACTCCCACCTGCACTCCCACCTGCCTAATTTCTACTTACTTCCCTCATCAGCCACTTCCTTTACTAGGAGCTAAGTCTCAGTTAGGAATCCCTCTTCTCAGCCCCCCAAGTTTCACGTGCAGATCCCTGTATTTGTCTTACCATATTTATTTAAATTCCCCATTTGAGGGCCTGCTTCCTGTACCAAGCTGTAAAGTCCCATAAGATCGTGAACCTGTTCTGGTTCCCTCTATCCCTAGTGCTGCCACATACAGGGCTCAGTATATGCTTGCTGAGCTGAATTAAACTATGACAAATCACATACAGCCTGGGGCAAAAGGGGAAGCAAAGAAGGTTTTCTTTGGCTCCCTGGCCATTCCATCCTGATTCCCTCCCCTTAGTGGTGTCCTAGTCCTGTGATTGGATATTTGAGCCCACACGTGCTTTTCAACTACTCCATCATAACCCGATCTCAGATCTTCCAAGAAAAATGATCAATATCTGCTCACAGTGCTATTGCTTCTTGGGAGTCTTTAAATTTAATAGCTGGTAAAGTCTTAAGCCAGCTGTCCAGACTTCATGGTTCAAAGGGTTGAGCGGAGTCATTTGGTCAAGATAAGTTCAAGACCTCGGAGATTCTGCTGTACTGATCTGGGGCACAGGAACATGGTGTGTCATTTTGTTTTTAGCAGACACCATTAGATGACTCTAAAGCAGGTGGTCCATGGACAATATTCTGAAAAACACTGTCTTAAGCCAAAGGATAAAAGGATCAGCATGTAGGTGGAATAGATGTTGCTGGACTGGGATCTCAGCGATCTCCAAAACAACTCACGTAAATGGATCTCGGTGCAGCTGGCCCCTCTTGCCTTCTCCGTCATCCCCTGCAGTGCCTTCACACAGGTCACATTTCAGATCCGATCCTCTTTAGAGCCAGAGAGGGCATCCTGAACAGTAATTAATGTTGAAGAGAAATAGTGCATCTATACTTTAGAAGATATCAAGTGATCTAGAGTGCCCATGTGAGCTGATCTTCATCCTGTTCTCGCTTACTTCTCTTTGGAACCCTCTCCTCAAGAACACAGGCACCAGGTTCATCCGCCCCAGGCCGAGTGCCGGCTGCACAGTGTCTGGCACCATATGATTATTGAACTATCTTGGCTTCATTCTCCCACATGCAGCAATACAATTACCATTTAGGTCGGAATTCTAAGATAAACATATCATCACTCAAAAGGCTTTGTGGATAAGCACTCTAAGTGTTTAGTACCTTCAAACTGACACTGTAGAAGTCAGAAAATAAGTAAGGAAGGTCTTACTGTACATTTAGCTAATCTCCCTTGAACTATGCTGTAGAGCTGGAAAGAGTTCCTTCCCACTGCCCTTGTAAGGAGGGACGGAACAGCCAGGCTGCTGCGGAGCTGGAAAATGGTGAAGGCAAAGCGGGCAGAACAGAGCACTTTGGAACAATTGGGGTACTGCTGTGTCGGGGGTCTAAGAAGAAAATTAGAAATGGATTATAAGGCCATAAGAAAAGTTTAGGTGCCCTGGGGGGGGGGAAGCCAGGTTGTGCTTAAGTAAAGAAGAGCAAACGTTGAGTTTTCAGGTAAAAATGGTGAGCTCTGCTCCTCTGATCCTCTACTTGTGGTTCCAATGATCCCCATTAAATCCTGGCCCCCAGCGGTGAGGCCATCCCTCCACCTTTCCCACTCCCATTGTGGAAACAGCTCCTTTGCTGCATCTAGTCATTCATTTGTTCTTTAATTTAGCAATCAAACATTTCACTGAGCCGCTACTCAGTACCAGGCGCCGTTTCAGTTTTTGCAATGTGGGGGAGACAGTAGAAAGGAATATCAAGTGGTATGGATGGCTGTTGCCAAAGCAGCTCAGGGACTTCTGAATTTAAGAGGGGTCACAGGAGATGTTCGCCCTTCCATCCTCTTTCATTATTGACACCTGAAGGGAATGGGGACCCAGTCATGATGGCCACATGCACTGAACAGGTTATGTTCTCTGTGGGTATAGCTTGACAGGTCAGGGAGGAAGCACGGTCTGTGAATGTACAGGATGGTTTCCACCTTGTGAAAAAGCCGCATCACTCATAGAGAAGGTACGTGGCAGAACAGAGGAGACCCAGGTGTGCAGAGTTCAGGATTTCATCCATCTTTTCCTCTCCACCTGGCAGGGCTTTGGCAACTTTAGTGAGTAAAAACATAGGGTACTGGACCTGGCTGACTAAGGTCCCAGTATAGACTGCAAGCTGCAGCTTTGGGAGAGGCCTGACATCACACGGAAATCACAAACCCAGGCTTACTGAGCAATGCGCTTGGTGGAAGTGGCAGGCTATCATACTGGACTGACATTTATGAAGTCATCAGAATCATCGGGAGCTTTTAGTAGGGGGCAGTGATGGTCAGACCCACACCAGACAAGGAATAAAGAGTTTCTTAGGATGAGGCTCCAGGTTCCAAGGTTTTTTACTATTATTAATTTATTTTTCCTTTCCTTGCTGTGTGGGCAGCAATGAGAATACTGAGAATCATTTTATTAAATGATGGGATTCATTTGCTGGTCAGATGTGTCTGGGACTTCAAGCTGCAATTTTACAGGTACAGCCCTATGTGAAGAGTAAGTTCCTTTGCAGTAAAGAGGCTAGCACGTTTGTAGGGCTGGAACTGGTGACACCAAGTCCTATGTGGAGAAAATGCGGTTCCTCAAATGGCACAACCAGCTGAGACACAGGGCCACACCCCACGTGGAGGTGGCAGGATCTGGTACTTGCTGGGAATGGGTTTCGGGCTCACAGACTGCAGGGCAGCTGCATTCTTGTAGGTGGTATGCCCACCGGGAGAGGGTAAAACTCTTGCATTTTTGTCATTCCTCTGGTTAGTAGGGCTGGTGGTGGTATTCCTTTAGGGCTCGGGTTGGCAAACCTCACAGCAGCACTGTCTAGAAGTGGCGGGCTCTCTCAGGTGCCACTCCATCTTGTTTTCTCTCTTTATCTTGCTTCTGAGCTTGGGCTGAGAGGCTGGCATGTCTGTCAGTGGAAGTGAAGTTCTGCCGTAGCAGGAGTGAGTGAAGGAAAGGGGTTTTTGATCTGCCGCAGAGTAGCGCAGGTTAACGAAGGCCAGAAAACGGAACGCTGAGTGGGGTTCGGGAGAGCATACGCGGTGCCATGCTCTGTCCCCGGGCGTCCTAGGACACGGGGCTCGGCAGCAGCAGGAAGCTAAGAAAACTGGGCGTCTGCCAAGAAGCCCACTGCAGGGCAGTTCATTTTCTTGATGTTGGCCTTGTGAGTTTTAAGTTCATGTTGGGAACTGAGTAATTGGCACGAGTTGGCCAAAACCCTGGTGGAGCTCAATCTATGAATTCTTTTTCTCTCTTTCATTTTTTTGTCCACTCCTTTCCCCTAAATAATGCTAAATTTTGCATGTGGAAATATTGCTGTCAGTCAGGCATGGAACTGAACAAAGGAACTGGCAATCCACCTGTAATGAGCTGCTGTAGTAATTTCATCTTCTTGGTCTTATGGATGTGAGGCTGATGCTATATTAGTTTTATGTGTCCTCTTGACCCTCTAAAATACTGAAAATATGGTGCACATTTAATCTTTCTCACACTGAGTGGTTAGGGGTAGGCTGATACTTCACAAACATTATGTATCTAAGAGGTTGGCCAGCTGACTCAGATACACATATCTGAAACAAGAAATAGCAGATGGGGTGATACCTCCATCTAGAGTACAGTGTGGCCTTGGGCCAATGTAACTCAGGCACTGTCTTGTCCTCATTATTTAAAAGATTTCTGGGGCCACGAAAAAGGTCTTAATCATTTGAACTCCCATCTCAGGGATACCAATCTATGGCAATGATCAGTAGGAAAGAGGTAGGGATCCTTTATCTAATACTCTACTGATCTCTTTCCCCCCATTATATAGTCAAGTATAATTTTGAGGTTTATTTTCTTAGGAGCTCTGTGTAAGGTTAGCTTCTTAAATCACCTACATAAATAACCCCTCTGCAGTGTGGTGGGAAAGTAAACTGTGCAGCTACTACGGAAAACACTTGAAGGTTCCACAAAAAATTAAAAATAGAACTACCATATGAACCAGCAATCCTCTTCCGGGTCTATCTCCAAAGGTAATGGAATCTGGATCCCGAAAAGTAGGGATCTGCTCTCCCGCATTCACTGCAGTGTTATTCACAACAGCCAAGACACGGAAACAGCCGACGTGCCCACTGGCGGATAATGGGTAAAGAAAATGTGATCCACGCACACACCACGCATACGACGGAATAGCATTAACTTTAGAAAGGAAGTCCTGCCGTTTGTGACAACATGGCTGAATCTGGAGGACATGATACTAAGTGAAATAAGCCAGATTCATGAAGAGAAATACTGTATGATTTCATTAATATGGGGAATTAAAAAATAATCCAACTCACAGAAACGGAATAGAATGGTGGTTGCCAGGAGCAAGGAGGTAGGGGGAAGAGGTGGGCAGATGTTGCCCAAAGGGTACGAAGTTTCAGTTATGCCAAATGAAAATGTTCTGGAAATGTAATGTACAGCATGGTGACTACAGTTATTATGTATAGCAGGTAAAACAATGCTGTATTGCACACTTAAAGTTTGCTAAGAAAATGGTAACGGTGAGGTGCTGAGTAGTTAATTAGCTTGACTGTGGTGATCATTTCATAATGTATACATACATCAAAACAAAGCTGGGCACCTTTGATACATACAATTCCTACATGTCCGTTACACGGCAGTAACACCTACAGGAGTCCTTTGTAAGGTGTGGAGCCAGTTTGCATAGTAATAAAATGCTGCTGCCTTCCTTTCTTATTTTACTCACAGCAGTTAAAGCAGCAGCAGGGCAAAACCAAGAAGGTGAACACAAGGTCAGTAACCACCTTACACCCTGCCATGGGCACCTGTGACAGGTAAGGAGCAGAACAGGTAATTCCAGGATGCTGTACACTGGAAAACAGTTAATTATGCGATAAGAAAAAATGGGAGTTTACAAAACAGGCATTATGTGGTCCAGACTTCCTAAGCCATGTTTATTTGAAGGATAACTATCCCAACGGTGTCTGGGAAACTCGGAGTCCATGCTGTGGTGTATGTCAGTCTTCTACTCTTGGAACCAATCTTTGAGATTAGGAAATTTGACAGTGTTAAGATATTATCTTAAGAGATTTTAGTAGTTTGTGTTACATAAGTGAATATATAAATAATTGTAGTGCACTAACTCAATGTGTTTTCTTGTTTTAGTTTTCTATTGCCTATAGTCTCTGTCTCTATTTCATCTCTTCCCATTTTCTTTAACTTTTTATTAAGAAAAATGTAAAAAAATTGCATAAGCACATACAATTAGATGCTAGCACTGCATGTGCTGTGCATATTCTGATTTTATTAAAATAAAAAGTTGAACTGCACAGTTAAAAAAAACAGACAAGGATGATAACAAACATCCAGTTTCAGTAATTACAACTCATAGCCAGTTAATTTATTTCTTTTATTCCTCCTACCACTCCTCTCAACCACATTTATTGTTTTAGTGTAAATCCCAAAATTCATTTACTCCACAATTATATGTCCTTGAAATAAAAAGACTTTACAAATATGTCTATGGTACCATTATCACACCTAGAAAATATAACAATAACCCTTAATATAATTAAATACTCAGTGTTCAAAATTCCAATTACTTCACAAATATTATCTGTTCATGCATCCATCATCCTCTGACTTATATTTACAGTCTGCTTATTTGCATCAGGACCCAAACGAGGCCCACACACTGCGATTGCTTGATGCCTTCTAAGTCTCTAACCTACAGGTTTGTGTGCTGTCTCTTCATTTCTTTGCAGGAAGCCTGTTCCCTCTCAAATCCATTCCAACCAGACTTTTGTCTCCATCACTCCCCCAAAATATACTTATAAAGCTCAGCAATAACCTCTACCATGTCACCTTGCAAATAAAAATTTTAAGACTGAATTTGAACTGACTTGACCCATCAGCATCGTCCGACACATTTGATCGAACCTTCCTCTTTTCGAAACTCTCTCCAGTTGGCCTTCAGGGTAGCAATCTCTCCAAGTCCTCCTACCCTTTGTAGCCGGTCTCCCCAGTCTCTGCTGGTGGACTTTCCTTACCATCCTGACTTCTGCCCCATGCCTGTCTTCTGACTTCTCTTCTGTCTCTACATTCATCCCCTAAATGCTTCCATCTTGTCCTATGGACTTTAAGCCCTGTCTATACATTGATGACTTTAAATGTATGGCTTTAGTGTCTTCCCTGAACTCTAAGTTCATGAATGTATTTGCTTCTTCAATATTTCCACTTACACATCTAATAAGCTTCTCAAACTTCAAATTGTGTATCAAATTATGTACATAATTTTCAAAAGAGAACAGTTGATTCCTACCCTATGCCCGCCTCTAAACTTCTCCTGAAGTCTTCTCCATCTCAGGAAATGGCAACTCCATTTTTCCAGTTGTTTAAGCAATAAAACTGGATTTACATTTTCTTCTTTTTTTCCTCTAATGTATCATATCATCTATAACTTCCAAAACACAATTAGAATCTGATCACTTCTCACCACCTCTGCTACTGCCACACAAGCCCAAGCAACCATTATTTCTTATCTAGGTTACTCCACGTGTTATCCTAACTGGTCTTTTCTCCTTCCACCCTTGCCTCAATTCCCCACACAATGTGAGTAACCCTTTAAAAATGTTAAGTCAGCTCATATAACCTCTCTTTTCAAAGCACTTCCATAGCCTCTTATTTTATTCAGAATAAAATCTTAAAGATTTTACCATGGTTTATGGGGTCTTACATGATTTGCAAATCTGCAAACCCCTCCCCCTCCCTCAACCTCTTTAATCTCCTCTATTAGATTAAGCTACCATGGCCTCTAATTTAGATTATTGCAATAACTTCTTGTCTGATTGCTTCTATCCTTGCCCCTGAGGTATTTCTCTTCACGGCAACCAGAAGGATTCTCTTAAGTAAAAGATCACATAAAACCCTTTGTTCCCCATGTTCTAGTGGCTTTCCATCTTGCTCAGAATAAGGCCTTCTCTGATCACCTCATAAATAAAATAAGCCACCAATACTCTTTCCCCCCATTCTACCTTATTTTTCACTTCAGCACTTATAACCACTTGACATATGCATTTATTGACCATCTCCCCCAATATATTGTAAGCTCCTTGAAAGTAGGGACTTTGTTTTACTGTTGTTCTTACTGTTTCTACAATGCCAAGAACAGTGCCCAGTACATAGTGTTTGCTCTTCTGTCTGCTGACTAATTGATTAATTCATTGAACAAACAGTTTTTGAGCACTTACCGTGTGCCAGGCAGTATGGAGGGCGCTGGTTAAGATTCCTTACTGCCAATGTAGGTAGAAAGGATTTTAGGGTAAATAATGAGGAAACTATCTAATTGGTTCTGGTAAAAGTCAAATGATGTTTTACTTTATCCTTTAGTAACAGAGCCTTCACTTGACTCTTCTATGAGTTGAAAGAAGTTTTTTTTAATACTTACTCAAAGATGTGATTATTGACTTTAGAGAGAGAGTAAGCGGGGGGAGAGAGAGGCAGAGAGACAGACAGACATCAATGTGAGAGAAACGCAGATTGGTTGCCTCCTGTACATGCCCTGCTTGGGGATTGAACCCACAACCTTTTGGTGCACAGATGCTCCAACCAACTGAGCAACCTGGCCATGGCAAGGTAAATAATGTTAAAAAAATGATGTCTTTTAAAAGTCATCTGTACAAAAACACACTTCAATAAAAAGTATTGATGATGAAGTTTATAAATATAGACACAATAAAATAAGAATAATAATAAAGCTGATAATTTTAATGTGGAAGTCCACAGAGTGGTCAGATGAGAGACAATATCCTCAGTTCATTTCCACAGTTAACGAACCTGAAAGGATCTGAAGAGGATGCAGTGAAACTCTCACTGTCTGCTCTTGGGGTCCCTGCTTACTCCTTAGCCCCCGTAGTTTCAATGAGTTTGGCAATTTTTTCATGGTATGTGGATCACTCAAGAGGTATGTGAAAAAACAGTTAATATTTTCATGTGCAATTATAAATTTCTCTACTTTTATTTCTTTTATTTCACTGTATTATGTGTAATTCTAACAAAATATCATAAGAATTAAAGAAAAGGATAGGATTTAGTTTTTAAAGTATACTTTTTTGAATAGAAATGACCAGAAAACCAAATATGCCTCAAAGGCACGTGGTACCTCAGCATAATGTAAGTCCATGCACTCCTCCATCGTTGGCTTTGTTGATGCTCTAGTAACATTTTTTCTCACATGGTGAGAAATGGTGTTTTCCTTTCCTTCTTTTTCCATTTTCCTTTAATGTTGTTTCCTTTGTTGATCTTCTCTACCAATCACTTACACTAAAGCAAAATTTTTTTACTTATTATCTAGGTTATAATGGAGACAATGGACTTTTACAGTGAACTGAAACAGGTATCTTTTAATGGTCTTTTGCCATTCTCTTGTTGAGGCCATCACCTGGAATTTGTCTTCCTTTCTGGAATAATGCATTTATAAGCTTTTAAATTTAACTATAAGAAAGAGTCTACAATTTTTCTGTACTGTAGAATACTGTTTATTTCATAAGTGAAGGATTCTATACATATACATCTAGTTTTAACTCTCCCATGAATTCTAGTCTGAACCTTTCAATGCTTGACTGACATTAGCCCTTTAAACTTAGTATGTCCAAAATTCATTGCATTCCCTACAAATCTACTTTATTTTCCTCTTCTTTATCTCTGTTAAAGGTATTAGCAACATCCCCCAAAACCCATCCTGGTAACCTTACGGTTGGTTTTGACTTAAAAAAAAAACACTAAAAAAACAAAAACAAACCTCCTGTGGCCCCACATTGAGCTAGGCACCAAGCTGTGTCAGTTCTCTCCGTGAGGTGCCCCGGCCCCGCCCCTCCTTCCCATCGCTCTGCTCCTCCTCCATTCCAGGCCCCAGTTACTCTTGAACCACTTAAGTGTCTCTTGTGCTTTTAGTTTTTCCATTTCCAAGTCACCTGGCACTTTGCTGCCTACATGGCCACATTATAAAGGACCCTCAGGAAATCCTGAGACCACAGTCACTATTTATATACAATTTTTTTCCTTCTTAGGGCTATTGTCCTTAAGGTGAGTCAAGACCTGTGGATCCCTTCCAAGGAGGAAGCTTGCTTATCTACTGTCAGGATGAACAATAAGTAGTACCTAAAAGCTCTTACTGAAAGTTTCAGTAAGAAACTTTCAAATATCATCAAATAGTTTGATAATATTAGGTCTAAAGTTTCTTTGCATTTGAGGACAAAAGAAATTCTATATTTTAGAATTATACTTGCTTATTCCTTATATAAATACATGCAATTACTTACATTTAAATTAATGATTAATGAGAAGGTCATCTTCAGTGTTAAACAAGGTAAGAGAAGATAGTGACAGGGTGTGATTAGATGCCTTGAGTCACATAATGAAGCAGTGAGGCTGTTTCCCTAAAATCCTTTTGAAAGTTGAAGAGCTTTGGTTATCAGCCGCAGACACAACTCCTCTGTCGTCTTTTCCTGTCGTCTTTTCCCTAACACCACCTGAGTTTGCTAACACTGGGAACTTAGAAACTATTTAGATAGTGGGAAATTGCAGGCTGGGACAGAAGGTCAACATAAAGGTAGAATCTGGGAAGAATCTGACATTAAAATAGGCTGGAAATATAGGGAGAGTGAAATTCTTATATTGGTTTCTAGTTCTTGGTGTTTTAAATTTTCTATTTCACTGGGATAAAGGGCAAAAGAAAGAGAAGACACTTTAAAAGTCATTTTCCAAATGACTTTCTAAAATATAGCTGATTGTGTCACTTTCCTTCTTAAAAACCTTTAATAGCTCCCCAATGTTCAAATGTGAAGTCCTAACACAGCATTCAAGGCTGTCTATAACCAGACTCTCCACCTACCTGGAAACAGCCTCATCTGCAGCTAAAATGCTCTTCAGAGAAACCCTTGCTTTCCAATCAGCCAGCGCTGTTTCCTGTCCCTGGAATGCTCCCTCCTCACTATGGTTATGGTCCTCTTCCCAACACTTTTCCTTACAGAAATTGTACCCTTAATTTAAGGTTTAGGTCTGTCATTGCCTTCTCTATGAAGCTTTAGAAACCCCTCATTTAACTGGAAGAAATTTCTTCCTTCTCAATGAGTTTCTAGAACTTTAATTATAATTTTATATAGCACGTGCCACATTGTGCTTTGAGTTTTAATCAGCTGTATACATATCTCATTGTATTAATTAGATTGAAAGTGTTATGAGGGCAAGGGCCTATGTCCTCATTTGTTTCCTTATGACAGCTTCATCACGTTGGCATTCAATGTTAGGTGTCTTGAATTAATCTAATAGTTGATATTACAGTTTTTTCTTTTGCCTTCCTCTTTTTACCAGTTTCTGTAAATGCGTAGTTGATAGTAAACTACTATTTTCCATGTGTTTATTCATTAACTTAGTCACTAAATCAACCATTGAATAGTTATGGAGTGCTTACTATTTGAAAGGCACAATGCTAGGGACAGGGTACAACAATGAACACAAATATGGTCCCTGTCTTGAGTGAGCTTGATGTTTAGTGGAGATGCAGATGAGTGAACAGGCGATTGCAGTGCCATTTGATAAATGCTACACAGAACCACCACCATGGCTGTGCAAACTGTGCTTTGTATGAGAGAGCCTGGAAAAGGGGTAAGTGGAGTATGAAATGTAGCCCATCCTCTCCAAGCTTTGTGCCCTTACATGGTGCTGTGTGCTCCTAAAGGGAGGGTGGGTTTTTATCTAATGTAGACAGAAACTCTATACATGATAGTGGTCCCAACCACATTATAAGAATAAGTAAAAGATTTTGTATGAGCACTTGGGAATGGTACTTAGTCCCAGACTTGGGGAGTTAAGGTGTTCCAAGAAGAAATGCTATATAAACAGCCTTTCAAGACAAATGGGAGTTACCTAGTTGAACAGAAGTGGAAGAATGCTCCGACTAGAGTGAAGTATAAAAGGACAACACGTAGGGAATTACAAGTAGTTAATTATGGCTGGAATCTAAGAGGGTGAGAGAAGCAGTGAGGGGCGAGCCTGGAAAACAAAGCGCAGTTCGGATCATGAAAAGCCCTATAAACCATGATTAGGTCTTGAACTTTATTTTGAAGGCAATGGGAAGTTACCCAGGCATTTTGACAATGGTTAGATTAACATTTCAAAAAGTCCACTCCCCTGTAGGCTACAACTGGGGGAAGGAAGGGGACTGCAGGCAGGAACAATGCAAAGTTGCAGCCAAGTTACGCATGAGATATTAGTGACTTGCTTGAGACAGTTGGGTAGAGGGGATGAGAGAATTTCAGACCTAATTAACAGTGTGAAAGCAAACAATAATTTTCTGTAAAATTTGTTGCCACTAGTCAAGAAGGTGAAATAATTCACTATTTCAGTCCAATAGTCTAGGTGCTGGATGCTGTGCAGGAAAGTGTAGGAGCTTGTAGTTAGCATAGGGTTTAAACCAGGATTCTGTCACTGGTTAGCTGTGGGATGTTGGGTAAATTACTTAGCTTTTTGGCCTCAGTTTCTTCACCTGCTAAATGTGTAATAATAATGTACATGAAAGGTATACTGAAAGCATTTTTGGGAGGATTATATTAGATAGCACATGTTTAAGTAGTTGAGTCAGAGTAACTACTATAAGCTAGTTTCCTTCTTTCCTTTCTTAAGAGGAGAGCTATTGACGGCACCTTGCAATTGTATAGATTCAAACTTAAAAGGAAGATTTGTCTCCAATGGGGACAAATCAGTGTTCACATGAACTCTTTATAATGGAACAGTAATTTATCCTAGTGACTCTTTCCATTTACTGGATCACATGTACTTTTGGCAACTGGATGAAAGCTACAGATGTATCCTCCCTCAGAAAAGGGCACATTTGTATAATACTTTACATATAATTTCAATTAGTTCAAAGACCTTCTAAAACTCTGATGAACTCTAGGTTAAAGAGTTTTCCTTTAAACTAATTCATTCAATTTTAAAATTTATGATAGTTGATTGTGACCTAGTGTTTATGCATATGGCAATTGGAATCTACCTATAGATTTATCAATTACTGTTTAACAATAGCTTATATTTTCAAACAGTCCTCTCAGGAATGGCTACCTGGAAATTCAAGTTCACATTAGAAAAAATAACAGAAAACATTTTTAGATATGACACGAATATACTTTTTTCGTTAGAATGAGAACTATTAAATAGTTCTCATTCTAACGAAAAAAGTATATTGGCTCTAATACAGAGGACAAGCCTCTTCTGATAAAATTCTGTCATCTATTAGAAGCTCTAAAGAGCTTTTTGCACATTTTCCTTTGACCTGGGATATTTGGGACTAGAATTTCAGCAATAATCATGCATTAACTTCTATTTACACTAGACAACAGAAAACAGTAAACTCATACCATGTCCAACCCATGAGTCACAATCCACACATCTATGCTCTGCAAGGAATGTATGTACTAAAGATTCAGATTCAAAACAGTTATGGCTATGATGGATCACAGCCAAGTTCCAACCTCTGCAAGGTCATGTGGGAGGGCAACTTGGTTAGTTTTCATTCAGCCACAAACATTCCTGTGGTAAGAAGTAATTAATTAAATGGTGGGCTGTGGAGGGCAGAGTCAGTATGCAGAATAACACAGAACGAGACAAAATAACTTTCATCCTATGCTAGGACATGAATCTAGGTGCCAGAGAGCATGGGATTCAGATGATGACTTGGCAGTTTTCCCAGGAAATTGGAAATGAGCTCCCCCTGTGTTTTTAAAAACTGCTTGTCCACAAAATACATTTAGTAAACATGTTAAAAAACAGATAACCAAAGTTTGGATTAGGTGTTTTAAAGTCCCCTTTACTACAACTCCTACCTTGCTTTTTATTTCACATAACTTTTGAAAAACTATGAGACGAGGGATGTCCATAGCATCCAGTACAGATTGTATTTCAGCTTATGGGTCTTTTAACATAAGTTATCCTCTATCACTTAACAAATACAGTTACACAAGACAATTTTACTGTTAAGCCTCATGATGTCTAGGTGTGCTCGAGTTACATAAATATGTTAAATGTTTCCTTAAAATCTGACATAAACCCACAGACCAAAACATTTGCTGACAAGAAGACGAGGAAAAAGCCAGGAAGAAAGCCAGGTTTAACCATAGCCAGTGCTTATGGGTCTAACAAGACTGAGAAAGAATTCCTTGCATATTTGGAACTCAGAAAGGAGACTGACTTCTCATTCTTTATCAAAATGCTGAAGGTACAATTCAAAAGAGCCTAATACATTTTCTGACAGGTAAAAGATCTCACATGAAGTGGCTTAAAAGTATCATATTAATCTGAAGAACTAGGCAGATACTATCTGGGGCCAGAGAAGTTTACCGTAGAGACAACACATACGCCTGACTGGTTTAAAGTGTTTTCAGAGTCATTTGGTCCCCTTTGAGCACAGGGCAGAGTAGGATAATCTCCCCTGCGGAGACCAAGGGCTGGAGGAAGAGCTTAAGCAAAGAGAGGAAGAAGAGAGGGCTACAGAGAGAAAAAGGGACTGGCAAAAGGTAATGGCTATCGGTGGTCATCAAAATATCATAGAACTTGGTTTGGCTTGGCTAAGGAATTCAGGAAGTAATGGGGTGGGACAAGAGGGCGGAAGCCTCATATTTCTGCAGTACAAATAACTTCCAACCTAAAATCCAAAGACCAAATCACCTGGGCATCTGGGGGAGAGTAAATGAACACAGTTGGGCTATTTTCTTATTCTTAAAAATAGCTCCAATGGCATGCTTTACTTATTATAAATCTGATTATTTCCAGTTGAACATGATGCCACATTTTAAATTTAATCCTTACATGCCACGTGTAGAAAGCATCAGCCACTCAAACTGCTTAGTCACAAATCTCCATAAAAATCGTCTCCTGCCTAGGTTTCTGAATCAAATGTTAATCAGAAATATATGTTCTGTTCTTTTCTATTTTTTGGGTTTTTTTGGGGGGGCGGCTAACTTCGTTTTGTTTTAAAGGGAAGAATAACAGCACACATTACTTGCCATTGGCTTTTATGTTCTCAAATAAACATTTCTTTTGATGACAAAAGAGTGCTGATTTGATGCCAAGAATGTAACATTTTAAGGGTAAAATCACCTCTTCCTAGTATCTTCCAAAGGACTGACAAGACAAAGTAAAATTCAAAGATTGCTTCAAATTTCTGCGGTAACCTACTGAATGAAGGTGATTCACTGGCAGGAAGACATCTTGGTGGTCAGGTAACCACAAAATATAATCTTAGAGGCAATGATTTAAAAAAAATTATGAGCTTCAGTGGCTAACACAGCTATATGATTTTTACAGTTTTTCTTAAGGACTCACTAAAGGTAGAGAAGTGCCAATTGGAATTTCAGTTTGTTTTGGTCCATATTGTTGGCTATTTTTCAGTCCGAGACCTATCACTAAATTCAGACATGGATCCCATAGGGGAGAAGAAGTAATGCAGTAACACATAAAACCTTGCTATGGTGCAAGTCATCATTTTTGCTAAACACTGTAATTTACTTCTAGGAAAGAGGTGGATTTGTGATGGTGTTTCGCCAAGCCAAGATATATGAGACTTTGGCCTTAGGTTGGAAGTATGGCAGTGTAAGTAATAGCTGTTACGAGCATGAAAACAACCCACACATAATATTTAATTAATGTCAAAAATCAAAATTTCCTTTAAATCTGAGTAATCTGCTCAAGAAATGCTCAAGAAATCTGCTCACGAACCCGTCTTGTGGGTTCATTTAATATGCCTCCCCGACTGATCCGACTGTTAGTGCCATCTCAGCTTTGTACACTTGCTCTCTGAGGTGAACTCAGCACATTTCGGTTCTGTAAGAGGAATCTTTTATGAGACTTTCTGTATATACCATACAGGCATGTTTTCCCTCTATGTCCAGGGAGCCTAATGCCAGTCTAGCATTTGAAGACGCAGCTTCTCATGTGAGTTTTGAAAAGATCATTGCAGTGAGACAAGAGTAAGACCTTACCATATTTTCCACTTGAAATGTGACACAGAGCTTGAATCGCCTTTACCCCTGTTTCGACACAGAGGTCTTCCTGCTCCCATCAGCCCTGACAACAGATGCGGTCTCCACCTGTTTGCCTCGTCAGAGGGGCCCTGGCCTCCGGCAGCAGGACCGGCAGAAGGCCGGACCCCCCTGGCGGCAGTTGCACACATTCCAGACCGTAGGGCTCCCCTTCACTCTCTGGGGCCTGCCTGACTTTCCTCGATGCTGACACACCTTTGTTCACAAAATTTCTGAATATGTTTGACTGTAAAATGCTCACTGCTTTACTTAATCCATTGGGCAAGGTGAATTAAAGATTAAATGGTAAGAGACATTTACTAGGATTTAACTCTGGCACAGAGAAAAATCTACATGGGACTGTAATTAAACTAGGATTTTTGTAGTCTTCCTTTTTTGCCCTCTTCTAGGGAAAAACAATGTTTTCTCTTGATAAGAAATGGCAGATTCTAAAGGTTTCTTGATATATTTAATGTGGAAGCTAGGCCAAACATAAAAGCCTTATGAAATGGTAATGCTAAAGAACCATCTCATAGCAATAAATTGCTAATCAACTGTGATTATAGGAAATAGGTAATGAATACATAATTAAAATGGTGTCATATATATTTTAATTATTCAGATTCATGAATAAGCAGTATTTCTCAGATTTGTTACATTTCCTATGTGATTTTAGACACTATATTCAATACATCTGACCAGTGTAAAGTAATTCCTCCACATTTCTACTACAAAAGACACTCTGGTCCTAACTGGTATGTCAAATGGGTGATTTTAATAGTGTCATATAATAGGCAAACGGTTAATTCATTCCTTCTTGCAGTTGTTCAATGATATTTTGCTCCTTGTTAAATTCAACATTGAGAGTCTTTTTCTTTTATTGAGTTATACTCTATTTTATTTAATATTTTCATATACTGGATTTTTAGTTTACCTCTTTTATCAGATCTTCACAGAAAATGTAAAACTAGAAGTTATAATCAGTGCCTATTCTTTGCAAACACAAAATTCCGAAGTCCAAATATGAGTCTGACATACACATCATAAATATTCGCACAGATAATCTGTAACTGCGCCGACTTGCGCTGGCACCTCTGCGCTCTCCCGTGGCGTTCCACCGCAGCTCTCTCCGTCTCTCTGAAACAGGAGTCTGCCAGCTGCCAGCTGCGGTGCACGGGTTTTAACTTAGAAGAAAAGCTGCTATTTGCTCGGAAATCACTGTTTTTCGGTTTGCTTGTGTTTGTGTTTAAAAAAAATAGCCGCAGAGGAAAAAGTTCAGACCTGATCAGGATGATCTCTTATGGAAGATTTTCCACTACTATTTGACCAAAAATTGTAAGTCTCAGATGACCTGGGGAGAGTGGGGTCTAAGGAATTTTTAAAAAAATTGAAGTACAATATACATGTAACATAAAATTTGCCATTTAAAATTTTTTTAGGTATACAAGTCAGTGGCATTAAGTACCTTCACAATGTTGTACAACCATCACCCCTAGTTATTTTTCAAAACTTACCATCCCACTGAGAGACTCTGTACCCATTAGGCAAAACCTCACACGCTGCCCTCCTCCAGCCCCGAGTAGCACTAACTTACTTCCTATCCCCATGGATTTGGCTAATCTAGACCTCTTACACAAGTGGGGTCACAAAATACTTTTCCTTTGTGTTTGGCTTATTTCAATTTAGCATAATGTTTTCAAGGTTCATTCAAGTTGTAGCATATATCAGAACTTCATTCTTTTTGAAGGCTGAATAATACAATGTGGAACAAATGTAGGTTTGGTTTTTCATATGGCAAATAATGCAGCAATTAATAAATAATAAACAAGAATAAACTGTTTCACGTACTAACAATTGTAACTTACTTTTCACCCATCCTGTATACTGTATGTCTATAGCACATTTTGTTTATTCATTCATCCGTTGGTAGAGACTTGGGTTGTTTTCACCTTTTGACTATTGTAAATAATGCTGCTACGAACAATGGGGGACAAGTATCTGAGGTCTTGTTTTTAAATCTTTTGGGTATTTACCTATGAGTGAAATTGATGGCGTATGATAATTCTATGCTTGCATTTTGAGGGAACTGCCAAACTGTTACACTATTTTCTACAGCAGTTGCAATATTTTACATTCCCCTCAGCCATGCACAGGGATGGGGTGAGGTCTAATTTCTCCACACCCTTGTCAGCACTTGGGTGTGACACTGTGGTTTTGATTTGCATTTTCCTAGGGAGTAATGAAGGTATTTTTTTATGTGCTTCTTAGCTATTTGTGTACCTTCAGAGAAATCTCTAAAATGTTTTAAGATTTGCCCATTTTAAAATTTGTTGTTTTTTTCTGTTGTTGAGTTGTAGGAGTTGTAAGCAAATAAATATACATCTGATCTTTGTGTATTGATTTGGCATTCTGATATTAAATATCTATTAGATATATAATTTACAAATATTTTCTCCTACTTTGTGGCTGATAAGGATTGCTGGCCACCACCAGAAGCTGGGAACAGCCTGGGAAAGATTCTACCCAGAGTTGCGGAAGGAGCATGGCCCGGCTGACTAACACCTTGACTTACAACCCACAGCCCCCACAACTACGAGAGAATAAATTTCTGTCATGTTAAGCCACCTGTTACCTTTTACCACAGTCCTGGAAAATTAACACATGCTCCGATACCTTTTATTTTTTCATGCCCAATTGTTCTGACTGGAATTAACATTGACCCTTTTCCAACTCTTCCAACAAACTGAAGAGGAAAGAACACTTCCTAACCCATGCTATGAGCTAGCATTATTCTTATACCAAAGCCAGACACAGACCCAAGAAAACTATGGACAAATACTCCTGCTGAATACTTATGCAAAATCCTCAATCAAATACTAGCAGTCTGAATTTAGGAGCATATTAAAGGATTATAGACCATGACTAAGTGGAATTTATGCTAGGAATGCATGGGTAGTTAAAACATATGAAAATCAATCAAAGTAATATACCACATTCATAGAAAGAAGAGAACAAAAACTCATAATCATCTCAATTGATGCAGAAAAAAGGCATTTGACAAAATTCAACAACACTCCCTAATCAAAACATTCAATAAGCCAAGAAGATTAAAAAAATTTTACTCAACATGACAAAAGCCATAATGAAAACATCCAACTAACAATACTCAATGGAGAGAGACTGAAAGCTTTTCCCCTAAGGTCAGGAAGAAGACAAGGATGCCTGCTTTTGCAGCCTCTATTCTACACGGTAGAGTTTCTACTTGTTTTTGATGTTTCTGCAGAGGAATGGAGTATCAGAGCTGTCTACTATTATTTTGCTGAAGTTACTTCCAAACTCAAGAATTTTTATATTATCATCATAGGTAAACTAGTACTTAAAATTCACATATATGCAAGTAAGAGTACTGAAAAATAAAATTTACTATTATTTAACAAATTATATCAAAATGACTTACATACCATTCATTGCTTTAGTTCTAAGATGTTCTCATTTACTTAAAACTGCACATTAGTCATTAACTATACTGACTTTCTCTGAAATAAGTGTATTTAGATCATTCCGTCAGACACTAGAGTTACATAAAAGAGGGGTGAGAGATTTATAACTAATTGTTGATGAAACTTTATCATCAAAGATGACCTTTTCTAAGTATCAAAAGCAAGTGCTACCATTTGCCCTGTACTTGTGACACAAAAATGCTCTATGACCAAAAGTACTGAAGTGCTCATCTGACTACATTTCCAGTGATCACATTACTGGATTATTCTGTCTATACGGATATAAAGGAATGTACATGTTAGAGGGGAATATTTTATCTCTACTGCTAAATTCTTCGAGGAGGAAATTTTTCTAAGTATATTACCAACCTTTCTTTTAGTCCCTCTGTTTGCTCTGCTCTAGGAAGGGGAGTGATTTGATCAGTGCATCTGGGAAAGCACAGTCTTGTCCTTCTTTTTCTTGGAAAGAAGCCGCCCGCAGGGAAAAGCCAGCTCTGCCCCTTTTCCAGGAGCAGCTTCTTTCTCCCTTCGGAAAAAGGGCCTGTCCAACGCTGCCTACATCTAGATACGCACTGATTCTGGGGCTTTGTGAGCAAGCCCTTTTGGCTCATACTAAACTATGTTCTCCAACTTGTCTTTTATAAAAAAATAAAGTTTTTTTTTTGATTACCACCCAAAGTCAAACCTCCTTCTGTTACCATATATTTCATCCACTTCACCCTTTACTACCACAATATAACACACAGATGATTATTATAGAATTGTACACATGAAACCCAAATAATTTTATTAACCAATGTCACCCCAATATATTTAATTAAAAAACACAGGGGATATTTTTGACCTTCACATTCTTTGTTTTATTTTTCAGTTTGCTTAGAACATAGCCAGGGGACAGCAAAGTCATGTTACTGTGTCATGTGCTCCTCCAATCTTGAAAGTTCGATATCCTTACTGAACTCTCCGTCGTCAAAAAGCTTTGACCCCATGGTAAATAAAATCGCGAAATCCAACAAATTCCACCATGAGCTTTCAGAATCTCTAATCAAGCCCCTATGTTTTTCTCCAATGAAAAGAATTGAAGATACTTTGCAATTTCAGAAAGTCGTTGTTTTAAAGAACACCTTAGGCTATTAGGCTATCATTTTTATCTTTCTAAGCTTACTGTTGAACCTGATGCTGCACACTGAGGAAGAAAACTTGAATCCTTTTACTGAGAAAAGGTGGACAAACTCTTCTATGTAAGAAAATAGGTAGATCTTGAAAGTTCACTTGATATGTGGCCAACTCCTGAAGAAATAAACTTTTACACAATCTGTTACAGTAGGCAGGCAAATAACTCATTATGCACATATGACATTTCTGAGTACACTTACCTCTGCTGTGTGCTTTGCCGAATTCCCCACAATGACAATGACCTTTCCTTTGAAGCTCTGGAGCATGGCGGTAGAAGGGCCCTGGGTAAGCTCCCCTTCTGCAGTGAATGCAGCACTGAATGGAATGTTGATGCTTCCTGAAATGTGACCCCGAATAAAACTGAGAAAGAAAGTTTAAGGAAAGCATTTATTTGTGTGCAGACTTGACTGTGAGAGAGAGGTAATTGGTTCCCAGAAGATAATGCTGTTAAAATCAAACACAAACAGAGACCAGACTTGAAAATTCCCTCAGCATATAAAACTGGTTTAGTCATACAAGTAAAGGTTAATTTAGCTTATTTTCCAAGACAAATGAGGCTAACTTGACCTGGGTCACTTCTTGCTTATGTCGCTGAAAAACGTAAGTGAAACTTAAATTGTTCCTCTAAATTGATATGAGGTAATCACTAACTAATTCCCTTCCCTAAGAAAATTCCAATATTGTGACCAATAAGCAGTCACTGCCTCCACACTGGATAAGCTGCTTTATAACAGTATGCCTCGGGATATTATTGGATGTTTTGGTTTGAGAGCTCTCGGTTTGCAAACTGTCTTTTTGGTGTGTGCACAATAAACTTACTAATTATTACTTTGGTCATTCATTGGTTTTATTTCTGAACTTCTGACAGTTCTGAACATCTTCCATGCTCACACGATTATTTTATATAAATGAAATAAGGCACCTATAAGCAAAAAAAAATTAAACATGAAATTGTAATGGAAGACGACTGGCCAAAGATATAAAGCACTTCCTGATTAAGGGAAGCTCTGTGAAAGTGGCAGGAGGCGCAAATCAATGCCAGTCACATGGGCTGCATAATCATCGTGCCTTTAAGCTCATCACCACTATGATTACTTTAAAGCTCTGAAAGTAACATAGCCAAGCAGATATTCTGAGATGGAATTTGATACTGCAAAAGCCTATCTACTCTGGCCAAGCCATTACTAAATGAGGCTCTATTTAGAATCGTTAAAAGTCGTCAGCACTGGCTGGAAACACTTCTGTTGTTGGTTTATTTCTCAAGTAAACTTACCTGACATTTCCACTCTTTTCAATGTTATGGTTTCTAACGGGAGTGATGCTTATTATATTTGTACTTTAGAAGGATTCTCATGGTTTCACTGACTATAACTTCTAGTTTTGGAATGAAAAGCATATATTAGCTTAAAATATTTAGAAATATCTTAAGATCTTAAATACACATGCACACGCACACACACATATACCATCCTGCATAATTAAAAAGTACAATTAAAAAGAGTATAGTTAAAAAGATGCTTATTCATAAGAGTCTATAAAGGAAGGCATTTTTGAATTTTATTTTTCATCAAATAACTATTCAAATAAACAAAATAACACCTGTAAAAACTGGTCTAAAGGAGATATATGTGATGCTTTGATAGGATATGTATCCATTTGGGGAGGACATAGAAGGTTTTCACTAAGAAAGTAAGTGATGGCTGAGTTAAAATTTGAAGAACCAATAACAGTTAATTAGGTAAAGGGATGGAATGGAGACAGGAGAAATATGAGGCTCCTATTCTCATGAATAATGGTACAATTTGACCACATACTTTATTCCTAAAATTTTTTAGTCAGCAGCTTCTTACTCATTTTTTCTTTAAAGAAAAGCATTTGGTATTAATAAAAGACTATAAAAAGTTCTGAAAATGAAAAGAGAGAGGATGAGAATTAGCATTTCAGTGTACACTGTTTAGTTAGAGTCTTCTAGAATGGATGCAATTTATGATCATGGGCAGAGTATCCTTGGATTTCATCAGCACTAGTTTCTCAATATTTACAATTATTCATTATTCTCAACTGCAGTTCCCATGACCAGTAATGACTGTTCTCAGCATATAATTACTCTGGCAGTACTTTTATTTCAGTAAGAACACACCTTACAATGAAAATTTTTGATACCACAAAGATCCTAACAACTCAAATATTTTCAGCAAATGTATATGTATCTGCCCATCTGACTCTGGTGCCAGAGGATTTCTGTTTATCAAACAGCCCTTATCGACTGTGAACATTTTTTTTTAGTGTTTTTACAATAGCAAAAGAAATAAAAACTGATCTTGGTCAAATACTATAGCAGACATGTTTGGTTTCCACCCCCTGCTTTCTCGCCAAAAGGGGCTCGACTGCTGACCTGATGAAAGGGTGAGTCTCGGCTGTCAAGTTCGTATCAGATGGTCCTGCCACAATCATGAGTGACAGCACGGTAGGGAGGGAGAGGGTGAAGGGATACCTGATGTAGGCTGAGCCAATCAGGTTCTCTCTTTAATCAGAAATGAAGATAAAATATAATGCTCAGACTATATTATGCTTGATAAGCTAAAGTAACATTTGAGTGTCTTCTATATACGATTTGTTCAGCCACATATTAGAAATTTGGTGACTATGGAATAAAAGTAGCTATAAAAACATAAAGGCATCTAGTTATTATAGCAGTCATTGGGCCAGGTGTTTGAACAGAGCTGTTTAGTACCCTAAGAGCACTCTGTGATATATGCTAGTAAGCATTTTCCTCTGGTAACTGGTGACCTTACCCTGTTGCAATGAGCTGTTCCCCAGCCCCCAAACATACTACTCAACTCAAAATTCCATTTGGCAGGTATTACCAAAAGCATTCAAGTGTGTGCTTGTAATAAAGATAATTTTTTCACATTAAACAAAACCAGGTGGCCCAATGTACAGATAGATCAGAAAAAGTACTTTAAAATTTTTTTGTGACAAAAGTTGGATTATTAGAACAGTTAAGGATGATGTGCATTGTTTTCTAGGTGTCTGAAATATGAAGACTTTCCTGTAGTTCTAAGTCAGTCTCCATAACAATACTTCCAGTACATACACCATAGTTTAATCAAGCAGACAGAATAAATAGCAGTTCTAAGAATAACATAGGTATATTGTATAGGCAAATCACATAGGTAAATGTTCATATTCTAGAAAGCTTCTTTACAAAAAGATTTTAAAATTCCCGTCCCAGCCATGCACATGCAGAGCCCTGGTGATTCACTGCATGTGTCCTCCTCACCCCCCTTGTACACCCAGGCAGTTGGTGTTTTCAGTCTGAAAAGTCCTCTCTCTCTTCATTGCTCAGGTAGCTTCTACTCGTCTTTCAAGACCCATCTCAGGCAGCACCTGGCTTAGGTGGCCATCCTTACATTCCCATGGCCTTCTGGGTATGCCTCAGATACAGACCATTTTGCACTTTATGATAATTATCTATTTAATGTCTGTCTTAGTCACAAGACTGTGAGCTCTTGGTGGGCAGGGGTTTTGATGTAATTGTTTCTTCATGGGCAAAGCAGGTCCTCAAATAGGAATAACTGGCTGATCAAATGAGACTGTACGGCACTCAGGACCTGGGTCTCAGAGCAAATGGGAGCTCTTCAACAGTAAATCGACTGCTCACAGCTAACTATTAATCCAGACAGAGGAGACATTCCTCAGCAGTGGCTGCCATATATGCCCACATTATTCCAGATCCATTCAGATAAGGGGATAAATATAACGAGGTAGAAAGTTTAATTCTGGTGGTTTGAACCTAGAGACAAATGGGATGAGAAAAAAACAAACCTTATGGAACCTCCTTTATTATCTATCCTGCTCTGCATACAAGTATCTCAGATATGCTGAAGAAATTTTTAAAAATTAATTCTTCAGGATACAGAAACAAGAACAATACTAGCATTCCTAAGGATGAAACACATGGTATAATAATGAAAGCAACTGAGTTTGTGTGTTTTTCATATAAAAATATTTAGGCCTGAGATGGTCTTTCCTATAACTTCCAACATAAAAAAGAAGGTAGGAGTTTTGCAAATAAAGCTGCAAAAACAGCCCTGACTTCAAGCAAATGAGAGTGACATTCCCTCAAAGTATTCGTTTACAGATAAGGCCAGTGAGACCGCTCGTTTACAAGACTAACACTGCTCTGACTATGAACTCCTAGAAATCTGAAGCTCGAAATATTTAGACCTATTCAAGAAAACAACAGTTTGGCTGTGTATTACCTTTGCAACTACCAATATTACTTATGGGATTTATGCTACCGGATGGGAAATGTTTTCTACTCCTCTTTAAAATACATAATTACATATTGTTTGTTCTGAAATCCCAGTAATGTACCAAAGCACAAACACAACTGACACAACAAACATAACCTAGGTGACTTAATGTTACCTAGATTAACATTTCATATTTTTTTCTTATAAAAACAAAAATATGATTTCAACAAAAACATTGCTGCTTCACCTCTTTGATATAAGCTGTTCATCTCTAATATTGAGAATTAAGATTATCCACTAGATAACTCTATGGTTCATTATCCTAAATTTGGGATTATTCCTTACTGTCGGGGCTGAAGCCTGTCATGCCCTCCGGCTTTCCTTTTCTGTGCTCCCCGCCCTCACAGGCGCCCACCAAGGTTAGTGCTACTTTCCTCAGAGTGTTGAAATGCACCTCTTCACCTGCAATCACAAAAACTAATAATATATTAAAATATTACCCCTTGCAGGGTATTTGTATTTTAACTGAGAATATGTATATTACAAGCTCAATGACTGAAGCTTTGACAGAATTTCAGGTGATGGGGCTTAGGACATGTTATCCTCAAATAGAGCATCTTGGCTTACTGAATATTTTAAACCACAGGAATTTGAGAAATTACATGTGCAGAAAGGACTGTCTGATCTTCCCCTGAATCAGGTCATAAAACCTGCAGCTGAGAAGTGCCCTCCCCATACCAGAGGATAGGAACATTCTTAGCACAAAGATAGAGGGATCGTGAGAGAACTTGAATGCACAGGCCTTGCAAGTTTCCCCTGGTTTAACCACATGTAGCTCATGCCACTTTTGCCCTATCACATTTTCCCAGGACCATCCACTTTTTATTAAACCTGCATAAAAATGCTCAGATTTAAGCACTTCTTCAGGTCTTCATTTATTTATGAAAGTCCCCATGTTACATAAAACTTTTATTAGATACATTTGTATGCTTTGCTCTTGTTAACTTGTCTTCTGTTACAGGGGCCCCAGCCAAGAGCTTAGAAGAATGTAGGAGAAAGATTTTTCTTCCCTATATACAAAGGAAGGGTCAAGGGGGTAGACAGTAAGATTGTCCTTTAAGTTCATTGGTATACAGTAACTTATTTTGCTGAAGCATAAAATTGCCTTCAACCCCTTCATAAACAATCATCTCAATTATTTTACAGAGGTAAAAAAAGATGAGATGAAATTTAATTTTAGACTTTAATCTGAAAGCATAAATTAGAAAAGCAAAATTTTCACCCATATGAAAACTTTGTTAGATATCTGTTAGATACAGTTCTCCTGTTTAAAAATCTACAAAAGCAAAATAGACCTTTCCTTTGGTGTTACAGAGTTGCTACTCACCTCCCCCCCTGCCCCCCACTGTATAGAACTACATTTGGTTGTCAAGGGAGATATAAAATTCTTTTTAAAATGTTAGTATTCAATATCTATTCATTACTTAAACAGACAGGTAAAGTCACAAAAAAACCCAGAGTTTAATTGCAAATATTTACCGTGGTCAGAATTAAGAGATATTCTATAAAAATGATTCCTTTAAAAATACTATGAGGATTCCAACAGGCTTTAATTTGTTAAGTTTTAAAACACAAGCATCTTGGTGACAGTTTTGGAGAAAATTTAATAAAAAATATCTGAATGGATTAAATAGTATAAGTTGTCATTTTAGTAGGAAAAAATCTTTCTAATGCTTCATCTTGCACAGTATTCCATCTTCACTGTCCACACTTTAAGATGTTCAGTGTTCCTTGAACCCGTGACTGTGTCTGTATAAAGACAACTGTTGGTGGGTTGTTCACTTGGGACTAGGTACCCTATATATTCAGTACTGAAAGTCATAGCTGTTTGCAAGATATGAAGAAACGTGTACAGTTTTGAATCAATACATGTCTTGTTTAGTCATTATGCAGGAACCAAAGAGCTGCTTGCATAAAGCTGAGGAGCATGAGCTTGGATCTACCAACCACCAGTTATTTGGCCTTGGTCAAGTTGCTTAGTCTTTTTAAGCTTCAGTTTCTTTATCAGTTAAATAGAGATATTAACAGTATCTACATCTTAGGGCTAGCACCATGCTTGGCACATAGTGAGAGCTTAATGGTAGCTATTATTAGAAATTAGTTCCAGTAAGGCCTAACACTGCACCATATACATTTGCATTTTCAACAGGGTAATAAAAAGTCTTAAGTCAACAGCATAAATCCCTAATTGGGGATTTTCAGGAATTATCGATTATAGGTATCGCAGACTTAATGGCATGTTAGTAAATCATGGTATGGAGACTTCTGACCGAACCATACCATCTCCATGACTTGATTGTGTCTAACTTCATCTGTTTCTTCACTGGTCCGCTTGCTGGTCCAAAACAGCCAAGCATGTTCATACACCAGGGTCTTTGCTCTTGCACTTCCTCTGCCTAGAATGTTCCTCCCCATATCATTTATAGCCTGACTCTTTATATCATTCAGCTGTGCTAAAATATCACCTTTTCTCAGAGGCCTTCTCTGAATACTTTATAAAACTATCTTTCTCTGTTCCTTGCCATGCTTTATTTTTATATGTAGCACTTATTGCTATTAAAGATCATATGATCAATATATTTATTTATCTTTCCAATTAAAATATAATTTCCATGACTGCAAAGAATTTGTCATTTGTTCACAAATCCTCAAAATCTAGCACACTAATTCCAGGCTAGTACATACTAAGACAGGTATTCTGTATGTGTTCAATGAATGAATGTTAGGTTGGATAAATGCTTCTAGCTCTAAATTCTGATTCTCCTGACTTCTTGTAAATACTGTCTTGCATCTGGGTTTAAAGGAAGAAAGGCCTCAGAAGTCACTGGATCACTTACAGAGTGTAAAAGGGCTTACATGTTGCCAACGGTCTCTTTATGTTGTAACTTTGCGGGTACAGGTAAGAGAGCGTAGGGCACTGTGTTTGCCATCCTGCCTTTTTCCTTACATCTATGTTTTCTGGGTACTTTCTAAGTGCCACTCTGGTGCTATGGCTACAAAGATTTAAATGACACGAGCACTAGCCACACCTTCCTTCTCTTAACCAGAGGTTACTTGCTTGCTGGTGCATTTTTTGTACCACTCATTTGGCACTTAATACATATTATCTTTATTGTTCATTTATTTTCCAAATAAAATATTTTAATGTTCCATATTCTTAATACTAAAAGCAATCTAGTGAGTAGAACTATATATACCTTCTCCTTAAAAATATCCATAGCACTATAGAGAGTAAATTGATTGGTTGCTATTAATGATGATATCTAAAAAATCAAATATTACATTCTAACACATTAATTTGAAGCAATAAATTTATGAATCTCTTCATTACTATGCACAACTTTCTACCTGCCTTTAACTCCTTGAGAACAGACTTTAAGATTAATGGAGTAAGAAAGACATGTTTACTTATTTCCTCATAATATGATCAAATGCAACAAAAGAGATTATGAAATGTCCGTGAGTTTTCCAGCCTTGGAAGGCCATAGGTAGGCAATTTAGATACCTCAGTCAGAGGGGATCTTACAAACCACCGCTCTCCATTCTTCCCTGTGTTCTTGATACTAGAAGAGACCCAGTGACAACTAATGACTCTTGGAAAAGAGTTTAAGCTTGTGGATTCTTTCAAAGCACTAAAATTGATACACAGGTACCAACATTTGGTATTTAGAGGTGGAAAAAAGTACCAGTAGATAAGCGGTAAAATGAGAGGATGCAAGAGAGAAAAAGTCAGGAATGCTGTCAGTATAAATGGCGCACCTTTAAGAATATCTTGGTTTTAAAGCAGGCTTTCAAAAGGGGATTTAAAAAATTTCCCAAGTTGGATCCTTTGGGAGGATCATGAAAGGTAGGTGACTTTATTTTCTTTTCTTCTTTACCTTCGACCAGTCCCTACCCCACCACCCGCCACCAAGTGGCACAGAGCAATACTGATTTTCTCCATTTAGCTTGCAACTGTAGACAGTAAAACGACCAACCCAGGCCTCTGCCTAGTTACAACTCTGAGTCAAGTGTTGTGGGATGACACAAAGGCACTCCTTCGTTAGGTGATTCATCCACACTCATCAGAGAACAACTTTCAGGCTAGCAGAAAATAAGGAGAAAATAAGGACAGTATCAATTAAAAAAAATTAGACTATGAGGTTTGGAAAACCTTGGACTAAATGTTACTCCCATATTGTGTGTATTTTTAAATTTCAAAAAGATAATTATTTGAAAGAAAATATCACAAGAATGATATATGTACAAACTATTTTAATTATTTTGTAATAGTTTCTAAAGTTAAAATAAGGTACTACACTATAATGCTATGCTCTTTGATGGTTTTGTTAGAGGCTATGGCTAAAGTTCAATCAAAAGAAACATAAGTTGGAAAGTTAAAAGCTGAAAGTATTTTAAGCCCTTGAAGGTAACAGATAAGAACCTCAAGACCGGGGGTCCCTGACCAGGCAACTGGAATTCAATGCTTCTTTTGGGAGTCAGTCCACTCACCTTCTCTGCTAAGGAACTTCCAGTATCCCTGAAGCTCTAGCAACCAGGGACACGAACATGGATACCCTTTCCAAACTCAGGGGTCTCACAGTTTAAGTAACTTTTCACAATAAGATGGGGATATGTCATTTGAATTAGTGGACTCTCAAATTTATTGTCAGTAATCGAAGATTCTATGGGTTGCTTCAGGAATTCTGTAAACGTATGGCTTGAATTTCATTTCAAAAATTGTGATTAAAATATGCACATGAAAATTATATTTCAATTTTAGCATATAAAACCATCAATCTGCTAACCCTTATTTACATATAATTCTCATTTGTAGTTAGTAAAAACTATACATGTTAACTTATGGAGAAAATTAATTATAAAACATCTTCCTTTATATTTTATATATTGAGTTTCAAAGAAAAACTTTATTTTATTTAAAATATCTTGCTTCTCTTAACCAGAGATTACTTAAAACAGAGATTATTTAACAAACTTTGAAAAATCTAACAGATGATAAAAATATAAGGACAAAGATTGAACTGTTACTCTTTTGTACTTATTTATACTTCAATGCCAAGCAAAATTGCCAGAAATTATGGTTCATTTAATGTCAGTGGAAAATACTTTAACATATTCTCCATAAGCTGCTGATATTTTGAAAATTATAATAAGTACAAGTTTAATGTTGAGATCTGGCAAACTCTCTAGCCTAAGAGGAAGACCAGGTAAATACTCCTCATCTTTGCAAAAATTTTATCTAGAACAGGAAGGATTCAAATGCCCCAAGAACAGCAATATACACCAGAGAAATACGAAAACCAAGAAAATATCCCAACATTCTGGTTTTGTTTGGAAAACATTTTAAGGTCTCTGGTATGTAACATTATCTTATGAAACATTATGCAAGTCTATTTGGGAACCCAGTATGAGCGTTACTTAGCTGTTTGAATTCAGAGGAATCCCAGATATGTTCATTGTTTTTAACCACATGCCCTTTAAAGAAGGCAGCACCACCCACTACACCGCATGTGTAAAGGATACTCTTCACCATTCCGGATGTCCACTACCAGGAGCTTTGGTTTACTGGACTTCGTCTTCTTGGTGGGTGTTTTGAAGTGGCCCGTCACTGTGAGCTCACACAAATCAATCAGGTCCTCTGCTGAAATCCGGGGTGAAACTTCTGACTTTAGGTCATTTAATGGGATGGCTTCTCTTGACTGAAAGAAATGCACAAATAACATAAATATTGAGAATAATACAAAGAGACAAACTAGAGCTAGTATAAAATATCTGAAGATCAATCACTACAGTTATGTGGGAGAACAGGAAACCATCTCATAGTCCACTGTGTGACTGTATTCCTTACTGCTGGGGTTTACTTTTTCATTAGTCACACATACAAGCTCATGGTTCAAATGAGATAGAAACAGATGAGAAACATTTTTACTTATGAAAGTACTGTGTATCTTTAAAAGCTGCGCTTTTAAGCACATTCACTTTTCTTTAACTATAATTATAGTTGTTATGAATCACATTAATTACAAGCTCTGATAATATGAGAAATTGCACTATAATGTAACTCAGTATTCATACTAATTAAAGACAGTAGTTCTAATATATGCATTCAACTTTTATAACCTAATTTATATTACATATAAATGGTTGACTGTAAATTAGATTGTCAGAAATGAGTAAAGAGCAACATAATACTTTCTTGGATAGTAAACCAAATTGACAGCTGTGGACGAAAAAGGAGCCACACACTAAACCTGACAAGCTCAGGGGAGCCTGCATGGCAGCCTCACAAGCTCAGAGACCTCAAGTAACCACACAGGATTGATTGTGTGAACATAAACATTCCTAACTAAAAGCAAGTCATGGCAGGTAGGCATGTCCTAGGCTGGTATCTTCCTTGACAAAGGTCAACCTTTACCTTAACTGAACCTGTCTATTGTCTTTTTGCATCTATGATAACACATCCTTGAAATACCTGGGTAATCCACTTTTTTCCAGACCTTTCAGAGCACAACCTCCCACCAGATCATGGAACCCCTCGTTGTTAACTTGTTCTCCAGCATACCACTTGTATGTGCTCTAAATATTGTTAACTGTCCTATACCCTCCAATGTAAAAGAAATATGTGTCTCTCTGTTTTTATTCTATACCCACGCAGAGATTTCTCTGCTTTGCTTTCTCCTGTCTCCCTAATTGACAACCACCAATAAATTTCATGTAACCTTCATATGCCTCCTCCTTTGATTCCAATGTATAAACTAAGGTGCAAAACTGTCAGTCTCTGGAGCATTTTCTCAATCTGTTGAGATTTTGCTTCCTGGCAATTGCTGTCAATTTGTCTCAAATAAACTTATAAAAATTCTTTAGCAGGAGTCCCAAAGAAGCTGAACCCAAGGAAATCATAATTATATTACCAAGATTAAAGATAAGCAGATAATCTTAAAAGCAGCACGAGAAAAAGAGAGAGTTACCTACAAAGGAGGTCCCATAAGATATCAGGTGATTTCTTGAAAGAAACCTTACAGGCAAGAAGGGGCTGGAAAGAAGTATTCAAAGTCATGAAACATAAGGACCTACATCCAAGATTCCTCTATTTAGCAAAGCCATCATTTAGAATGAAAGGGCAGATAAAGTGCTTCCCAGATAAGGTCAAGTTAAAGAAACTCAATCATCACCAAGCCCTTATTACATGAAATGTTAAAGGGACTTAGATCTAAGAAAAAGAAGACAAAAAATATGAACAGTAAAATGACAATAAACTCACAACTATCAACAACTGAATCTAAAAAATAAAAACAAACTAAGCGAACAACTAGAACAGGGACAGAACCACAGAAACGGAGATCACATGGAGGGTTATCAGTGGGGAGGGGGAGGGAGGAGAATGGGGGAAAAGGTACAGGAAATAAGAAGCATAATTTGTAGGTACAAAATAGACAGGGTGAGGTTAAGAATAGCATGGGAAATGGAGAAGCCAAAGAATTTACATGTACAACCTATGGACATGAACTAAGTGGGGGGTGTGGGTAGGTGGGTGCAGGAAGGAGGGGGGGAATGGGACAACTGTAATAGCATAATCAATAAAATATATTTTAAAAAGGAAAAAATAAAAATACAGAATGTAGTTTTTCTTTTATTACACAGTTTTATATGCAATTTTACTACTCACTGTATAATTTCCACATAGAGGCATAAAAATAACACTTCCTCTGTACAACTTTTTTCTCACTTAGTATCATGGGTATTGGGATTGGCCTGTGTATAATTTCAAATATGGAACTTTGTTTATGGACAATGTAGAAGAATTTAGGACAATTATATAATGACTCTGAAAACATCTATTAATTATCAATTCTGTCCAAGAACCTTCATATACACAGCATAAGCATAGATATCCAAGTACTAGAAATCAGTTTGAGAACTTATTAGCAGTTTTACTGAAAAAAGCCATCTTTCAGCAGACTGGACTCTCTGAATGGCTATGTAAATGTATTAGTGATAATATTAAGCAAGCAAGCACATTTTGGTAACAAGAAATGCATTTTGCTGTGTTCATTAAACTACTGGGTGAATGACTCTGCCATGTCTGCTAAGAGTCTGAAATTGTAGACTTTTCTTTAAATTTATTTTATTTTATTCAGTACAGTTTCTATCCTTTATTCCCATTCCAGCCCACCCCACCCATTCCTCCCCTCCTCCCTCCCATTTCCAACCCCTAGTTTTGTCCATGTGTCCTCTATATTTGTTCCTGTAAACCCTTCCCTTCTCCCCTGAAATTCCCTCCCCTCTCCCCTCTGGGCCCTGACAGCCTGTCCTCTATTTCAGTGTCTTTTGTTATATTTTACTTGTTTCTTTGTTTCGTTGTCTAGGTTCCTGTTAAAGGCAAGATCATATGGTATTTGTCTTTCAATGCCTGGCTTATTTTGCTTAGCATAATGCTTTCCAGCTCCATCCATGCTGTTGCAAAGGGTATGAGCTCCTTCTTTCTTTCAGCTGTGTAGTATTCCATTGTGTAAATGTACCATAGTTTTTTGATCCATTCATTTACTGATGGGCACCTAGGTTGCTTCCAGCACTTAGCTATTGTAAATTGTGCTGCTATGAACATTGGGGTGCATAGGTTCTTTTAATGAGAGTGTACCTGTTTACCTTTATGTTGTATATGCAACCAGCAACCTTAAGGGCATAACTGTATACACTTACGCTTCATGTATAAAGCCTCCTAAATAACTAAAGAGGCATTTTTAACATGTGAATACAGGGTTGGCACCCAGAACATTTTTCATATTTTCTGTCATGAATCCAGGAACTAATTTCAACCTAGTTACCCAAGACAGAAATCTAGAACATCACTGACTCATTCTTCCTTATTCCTCATTCCCATCTATCTTAGCCCTCAATTCCACCATAATATCTCTTGAATCTATTCCAATTCATAGTCCTGTCTCACTTCATTGTCCCTTGCATGGGCTATAGAAGTTGTCACCTCTCTCTCCATTCCTTTTTTCTCAGCTTCCCTCTTTACCTAAAGTCATTCCTTCTAATCCATCTTCCAAATGCCATTTGCATCAAAAAGAAAAATCTCATCACGTAACTTTTATAATTAAAAACACTGAATGGTTCCTAGACAATGAGAGAATTAAATCCAAACTCCTTAGTATAGCACATAAATCCCATTATAAAGTCATCCCTGTGTGTAGTAGGCAGGAGACCACAGGCTCTAGGCTTTGAAGTCAGATACCGGGACCCAAATTTTGGCCACCCAGTTATCAGTATGTGACTTTGGGTATGATATTTAACCTCTCCTAGAATTTCTTCATCTCCACGAAGTATTTTAGAATGATGTCTCACATACTGTGTTACCTGTTTTCTCCCCTTCACCACCTTGCATTTTATGCTTTGGTGTCAGCAGACTATTTGCTTTTTCATACCACCATAGCTTTGCACATACTGTTTCCTCTGCTTAGATGCCACCTTTGTCCATCTAATGAAGAGTAATGCTTACTCTTCAGGTGTCAGCTGAAACACTACTATCTTTGTGACGAGAGCCTTTATTTTTAACTCCTCACAGATTTAGTTTCTCTTCTGTGTCCCCACAGGTATCTGGTATACACAGTTATTATAACAGGATTATTCACTTCCCATTATTCTGACAACTCCTCAAGGACAAGTAAAATGGCTTTTACACCTCTTTCCTCCCCAGAACCCAGTATATTACCAGACACAAAAAGGTATTAAAATACTTGTTGACTATAAATGAATAATATTTATAAATCTTCTATTACTTTTCCTGAGTAATATTGTGCTATGGGGTGTGCAATTTCCATGTCTTTTCATATTTTTATCTGTAAAGCTAGTATAAGGTATGACACAAAGAAATTCAATAGCTATTTTGAATGAATGAATAAAATGAAAACACCAAATGAGTAAATGAAACAGGATTAAATAATGTTACAGAGCAAAATCTATGCTTATGTCTGGATTATCAGATGAAGTCTCCAGGGATGGCAAATCATCAGATGAGCTCTAGCCTCTGTGCACTGTGGTGGCTAATCGAGAGCACGGAAACCTGTCCCTACGTCAGTCATCTCTCCCAGCCGTCTTCCCTTTCCTTACCTGAAAAACTGAAGATGATAGTTGCTATTATATGAAGTTTGCAAAATATACTCTAATTAATTGAATGAAGTTAGGTGGATATTAAATATTTTTAATTCTTAGGAAAACAGGCAAAATAATTTAATGATAATAAACACATTAATAAAGAAAAAGAAGTCAAATACTAATGTTGATGTTTCCAGAAAATCAATGAAGCTAGAAAATCTGTATATGAACTGTATGTGTGCATGATCAGAAATAAGAAAAATATAAACAAATATATTTTTATATTTTTTCTTTTTTTGAATGTCACCACAGGTAACTTAAATTTTTTACAATTTATTTTTTATTTTTATTGTTGTTCAAGTACAGCTGTATATTCCTTTTCTTTCTCATTTCTAATTATATGTAAATGAGAAAAATATAAGCATGTAAAATGTTTGAAAAATAACACAATACTATATACAATGCTACATTATTCAATTATTAAAATATTGACTCTATTATTCCCAAATGAAAAAAACCCCTGCACATGCCTGTATATCAATAGGCCTAATTGAGCTGAAGAGAATATGTGTGTGGGGGGTGTGTGTATTCAAAAGTCATAGGAAATCAGAGTAGACAGTGAGTATAAGTACAATTTTTCAGTTTTTAAATGATTACTTTGAAAGAAGATGCCAAATACATTACCCGCCCCCAAACAATTTTATGCCATAAAGACTAGGGAATTTTTATGATTTAGTCACTTTTCTAAGGCAAAGAAAACACTGAAAAGTACCCCAGGCCATTTCATGAAGCTACCTTACCTAATATGTAAATCTGATAAAGAGGGCACAAAACACACACACACACACACACACACACACACACACACACACACACTTTCATCAATATTCTGTATGAGATTTAAAAAAAAAATCTCAAAAGTAGAAAACCAAATGCAGTAGCTATTTAAGAATAACACACAATGACAAAGTAGAGATCCCAGGAATGAAGGATGGTTTAACATTATGACAATTTAAAAAATGATTACTCACCTTTAATTAAAGGACACAAAGTACATAATCATCACTATAGGTGACATAAGGACATATATAAAAAACTTCACACTTATTCCCAACTTTAGAAATAGAAAAACTCGTGGTAAACACAAATCAGAAGGAAATTTAATTAGAATGATAAAAGATGTTCTCTAAGACAGATTTTCTTTAACTCAAATATTTGATATTCTACTTAATGATCAACCACAGAGGCAGACTTAGTAAAATGAAAATGCACAAATGTATTATAGGTATCAGCAATATTATTTATTATAGGTATGGCAGTTTCTATGGAGACAATAAGAAAAATAAACAAGGGGTATAAATATTGGAAAAAATAATTTTTTCTAGATGATACAATGACTTTCTAAGAAAAAGAAAAGTAATCAGGAAAATCTAATGAAACTGGTAAAAAATGGGATAGGATAAAGAAATGGCCTCAAATTTATGTAAAGAAATATTATTTATCTATTAAAATCATATTTTAGAAAAAACATTTCTTAATAGAAAAAATATTCAGAATATATTATCATGCAGAGAAAGACCTTAAAAATTATAAATTCACTATGACACCAGTTTGGGAATGTATATCAGAGTAAATCTCCCTCTCTCTCTCCATATGTGTGTATGTGTCTAGATGTATGAGTGTGTGTATATATATATACACACACACACAAATATATATAATATATATAAATAAATAAATACAAGGTCTTTCTGAAAAAAGCCCAGCCATTGTTAATATAACGAGAATGGTTTGCATGACATCAATGTCACCTGGTAGCCAAGGAGAGTGGGCTGGAATGTGCATGTGTGAACAATGATGACTTCACTGTACTAGTCAGTGGGGGTGGGAGAAACCATTAAGTGAGCATGTGTACTGTGTGGTCATCACATTCAAAATGACTGAGCCAGTAGAGCAACGAATCTGCATCAAACATTGTGTTAAGTTTGAACATTCCTTCACCGAAACTATTGAATGATTCAGAAGGTTGCAGCTATAGGCAGCTGATGATTGGCAGTGTCATCAAGACAATGCACCCACTCATGCATCACACTTTTTGGCGAAACATCAAATCACTCAAGTGACTCAGACCCTCTACAGTCTAGATTTGGTGGCCTGTGACTTCTGGCTTTTCCAAAAACTAAAATCACCTTTGAAAGGAAGAGATTTCAGACCATTGATGAGGTTCAGGAAAATATGAAGGGACAGCTGATGGTGATTGGGAGAACTGTGTGAGGTCCCAAGGTGCCTACTTTGAAGGGGACTGAGGCATCATTGTCCTATGTACAGTGTTTCTTATATCTTTTTCAATAAATGACTCTACTTTTCATATTACATGGCTGGATACCTTCTGCATAGACCTTGTATATTTTCATATATATATATATACACATATATATATAAAATGATAGAGATTGTATGAGTGGTGATCTATGAGTTATTGAATTAATTTGTTTTCTTAACACTTTTCTGTGTTTAAGTTTTATTCATTAAGTACAAGTTATTTTGTAAAATTTAAACACTTATAAAAATGTAAATTTTTTCAACTAGCATTATTATTATTATATAATTCTCTTAAACACTTCATAAACTATAAAGCTAATTTGTCTGAAGACAATTCTTATCAAATGTTTACAGCATTACAAAAAGGCTTTACCAATGAGTAGTCATGACTATGCGCAGTATTACAGGTAATCAGGCACATTATAGGTAAATGTGGCACTTAGGATAACATGTGGTGATGTTAAAGAAAAACAAATCACTAGTAGTCTTATATTCAGATAAAAATTAATAATTATAAAAAAGATATCAGTAAGTAGGGCAGGTTTTCACACACTCAAGTTTAAAAATGTGACATACAAATGTTAATATAGATGAGTGGATACAAATTTTGAGGTTTACTGAAATGTTTCATTGGTAAGTACTCTGCCTTTTGCATGAAGAAATATTTGAATAAACTGATGTTTTTCCTCTCTTCATCAAACATATGAAGAATTCAGAAAAAAGGTCCTATGAAGTACATGAAAAAATTTAATATAATTTTCCAAACTTTTACCAACATGAATGTAAAGTTATCATCATCACTACATAATTATATTTTTCCTAGTTTAACATAAAATAGTGAAACATGATTTAGTAGATTAACACCTAAGTGGTTGATATTTTTTAGCAACAATTTTGTTACTTTTAAGAGTAATATATTTTTATCCTGCATTCAGAAACAGCTCTATATATGATCATACATATAATGTACATGTATTAGCAGATTAAGAAACAAATAATAGGACTTCCGGCCAAGATGGAGGCATAGGTAGATGCACTGTGCCTCCTCGCACAACCAAGATAGGGACAACAATGATATAGAAACAAAATAACAACCAGAACTGACAGAAAATTGAAGTGTATGGAAGTCGGACACCCAAGGATTTAAAAACAGACACTTTCATCCAGACCGGTAGAAGGGGTGGAGTCCGGCCCAGTGAGGGACACGGAGTGGAGAGCTGAGCACCCGAGGTGGCGCGCAAGTCCGCAGCAGGCAGACCCTGGGCGCACAAGCAGCGGTGGCTGGTGGGCCCCGGCCAGGGGGTGGCGTCCGGCAGACCCAGCGAGGCGGCCAGTGTGAAGCAGGGCACTGCACGCAACTCAGGGTCCCAGCACCGGGAAATAGAGCTTTGGGTCACTGACTGAAAAGGAAGGTCCCGCGGGGTGCACAGGCCCACTCACAAGA
>CM052538.1:75659017-75872464 GCA_028533065.1 Trachops cirrhosus | reverse complement strand
AAGGGGGGGAATGTGGGTGGGAGAGGGTGTTCAGGGTGGAGGGGAACGAAGGGGGGATAATAGGACAACTGTAATAGCATAATCAATAAAATATATTAAAAAAAAGAAAGGGGAAAAACGAATAAACAAACAAAAAAAACAAATAACAGATACCCTTCCTTATGGATAAAAGCAGTTTTCATATAAAATGCTAGTGTGTAGTGTGTGTGTTTAGATGTAGGTGGGAGAGTGAGAGAAAAATCTTAAAAAATACTAGCCTCTCTAAGCCCTTTTGGAGACAAAGGATTCTAAAACATATTTTCAGTGGCTGGAAATAAATATCAATAATATAAATATAAAAGAATATAAATATAAATAATGGAAACATGCAGGTGACAGCACAAAGCCAGGTACATCAAACTTCTGAGGGTTTTTCTCAGGCACAGGGTGACCTCAGCATGCCTGCAGAACAGGTTCTTTGACTCAATTTATAATCTCTTCACTTTAAAAGCAAAGTAGGATTTGGTAATATCTACTTTGGAATTTAAAAACTTAAAATAAGGCAGCACGGATGTGAGATGCATTGCTATATATTTCCTACAGAGAGAGCTCTATCTGAGTTTTCGGCAAAACAATATTTTAAGGGTGGGAGGGAGTGGTAGGGGGAAAATGGAGAGAACTGTACTTGAACAACAATAAAAAAAGTTAAAAAAAAGCAAATATTTTAAAAAAGACTATTATATTTCACCAAATCATTATAATTGGAACACTAACTGGAATACAAAAAATAATCTTCTAAAGGAAAAGTGGAATGTGAATCAGAATGTATAAAATGCAAAAGTAGGCATGCTTATGCCCTGACTGGTTGTGGCTCAGTGGGTTGGGCATTGTATTGCAAACCAAAAGGTCGCCAGTTCAATTCCCAGTCAGGGTACATGCCTGGATTGCAGGCCAGGCCACCAGTTTAGGTGCATGAGAGAGGCAACTAATTGATGTTTATCTCACATATTGATGTTTCTCTTCCTCTCTTTCCCCCTCCCTTCTCCTCTCTCTAAAATAAATTAAAAAATTAATAAATAGATAAAATCTTTCAAAAAATTAGGCATGCTTATGAGGCAAGGAACATCACAGGGCTAACCATGAATTAAATAATGTATATTTTAACACAATCAATATACACTTTTTCTTGAGGACAACTTATAAAAGTAATCTCAAAGATTTTTTTCATGTGATATATGATGTTTCTAGGAGAGGGGCTGGATCAATATAAATATACAGATGACAACATAGAGCTGGGTACATCAATAGCTTAAATTTCTTATATATTTTTTGTATCTCCCAGAGAAGGAGCTAAAATGTTTGCTATATACAGTATAATGCACACAGTTATAACAGGAGGCTCAGTGATGTTGTCCCTATGTTGAGACAAAAAGGCTCTACTAATACGCTATGAAATAACAGAAGCCACCAACAAAATTCACGGGGGGGAGTCATGGCTAAAGGATCACATGTTTGGAATTATCAGCATAGAAATTACATGAGAGAGTAATGTAAGAAATTACATTATGTGAGAAATTACATGAGAGAGTAAAAAGTCATGAGGAAGAGTAAACAGTTTGAAGAAAAAGGAAAAAATGGCAGGAAGACATCCTAATTTTAGCAGGCACATACATATGGTCTTCTGAGGAAAATCTTATATTACATAAACTATTAACAAGACTTGAAAATACATAAAGTTGAGATTCTTTAGGGAAATATCTATCAATTCTTATTTTTCCACATGTCTACAATAAATAACTCTTCTTTCTTAGTGCCAGATATTTCAAGGTCATGTATGAGGAGAGACAGGCTTTTGCAAATGGCGCAGACAGATATTAACTACTATCTCATAGGAATATTAAAGAAAAACTACCTTCAAAAGCTATCAATCTACAAAGATATATTTATCCATATATTTAAAATAATGAATTGTTTCAGTGGCATGTCACTGTTTTTATGTCTACCTTGTTTTTAGAGAACATAGGAAGAGGCTGCTATTTCTGATGTAGAAATATAGCATCTAAAATGGAGTTTGAAATAAAACTGTCATGCTCTGGAAGCTGCATAATGTAGCTCTCACACTAGAGAGAGATTTTTCTCCCTCAAATAAAAGAGAGATAATGTACATGACTATGAAACAAAAGAACAGTGGAGATAGTTTTTTTCAGTGATCATGGATTTTAGGCAAGTTTTCACAGATGTGTCCCTGAAAAATTATGTGTAAGCAGAATTTCTGTAAGGAAAGTAGTGTTCCCTTTGATGTACAATAACATTTTGGAGATATTTCATTTCTCCAGACTTCAATTATGTCATGTATAAAAGGAAGGGGCAGGAGTAGGTATCTATGGCCTTATTTCTGATTGATTTTTGAACTGGTAACAGGTGCCCAAATTCTTGCTTACCTCCTGGGTTAGATAAGTTAGAAACCTGTACATATTCTTAACATCACCAGAGCAGTTTCTAGAAAAGAAATTCAGGAGTGATTCAAATTGTGGGGCTTAGCAAAGTGTTGTTCATAAAGCATGACATGCTTATATAAACTTAGATTAATAAGAACTCATGCATTTCAAGCCAAGTAACTGGGAAAATTTCACAGTTTAAACTGGCTGAAGTGAAGCACTTTGAAGAGATGGAGGTTACAGTAAGTGAATCACTCACATCAGTGATTTCTGGGTCAACAAGGGGTCAATGTGGCGATGTGTGTCGGGAGAGGTGGACAGTGCTACTGTGTATTAGTTTCTATAAGCTTCTGAGAATAGTTTTCAAAATAAAACCAGAACATGATACATTCCCTAGGCTGAGGTGAACAAGATTAAAAAGTTAAACAAGGCAGCAGTTCCTCTCCATAGAGCTGCTAAAGGTAGAATTAGTGTACCTTCCTTCAGGAATGTGATAGAGCCGCTATTCCACATTCAACGCTATGCTCAGCTTTCAACGGCGGCTGAGACTCAGAGTAGAGCCAGATGGTGGCTGAGAGGTCACAGTATTTTAGTCAGTACAACTGACACTTTCATCCCAAACTCTAACTTTCCAAGGTCTGGCCTTTACTGGGATGTGGGAGCTGGCTGCTTAACCACCCTTCTCTCTCAGTCTTACCCTTTTCCTTACACAATGAAGTGATAAGCGCTACCATGTCTGCTCAGGTGTTCCTTGTCACTTGGGAAACTCTCCCATAACTGCTGTCACTATATAACCAAAAAATGTCATATAATGACCAACATATTATCTGGCTGGAAGCTTCAGTGAATCCCTGTGGAAGAAAGTCTGGAGATCTTCTCCCTTTCCTCGTTACTGCTGAGCAAAGGACAAGGTAGTGAGTTCTTACGTGCTTGTGGTATTAACGGTTATTACTGTGATTAATATCTTGTGGAATACTCAGCTAATATCATGCATCAGCCAACCATTTTTATTTTAATATAATTCAGATGTTCCAAGTGAAGGGAAATTCAAAGTTTTAGCTGTGAAGATAGAAGACTATCTAGAATCTTGTAATAAAGGAAGGATGTCAATTGTTTTTATTATTTAATCATTTATTTTACTACACTACAAACCATCCCAGACAATTCTTATAAGAATATAAATACAGAAGTTTCAATGTCCATAATGTATTTAGCTGTATTTCAAACTTCTTTCATGTAAATGAAGAGATTCTTTTTTTTTTAATGAAATCAGAGAGCTTGTATGCACGCACAGCCCACCTAAAGGCAGGGACCCCCTAGCTGTACTTCACATTTATAGTACACAATACACATTACGGAATATGAACGGATAAATCTAGATAGATCTTTTCATAATGCTAAACTGGTTAGTACCATTTTTTCATATTTTCTCATTTAAAATAAAAGCATTTCAGGGATAAACTAATTTTCCACTTCATTTAAGATCTGACTAGAGTTGTAGATTCTGAAACATAAATTCGTCATGAATACAGAATTTTTTAAGAAAATCCAATAATTTTATGTACAATAATCTGTTAATTGTAATAGCAATTACAACTAATTTATCACTTATAATGCAATAGATAAATTACTGCAATATTTATCTTAGATAAATTCTATTTTAAAGTTGTTAAATTAAAAATGGTCTTCATATCCTCTTTTGGCTTACTATAATTTAATATGCAATTAAAAGGTAATCTAAGAAAAGAAAAACTATTTTATAAAGGAGTTAAAGGCAATATTTCTTGTGGTGAGGTAAGCTCTTAAATACTCCAGTGACTATAAAATGTACACACAGTCATGTTGAAATGACTACATGTACATTTCAACATGGTAAAATGTATTTCAACAATTACATACTCAAATTTTTTTTTATTCTTTGGCATTTCTGGCCATATTGTGCTCAAATGTTTGTTTTTATAGAAAAAATAAAATAGATATTGTTGCAAAACCAGATGATAAACTTATTGGTTAAAACACATAAGGCTACTTTAATTGAAATGATAATGCTATAATTGGTAAGAATACTATATATAATCAAGAATTAAACAAATGACAAATGAATATATAAAGCTACAAGTTGGTATAACCTTTCAAGAAAGGTAATTTAAAGTTAAATATTATTAGAAATAATTATCTCCTTTTGAATCAATCAAGATACAAAGAATTTCTTGCTGTTTTAAATTTAATACAAGTTATTTTTTAACTTTGGCTGGTAAATTTTCAGTAAGCTTTCATTGCTTTTCAAATCTAGCCAATTTTTTTCTAACTCCTTCCTAAAATGACAGGATTGCCCATTCTATGAATTCTTGTGGTATTTCCACCCAATGGTGAGCAAAGACCTTATATTTAACTCTGACTTAAACTAAAAGTCTGGCAGTTTCTGATAGGACTGATGCCCTCTGCAAAGGAAGCCTCGATATAGAGCTGATTCCAAAGCTGAAGCATAAGAAAAAGACAGAGCTCAGGAGTCAATAGTCATGGCTTATCGTAATTTCATACTTAATATTAGAACAATCTGTTGAAAAGGCAGTTCATAAAGCTCTTAAGAAATCAGAGTGTACTTTCACAACATGAGAATATTTATCTTTTAAGCTCTAAAACTGAAAAACATTACAAACAATCTAAGTGTAAAATAAAGCTGTCCATCATCACCACTGTTATATAACAGTTAAGGAGAAGTGGGTAAAGCAATTAAATAATAAAAAGATATAAATTGTATAAAATTGGAAAAGAGAAAAAGTTATCAATAATTTGCAGATGATATATAACTGGAAAATCTGAATCAACTGAAAAACTATTACAAACAATGAGAGAACAATAATGTGGCTGAGAAAGGACAATGATGAGTTTATGAAAACTCACAGTGTTTAGTGTGTACCAGCAGTGTTCTACATATGTTACCTAATTTAATCCTCTCAACACCACCATGAAGTATTCAATATTATTATCTCTATATTATGGACAACAAGGAAACCAATCACATAGGCGATGTGGCAGAGCTGAGATTCAAGAAATCACGTCTGTATACTTAATCATTATACCAAACTGCTTGTAAAGCCAACAATCTTTCTATACATTAAAAAACCTAGAAAATATAATAAAATAAGATATCCCAATAATAATAGCAATAGAAAGCTAAAATAGACATAATCCTAATAAGAAATATGCAGGAAAACTATATAATATCATAGAAGCACTTAAAAAAAAGAAGATATGAATGAGTAGAAAGACAAATTCTTTTTGGAAAAAATAAAACAGTATCATTTGTACATTTTCCCTACTTATACATATACCAAAATGATTTTTTTCCTCAGGGGAGGGAGAAAAAAGACATTCTACAATTCATGTAAAAACATAGTGCCAAATGTATTACATTATTTTAATAAACTCTTGGTACTGGATAGGAAATAAACTGAAACAGATGAATATAAATGGAAAAACTTAGAAATGAATATAAATACATGTGAGAATCTAATTTATCATAAAGGCTATTTAGAATCAATGGGAACCACTTAGTTCATTCAAGAAAACAAACATTTTATTAATCTTAAACTAATCCAAATATTTGATAATATAAAAGTTTAAAATCTATCAATTAAGTCTGTAGGACTCAACTACTCTTTGCTAAGTGTTTTTTTACTTAATTTCTGTAGGATTTCTGAACAATAATCTATAATTCATATTGATATATTTTAGAACGATTCCAGTTTAGCAAGGTTTTTATTTGCTTGTTTTGACTTTGGGGGAAACAAAGAAAGAAAGAAGCTTTAGCAATGATTCCCTGAAGACGTGAGAATGTTGCAGATAAAAGCTGTCTTTTCTTTTTTCATTGTACACCTTTCTTTGTTAAATCCTATCTTAGCACCTATATAGATCAGGTTAACAGACTGAATTTGTAGTCGTAGGTTTATTTCTCACATAACATGGCTTATTTATTTATTTTGCATATTTTCTAGGATACACTGGGAGAAGGGCGAGAATAAATAGCCTGTTTATACCCTGAGCTTGTGAAAGTCATTAGACTGACTGAATCCTGGCTGTAACAGCTAGTTCTGTTGTCACTAGCCTTTCTGTAGAACTGCGCCAGAATTCATTTCTCTTTAAATGCCATGGAATGTCATTGAGACACAAAATGACATCCCTGAACTTTGATGTTCATAAGGAAGATCTCAGTGTAAGACACCAAATATTCATTAGAAGTCAGAATTATCCTATCTGAGCCCATTGCTCTTCATGAAGAAAATGTATTCTAGAGACTTAACTGGTGAAAAAAAACATTGCTACTACAGGAGCTGTCTCAAATCAATAGTGAATTAAATCGGTCTGCAGAGGAATAAAAACTGTCAGCAACATAACCTTCCTAGCAACTGCAATGTGGATAGGTTAATGCTGTGTCAAAGTATCGAGTGATGTTTGTAGGGAGGTGTGAGCTGTCTCAGATCAGTTCATCTGCTAGATTGGGCCAATCCTAGTAGCATATTCTACCAAATATCATGACAATGGTTATTTTCAACAGAGATGACAGTAACGTTTATTTTGTTAAGTGTTTCCCATCAAGAACTCCATCCTCAACATCCTCCTGCCCAGAACTTCTAAATAGCTCTCTTTTCCTTCCCAGCACAATCCCTGCCCAAAAAAGAAATCTTACCCAATGTGTGGGAGGCAGTTAGGCAGACATGAGCAGTGCAAGGACAGCAGGCCAGGCACAGAAGGTCAGCAGGGTGGAGAGTCCCGGGTGTCTAGAAACGGGCAAAACTGGGAAAACAAGGAGCTTGCCCCCAGAGTAACCTTTTCTACCCTGAAGCATATAGCTGGTCATGTGGTTTGGACCCTCCCCTGACCTTCCCCCTCTGGCATGTTGCTAGTCATGCAAGTTAGACCCCTCTTAGAAGGGGAATGAAGAAGAGGGCCAGAAACAGTCTGTAAGCATTAAGGCCCCAGACAATGTAGTTCTGACCCACATCAAATACATCTAGGCCTCGGCTGCATTTCAGCTCAGGCACAGAAAGGCAGCAAAACCAGACAGACAACACCATGGCTGACATCAGGACCAGCTGCATTGACTAACAACTTATCAGTGGAGACCATGACCCTGAAAGGACACACCTTCACTGAGCCCCCCGGGCAAATATGCTCCAGACACAGGACCCAGTGTGCGCTCCCTCTCGGGAACATGCCCGGGTCTTTCCTGTGCCCCTTCTTCCTCTCTCACAGGGGCATTACCTTTCCCCTTCTTTCTCCTAAACTCCAAGGACCCCTTCCTTTGCCTCTGTAACTTGTTTCCTCAGCCCATTTCGTCTGCTGCTCACTTCCTCTACCTCAGTGACTTTCTAAATAAACTTTTATAGTTTGATTCTTGGCTCTGAATTCTTAGCTAGAACTCAAGTACCATGGTTGCTGAACCAAGGTCCGATCTGACTCCACTGGTATAACACCTGGTGCCATTCTCACTGGCAACAACACAACACTCTAGAAATCTTCGAATGCTCATTCATTCACATTTGTCTGGCTCTGGGCATTTTTTCTGTCCTTGTTTCACTTGCTTTTTATAGGGCACTGCTCCATTCAGAACAGACTTTTGCGCAAGTGAAATTTCCACAATAAAAAAAAATGGCATTTTCTAATTTGATGATTTAGGATGAGAGGATCCAGAGATTCCTGTAACTCAGAAAAAGAAAACATTTTTAATACGCAACTATGAAATTTAATTTCCCAGGATAACCTCACAAAAAATGGATAATAGTAAATGTTTAAAAATACACTGATATGATCTTTTAACATCTGAATATTTCAAGCATCACCCTGCTGCAGTTAAACAATTAGATTTTTTAAATGGGAAAAATATCAAAAGTCACTGAGGAAAAGCAATGATAAAACATGCATCACTGATTTATAGTTTCTTGACTGGAAATAGAGAATGACACTTCAGTTATTTTGGTAAACTTACTTATTTATTTATTTTTTATTTTTATTTTTATTTTTAATTGCTGTTCAAGTGCAGTTTTCTGTCTTTTACTCCCATCCCAGCCCACCCCCCAGCCCTCCCCACCTCCCTCCCATTTCTGCCCCGCCTAGTTTTTGTCCATGTGTCCTTTATACTTGTTCCGGTAAACCCTTCCCCTTTTCTCATTTCTTTTTAACTGTTGCATTCTACAAAGGATTTTGGACTAGTTTATCACTTCCAACAATCTAAGGCATGTTTTTAATCCCTTCCTGATAAAATATTTCCACCTGCCAAATAGTTTTCTGGTGTATTGAATTAAATTTTCCCCAAATTTGGACTTATATACTGTGGAAAAGGAAGTTGATATGAAATAACAATTTTGCTCACTCTGGATTTGAGAGGCTCTGTTTTAAACAACATCTGAGACTGGAAAATGAACATGCTGGGGGTAATGGGGGCGAGGCTGGGCAGTGCTGATTTCCCTCCCCTCCGTCCGAACTGAAGATTTATGTTCCCAACCACCTTTCCTCAAGTGCCCTCACTTAGCAAGATACTTTGAAAAGAAGCAGTCCACCCCACTATGAAATAAGACTGTTCTGTAACTGTAAAGCCCTTAACAGATTAAGTTGTCACGTGCTTGAGTAGGTGCTCAGTAATGTTTGCTGAATGAATAAAACATAGCCAAAATTCTCTTAAAATTACGAGGAAAAAAGGAAAATTGAAGCCTTAAAAAAATCATTCTCTCTCCTGTTTTTCCTTAAACCCTACCAATAATTCTCTCGCTTCTCTACATTTCTTCTCTTGAAGTAAAATTGTTCATATTTTTAAGTTTTCAGCAGGGAGAACAGTTTGTCATTTTCAATTACAGCTGCTTTCCATGTTATATGACAATTGTGTTTATACTCATATGTACTCATGTACTAACATCCTGCACTTATTATTAAGATCTCTAAATTTATTCTAAGTTGATTTAATAGGGTCACCATTTACCAATTTCAAGAGACAAAACATCATAAAATGGAGTAGGAAACATAAGTTTTTGAGTCCTGGATGAATTTCTCACTCTAATTTATTTCCACATGAATAGCTTTCAAAATACCAATGTTAAGGTCAGTACCTCTGAGTGAAGAACAAGAAGGGGCGGGAAGTGGGAGATTTAGAAGAGGGCTTGTCCTTCGCAGGAAAGACAAAAGGAGGTGCAGAGAGTAAGCAGGCTGAGATTGCAGCATTGTGAAACGGGTGGTGGTTCTGGCTTGTGAAAGTAAACTTGCCAAAAAGGTTAGACATAAGTAACTATAAAACAGGTAGATTAGTATAAAAACACACACAGAATCAATAAAAGTAACAATGTTACCATAAATATGTATGTCTTATCATTACGTCTACCCCCCCATGAATAAACATTTTTGTTTAGTTGCAAAGTCATGAGAAAACTGTACACACATATGTGAAGAACTGCCCCAGAACCTTCGGAAAACCATGGATTTCATGAGTCAACCCTCAGAGATAGATTTAGTGGATATGAGAGGTTAGTGGAGCCTCAAATATGCATTTTTTACAAGTATTACAGAGTATTTTGAAGACCATCTTTCAGAAACATTGTCTTATAGGAAATAGAGCTAGAATAGGCAAAGGAGGATTCTCACATTCAGCCATCAGAGAGTACATGGTTCTGCCAACACCTTGTTGGACTTTTAGACTCTAGAAGTATGAGACAATAAAACTACTGCTGTTTTAAGTAAAAAAAAGTGATTATGCTAAAGTCTGAAGGAGAGAGAGAAAAAAGAATGGATGCAGAAAATTGTTGTAGAAAGCAGATAAGAGAAGATGGTGAATTTGACTAAAATGATGGCATCGGAGATAGAAAAACATAGACATATTTATGGAAAGGGATTTTCAATTGACTGAATATGGAAGGCGAATCAGGAGTCAAGGATGAATCTAGATAATTACTTGAATAAGTTGAGAAATGATAATGGTGATTGTTGATGTAGGAAATACTGAAAGAGCAACAGCTTTAAGGTGAAAAGAAAATAAATTCAGTTTTGGACATGCTGAATTAGAGGCTGCTCGCGTGGAGCAGGCATTGGCTCTACGGGTCTCCCACAGCGAACAAGAGAAGCTAGGGCTGCGGCTAACAACTGTCTCCAGGGCAAACATACGAGGCAAGTATATAGGACCGTCTAGTACCCGTCTGTGACAGACGGAAAGAGGTCTACACACAACCCTGAGAAGTACTATACACGATGACAGGGACAGGCGGGAACACAGTGGAAGACACTGAGCGGAGGTTACAGAGGGGAAGGAGGGAAACGAGGGCATTGGGGTATACCAAAATCCCAGGAAAAGGAATGTTTGAAAAAGAAAACAGTTAAATGTTCTGAAGGTTCCTAAGACATCAAGTGAGAGCCCAGGTGAAAAGAATAATTTGTGACTTTTATCAGAGGAATGGAGAAAGACTATAAAGTTAAGAGAGTATAAGATATTTTTTTTGTTTTCATCATTTGCTCATTGGTTACTTTCAGTTTTACAGTATATCCACATATGAACACATGAAAAAATCATATGGTTCCTAACTTTTTCTAACCTATTTCACTTATCATGGAATCTATATGATCTGATTAATCAATGTCACTCCAACAAATTTAATTAAGAAAAAAAGGTTAAAGCTGCAAACTCATGTTAATGGATGATGCTGCAGAGAAATTACTTTTTTAATAAAGTTTTTCCTAAGATTAAAGAAAGAATAAGGTGTCCTAGAGGGAAAGATGAATACATTATATGTGTGTGCATGTATGTGTATATATAATAAAATAATTTAGCCATGTAAATATAAACCTATTGTAAAATGGTGATATTCTCTACCTTTTAATTTACATGTAATCAAGACAATAACATGATATTCTTGCAATCACTTATTCCTGCTTCAATGATGTGGGGTATTTATCACCAACGATTTGTCCAGGAATTTTAATGCAACTTTCAGGTATGACTAGCTAACTGAATAGTAACTGGATAATTTGGTAACCTTACGATCCTGAAAAATATAGTATAAATTACAAAGATAATAAGCCTATTTCTATTAAACTTCATTTTCCTTAACATGATGTTAATAAATATAGTTTTTCCATAGAATTTTAAACCAGTCCTTGATGAAGTGTCCAGTTCTGACAGACTACTCGACATCAGCTGTTTGCTTCCTTTACTTGTCAAACAAGTTGTCACGGGCTCTCTCCAAGTTGGAGGAGTTCTCTCTTTGACTAACAGGAATAAAACCATGATTTAGCTTAGAGGCAGGTCAAAGATACTCTCCTCTGAGGATCAGCTCTACTTAGAAATGACTGCCATTGCAACACTCCCAATATAACAACAGACAGGCTTCAGAAATCTTGCTGGTATAGGTCCTCTCAATGAGCCAAGGCATTTCTTGCCAAAGACTCAGCTTTCACTAACACCATTCTTCTCATTATAAGGGCTCATAATTAATTAAAATACAGAAGAATAAAATCAACTTGGGCTCATAAAGTTTAAGAATATGCCCCCCTGGCTTTGCCATTTCTTTTGATTGTCTTTTTCCTCTCTTCCTTCATCTACTTACATAGCTTCATGATATTTACTATGGAGTAGAACATATTTATGAAGAGCACTAAACTCACTTAAATAAAATAGAAGAAAGATTAAATACAACATGATGATCTCACTAATAAGGAGAAAAGATCTCTGGTGGGCTTACACTATGAAACTCTAGAAAGGTATGTTCAAAGTAAAAGATGATTACATGCATGATTAGAGTAACCACATAAAGTTATTTAAAATTTAATTTCAGGCCTGCGCATTTAAGAACTCCTTTATTTTATTGTGAGTAATTACAACTGCCCAGCTTCTTTGAACTCTTTGAGTACTTAATATTCAAAGTCACAAGCTGAGTGTTATCATACAATCTTGGCCCCTGCACACTCAACACACCAGAACATTAACAGTGAAACTCCACAGTGTTGCAAGCTCCCTCGTGAGCAGAGGAAACGCGGCCTAGTCCAGTGAATGGCCTCTTTACCAAAGTACAGGGTGCATGGAAAAGAGTAAGCAAAACAAAATTTGATGAATGTGCATCATTATTTTTATTTTCCATAAGTCTTTTATTAGGGTGGTGTTGAGATTGCTCATGGTGATGAAATTCCTGATCTCCTTTCCCTGTATAAATCCTATCTATCTTTCAAAAGCTATCTGAAATAATGTAACTTGATAAAGACAATCAATAAATACACAGTATATGTAAGATGTTACAAAAGTGATAACAGAAATACCTATTTTAGCTGTATCTTATAGGTTTTGATGTGAAGGGTTATCATATTATTTTCTAGATATAGAAATTTCATTTGGAGTTTTCAAAGGAAAATATCTCCCTTTTATGAAGAGTTAAGAAAGAAGGTATTCATTTAGCTTTATTTTATTTTGGGATTTGTTTATTTTTAATTTTTAGGTGATAAAAATATCTTTATTATTTCCAATTTTACTAAATAGTGATCTGAGGAATATTTTCTGCATTATTTCCACTTAATATTTTTTTTTTGTTAAGCTCCATGATCACTTGAAAAAGTTTATTTCTGAGTACAGGTGTAGGTGTAACAACATCTTAAAATAGCATCTGTCCAATGACTACTATACAAATAGAGCAACAGTAATATCTTTTCAGCATAAGTAGGTGGTAATATTATGACGACTAATTAAGAACTGAAGGACTGGATCAATTCTGTAAAGACTGCTAAATGATCCTAGTGAATCTCAAAGTAAGAATGGAAGACTATAGAAAAGTACAATGTAGTAGCTTTACTATTACAATACTATGTATTCTCAAAAATAATCTAAACCTAACAAAAACAGTAAACAGCAAATTTAATGATGAAAAAGTCCTTTGGAAAGCACACAGTCACCCACATTCACAACAGTTCCGTTGCATTCAGGAGATATAATGTGCCTGGCATACTTTTTCTTTAGTATGTCTATAAATTTATTGAAATTAAAAACTACACATGAAAACTTATTTGCTGTTAAAGTTAAGGTTGAGATTGAATCAGTAGCAGTTAATTCATCAACAATTCAGTGGGGGTGATAAGGCATTGCCAGCATCTCACTTAAAGAATTCTAAGAATTTCTCTCCTTTTCCCAAATCTTACAATCACAGAATAAATGCCATCTCCCCTTTCAATAGTTCCACTTAATGTTTAAACATGTATCTGAATAGACAGGAATACACACACACACACACACACACACACACACACACACACACACACACAAAGCAGAGCCTTGTTAAATAATCAATCTCAAAATGAAAAAAAAAGAAAAAAGAAAAAACCAGCTTGACTCAACCACACGCTTCACTCTCACTTTGTTGTACATCTTCACATATGGACATAGAAAATAGAGGCCAAAAACAACTAAAGAATGAAGTTTGCTCTTTCAAAATGCAGAATGGTAAAAGGACAGAAAGAAGATGTTGGTAAAAGATACTGACAATCACACAGATTATCCATATGCCCTAGGGAGACTTTGGTGGTGAGAGACAGAGATTTTGTTACAAATTGAGAATCATTATACATACTTTGTGCTTCTACCAGCAGAGAAAATAATTCTACAAGCAGAGAAAATTTCATAGTTTGTATCACAAAAAGTTCCCCCAGTATAGGAAATTATTAATCTAATGCCAAGTGTGTCTTTACCCAGCATTAAATGTTCACTGAGTGTGATTTTTCCATTCCTTTCCCCATCCTGATTCCTTTATAGTCTAAGCTAATTTTCAACATGATAACAAATGTCACTGATCCACCTATTCTCAATCTTGTGGTTTATTTACTTAACTAGGAATTCTTCGCCACCTTTAGTCAGCAACAGATCATTAGTGAAGGTGGTTGCCACCTGTACAGAGAACAAAGCAAAAAGTGAAGAATCAGAGTCTACCTAACATATTGGTTAATGTTGATTGGCAGTTGAACCTGCAATCAACCCTCTATTGTATTTAAGACTATCGAAACCTCTTATTGCTGGCAAACTTTACTCACTATAATTTTAAAAGGTGGTACCTTTCACATTAAAGATTTAATTGCCTTTTGTGATCAAGAAAGCTATTGCCTTCTATTGCTTTCCATGAAGAAAAGCCTCTGCTTTCATTGAAGATTTGAGAAAAGGCAAACTTTGTATGTCAAAGATGTTTACGATGATAAATTTCCAAATTATTTCCAGAATTCTTTTCTACCTTATCAGTTCAGCGTACTTTGAATATGTAGTAAAATAAAAGAAATAAAAAATTTCATTGAGAAATGGAATCAGTTGCTGTGTTTTTCTTTTTGAAACAAATATTCAACATGCTTTTTCTTTCATGGTTAAAAAAGTAAATTCTCAGAGAACCAATTCTAGGGAAAACATATTTGCCAGTGATACCTCAGACAAGTGTTTGATCTCTAAGTATTTAAATAACTCACATGACTCCACTCCAGGAAGACAAACAACCCAATTAAAAAATGGGCAAAAGACTTGAACAGATACTTCTCCAAAGAGGACATATAGAGGGCCCAGAGACATATGAAAAGTGCTCAGCATCACTAGCCATCAGAGAGATGCAAATTTTAAAATTATAATGAGATTCCACTTCACATCGTTGAGAATGGCCATCATAAACAAATCAACAAACAAGTGATGGAGGGGATGTGGAGAAAAGGGAGCCCTAGTACACTGTTGGTGGGAATGCAGACTGATACAGCCACTGTGGAAGACAGTATGGAATTTCCTCAGAAAACTAATAATGTAACTGCCTTTTGATCCAGCAATTCCACTGCTAGGATTATATCCTAAGAACCCTGAAACACCAATCCAAAAGAACCTATGCACCCCAATGTTCACAGCAGCACAATTTACAATAGCCAAGACATGGAAGCAACCTAAGTGCCCATCAGTAAACGAATGGATCAAAAAACTGTGGTACATTTACACAATGGAATACTATGCAGCAGAAAGAAAGTAGGAGCTCCTACCCTTTGAGACAGCATGGATGGAACTGGAGAGCATTGTGCTAAGTGAAATAAACCAGGTGGTGAGGGACAAATACCATATGAGTTCACCTCTAAGTGGAAACTAATCAACAAAACACACAAGTCAGCAAAATATAACCAGAGATATTGAAATTAAAACCAATCTGACAGTAACCAGAGGGGAGGTGGGAGGGGATACAGGGGGGAAGGGGGGGTCTTCAGGAACAACTACAAAGGACACATGGACAAAACCAAGGGAGGGGGTGGAAGCAGGGGAGGGAGGTGGGGATGACTGGGGTTGGGAGGAGTAGTGAGAGGTAAATGCAGACAACTGTACTTGAACAACAATAAAATAATTTAAAAAAATTTAAAAAAGTAAATTCTCTAAACATATCCATATTTTATTAGTAGACTTGTATACAGAGTATATTCTAAAGTCATATATAAACTATTTTCAGATTACATTTTAGATTATGTTCATTTGCCCAAATACCTTCAATGTTAATAGTGTGTATGCATAATCCTTTATATGTTTATGTTGTCAAAACCTATATTATGCAAAAAATAATTTCATGTTATTTGGCATTAATTTTATATTTTTAAAAAAGAAATTTTAAACACAATATTATGTAATAGTATTTTGCAATGTGGTTAATTCAGCTGATTGTTACAGGAGTCTAATTTATAAAAATAACTTTGTTAGTGTGCTTAGAATACTTAATGAATTCATTAAGATGTCAGTCTTGGAACTTATTTGCCTTTATTCTCTAAACTTGGACTGCAGGAGAAAAATTCATGTTTTAATCAAGTAAATCAAGTTCGTTTGATATCTTATCACTAAATCCAACTACCACATATTTCTTATGCTGTCTTTTTTTGGGAGGATCTTAATTTTGGTCTAAGGGTTGGTGTTAAGAATTCATTATACACACTACAGAAAAACAAGAGTTTTTTATAGAGTTTTTAAAAGATGCTGTTTGCTATCAAACTTCTTTATTTTATTTACATTCTATAGGGTTGACCAATTTTATCCTATATTTAGCTACAAAGATTTCCAATCTATATCTTTTACTAAAATTGTACTATTCTATTGCCCTAACGTTCCAGATTGCTTATGGAGAGATAATTAGGTACTAATATTATAATATAAACAATAAAGAAAATAGATGCAAGGCTAAACTTTTTGTTCTTGAATCATCTATTGCTCTGAATAATTACAGGAAACAGTGTTACACTCTCCTTTAGATGTACATTCTGCATTCAACATAATTTGTGAGCAAAATGTAACTGTTTTCCCTTCTACCTTATCGTACAATCATTTCAACTTATATAAAGGCAGGAATGTAGGTGATTGCGTGAGTATAGTAAACATACGCATTAGGGAAATAGAAGAAAATGTGCAAAAAATGCTTGAAAATCTTTGACTACAGTGTGAGACATGATGTGCATTAATGCACATATTTCAATGACTACAAGGGAAAAACATTACACTATTAATAAAATGGCAACTTACAAGTTAACTTGCATTAAGTAATCTTCTGAATTTCCTCAGCTCTAAAATGTGGACAAAAATATTTACTTCAAAGATCTGTTTAAGGGCAAATAGAATAACATACCTGCAAACCTGAAAATTATAAGCACAGCAGTGTTATTTTTAACTATTCAAACTATAAAGGCAGTGATGTTATTATAGAGATACAACTTTATAGACTGGCATTTATATTAGACTTTTAGAAGCTATTCCAACTTATAGTGTACAAATGTATTTTAAAGTTTTTATCTATACTAAACTCATATTTAACTCACATTTAAGTATAGCAGTAAACTGAGAATAATTTGATGACTGTTTTGCAAACAGTTAACATTATATAAATAAAATAAAATTTACTTTATTTAATAAAATTCCAGGCTAGTTTTCATAGTTAAGAACTGAATAATTCTTCCTTATTCACAGTGTACATATAACTGATACCAGTCCTCAATAAATTAATATGGTGATTATAATTTAACAAAGAAACATGCTAAAGAATTATGATGTTGACCACAGTCTTTTTCCAAAACATTCAGTTTAAAAACTCCATTTCATTCTATTTATCAGTTATATAACTTTATATATGTATGTGCATATATATTTCAATTAATAAGTAGTGGTAGAATTGTCCAGTAGAGCCTTAGCTATTTAAAGAAAAGTAGATTGAAGAACCATTGGCAGTAGATAAAATAATTCTTTTGGCAATTCTTTAGTCATTTCAAGATCAAACAGTATTAAAACTAAGACACAAAGATCAAAGTGAAATCTTAAACTAAAATTACTGAGGTGAAACTGCCAGAAAGGTCTTTCTTTGGAGAGCTAGCACCTCTCTCCCTTCCCCCCTTGCTGTTTGTAGTGACGTCTAAATGTAAAGGGAAAATAATAAACCTAGCACAGCTGAATGGAAATAGAAGAATACCAAACATCTCTGCTTTTGTACAAATTCTTTAGATACAAAAGATTGTCATAAAATTGCTGGGTAGTTTTCAAAGTTGAAACATTTAACCTTCAATTACCAAAAAAGGAATAATGATTATTACCATTTATGTATCAGATGCTAAATTAAGTGCTTTACATATAATACCCCTGCAAGGTAGGAATTACAAATAATTATGCTAACTTTTACAAAGAGGGAAATAGAGAGGCTGTATAAATTATTCAAGATTATAAAACCAAAATGGAGTAGGGTTGAAATTTGAAACCAAGTCCATTTAACAGCAAAGTTCATGTTTCCTTCCTACTACAATGGTCTGCTTCAGGGAATTAATACGATAGACACACGTATAAATTAAAGTTAACCAAAGTTTTTGCCTCATAGCAGTTTTCTAACTTCCATTCTACTAGTACAGCATGCAGTTTATATTTCAATTTACAAAAGCCATTTTTTATGTTATAGAACCTGACACAGAATACATAATACATAGGTGGGCAAAAGCATGTTTACAGTTCTGAATATGTGAAACACAGGGTTTACACTTATATTATTATTTATTAATTATTGTATTTATTTGTATAAAAACCATAAATGTACACTGCCCACACCTGTATGTAAACATTAATTGTGATTATCCCAACTTTAATGAATACGCTTTTATAGGGCATGCATGCATTATTTTTTGTATCTACTTTCTATTATAACCACATTTAAATCTGAACCAGGAAGACTTCAAATAATACTAGGAGGGAACCAAGAAGACTTGAAGTAAATTGTTTAGTATTGTAGATGCCTGAGGTGGCCATAACAGTTGAGGCAAACAAGAAGGTAACAATAATAATTAACAATTAAAGTTAAAAGCTGGGGAATTCAATGTCCATAAGGGCTTCAAAAGCTCCGACATGTTCCTGGAATCTATAAGGCTACCCATATATATGTAGTACTGTTTGTATGACCAAGAAAGATCTGAAAAGATCTTAAGCTCCCACCTTAAGACTCTGAGCAAATAGGAAGTGAAGGCCAAAGCAGAGATGCAGCCTGCCTGCCTCGGCTGAAAATGTGCCCTGCAGTGAACACAGAGCCCCTCAGCAAAGGCTGGGAGACTCACTGGGTAGAAAAACTTAAGGAAGTCTCTGTCCAACAACTCTCTGACCATTATGCTAACTAAACGGTGGTCAACTTGACAATTATACAGGTTTAGTTCAGAAAAGTCACTAAACAAATAAATGTTATCAACTACCACAACCACGACAACAACAGTGACAAAAACCCTGGGGAGGAGGGCGGAATCTGGTTTCCAGAGTTTCTACATTATATCATTTTAAGAAATTTGGTTTTCAATAATAACAACAGCAACAACAACAACGAAACAATGAACTGTTGGACTTACTAGACAAAGACTTTAAATTAGCAGTTTAAGTATGTTCAAAGAACTAAAGGAAACAGTGGCTATGGAAATAAAGAAAAGTACATTTAAAGAACTAAAGGAATGATGCCTCATGAAACAGAACATCATTAGAGAGACAAAAATTATAAAAATAAATGAAATAGAAATTATGAACTTGAATGTATACTTATTAAAATAAAAAGTTCACTGGAGGGGCTCAACATCAGACATGAGCTGGCAAAAGAGAGATCATCAAATAAAAAGATGGGTCAACTGAAATTATCCTGTTTGAGGAGCAGAAGGAAATAAGAATGGATAAAAATGAACAGAGCCTAAACAACCTTTGGGACACCATCAACTTTAACAAACACAGACAGTGAGAATCCCAGGAGAGGAGAGAGAGAAAGGGGCAGAAAGACTACTTAGAAAAATAATGGATGAAGACTTCTAAAATTTCAGTAAAATCATATATCTATACATCCAAGAAGCTCAATTAACTCCAAGTACTAAAAGCTCAAAGAAACCCCCACTTAGATATACCATAATCAAATTCTCAAAAGACAAAGACAGAGAACCTTAATAGTTACAAGACAGATGCAATTCATAAATTGGACATAAACAAAATTAAAAAGTTATGTGCTTCAAAGACATTACTAAGAAAGTGAAAAGTAAGTGCATAGAATGGGAGAAAATATGTGCAAATACTGAATCTAATAAGGAACTTTTATTGAGAATATATAAAGAATTCTATAGTTCAACAATTAAAACTAACTCAATTAAAATAATGGGCAAAGGATTTGGGTTGACACTTCCAAAGAAGACGTATGAATGATTAACAGACATATGAAAAGATGTGTGTCATCATTATGAAATGATAATCAAAATTACAGTAAGACACCACTTCACGCCCACTAAGAAGGGTATGATCAAAGAGTAACAATAACTGTTTCCAAGGAAGCGGACAAACTGGAACCATCACACATTGCTGAGGGGAATGGAAAATGGTGCAGATGCTTTGCAGGACATTTTTGCAGTTCCTAAAAATGTTAGACAGACTTATCATATGACCCAGAAAAATGACTCCAAAGTATATATCCAAAGGAACTGAAAACAGGCACTCAATCAAATACTTGCATGTGAATGTTTATAACAGCATTATTCATAATAGTCAAAAAGTAGAAATAACCCAAATGTCCATTAACTGATGAACTGATAAGTAAAATGTAGTATATTCATACAATGAATACTATTCAGCCTTAAAAAGGAATGAAGTACTGACACACGCTACAACATAAATTGTGACAACACTATGCTGAGAGAAGCAAAAAACAAAAAAAAAGAGAAATGAATAAGCCAGTCACAAAGGGCCACGTATCATGATTCCACTTTTTATGACATGTCTAGAATAAGTAAAGCCATAGAAATGTAAAGTAGATTAAGGTTTGTAAGGGGCTGGGGAGAGACGGTGAGTGACTAGTAACAAATACGGAGTTTGCGGGGGGCGCTGATAAAATAATCTAAAACTAGATAGTGGTGATATTCATAACTTTGTAAATATACTAAAAACTACTGATTGTTATACTTTAAAAGGGTGAAATTTATGGTTTGTGAATTATATTTTAATTAAAAAAACATATCCTGTGGTGTCATAAAGACCCGAGGTTCCATTTTGGTAGCTGAATAAATCTACTAGCTGTGCAAACTAGTAATTCCTTTCTGGGTTAAGTTTCATGTTCCTGTTATAAAATAGGAATAATCATACTTAGTTATAGATTCCCCTGAAAATTAAATGATGTAACTATATTTAAAAAATCCAGCATATTTTTAAGCAGACACTCAGATATTATTAATTCTCATACCTTTATTTTTACTGTATTTTCAAACTACCAACTCAGTCTTATCTTACAATTTCTATGCCTATTCACTTCTCCCTCCACTGTATGACATTACAGTTTCCTAAAAACTGCTCATTTGCCAAAGGATCTCTCTCTAGTCTGAAGAAGAGAACTAATGTTTTTCTGTTATGAGACAACACATTTTAATATTTGAAAAGAAGAAAATTATGAAATAAGTTTTTATATAAAATTGTTGAATTTCAAAGTTTCAAGCTATCTAACAGGTCATTTAGAACAACATTTAGCTGATGGGTTCTTGCACCAAAATCCATTAGATGGTAGTAATATCATCTGCTGGAATACTCCTAGTGTTTGAGAACATACCTCTTTTAGGGAGGCCTAGCCCACTTTTTGGAAAAATGCAATGCAGATATTTCTTTACTAGAACAGGTTCTTATTCTTGTTATGTCTCTTAGGATACTTTGAAATGTTATTAAATATTTAATATATGTATATATTCATGTAGCTGTTTTCCTTTTTTTATCACCTAAATTTCTGGGGGTGGAAACCGTAATTACCAAAACTGTTTTGAATTCAATCACAATCTGTGTCATGTTTATACATGTCTTTAATATACACAATTAGATCATGATGGAAAAATGTGAAAACATGGATTCCCCTGCATATTTGGGAACATGAAAAATCACAGAAAGTGCAAAAGAGGGGAACTTGTGAATTCTTGCAAAAAAACACCTAGTTACAAAAATGTCTAGCTAGCTACTGCTTAACATATATTAAAACGATTTGGAAATGTTTTGTCATTAAAAAGTTACTATTTACAAGTTAGAGGCTATCCTATTAAATATATTAAGGAATTTAAAAACTCTATATCCATACTAATTGTAATTCAATTTCATAAAAATAATTAAGATATTATAGTAATATTAGAATATTTGAGATATATGAATTATTTTTATAGCTGAAAATTTAGTTGACCATATTTATAAAGTCCTATGTTTAGAAGGGATAAAAATGTTGAAAAATCTGAACTGTAGTTTTCCAAAATGCTATTTCTTTTGTCAATCAACAATCAGTAAGTGTACATTCTAATTCTATTAACAACTCTTGGCCCTGGCTGGTGTGGCTAAGTGGACAGAGCACCGGCCTGCGATCCAAAGGGTTGCTGGTTTGATTCCCAGTCAGTGCATGTGCCTGGGTTGTGGGCCAGGTCCCCAGTAGGGGCACATAAGAGGCAACCACACATTGATGTTTCTCTCCCTCTATTTTTCCCTCCCTTCCATCTCTAAAATGAGTAAATAAAATCTTAAAAAAATAACTCTTAGTCTTTCTCTATTTTTATAATTCTTTGCTTCTGTAATTCTCTCAGTATATCACAAGTTGACATAAAAACAGATACTATGATTGCACAGGAAAAAAGTGAAACTTGTTACTTGAAGGAATGTTAAAACAATCTTCCTAACTGTATAACCAAATAGATGCAAAGATTTTCTGAAATACTGGCATGAATAAAATCACATATTAGAAAATAGCTCTGTCAAAATTATTGGAAGCAATATTATTGGAAGCAATAACGATACTAGAGTGTACTAATTTTAATATACATCTTTTAGAGGTTGTAAATTAAATCTTCAAATACATACCAGATCTGTTTTTGGAGTATCTGGATACTCAGAGAAATACGGTGTTGAACTTCTGACTCCACTGTTATCAGAAGTTGGCTTGGGAGGCTGAGCATGCTGTCTGTAAGTAGCGCTTTTAGGAGTCCAACAAAACAGGTTGATTGATTCTCGTACACAGCGTTCAATGTCAATTTCTAGATTGAAAATTGGAAGATATATGGAATTTGGATTGCTATATTTATGAAAAAGGCACAATCTTTCCTAACTCCATATATTCACACATGGCTATGATGATAACTAAATAGAAAAGATTTCAGTAAAAATAACGTAGATATTAATTAGCATTTATGACTGAGATAGTAAAGGTATTTTGTATTATTATGTGCCTATATATATTCACATACATTTACATATTTAAATACATGTACATATTTATGTTTTAGTTAGTATTATCAACATACATACATACCTATATGCATATATTTGTATATTTCAGAAAGTAATTATTTAACCATCATGGATATAACACAGTTCCCATTTAAGAATCTGCCTCATTTATTCTGATAATATTTTCACTTTTTCAAAGTAAAATAGTGGTTGGGGTAGGAGGCAAGCCTGGAATTTGGGGGTGGGCTGGCAAAAGATTCAGAAGCTCATTCATCATGACTTCTAGTATAATGTACTAAAAGTTTCATTTCCATCTATTAAAGAAGATATAAAGTAATGAGGAAAAAATTTATTGAGATCTCAATTCAGTATTTCTCTTTTTAAAAAATAATATTTTGAGTGAAGTACAGAAAGGTTTAGGTGAAAAAGATAAACTTCATTAAATAAAACATTTTCATAGAATATTTCCTTTCCTTTTCCAGATTTGAAATTTAAGCATCTTTGAAACAGGTAATATATATAGGAATGTTGTTCCAATTTCAAATTTTGCTTGGGTGTTATGGTGGCACTGTAGTTCTTTAGGAGGTCACTATTCCTGATGAAGAACAAGCCAGTCCTGTATGGGGAAAGTGTAAAGATCACGGAAAGGCAGTGGAAGCTCAGTCAGTAAATTGATTAGGATAAAAAAGGTTAGCACAGACCAACTTTTCCCTTTCTATATTCCTAACATTAGTAAATGACTGATATTCTCAATTCCTCTGCAAAACTACAAGTGTTAGCTGAGAGAGGTAATGTAGAAAAACATACTGCATGTTTCAAATTTCGAAGAGATAAGTTTCCAACTTCTCTTTTTGAAATGAGAAGCTTATATATAAAGGGGAGAAGGAAATAGGCATTTAAGTCAAATCTGCGGATGGTGCACGAGTCATGCATTTAGTGCTGTCTGCTTTCTGTAAGGTGGAAAATCCTTGCATATACGGGAAGCACACACTTAATGAGCATCTATTATGTGATAGGCAATGTATACTTCCTCTTAGCTCATTTAATTCTTACAATGATTCTTGTAGGCATGTATTGTAATCCTCCCCATTTCTGCTGAAGATGAAGAAACTATGACATAAGAAAGCTCAGTGATTTAATACGCTAAGTGTGTCATAAGTAGAAAATGTCTGAAGTTATTGAAGGGTTATACATCTTTTATTTCCCAGTTCATTTAAACTTTGAGTATGGCCAGCAGGTCTGGAAAGGCCAGTTACTTAATTAAGCATTTCCTTATCTGCTATTTGTGAGGTTTGCCAGCTTCACAGTTGGTTCCTTCCATGGCTAAACAAAGAGGTGGTATTTTACCACCCCATATGCTCACAGAGGTGTCCACCTGCAGCGGCTCAGGATGGCTATGAATGTGGTCCAACACAAAATCGTAAATTTGCTTAGAATATAATGAGATTTGTTTTGTGATTACATGTCACAATGCATTTATTGTCTGGCTCAAGACAATTCTTCTTCTTCCAGTGTGGCCCAGAGACACCAAAAAGTTGGACACCATTGGCTCACTATTCCTAACATACTATCTTTAAAAAAAGCACAGTTTAACATGTTTTCAGACATGGGTCTATTTATTTGAGCAATGGCCAATACAGTGAAATGTATTTTTTAAAAGCTCTATTATCTATTTCATATTCTGCAGAAAGAACACAGACATCAATAGAAGAAAAATCTAAGTTTGAGACAGAGTTCTCTATTCCATTTAAGAGATATGCTTACTTCATTTTAGAAAATTTCCAATTAATATGGGTAAGATAAAAGTTTCCAGCTAAAGAGAAAAAACTGTCATCTTAAAAAGTCAACCCATTTAACACTGTTTAATCTCCAAAAAAAAAAAAGAATTTCAGGTAACAGATTTTATATCTTCAGTGCCCAAATCAGTTGGACACATCTGGCACTTAGTAAATGCTTGAAGTCAAGTCAGTGTCCCGATCAGAGGTTGCAACTTAGTCCTCGAACCACAGGCAAAAGACATTTGCACCTGCCTGAGACCCCCCCTCACAATACCACAAAAGGTTTACAATGAATCTTGAGAATTTACTGGCACGCACCCCAATTCCACCCTGATTATTATTAGTACTGGCAGATATCCCATTCTCCATTCACTCCCCCCATACCACCTCTCTCAGAATCTTTCCAGAGCCTTTATCATAACCAAAATATTATGCGAAAGTACTTTGTAAACTGTACATTAAATGCGCAATTATTCTTAAAAATAACTTATCCTATGGCACTACTGTTTTCTATCTTGCATTGTAATTTTGATACAATGCATTGTGAATAAAGCATTTACCCTGGATTATGGTTTCCCAGGTGTAATTCCAAAGTCCTTGAAGTACTTTGTGACGCTGATAGAAATAATGTCTCTAAATCTCAGTTTCTTTATCCTCACCCATTACCATTCTATCTCTCAAAAATAGTGAACTATTTTCAAAATGATAAACATGTCATATTTCCTTTGAATGAGAACAGGTGAAAAAGGCACTTCTCCTGAAGCCCTTTGTTCTCGTTTAAATGGCTATGAATTGTTTCCTACATGCAGTGAACAGTTGCTGTCTACCTCTCTCTGCCATATCCAATTCCCTTTGGCTCTCCTCTGTGTTTGAATTCTAACTTTGTTGGGATATCATGGTTTCTTCATTCACCCCATCATTTTGGTGGAATACATTTTCCAGTAACTTCTAAGAAAGACTGCATAGAAGGCAAATTATTTTGGAACCTTCCAATCTTTTAGTACATTTATTTAGTCCCTGGCTGACAATTGGACTATCCGTAGCATTGTAGGGTTGAATGTGAGTTATGAATCATGGTGCTCCATTGCTGTCTTCTAAGAAGTCTGATGCAATTCTGATTTGAGGTTATTTGTATGTGATTTTCCCCTTTTCTGTATACTTTTAGGATCCTTGGTGTTCTGAAATTTCATGATACATATATGTGTATACAAGTTCATTGTCATAGGCATTTAATGGTTCTTTTGTAATCCTTCAGGGACAGAAAAAGTTCTTGTATGATGTCTGTGATAACTTATTTCTCACTGTTCTCTTTGCTCTTGTTCTACTACGAGAATCTTGAATATAATGAGTTGAATTTCTAATAACTTTGCCTTTTCATTTTACTTTCCACATGAATTTTTGTCCTATTCTCTGAGAGACATCCTAATCTTTATCATTTACTCTTTTATTATAAAGGTCATTGAATTTCCACATAATTTTTAATATCCAATAAATCATTTTTTGTTCTGTGCTATATAAAAATTCTAATTTTTTCATAGCTGTAATATCTTCTCATAATTATGTTTCTGAGGATATTTCTTATTCAGTTTGTGCTGGTCTAAGTCTTTTAGTGGAAGTCTTTTCTTAAAGGTTTGGTGATCTATATATATTTAAAAGAACAACATTAAAAATCATAATTAAAGTTTTATGTATGTGGGTGGGACTTGGTGACTGGTGGATTCACTATAGGGAAAACTGGGGATGCGGTGATTTGTTAGAGGACACCTAAATAAGGTATTTTTCCTTCTAGGGGCATTCCATCACCCCAGGGAATAATTCCCTAACCTCTCTAAATGAATTCTTGCCAGCATCCTAGGAATTGACCATGGATGGACCTGTGGTTTGAAACTATTCATCCCTCACTTCTGCTCTACGCTGTGTTCTTGACTCTAGGTCTCAAGACTCTCTGATTCTATTACTTGAAAGAATACCCTACCAAATTTACTGTTACCTCTGATCATGTTTTTGTAAAATTTGCAAAAGTGAAGATATCTAAACCATAGTCAGTGAAGACCACTGTCTTTATTTATAAAAATTTTTCCTCCATTATACTTCCTCTTATATTAGGCAACATTACAGTGGCTGTGGACACTTTGAAATATAAGAGTAAGCTAAGTTTGGGATGTATTTCATTTGGTTTCTCGTGATATATTTCTATGTGTTCTAGTCACTTTTGGGCTTTGAAAAAGATTTTCTCCTTGATCAAAGTCTAGACAGGCTTCTCTATGCTCTTTCTTGACTATGCCTCAACCTTGGCCTATAAAGGTATGAATAAAACACTAACATTGTGTAATAGTTCCTAGACATATCTCTAGGATGATCTTAGTCCCCTCTTAAAGTGCATGCCTGAGAAAAATCAAGGCTGCCAAAACAACTTAATGTTTCCCCAGCTAACACCTGAACACAGGGTCCCTATGTCCTGGTCTCTGTGGGAAGGTGGGAACCTAACTTCAATCAGGGCCAGTTAGCAAGCCCAGGTGGGTTTCCCATGGACCAATGTCCAACTTCACACTTTTGTAATTTTTCGCTTCCCTGAATCTTCTGAGCCCCTAGTCTCCTCCCTCTCCACTCCTTCATTCTCCCTTTAAAATGTGCTGTCACCTTCGTACAAATTGAAGTTGAGTTCAATTTGTGGTGAACTTTTCCTTATTGCAACAGTATATTACTGACTAAAACATATAAGTGGTAACTTGCTTTATCTTTGACAGTATAGTACAGTTATTGCCAGCCCTAGGAAAGGCTTCCTGGAATACTTCCACCACCCTCTGTACTGAAGCAGAGGTTGCAATGCATTAGGAATGTGTGCCAGCACCAGAAGTCTATGGGTAGCAGAAACATAGTTATCATATACACAGCCAAAAATCAAACTGGGGATTCACTCAAACATTAAACATGTAAAACGGTAAGCAGAGAATTTGGTTCTCAGTGATGCCTGATCAAAAGAGAAATACTTTTCTTCTGGAAGTATACTTGATAATGTTATAAGTACACCATTAACTTAAAAAAAACTTTTTTGATAGGATTTTCACTAAGTACCATTTCTGTGGTAATAGGAAACAGACCTGTAACGTTATAAAAAATAGAGACTATACCTGCATTGTCATGTTTTATGCATCCCTACCATCAATAAAAAACAAATTTCAACTAGACCTGCCAGTAGAGAGACTGATTATCTACTTTTCCTATAAAAATATAGCATAATTTTTACAGTATAGTCGTATGAAGAGGTGATCAATGAGTATGAAACAAAAAAAGAAAAAATATAGACACATTATTTAATAAATAAAATTATTATTTTTCTGCTTATTTTTAAGAACAAATTTGTTCTGATCTCTGCTTATTCTAAATATTCTTTTAGCAACTTAATTTTGTATTGTAATTGATATCATCTTCTTGAAAAGGGCTGCATCTCCACATTGAATAAGTTTCAGGCCACACGCTCTGGATCTGCTCCTATCTTTCAGTCTCCTTCGGGTGTCAGAGGAGTGGACCCTTGGCTGGCAGGGTGAGCCAAAGATCTGTAGGTGTGGGAGAAATGAAACTACTCCTTATGCAGACACTCAACTGATTCTTCTCTAGTTTTCTGTCTAATTGTCCATCCATTTTCAATTCCTAAGTCTCTGGTGCTTTGCATCAAGAACTGGCTTGCTTGTTGCTTCTTCCTCTTTAGAAAGTAGGTTTCAGTTTTCTGTGCTTAAGTGAGTTACTACTGATATAATTGTCTTCTATGTTCCAAATATTTCTTGTCTACTTGTGCTCTTCATACATTCTCTTTGTAAATTATATATTTTTTCATTTTCTTACTGTCACTTCAGTGATATTTCAGAAGGGAGCAGAGATAAACATATGTGTACAATTTGTCATTGTTAACTAGAAAAATTTCAGACTTCAAAGACTCTAATTCAAAAGGGTTGGGAATAAAATTAGATAATGGGCGTGGAAGGCTTGAAGCCTCACCCCCTCGTTGCTCAGAAAGCAGTATAATCAAAATGACATACTGTAAACAGCATTAGCCTGGGACGCAGAATGATCTGGGCTTGAATTTCAATTAAATTACTTACTAGTTGTATAGCTTTGGCAAATTCATATTTCTGCTTTTCTTTTCTCAATCATAAAATAGGGATGATATTACCTAATTCCTGGGAGTGTTATGAAGTAGAAATAAGACACACAGTAGGAACCCAAGGTTTTATAGATAAACTTATAGATATAAAAAACACATGAACAATTGTAGCATTTCAATGAAATATTTTTTAAAAAGCATAAGATTTTCTTGGTTTAAACACCCTTGGAATATAGGTTAATTTTCTATTTTGAACTTGGTAGATGTCTCCTTTGAACGAGATTGTGTTTTAGAAACTCTTCTTTTCTACATTCCCCCAAAAGAAGGACTTGTAATATTATTCAGCAATAAAAAGAAACGAGTTATAAAGCTCTGAGCAGACATGAAGAAAAAGTCTGAAAAGGACTAGCCATCAGAGAGATCAAATTAAAACCACAATGAGATACCACTTCACACCAGTCAGAATGGTCATCATTAACAAATCAACAAACAACAAGTGCTGGTGAGGTTGTGGAGAGAAGGGAACCCTGGTACATTATTAGTGGGGATGCAGACTGGGGCAGCCTCTGTGAGGAACAGTTTGGAATTTCCTCACTAAGCTAAAAATAGAACTGCCTTTTGATCCAGCAATTCCACTGCTGGGATTATACCCTAAAAATGCTGAAACATCAATTCAAAAGAACCCTGATATTCATCAATCCTAAAACACCAATTCCAAAGAACCCCAATATTCACAGCAGCACAATTTACAATAGCCAAGTGCTGGAAGCAACCTAAATACCCATCAGTAAATGAGTGGATCAAAAAACTGTGGTACATTTACACAATGGAATACTGCACAGCAGAAAGAAAAACTCCTACCCTTCTCAACAGCATGAATGGAACTGCAGAGCATTATGCTAAGTGAAAAAAGCCAGGTGGTGAAAGGCAAATACCATATGATCTCACCTATAAGTGGAACCTAATCAACAAAACAAACAAGCAGGCAAAATATAACCAGAGACGTTGAAATAAAGAACAAACGGACAGTAACCAGAGGGGAGGGGCGAGGTGGATAATGGGGGAATGAAGGGAAAGGGTCATCAAGGATCATGTGTAAAGGACCCATGGACAAGGCCAAAGGAGGGTAGGATTGAGGACTGGAGGTGGGGGTGGGTGGATCAGGGGAGAGTAGTGGGGGTAAAATGGAGATAATTGTACTCGAACAACAATAAAATTTACTTAATAGAGTTGTGCTATTTATATAAAATAAAAAATTTAAAAATCTTTGTAAACTCTAAAAGTGATTCAGAGTTGTTATAATCAGAGATTATCTACAATGTCCAAATTTTCTACTCACATCTAGCTTTTGAAATGAAGCTTAATACATGAGATTTAGCAGTGTACAAACTTAGGTTTAGGTCTAAATAATATTTCTTCATGCCACTGTGTCCATAAAAGCTACCCTATTGTTAATTTAATTGAACTAAAGTTGAAATTACTATATTCAAGGAATGCTATGGTCATAAAGATGAACAGTTGCTGGGAGGTGTTGGAGTTTGGTCCCGTAAGAGAGTTCCCAGTGATGACCTTGGATGTTCAGTTAAAGATGTCAACATGATACATTCTTGGATTAAGTAAAAAATTAAAAGAGACTAAAACCAAATTAACATAAAAGGACTCACCAGATAATTTAATTATCTAGCAGAACAAAACTCAACACTCTTTTATAAAATGATAAAACCCATACACCTTACAATGTATCTTTATCAATATTCACTATGTAATAAACAATGGCTAGATATGCAAAGCAGAAAATTGCAACCTACAATGAAGACAAATAGAAGTTAATAGAAATAGACCCACAAGATAATCCAGAATTGGAAACAGCAGACAGGCCTTTAAAATAGTTACTATAAATATGTTCAAGTATTTAAAGGAAAATATAGTCAAAGTGAATGGAGGAACACAAACAATAAAAAAGAACCAAATTGAAATATTATTTGAAGTGGCTATTTACTGAAAGGATTTGAAAGCCAAGCAAGATAAATAGAACGAGGACTGCACTGGAACACAACCTGCTAAAAGACCACAAACACAAGTGAAGCACAAATATATGGGAGGAAATAAAGGGCACTAATTATTGAAAAGTATAATGGTAAATACAAGAGATTATCTTTTTGCTTCTCTTAGTGTGTTTAAAAGACAATTAGCCAAAATAACAGCATTACACTGTGGAATTTATTACAAATGTAGGCATAAAATATATAGCAACAATGTTACAATAAATGGAAGGTAAATGAAATCACTCTTTTGCGAAGTTCTTACATTTTCTATAAAATTGTCCAATATTGACTCTAAACTATGATAAACTAAGAATGCAGGTAATAGTCCCTAGAGCAATAAACAAAATAATTCAGAGGTAAAACTAAAAGTCAAAAATGGTATTAAGGTAATGTTAAAAATATTTAACCCGAAGAAGTCAGAAGAGGAAGAAGAAAAACACAGAGAAGATAGGACAACTAAAAATACTCAATCCTATGAGTAATCATATTAAAGGTAAATGGAGTAAAGTCTATTAAAATGGAGTGTTATCAGATTAGATAAACAAAACAGGAAATATCTCTATGCCTAAATTAACTATATGTCTGGACAACTACATTCTGAAAGTGATAGTTAAAATACTTTTTAGAATATTTAATTTTAAAGTAACAGAATATAAATAAATATTTTATTTCAACAATTTTTTTGCCCTTTTTAAAATTTACTTTTCAATTACAGTCAACATATGATGTTATATTAGTGTCAGGTGTACAACATAGTGATTAGACATTTACATACCCTATGAAGTGATCAACCCACTAGGCCTAGTACCTACCTAATACTATGCAAAGTTATTTCAATATTATTGACTCTGTTCCCTATACTGAACTTTACATTCCTGTGAAGGAATATAACTGGCAATTTATACCTCTAATTCCTTTTACCTTCTTCACCCATCCCTCCAACCCACCCTCCCTCCTGGTGACCACCAATTTGTGCTATCTACATGTATTTGTTTGTTTGTCTCTCCAATTTTTATCACTTCCATCAGTGCTATTACCCCAGCCCATCCACTTCAGGGATCTCTCATCCTTCCTTCTAATCACCCTTTTAGCAACCTTCTCACATCAAGATGGTCATGTCACCCTTAGGCTATTTTCTATGCCTCCAGGGCTTTCTCCCCATCCTCCTTCAGGGCTGGTACTATATCTTTTTTATTATTTTATATTATTATTTAAATTTTTTATTGTTTATGCTATTATAGTGGTTCCAATTTTTCGCCTTTTGTCCCCTGCCTCCAAACCCCTCCTTCCCACAGTCATTCCCCACACCACTGTTCACACAGTCCCACCATCCCCTCTCCTCTCATACAGCCATCAGTCTGTTCCTTGTTTTTGTGCCTCTATTTTGCTTGTTAATTTTGTTCCTTAAGTCATAAGAGAGATCATATGGTATTGGTATCTCTCTGACTGAATTATTTCACTTAGTACAATGCTCTCCAAATCCATCCATGCTGTTGGAAAAGGTAAGAATTCCTTTCTTTTTTACTGCTGGGTAGTATTCCATTGTGTAAATATACCACAGGTTTTTTTATCCACTCATCTACTGATGAGCACTTAGGCTGTTTCCAAAGCTTGGCTATGGGTACTGTAACTTTATGGCTGTGTTTTCCATATAATTGTCTTTAGATATGTTGAATGAATAAACTTACTTATCCTAAGGTCTCATAGAAAGTGGCCACAATTTCTTCACAACTATTTCATCTACTTCAGATGCTTTACAGCTCAAAATCACTAACTCAAAGTTGGTGAGTCTTACTGACAAATATTATTAAATGTTTCCCCCAAACATGTCTACCATTGTTTTGCTTTTTTGTTCTAAATATGATTTTTCATAAGCTTGCACTTATTGGGGTTTAGACTTACTGACTAATCTATATAGTATTTTTTGGATGATTTGTCCTTGTTATGCTCCTTTTCACATTTTTAGTTTCATTCATGCTTTAAACCTCATAAAGATCACAAAAAATTCTTGTTTCCAGTAGGGAAAGTGGAAAACTGGCCATTTAAAAATATGCCCAGATCATTCTGTTCTCTGAAACAAGGCCTGCCCTTGCAGAAAACTATTTTACCAGAGCCTAAGTGGCCTGAGGAAAGGAAACACTCAACTCCAGCCCCCTCCAGGCTTCTCTGCAGGGGAGAAAAATACCCATCGCCAGCCCCCTCCAGCCTTCCTGTTTCACTAAGAGGGGCAGGCGCTAAGAAGCATTTGTGAAGGTCACAACCCAGGGACACAGGCCCGATAGGAGGCTGAGATCTAATCACAGGAGTACAGAACACTTTCCCTTCCCTACAGTTTACCTACGTATCAACAGGGCTCCTGTATAATAATAATGGTAACACCACTGAAAGAGCTGCATGTCTAAGACCTTACTGAAGAAGAAATCTCTAGGGAAACCCAAAGATAACAGGGGAATGAAAAGAAAGATACCAGAGGAAATTTTAGTCACTGACTAATCTTCAAATTACATTTGTCATTTGGTCACTCAAGTGACTCAGTTTCTCAATCTAGGTCCCATAAACATCTTAAACACGTATCTAAAACTTTACTTAACTATCTTTCCTAGTACCATGCCCACTCACTCATTCCCTAAATTGCTCCCACTCCCTACCTTAGGGTATAGAAATACATTCATACACTTAACATTCCATTGGATTCCAAATCCTATTGATTCTACAGAGCAAATCTGAGAGGGAAGGTGAATTCCCTCACTGAAAAATTAAGGAACTAATGTACAAGTAAGTCAAGTAATTTACTGGATTGGAAGTAATACCATATGCAATTAAGATAACCCAAGTTACAAGTGTCAGCCACAGTTACAGGATACCATTGGATTGTCTTTAAATATTTACGCACGAATGCTCTGGGTCAGTACAAAAAATGATAAACCAATAATAAGATCAATTATTAATTATAAACTTACATACATATATACTTATTACACATACACATTCCTAGCAGGAAATCATTAAGTATTTGTTGACTATATGAATGGATATATTTTAAAGACACAATCTTGGTTACATAGTCTAAAGGGGAAAGGATGGTACAATATGTTACTGGCTCCTACTTTAATTCACTCAGCCTTTCAAACCCATGATATGTGCATGCCATTACTGGCACATTTTGCTAAGCATCTATCATCTCTGCTGCTTAATGCCTACAATGAAGTGAGAAATAAATAGAAAATACAATAAGCATTACTGATATATGGATACTTAAACAGTTTTCTATTCTTAACATAATGGTCTTCATCATTTAGCAGCTGAGTAGGTAGATACTATGATGCTAGGCGGCTGGCTGACAGTGGTACCCAGCACACTTCAGAAAACAGAACAATGCAGCAGCTTGGAAGACTTAGCACTAGGTCAGTAGCAGCCATCATTTTCTCTTTTTCTTTTACACTTAATGGTGAATCAGAAGCAAAATAGGAGTCTGATTTTTTTACAACATTTTGATCAAGTTGAATAAGCATTTTGCATATGACTGACAAATGTATTGAAGGTTTAAACTGGTTTGAAGTTTTAGAAGTAATTACAAGTAATTCCTTATAATAAAAGGAAATTTTAGTTATTTGTTTTATGTTATATTAAATAACCAGCCTATGAGCACACTGCCTTATTATTCCTCTTCTTTTCCTCTAGTCTAGTCTATGAGTTTGTTTTTTCTTAACTTTTTTGTTTTGATTCAACACATATGCTGTACACTTAGAGCCATGTATAAGAAGTTATTTTTCATTCTGTTTAAGATAACTGTAATTTCAGTGTCCTTTGTTATATTTTACTTGGTTCTTTGTTTTGTTGTTTAGATTCCTGTTAAAGGCGAGATCATATGGTATTTGTCTTTCATTGCCTGGCTTATTTCGCTTAGCATAATGCTTTCCAGCTCCATCCATGCTGTTGCAAAGGGTATGAGCTCAAGGGAAGGGTTTACAGGAACAAATATAGAGGACACATGGACAAAACTATGGGGCTTGGAAATGGAAGGGAGGTGGGGAAGGATGGGTGGGTGGGCTGGAATGGGAATAAAAGATAGAAATTGTACTGAATAATCTAAAATAAAAAAATTAAAAAAAGATAACTGTAATTTAAGATAGGTAGCACATGAGATTATTTTCATTTTTGTACAAATATATAGGGCTAGTTAGAGCAGAAAGAAGAAATGGGACCCATGAGCATTATAAAGAAGCAAAATATGAATCACATATGAACATTATATGCTAAATGTCACTTTTAAGCATGATACATTATGGTCCTTACATTGTTACCTGCACTACCCATCAGCCATATATGTAGGAAGATTTTAAACTTCCTTTTTTTTTGACTTTGACTTTTTTTTTATTTTTTTGACTTTAAAGACTTTTGAGGTTGATTGCTTTAACATACTTGAAAAATAAAAAAATAAATTTATATCAAGTGAGTTGCAAACTCCAGGCACATAAAAACACTCAATAAATATAAAACAAACATAAAAATTCCATCATTGGTGTCATGAAACAAAATATGTTTAATAACTGATCTATAATAACTATGTAATTTTTGAACTACTCAAAACAACTCAGAAAGCAGAAAACCTTGCTAATAATAAAGCAAACAGCCTTCCTATAGAGAACAGACTTTCTATTATTTCTTGAAGCCTTGGGGCCAGTTTTAAAATAACCTTTCGATTTTCAAGGTAAGTAGAAAATTCTGATCAATCTTGACCTTAGTTTTCATTGTAGTTCCCAATATATAAGAAATTTTTCTTTTAACTTTATAAACTATGTACATACTGCTAAATTAATGGTATGCTTCAAGACCATCAACTATATCAGTGTTATGAGAATTCTTCCAGCTTCTTAGAATCATTTCAAACTTGAATCTTTAACAGTCATTCTAGTGTGTTTTCCATGAACATTTATCTGAAGCTTAGAAGTCATGTATTATAAAATGTTTTCAAAATTTCCCCCTTTCCTTAAAATAATGCAGTATCCCCGTCCATCTTCCACCCCTGCTGCAAACAAGGCTGATACAACCTAATGATATCTTAGAAATACATTTTCACAGTTTTTATTTTAGTGACTATGTAATCACATTAATAAATCACTCTCTCATCTATCCTCAACCAACTTTAAACTATTTAGTATTTAATATTCCATGTAAATCTTAATATGCAATTTTATGGCTGTGGGGGGAAGCGGAGCACCATAGATGAAATCCCCATATTTATTTTCCATGACTGTCCTCCTGCAATTCCATGAAGATACACTTAGACACAGACATGCATTAACACCATATAGGTACAAGCAGGAAATGTAAAGGATTCTCAGCTTCAGAAAAAAATGTCAAATCTCATGGGGCTGAAAATACAAAACCTTCATGGAACAACTGTGTACTCCTGTGGCTTTTTTTTTTTTTTTTTTTTTTTTAACCAAATAAGCCCTCCACTCTGTATGGGCCTAAAGGCAGAAAAAAGGAATTACGAATACATACTGGAGGCACTTATGTTAAGAATCCTTTGCTTTGTTCAGGATAGAGCTCCTCCAAAGGAGCGGACAGAGACCAGAATGCTCAACAAACGTCAATACAACATTCGTAGTTTGGTTCCTGATGTAATTTTCAGTGATACTTTTCATTCTTTCAAAAACAAATTGAAAAGAAAAAAAATCTGTACAAATGTAATTTTTAAATACCTCTGCATGACCATGCATTTTTATCTCCTTTATTTTTTAAAATATTTTATTGATTACAGTATTACAGCTGTCCTGATTTTTCCCCCTTTGGCTTCCATTCACCCAGCACCCCCACTCCCTCAGGCAATCCCTCGCCCTTGTTCATGTCCATGGGTCACGTGTATAAGTTCTTTGGCTACTCCATTTCTTATACTGAACTTTACATTTCTGTGGCTATTCTGTAACCACCTATTTGTACTTCTTAATCCCCTCACTTCTTCACCCATTCCCCTACACCCCCTTCCACATGGCAATTGTCAATATCCTCTCTGTATCCAAGATTCTGTCTTGGTTCTTGTTCGCTTAATTTCAATTGTTGATAGACTTGTATTTTTTTGACATGTTATTATTCACAGTTTTGATCTTCTTTTTCTTAAATAAGTCCCTTTAGCATGTCATATAATGGTTTGGTGATAATGATGAACTAACTCCTTTAGTTATTTCTTGTCTGGGAAGCTCTTTATCTGCTCTTCAATTCTAAATGATAGCTTTGCTGGGGATAGCAATCTTGGCTGCAGGCCCCTACTTTTCATGACTGAACTTTTCTTGGCAATCCCTTGTAGCCTGCAAAGTTTCTTTTCAGAAATCAGCTGACACTCTTATGGGAACTCCTTTGTAGGCAACTCTCTGCTTTTCTCTTGCTGCTTTTAAGATTATCTCTTTATATTTAATCTTTGGCATTTTAATTATGATGTGTCTTGGAGTGGGCCTCTTTGCATCCATCTTGTTTGGGACTCTCTGTGCTTTCTTGATGTGCATGTGTATTTCCTTCACCAAATAAGGAAATTTTTCTTTCATCATTTTTTCAAATAGATTTCCAATTTCTTACTCTTTCCCTTCTCTTTCTGGCACCCCTACGATGTGAATGTTGGACCTCTTGACATTGTCCTAGAGGCTGCTTATACTATCCTCATTTTTTTTGGATTCTTTTTACTACTTGTTCTGATTGGTTGTTTTTTGTTTTCTTACATTCCAAATCATTGATTTGATTCTCAGCTTCAGACCCTCACTATTGTTTGTCTGTAAATTGTTCTTTATTTCAATTAGTGAATCCTTCATTTCTGACTTGATGCTTTTTATGCTGCTGAGGTCCTCACTAAGTTCCTTGAGCATCTTTTTAATCAGTGTTTTGAACTCTGAATCTGATAGATTGCTGACCTCCATTTCATTTAGCTCTTTTTCTGGAGTTTTGATCCGTTCTTTCATTTGGGCCATGTTTCTTTGTCTCCTCATTTTGGCAGCCTCCTGTGTTTGTTTCTATGTATTATGTAGAGCTGCTATGAGTCCCTGTCTTGGTAGTGTGGCCTAATGTAGTAGGTGTCCTGTAGGGTACAGTGGCACGGCCTCTTCTATCACTCAAGCTGGGTACTGGAGGTGTGCCCTTTGTGTGGGCAGAGTACACCCTGTTCTTGTAGTTGACACTTGGTTGCTGTTGGCAGATCAAAGGGAAGGATTTACCCAGGCTAGTCAGCTGCAAGGATGGGCTGTGACCAGTTACCACCAATGTATGCCCTCCATGGAGGATCAGCTATGCATGGGCAGGGTGTGGTGCTCTGATGCTGTCTGTAGCTGTCCACTGGGTACAGTGGTTCTGGGGTTTCCCACATGGTGCAGGCCAAGTTCAGCCCCCAACCTGTGTTTTCCCAGGGCCACCCTGCCTGAGCTATAAAGCAATCTGAGATGGCTGCCACTTGTGCTGGACTTGGAGATTGCCAGGGGAAGCCAAACTGTGAATCTAAGCTGGCTGCTGCTAGTGCAGGCCTGAGGCTCACCAAAGCCAGATGTTGCTTATTTGATAGGATTTAGGTAGTTGTGAAGCATGAGCCAAGACCAGATATTCATATGGAAAAGCAGCTTGGGTTGGCCTGCAAGTTGGGTGATGTGGAGTCTCTAGTGATCTCCAAGGTGGGTCAAACAGTGTTAGCTAGGTTGATAGAGTCTCAGAGATGGCACCAGCTTGCTGACTCTGTGTGGGGAGGGTTCAGAAAAGGGACAATGGTCTCTGCTCACCTTGATGCCAGACACTTCAGTTTCTCCTTGTATACTAGTGGTGGCTTTCAAGTTGCTACCCTGATGCTGGAGCTCAGAGGGAGTGAGTCTGAGTGGGTGAGTCCATGTGTGGTTTCTTTAAGAGGAACTGCTTGGGACTCTAGAAGTTTCTTTCACTGACTCAACCTCTGCTATGTTTTGCAGCCAGAAGTTGTGGGGACTTATCTTCCTGGCACTGGAATTCTGGGTGGGGAGGGGGCAGGACTCCTCACTCCTGAAATATCCCTCCCCAATTTTTATCCACCACACAGGGATGAGCAACCAGCCTGATGGGCATCTGCACCCCTCCTACTAGTCTGGATGGATGTGTTATCTTTAATTCTGTAGTTGTCAGACTTTCATTCAGCTCAGTTTCTGATGGTTCTGAGTGATGGTTGCTCTTTGTTTTAATTGTAATTTTGATGTGGTTGTGGGAAGAGGCGAGCCATGTCTGCTTATGCAGGCATGGAGCTGTCCGGGTAGGAAGTCCTAAATACCTCTGAATGATCATTCTTTGTCTACCTCTCCATTCTCTTTTCTAGACATGTCCATTTTGTTCTAAGTACTCCATTCCAATTCTTTGAGGGTTTTGAATATTTTCTTCCCTCTGTCTAGAAGATTCTCCCCTCTCCACTTCCCACTCCAGATATTATCTTAAACATCGGTTACTTAGGGAAGGTTCTCCAACTCTCCCAGACTTGGTAGCATCCCTGTTAAGAATTCCTATTGCTTTTATGACCATTAGAACTATTTATTAATAATATTTATATTTAATAAAGGGGTCACAAATTAGTAGCCTGTTGGCTACAATCAATGAAACTTGACTCAAGTTTTATTGTTTTAAAATATTTGTTTACAATTGGGAGATTACACATAACATATTATGGTAACTCTATTTCATTTACATTTGTCCCTAAATGAGAGCAAGAAACAGTTAATTGAAAACTGAGGTCATTTCTCACTGCCCTTCTTCTCCCCTTTGCCACTCCAGGGATTATTAAGAGTACCTTAAACATCTACAGAATTTCATAAATTAAATTGAATTTACTCCTATGTCTCTCAACAATTTCCAATTCCCTCTTGGGAATAAACAGGAAAATAATGAGACACAGTTTTAAAGAGTTTGCATATTTTGGTACTTTGCTCTATTTCCTAATTATCATACCTTAATTCATTTTGTTTTCAGTTCCGTATTTGCATGTTATTTGAAAAAAATGGCCTGATTTTTTTATAGCTTTTTAGGCAACCTGGTACATAACTGTGTTACTCAAAAAATATATTGCTTTCATGAAATATTCCATGCTATGCCAAATTTGGAGAAAGGCTGCATTACAAAAGTGCTTTAAATCAGAACAGATAAGTACCTTTTCCTAATTACTTACAGCACTAATTCAATATTTTTGAGGAATCAGTGAAGTGTTACATAATAGTGAGAGGCTACCAGTACTTTTCATGTATGTTGAAAATCAATCCTATTGTAAAGTATATGGGTTACACTGAAATAAAATTTTCTAAAATTCTTATTTAAACCATTTCCTTTCCATTAAGCTTCTGTATTAAACATCACACAACAAAGATTTTTTCAGCCAAATGCTAATTTCCTCCTACAACCAGGATTTTTAAATTTTCATATGTCCCTTTTGTATATTCAGTATTTTCTTCTAAAATAGTTTATATATACATTTCTTTATCTTAATGTTAAAGTAACTATTCTAAACTCTGATAATAAATTAAGTGTTCTTCCATACAGATTTCTCAATTTCTTTCTATACGTTCTCTAATAAAAGCTTCTTTCCTGCTTTTAAATATTCTTATTTTTGAAGATGCTCAGGAATAAAAAACCATGCATTCTAAGAATTTATCTCAATTACATAATGACATAAATATTTTGAATTAATTTTTAACTATACAAAAGACATGTACCAACAAAACAAAAAAGGATTTAAACATCTCAGCTATTATAAATCAATTCTAAAATTATTACCATTTTGATTTTATTCAGATTTTCATACTCATCTTGAAAACTGCTTGAATGTAGCCTCAAAAAAAAAAATCAGGCATGTGGACAATAGAGCAGAATATCGGAGATTGCAGGCTGAAGGCTGACAGACCTCACACTGTAACTGGGCTTAAAGGGTGGTAACCTTGGAAATGGTTTTAACACCAGTCGCCAACATCCAGGATTGGATGGTGCAATGAAAAACTCAGTATTTCTTCCAAAACACCCTGCCACTATTTTTAGATTGACGAATACCAAATGTACTGCTCTCACAGTTATTTTCCCTAGTATTAAAATGACACATACCGATACATGTCAAGAACTTTCAGCAAAATTTTCTAGCACCACTTGTACTTCCTTGGAATGTAACATCACACTATATCATCTACAAGGGAACAGAAGTTGGGAACAATTTTTGGCAAAAATAATAATTCATGTCTGTGTGTTCTTTCTTCAAGAATCAAAGGGTAATATAAAGTGAAGAAAAGGAGGAAGAAAGGAGGAATTTATAAAGATTGAATGTTACACATTCTTTACATATTTAAAATATTTAACACTACATATACTTTAAAAATAGTTATGCATAGCTGGTACCAGGTTTTATGTCAAGTGCATTATATATATTATCGTTAGTGCTAATCATAACATTAAAGGAGACATTATCATTTCCATCTTACTGAAACTTTCATAATGTATAGGATTCTCTTTCTAGTGTGATTAAAAACTTGACCAAGTTCACACTGCTACTATGGGCTAGAGCTGGAATGTGAATGAATATTTATCTCACTCTACATACCACTCTTTCAGCAGGGGAACCACACTGGACATTTCCCAGTTAACACAGGTAGTGATTGGTGGAATTAGGACTCAAGCCTGTATCTGTCTCGACTCCAAAGTCAATGCTCTCTAACCACTATGCTGTAACCGAGCAATGAAAAGAGAGACTCTTTTAGTCATAATATACACTTAATATTGAATGCTTACATGACATTTTAGGTAATTCCTCACTTGCTTTGACTAACAAGGAAATATATATGATTGATATCTATTTCTTTTTTTAAAAAATATTTATTTATTTTTAGAGAGAGGGGAGGGGACAGAGAAAAAGAGAGAGAGAAACATCAATGTGTGGTTGCCTTTCACATGCTCCCAACTGGGGACCTGGCCCGAAACCCAGGTCCCCATGTGACTTGACACAGAACTGAGCCAGCAACCTGTTGGTGTGCAGGCTGGCACTCAATCCACTGAGTCACACCAGCCAGGGCTGATATCTATCAATTTCAATAATTTATAGAAAAAGCCAAATTGGCTGATTGTTGTGTTTATACTACCAAGAGAGAAGCATATCATGATAGAATGAAAAAAGGAGGAAAACAAAATACAATGATAATAACATTAATAATAACTTATAGCACTTGCTCTTTGCCAGGCACTACTCTAAGTTATATAATATACTGGTTTATTTAATAAAACAACCCTATGGGGTAGGTACAATTACCATTCTCATATAATTGGAGTCAAGGAAATAGATACAAAGAGGTATAAGCCATATCCTAAGGTCACTTCACTGTACGTGGTAGAACCAGTATCTGAAACCCAGATGACGTGGCTCTACATTTCATGCTCTTAGGCACTACGCTACTCTCTCTATAGAAAGAAACAACTAAAAATGACAATTTTTTTAAAAGTTTGTTTTGCTCACGAGGTTACCAATGGGATGGTGTTTCCTTCACTTAATTGTCAATAGATACTTTGAACAGTGGCTTTATTAATCTGCTTCAGCAAAGAATTCAGTTAAATTTGTTCTGATTGCTTATTTATGCTTTTAAACTCAGTTAAATGGGGATTTCAGTAAGGTACAACATAGTGACTTCAAACCAATGATTAATTCTAATCTATTTTTATCTATAAATACTGTCCCAAGGATTAAAGTGAAATGCAGAGTTAGCCTATCAATTTTTTTTTGGGTAAACTTAAAAAAACAGCATGTTTCTTTTAAATTACGTTTCTAGCTTACACCACTAAATGCTTTGCTCAAAAAAGGTGCACTCAGTGTGTTTGTGTGTGTGCCAGTCTGAATTCACCTCTTAGGATTTCCCATGACCACTTCCCTGTTCCTTTCAGCATCAAGCACTGTGATGAGACTCAACATGATTTTAAAAAAACATCTCTTTAGATTTATGTACGAAAGACATACTAAATAAGTATAATTTGATTAAAAATAAAAAACTTAAGAAAAAAGCTTGCATTTAAACCCTTTCTGTTTTTTTTAAGTCACATTTTTCTTATACACTTTTTTCTTTCCTGATGGGAATCAAACGTAGTGAGCAAGTGACGAACCAGAATACTGCACCGAGCCACACGGCAGTGCACACCAGCACAGGGCATCCCGTTTTCAAAGTTAACAGAGCTGACCTTTTCAATGAGTCAGTCCTAACAAACATATATTCTTACTTTCTGATTTGAGAAATAATGATTTTATTTTAATGAACAAGCAGTTACCACTAACCTGTCTATACAATATGAAAACGGATCCCTTCACCAGTGTTTAACTGGAGCATGTATGGACAAAATTGAAAAAGCATTAAATTTTGTCTTGAAACTGTACAGTCAGCATTCCTAGTATATATGTATTTTGAGAACTGACCATAAAAACTCATTTAATCCTAACAAATCATCCTCTGTTTACTTTGGCAAGTTGGAAATGACAGGGAAACATCTGCAGGGTAGAGACAGTATTCCTAGTTTGGAGAACTTGCTTCTTAGTTACTGTTCAACATCAAAAAGAGAAAAAAAATAAAGGAAGAAAAAGATAGATATTTGATTTTCACAAAGGCTTCCCCAGAAAAAATAATAAAAGCACTGAACTATTATTTGTTTATGTGAGAAATAATTTACTTTAATTAAAATTTGATGTCAGAAAGCTGATGATGGTACTTTTAATTTGGGGGGAAGAGATTTTAATTTTATGCATTTTTGTCATTTTCCCAAAAAGTATGACATTTAACAACAGAAAAATGGTGGAGTACTAGGTACAGATAATCCACTAAAACGAAAAATCAGGGTAGGCAGCAGGTTTATTATTCCTCTTTAGAGTGCTAATAAATATATAATCTTAATGTATTTTTTGTTCTTTCAGTTTTAGGCAAATTTATCTCTTGGATAAATTTAAGTGTTTATTATCAGCAGTCACTTGTGCCTGCCTGAAAATATAGAGACCAGTGATACACTCAGGACAAGGACTGGAGTCAATGAAATGCTGTTCAGAGAAAGTAGAATTCTTCTACTGGAAAAACATTTTGGTTTAGTTTTTTCCTCCTTAGATTGTTATATTCTGGATAACAATGTTACTTTCATTTTTTCAGCCAGAATATCAAAGCTTAGACCACAGTTGCATTCTACATTTCTATACTTAAGCATTCAACTCCTAGATTTACAAACTCCTTCCTTGTGAATACAATACACAGCCTAACTTACTATCCTGCACTGCATGATGTGGATGTTCCCTGGAGTGTGATTTGCCCTTCTAAGAAGACAGTACTTCCTTTCCTAAATCTGTCACATTGTTAGCAAAAAGCTATGAATTGGAGAGAGCAAGTCAATATAAATTCTTAAACACCTTCCCATATGGTCTTTTATTTACTCTACCAGCTGAAGATAAACAGGCCTGTCCTAAGCAAAAAGGCTAATACGGCACTGCCCTCCACTCTTGTACCCCTTTGATGGCGTCATCGACATGAAAGTAAACCAGAGTGAGCTAGAATGACCCAGCTTTGTGTTTACAGTGCTGGGCCAGCAGAAGAGGCAATATTCAAGGGACAGAATCCAGCGAGGGATGATGGGGCTCAAGCAGAATAGATTCTGAGGGCTCAAGTGATTATTTGAGCAACTTGGTACAAGAATGTCTCATCTTGCAATTAAATTTCATTTAGTGATCCCATATATTTATATCTGTACCTGGTAAATCAGAGAAGAGAAGTATGCATTCATTAAAGCCATTAGCCAAAAGCCGGTCCCGCAGCTGCTGAAGAATTGCTACTCCAATACAGAACGGGAAAGAGGAATTCCCAAGTAGCAAGGTATCCCAGAGGTGAAAAATTTTGTGCAGTGGAAATACATCTGTAAAATAACAAAATATAAATTAATTAATTATAAGAAAAAAACTAACAAAAGTTAAGACAATAACAAGATACTTTACTAGACATATGACCATTAACTAACAGTCAAAACTATTATTTAAGACATGTACTACCAAACTGTTGTTATAAAATGTTTATTTGGCTTTGTAAATTTATTGCTTCCTAAGAAATCTTTAAAAAATTGATAATCAGATTGGTCAAACTGATGACATTTCCTAACCTTTATTATGAATGTTGGTATAGTTGCTCCATACAATACATTTCTTCCTAGAATTGTCCAGTTAAATTTATTCACCCAGGTGAGCTTTAGTATTGTTGTATTTCTATTATGCACTCTAAATACTTGCTTTATTAAATTTACATCAAAAAATCCAATTAGCAACTTTTTATTTTTTGCATTTTTTTCATTAAACAATACTGTATATATCTTTCCAGGCCAATGTGTACAGATTTATTTCAAATATTGTATTTCACTTAGCCTGTACGTATATTTAAGCAGGATGAGGACTGTATTAATATTTGTAATTGGTTAAAGTATTATACATTCACATAATCTGTTTAATTTCTAGAGGAATTCTAGTTTGCAAAATAACAAAAGTATTAGTTATTAGAGAATCTCTAAAAACTAAGCCTGATGGTTTTAAAAGTTGCCTTCCAAAACTTTATGCAAAGACTATAAGTAATGTTAATTTCTTTTTCAATAGAGGGCTGAAATTTTATGAATGTTACAACATGTAAAAGAGGTTTCATCCAATACAATATTCTTTTTATATTCAGCAAACAATTGATATTCTTTTCTACTCTCTATTAGATTAGAACTGCATACAGATGCTTATGTAATTAAATTTGCTGATAATATTATAAACATAATATACTACGGAAGAACAAAGCTGAACTTTTGCCAACACCATATCAAAAGAAGAGGAAAAATGATACTTACGAGTAAACATGGTGAGAAACCAAGGGATGGCATAGAGCTACGAGTAGAAAAAGGGGTCAGAAGGACAGAGAGATAAAGAAGACATAAAAGACATAATTAGAAAGATGCCAATAAACTGACTGGTAAAGAAAGTTTTGTTTTGGTCTACTCTATTAATTAAAATAAAACAAAATGTAGGTCATTATAATTATTATCACATATATGCTATTAAATAATGTTCTCTATTACAAAGGCTGCACATGACCCTTAGGCCAAGGATTATTCAACAGAATGTCTTCACTTTATCAAAGGATACAATTCAAGACCATGCCAGAACACTAGTGTGCTAATTTCAAGGGTGTGCTTTTCAGGTTGTACAAAAATATTTCTGTGATTAAGTGGTCCTCATTAGTGTTGAGTTACCCTTACCGATTTTGAGACTCAATGAGATTTCTAATAAATGTCCAAAATCTCTCATAAAATGATGTTATTAAGCAAATGTTTTCTGTTAAGACTTTTTAAATTAATAAGAAGCTTCATAATAAACTAAAAGTAATAAGATCTAGAAATGATATAATTTGATTCTTTAGCTGGGTGTCAAGTTTATTTTGCTAAGTTTCTGTCTAGAAATTTTTTAAAAAGTCACTGGTTCAATTCCAGCAATGGACTGAAAGGTAGCTTGTTCAGTTCCTGGTTAAAGCACATGCCTGGGTTGAGGGCCAGGTCCCCATTTGGGGGTATGAAAGACGCAAACAATCTATGTTTCTCTTACACATGTTTCTCTTTCCACCTCCTTTCCCCCTCCCTAAAAAAATATATACTCACTTTCAATTAATTTGGTGAGATTATGAAAGTGAGAAATCATCTTAATTTTTTAAAGTAGAGAACAATCTTTTTTGTCAATATCATGTATGAAAAATCAATAATAATGTATAAAAATCTGAAAAAGCTCTAATTTTACTTTCTGTGTCCATATAAGCTTCTATTAAAGACAGATTTCTATACAACCAATCAGGTGTGAATATATAATTCTCCCACCAGCTGTACATTATGAATTTATGAGTGCAACTGCATATACCTTTGTATTGCACACAATTGAATATTCATGCTGCCAAAATGCCAGTCAAGAACCATAGTACAATTACACACTATACTGAAATGAGTACTCTACGTGCAATAAAGCCCATTGCTCTCCACAAGATCATCATTTATACGTGTTGACACATAGGCCTTTCAAGTGACATTACAACCGGAGAACTGAGGCATACAAAGATTCAGTGTAAAGGGAATGATCTACAGAAAACAATAAAACATAACAAAATCCAAACTTTTCAGCCTAATTTAAAAATAAAGTCAGAAATTAGTTACATCACTAATAGTCAACTTATATTTCCTTTAAGGACTTGACATCAATTATATTTCCCTCTCCCCTTTTGATCAAAGCCAAGTGTTTGTCATTCTGAATTACTTCAGTAACTAACTCATTTTTTCACATACTGAAGAGGGCATGCGTGTGAGGAAACTACACAAAGCAGTGAAAGGACCACTTAAAGAATCAGAGGGAAAACTTGCTAGGCTCACCCAAAGCCAGGAATAGCTCGTTTTATCACCAGCCAGGATAAAAAATAAAACAAAACAACAAAACCCTGTAATGAACAAGATACAAGGGTATATAGTTTTAGCAATGGGGCAAAATTATGCTCCCACATTTTGCTGACCTGTTCTCCATAATAAACCTTATAAGCAAGCCTTTAAAGAATCATATTATTTGAATGGTACTTAAATGTACCCCAAAATAAAGCTCAAGAACATTTATAAGAATATAAAATATCCAATACCCAACAAGGCAAAATTCACAATGGCTAGATTTCAATAAAAAAATACCAGTGATGCAAAGCAGCAGGAGAAAAAAAACCAATCCACAACGAGGACCAAAATCTTTCAATCAAAATGGACACAGAACTGACATATAGATAGTCTGTCCAGAAGGTATCCAGCCATTTACTATGAAAAGTAAAGACATTTATTGAAGATACAAGATACAATAAACATTGTGCATAGGATAATGACGCCTCAGTCCCCTTCAAAGTAGGCACCTTGGGACCTCACACAGTTCTCCCAGTCACCATCAACTGCCTGGTTGTATTTTACTGAATCTCACTAATGATCTGAAATCTCTTCCCTTTCAAAGGTGATTTTAGTTTTGGAAAAGTCAGAAGTCACAGGGCACCAAATCTGGGCTGTAGGGGGGCTGAGTCACCTGTGTGATTTGATGTTTTGCCCAAAAACTCTGCACAAGACATGAGGCATGAGTGAGTGCATTGTCATGATGAAGCTGCCAGCCACCAGTTTTCTATATCTGTGGCCTTCTGAATCATCTGAATAGTTTCCATAGAGGAATGTTTAAGCTTAACGCAAATTTTGATGCAGATCCGTTGCTCTAGTTGCTCAGTCATTTTGAATGCAATGGTCACACAGTTCACATGCTCACTCAATCGTGTCTACCACCCCACTGATTAGTCCAGTGAAATCGTCTTTGTTCATGCATGAGCATTCCAGTCTACTCCTCTGGGCTGCCAGTTTACATGCAAACCATCCACATTATATTAACAATGTTATAGCAACAATGGCTGTACTTTTTCTGGAAAGACCTCATCTATATTTAAAAATATTTAAAAATAGCCCTGAATGGCATCACTCAGGTAGTTGGGTGTTGTCACACAAATCAAAGGGTCACTGGTTCAATTCCCAGTCAGGGCACATGCCTGGGTTGTGTGTCTGGTCTCTGGACAGGGTGCCCTGAGAGAGGCAACTGATAAATTTCTCCCTCACATTGATGTTTCTCTCCCTTACTTCTCCCAACCTCCCCCTCTAAATAAATAAATAAATAAATAAAATCTTAAAAAATAAGTAAATATATTTAAAAATAATTGACTCTAAAGTAAAAACAATTTCTTATGGGGCGTAAAACATATGTCAAAATAAAATGTAGAACAATAATACAAACACAAGGATGTGGAAATAAAGGTATTCTGGGGTAAAGTATTTACACTATATGTGAAGTGGTATAATAGTATTTGAAAGCAGACTGTTAGTTGAAGAAGTGTAGTATAGACTAGAATTTCTTAATCTCAGCACTATTCACATTTTGGGTTGGACAATCCTTTCTGGAGGGGGGTCATTATATTTTGCATTTTAAGATTTTTGCAGCAACCCAGCCTGTGCCCACTAGATGCCTGGAGCATTTGCCCAGTTTTGTAAAAAATGTCTCCAGACATTACCAAAAATCCCCTTGGAGGCAAACCTGCCTGTGTCTGAGGACCACTGTAAGTCCAAAAGAAACAAGTACGAAAATACAATGAAGAATTACAGCTAATATGCCAACAAAAGATAAAATGGAATCACAGAAAAAATATCCAATTAACTGAAAGAAGGCAGATAAAAAGAAAAACAAGGACAAAGAAGTGATGAGACAAATAAAATAAAACAACCAAATGGTAGATTTAAAGACAACCACATCAATAATCATATGGTTCTGCAATGGTTAATTTTATGTGTCAATCTAACTGACCCATGGGGGCCCCAGGTCATAATTTAATTAAACATTATTCTGGGTGTGTCTGTGAGGGTGTTTCTGGTTAAAATCAACATGGGAGGCAGTAGACTGAGTAAAGCAGACTGACCTCTCCAGTGTGAGTGGGCCTCATGCAGTCTGGTGATCTGTACAGAACAGAAGTCAGGGTGAGGGAGAATTCATGCTTTTGGCCTGAATGATAGGATATAGCAGTGAACAAAGCAAAATTCTAGCCTGTAAGGCACCTGTCCTTCATTAAGAGCAGGAGATGGTCATTAAATATTCTCTCAGTCTACTCCAATTATATTTTTTGGGCCATAAGATGCACCTAGGTTTTAGAGGAGGAAAATAGGGAAAATATTTTGAAGCAAAAAATGTGGCAGAATATTTAATAACATAAATAACATAATGTTTCACCAATGTAAACATAAACAGGACTCAACAGCAGCATTAACAACCATTATTCCTCCCAAGTTTTGAAGGCTGTGTCTTATAGTCCAAAAAACACAGTAGGTTCTTGCCTCCACCTCACCACAAAAACCACTTTGTTTTGTACATCAAAGATTTCCATTTGCTAAATCTAATGGCCAATTCTCATTCTCAATCTTTCTTTAACAATCAGCAGTTTGACAGTTGACTACTCCCACCTTCTCAAAATGCTTTCCCCCGCTAGTTTGCTTCAAGACATCATGCTCATCTAGTTTTCTTCTTACCTTTCTGACTACTCCTTCTCCATCTCCTTTGCTGGTTCCTCTTTACCTCCTTGACTTAAACACTGGTATGCCCCCTGTTCAGTGCTTGGACTTTTTCTCAAAATGGTTACATACAGAGTGAGAACTCCTGTTATAAATTAACTCCATCCCAATCTCTACCCTGAATTCCAAACTCATATGTCCAAATGCCTATGTGACACCTCTACTTGCATGTCTAATAGAACATAACACCCCAAACTGAGCTCCTGAGACTTCTATAATGGGTGCCTTCAAGTACAGACCCTTAAATCTCAGTTAAGAGCAACTCTATTCTTTGAACTGCTCAGGCAAAGAAACACTGAAATTGTTCTAGACTTTTCTTTCTCCTACATGTACATCTGTCACCAGAATTCCAGTGGGTTCTACCTCAAAGTATATCCAGAATATGAAAATAAATTACCATTCCAACTCCCAATTTCTTGATTCAAGCCACCATTATCTCTTGCTTAGATTAATTTACAGCAACCCACGAGCAGTCTTCTAGATTCTATCTTTGCCTTCCTAGGGTTTCTCTTAACATGGCCTGAATGATTTTGTTAAAATGCTGAGATTAGAATATGCCACCCCTCTGCTCAATGGCACCCAGTGGCTTTCTGCCACTGACAATAAAAGCAGAAGTCCTAACTCTGACCTATAAGACTCTATGTAATCTGGCCCTCCAATTACCTCTGACCCCACCTCCTTGTTCACCGGGCTCCAGTCACACAGCCTCCTGGCTGCTCCTTCCACACCCCTGGCATGCTTCCACCTCGGGGCTGTAGTACTTGCTGTTGCTGCTGCTTGGACTGCTCTTCCCCTCAGTTCCTTAAGGCATTCATTCAAAAGTCACCTTTTCTGTGAGACTTGCCTAGGCCACCATATTTAAAATTCAACCCCTCTTCACCTGAGCACTTACCCATGTTGCTGCTTTAGTTTTTGTTTTTCCTCTTTAGAATTAGCACTACATATCACATAGTATATTTATCTTCTTTATGTCTGTCCCCCAGTAGATGGTAAATTCAGTAAGGGTAGAGATTTTGTCTGTTTTTTCATTGATGTACCTGGGGTCTAGGGAAATGTCTAGCTCATAATAGGCACACAAATATTTGTTGAAAGAATGAATGAAATATATAATGAAGATAACCAAAAGGGATAGATTAAAAGGTACAAATAATCATGAAATTACATATTTTTTGAGGAGCTTTCAATAAAAATCAAGTAACGAGAAAACTAATTAATCTCCCTTGCTTAATGCATTTAAAAATCTATATTAGATAGTTGAAAGTATTTTTAAAAACCTTGAATTTTTAATTATATACTTATGCTTTGACAATAATTATGAAAATAATTATTAAAGTAAGTGAAATAAAGCATATTTAATGATACTTGAAAAGTAATAACTCTAGTTGAATTAATTTCTTTAGTAAAATATACAACTCCTGGATGCTCACCAATGATAGTCACCTCTTACCAAGTAAATCAAAGTCGGACAAATACATAGGTAATATATTCTGAGAGAATGTATCACCTGTTATTTATTCTTTCTATATTTTGCCCATTTTAATATTTAAAAATCTTAATTGATATTTTCATCTTAAATAATTCCTTAAAATATTAGTATATATTCATAATACAGTCTGATATCCCCAGAATAGCAAAATAAGGTAATATTGATTACTAGGCAGATTCGAGTTTTAATTTTTTAAAAAAGCAGTTGAATAATGAAATTTTTTATTACAAATACAAAAATATATAAAATTGGTCTTACCAAGTCAGAGACATTATTAGCTATGTTCTGATTTAAAGTTGAAAATAATTCTGAAGTTATCTTCAACTTTAATCCAATGAAAAGAAGTCATACATGAACTATTCTCTAGATTATGAAATTGTTTATGCTTGATTTGGCAGAGTGCTAGGTTGCTAAAAGACTCAGCTAAGTAAATACTGCCCCCTAGCAATATCAAGAAAGAATAACAATATTTAGTATTTCAGGGTGTCCTTTCTGTATGGGCTGGTAATATCAAAATCTTTAATATCAATAGAAAAAATAAAAGCTGAGGGCTCATTCATTTGATTTTGAAGAGCAGAAAATTGTGGCTTAAAACTTATAAATGTATAAAAATGAAAAAGATTTAAAGAGAAAACATTTCTTATAATATAAACTCCAGGTGAATCTTTTTGTCAAATGGATTTTTGTTCACAAACATATTGCGTGCTCTCACTATATATACCATTATAAAGTTATTACAAAAGGGGGAGGTCCTTCTAGTTGATGTTTTTAATCTACACACTTATGAGCATACTATATTTTCTGTTTACTTCATCAGAAGTATTTTCTATATTTAAATTACTATAAGCCCAATATTGACCTAGTTTGATGCCTTGCAATAATTCTTGCACTAGAGAAATGTACATCTAATTCAAGGAAAGGAGGCCTAAAACCTGGCAAATTTTCAAAGCAGTAGAGATCATCACATATTTTCTTAAAACTTGGAAGCTGTGGAAATTGCAGTCTTGTATTTACATATCTCTTTGAATGTCTGGGATAGCTGTGAAGAATAGCTAATGGATCTAAAACACCTGGCAGAGGATGTGGCATATTCCAGACACCAGTATAGGTATTACAATGATCATTCTTAATAACAATCCAGAAGCTTCTGTAATTGGAAAAAGTTTTAACACCCCCAAGTTCTGAGAGAGCCTCATTAGTCATCTCACAAAATATATACAAATTTTGTTAGAAGAAGGAAGGTAGGAGCAGATGGTAATAAAAAAAGAGAGAGAGAGAACCTTAAGCACTGGGAATTGTAAATGTTATTTTACAGGCTAAGGTAAACTCATTTAAAGTTAGGCATAGCCTAAGAAGGCTAAATTATTTACAGTCCTGCTGGCTGTCACAATCAACATTCCCCAATTCCATTTCAGCTACCCTGAATCCACAAAATTTCAAATATTCTTACATAAAATATTTTTCTTTTTCTTTACAAATTCTTTAAGATCCTTTATTTTCTGTATATCTTATTTATTATTGTTCTCTTAGCTACACATTCAATTATTCTCAACTATGAAAACTAAAATAGTTAAAAAATAGAAGTGTGATGGAGTTGTGTAGCAGGATGGTACAGTATCAAAATAAATCATCACTATTATACCACCTTATTGTGTCATCCAAAGTATTACACACTGTCTTTCAGAAAGATATAAAATATATGAAGACAACATCTTCATGTATGTTTTTCTCTTTTACACTTTTTAATAAATAGTTGAAAGTTAGAATTTTTCATTTTCCACTAGCAAGGAGAAGAAAATCGACAGAGGATGCTGCACAATTATTAGACCAATCAAAAGACTGGCAGTAGGGGAGAGCAATGGGGAAAAAGGCAGGACAACTGTAACTGAACAACAATTAAAAAAAAGATCAGTAGTAGTATTCTAAACTCTGATAAAGTGGTAATGTTGGTTATATAAGTGAAATTTCAAAGTTCAAGTGCTCAAATGATGATCTCTTAGATGAATTTCCTCAAACACAAGAATCAGAGTAAACAATTAGTTAGATACTAGATGGGAAAGACCTCTTCACACAATATTTTGCAAAAGAAAACTGAGCCATCCTATTTTGCTAAAAGAATGTGTGATAGTAATTTTGAAATGATATTTCTGCAACAAAATTTGCTACTATTTAAGTAGACGAATCCTGAAGGTTGTCGTGTTTACAAAGTCATTAGAAGGAAACAGATGGTTAAAAAGAAAAATCATTAGGTTTATCATTCTAGTTTGTGTTCATAACTGTACAAACGGAAAAACTTTATACTTATGGGACAAAAAAGATAGCTGTTTTCCAATAAAGATATGAACCCTGTAAATGTTTTGTTTTAATAACTGTTTTGACCATGTAAGTACAAGCAGAACCAGGAATAAACCAGAAGCTATGAGAGATGTATGTGAAATTTGGAGCAGTCATTGTAAGATGGGTGTGCTCCAGGTTTACGCATGACAGATGAGCAGTAAGTTCAAAGGATGTCACACATTTCACATACATATACTTTCAAAACAGAAACATATGGAATGAAATTTTAGGTTTGCTATGTTGGGATTCTTACTAAAATTTTTTACAATATGGTTATTAATTTTAGAGAGAGAGGAAAGGAGAGGGAGAGAGAGAGGGAGAGAGACAGAGAAAGAGAGAGAGAGAGAGACAGACTGATTGGTTGCCTCTCATACACACCCTGACCTAGGATTGAACCTGTAACCTTCTGTCATATAGGACGATGCTCCAACAAACTGAACCACATTGGCCAGGGCATTACTAAAATTTTTAATTAAGTTATTTTTACTATGCCTTTGTTCTACTTCTGCACATTATTAAAAAAAAGACTTAAACATATAAACATAATTTAAAAGGTCCGTTGGATCCAGATGATAAATGGTTAATTTTCTTTTCTTTGTATATCAAAGGTTACATTAGTTATATCTTTTGCAAGTAATTATTTCCTTAATATTAAAAAAGAAATGAATTAAATAAAAATAAGTTAACTGTATAAACATATCATTCTCTTTTATTTTTACTTGACTTATAGTACTGAACAAAAAAACTACAAAGTAAAAATTAATAATAAAATCACGTGGACATTTTAATGCTTCTGAAATCCATGCTATCATTTTTGGAAAGGATTAATTACACTTCTAGAGCACCTTTGAATGATCTCATTGAGTCCAATAAAAATTTTTCAAAAGTTTCAAACAAAATTAATTTTAATTTACTTTGCCATTTAAGAGTATAAAATATAGAAAAGTACCTTTTGTAGATCTATCTGGATATACTTTTTGGATGAGATCAGTGGCGATATTAATGAATGTGATTTTTTGATATTGTGCATGTTTTATAGTTGTTTCATAGTTGAAAGATCTACATAAAATTTAGTGAACCAATATTTTTCCAAATAACTGATGCATAACATTATGTATGCATGGGTAAAAGAGCCATTCCAAGTGTAAGACACACTGATGTATTTGAATATAACAGAGTATGAAAATCTCACTGATACGACTTTAGATTGACCACTGCAAATAAGCTCTGAGAAACTCCCACTGTCTGAGAAGGCCTGAAGTGACTACATGTCTGTGGAAGGCCCGATTTTCTTCATATACTTCACCAAAACAATGTATCATAACAGACTGAATTCAGAAGCAGATATGATAATCCAGCTCGCTTCTATTAAGTAGAGGTGGCAAAAACATAAAACAATATCATTTTTTTGTTTTGGAAAACAATCATTTTTCAGGAAAACATGTTATTTCAGTTACTATGCAATGGTTTTGTTATTGTCATTTTTAAATAAATTAATAGATAAATCTTTATATGTCTCAGTAAATATTAATAGATGTAACCTACACAAACAAAAACTCCTCAGAATCCTAGATAATTTTAAAATTAAAATATAAAAGGGTCCTAAGAACAAAATGTTTTTGAGAACCATTGCATAATGCTATACTTCCTTTCATTTGTCTCTCAATTGATATACTGATACATTAAACAGGAAACAGAGTGGGAAGAATGATTGAAATAAAGATTTACTTAATCAAGAAACCTGGTGGATATTTGACTTATATGTATGTGTTCTTAGAAAGAAGGTATGAAAATATTACCTTATCATTTTTATGGAATAGGTCTTTGGTTTATAAGATATGGGCCCTTTCTGAGAGGCAATTAAGCTCCATTGTAAGAAAGAGAGCTCAACAAGTCATATATATTCAAGGACCTTAAAAATTCCAAAGTCAGCAGAATGGGTTAGAGCTGACGTAAGAGACTCTATAGCAGCAGCCAGACAGAAGGACACATCCTGGCACCCTTCAGATGAACCAGGACAGATCAGTGAGGACTACTGTTACAAAAGATTCCAAAAAGTGTATTTTCCCAATTTATACTGTAACCACATTTGACAAAATCTAAAAAGCTCATGGGCAATAGACTAAAATGTAAAATTTCTTTACATAACAAGATGAAGGCCAGGGATGAATGAAAAAATGAATAAACAAAACAAATGCTAAATACATAAATATTTCCAAGCAATCCTTTTACATTTTCTGTTAGTACAAACTCAACTGAGTATAATTTTGAAAATCACAGTGATCAGCTTTTAAGTAGTACTGGCATCCATTAAGATTGCAGCTAAATTAAAATGATTTTGCCAGCCTACTTGCTGATCCTGAACTTATTTGCTCCATCTTTAGCAGTGACAGTAGGTTTAAAAAGCACAGAGTATACCAAGATACAGCCCTTATCATTTCTCTTAAGAACCTGACAACTTTTCAAAATCTACATGTTGAATGCCAGTCATAGCATTTCAGGACAACAGGTTTTTTTTTAAAAAAAATAAAGAAGCGTACATTCCTGTTCTCACCTCAGAGGCCTGGTTTATTTCCAGAGGCAGAACCGTACACCAGGACAAAAGTGATACAGATCACCCTGGCCTCGATTTTGCATGTGGATCACATCACTGGCATGACACACATAATCTAAGGATCACATCAGTACATGATATCCCTAACATTTCAAGCTTCAGCAGTGTTCAGCATTCAGAGTTCTGTGAAATGGAAAGAAGCCAGAACTCATAGTCTTTCCTGCAATGGGAGTCTGCGTTTCAATGGTGGGAGACTAATGAAGGCTTACTTTGACAGGGTCAATTACTGAGCAAGAAACTCAGTTTGGGATCTGATTACCCAAGTGTCCACCCTTCCCCTTGATAAATCATCACTTGTATTGTTAGAGGCACAGAGAGTTCCCTGAACAATTATTTTAAATGTAAACCAATGAATACAATAATTCAAGGTGTGGGTGGGGGGGAGAAACACTGAACATATAAACTAATGAAATGCAACAAAAAGTAACTGATTATAGAGTAAAAGAATGTTAGAAAAATTCACCATTTCATCACACCCCTCACACTACTATTAATTGTCAACAATCTCTATATTTAAAATATCAAGTCTGTCTTCAAAATTAAATTTAAAAATAGTTTCAACATTTTCATATTATCCATAGACAAGAAAGAGGTAAAAAAACACAATAAAATAAACAAAATCAGGATAAAAGATTTCAAAATACAATTTTCCTATTAACAATTTAACTTTCTTTGTTAAATATCTTTCATTTGCCCATTCTCTGTGACCAGAGAATAGTTATAGAAAAGGGAATTTTCTCCAAGTTAAGATATACTCTTTGTCCCTTCACTTACCTTTGTTTATTCTAGAACTCTCAAAGGTGATGAAAACATGCTCTATAGGGTGTTCGGAAATACATGTAGAGGCATTTTTCAGAAATATGTGTAAGCTTTTCTGTTTACAATGAGAAAACTGCTACAGATGTCTGGTGGCTGGGAGTCAGTGGGCAGCATTTGCCTTGTACTGGCATTCTCCCATCGCACAGGACTTACTACTATTTCATAACAATACACTACATTTAACAATCAATATTACTTCTATAGTAATACTAGTATTGAAGTGTTTTTACAAGAAGTTACAACAAATGCCCCAGTAATTAGAGGGGGGATCATAACGGAGAGAGAAGCATAAATGAAAGATAGCTATTCTATCAAAATTAAATTATTGAATAATTAACTCACGCCATGCAGTAGCACATTTATAAAATACCAATGTACTCATCCACTCAGATTTAGCAAACATTTTGCCACAACTGCTTCAAAATATTTTAAATCAAAGTAATTATTATCAGTGGAATGGAAGACTCCTTTGTACCACTCCGCAATTAAAATTTTCTTCTTAAAATCTATGTGTTGTACTTTTTATAAGTTCTGCAAGAATTCCTTCTTAGGTGGACTTTGTAAATATGATATTCCACATTAAGGTCTTTTAGTCAGCCTAGAATTTATTTTTATGCATGGTGTAGGACTGAGCTTTGATTCCTAACCTCCTCTCCACATAGTTACCTAATTGTATCAGGGCTCTTTATTCAATAATCAATAATCCTTTCTTTTCTAACAATGTCATTAAGTTTTTATCCTTTTGAATAGCATATAGGTGATTAAAAAATATCTGAAAATGTCCTTTATGAGGCAACCTATTGTTCCTTACATGCTTTCTATGTTATTTCAGTTTTTAAAGGATCAGTTGACTTCTTTGTTCCTGTGGGTTCTGGACATGGCTCCGCCAATCCCCATGATAGAAGGCTGGCCAGCGGGCTCCCACCAGAAGGAATGTGTATAGCTTTGGAAATGGATTGTAATTCCCTCCTTATCTCCCTTTGGGAGCTGATTCTTGTCCTGTGTGACTGATTCTTGACCTTTTCTCTGTGCATGTACACACTGAGGTAATATACTTTACAGTCACGTGCCCCTTTTGTCTGGGGCTCCTTAAAACAAATCTTGGACTCAGCGGGGTATGGTCCTGATTCACAGATCTGCAGCCATCGGTGCTCCTATAATGTGAGTAATAAAGGCTATGTCTGCGCCATCCAGTCCTCCTTGTGGTTTTTCTCATTTATCCAAATGAGAAGTCAAAATATCTGGGTTCGAACCCCTGTGTTCCAGTTCCACACACACCCCTTCTTTTGGTTTGAAAGTTACACATTCTCTTTCTAGTCATCTAGTGATTACCATTAAAACTTTAACATGCATTGCTGTACTTCTGTATTCCTTGTGAGCAGAGACCCCGAGTGCTCTTCGTTCTGGATTATCTTCTCAAACATGATTATATAAGAACAGCCTCAGGAAATGAAGGAGAATCTCCTTTTACAGCAAAGGACAGGTTTACTTATAGCTTTGAAAGAAAAAGATAGTGTTTTTCTCTCTCTAGAGTAAAGGGAAGGCATGCTTACTGTCAATTTTTAAAAAATTCAAATTCCTTATGCTCAGGGCGCCTGTCCCATGATGTAATTCACTGTACATGCAGGTACCATCTGGACCCTCTTTTATTTGTCTCAATGGTTTGGGGGTTAGGGGAACCAACACAAATATACAAATGTTCAGGCTGCTTGCTCTGCTGTAAGTGGTAAAGTCCTTTGCTTCTGACCCAAGAGTCTTATGTTTTTTGCCAATATCCATGAATCATTAACAGGCTCATTTATTAGCTTTTAAGTAGGGTAAAATCAAAACCTGGATCTGAAAGGATCCCTGACTTGATGTCTAATTATAATGAACATATTATTTTACTCTCAAACAGTGAAAACATTAGAATACTTTTATGCTGAGGTTAAACCTACTTTTACCTTTCATATCATTGTTATTTAGAATATTATTTCCATCTTGCCGTCAGACTTTCTAAAACTAATTTTATATATAAATATGAAACAGTCACTGTTTAATTAATTTGGAAATTTGTGAGGATTAGATGAATAGTTTATTAAAGAGCATATAGCAGTGCTTAGTACACAGTAAACAATATGTGTTTAGAGTAGGTTTTAATAGTGTTTTTCACTCACCACTGCTTCTTACATTATTCAAAATTCAATTTTTCTGAATAACTAAAGCAAAGATAAATTATTTTTCCTTTTGTGATTCCTTTCTTAACACCATCTATATCATGAATATAATAGACTGGCTTTATAATTCTATATATATTTTTATGCATAAATGTTTTCAGTCAATCTATAACATTAACTGAGCCAATGTACCATTCTGTTCAGCACTGAGCATAATTAGGGGCTTTCAAGAAAATTTTTGGAAGTAATTATCCCTTCTTTTCATCTATATCTTAGTTATTAATATTTGTTCCCTCAAAATCTAACACCATTACCAACTTAGCAAAATCTAACACCATTACCAACTCAGCACTTCTATAATTTCTTCAACTCTACCAAAAGATTTAATATAATACTGTCTTGTATCATACCTCATATTATAATGTAAAGAGAAAATTGGTGCTATTATTAAAATGAATACTAAACACAAAGATATGTACACTAGTTAATGTTTTTACAAGGTTTTCATCTGTAACCATAATTATAATAGGGCTTGACCTTATTTTATATCTGTTTGGTTTATAAACATATAACATGTGTTCTTTTGCAGCCCTCACTGAATAAACCATGTGTGTATTCAAATAAAAGATGTCCCTCCATAGGCCTAGAAGCAAATGGCACTGTGCATGTTAAGGATGGTTACTTTAGGCGTGAAGACCACATCACAGTTACAGCAGTAAGTAATGGAGTAGGAGTGAGTCCGCCCACATCGTAGTCTCCATTCTCCCAGTGGAAGATGAACCGGCCTGGGGACACAGGGTTGTCAAATGATGGAAATTAAATTTTTAACTCTGTGACTAACTAGTTTTGTTGCCTTCCCAAACATTAAATTCTTATCTATTTAAACACTGAAATTATCTATTTCATGCACCTTATAGATTGGCTTTGAAAATCAAATGAAACATGATTTACGAAAGTATGTTTCACGTCAAAGTACTCTGCAAGTTGCTTATACTGTGTTATTGTTAATACTTTAAATGTATTAATAGAATGCTATTATAAACATTTTTCACTCCCAATCATGATATACAGGTCTATGTATATAAACCTTAAGAGGAAAGGCAAGAGGGAATAATGAGATCTTTATCTGAAAAGGAATTTTTGAGGTTTATAAAAACCTATAATACTATTCTTGCCTTTATGTCCCTTACTCTAGGGAGCATATCGGTGAAAACATTGCTGCATGGAATACCTGAAATTTCCTGGCCTATGTTTTCCTCTAGGACTTTTATGGTATCATGGCTTATACTTAAATCTTTTATCCATCTTGAGTTTATTTTTGTATACAGTGTAACTTGGTGGTTGAGTTTCACTTTCTGCACGTAGCTGTCCAGATCTCCCAACACCATTTGTTGAAGAGGTTACTTTTACTCCATTTTATGCTCCTGTCCCCTTTGTTGAATATTAATTGACAATAGAGACAGGGGTTTATTTCTGGGCTCTCTACTCTGTTACATTGTTCTATGTGTCTGTTCTTATGCCAGTACCAGACTTTGTTACAGTGGCCTTGTAATACAGTTTGATGTCAGGTATTGTGATCCCTCCTGCTTTGTTCTTTCTCAAAATTGCTGTGGCTATTTGGGGTCACTTATGGTTCCATATAAAGTTTTAAACTTTTTGTTCTATATCTTTGAAATATGTCATTGGTGTTTTAGTAGGGATTGCATGGAATCTATAAATTGCTTTGGGTAGTATGGACATTTTGATGATATTAATTCTTCCAATCCATAAATGTGGTATATGCTTCTAGTTATTTGTGTCTTCCTTAATTTCTTTCTTCACTGTTATGTAGTTTTCTGAGTATAGGTCTTTTACCTCCTTGGTTAGGTTTATTCCTAGATACTTTATTTTTCTTCTTGCTATAGCAAATAGGATTTTTCTACTGATTTCTGTTTCTGATATTTCCTTGTTGGTATAAAAAATGCCTTTGATTTCTGAATATTGACTTTGTATCCCACTATTTTGCCACATTCACTTATTAGGTCAAGTAGTTTTTTGGTGGAGTCCATAGGGTTTTTCTATGTACATTATCATGTCATCTGCAAACAATGACAGTTTTACTTCTTCTACCCTAAGAATCCTGAAACATCAATTCAAAAGAACCTATACACCTCAATGTTCACAGTAGCATAATTTACAATAGCCAAGTGCTGGAAACAGCCTAAGTGCTCACCAGTAAGTGAGTGGGTCAAAAAACTGTGGTACATTTACACAATGGAATACTACACAGCAGAAAGAAAGAAGGAGTTCCTACCCTTTGAGACAGCATGGATGGAACTGGAGAGCATTATGCTAAGTGAAATCAGCCAGGTGGTGAAAGACCATGTGATCTCACCTATAAGTGGAATCTAATCAACAAAACAAATAAGCAAGCAAAATATAGCCAGAGACATTGAAATTAAGAACAAATTGACAGTAACCAGAGAGGAGAGGGGAGGGGAAACAGGGGAGTGAGGGGGAAGGGTCATCAAGAAACATGTATAAAAGAACCACGGGAAAAGCCAAAGGAGGGTAGGAGGTAGGGGGGTGTGGGGCAGGGGGGAGTGGTGTGGGGAGAATGGAGACAACTGTACTTGAACAACAACAAAAAAACCTAAAATACTATATTCTAACTTCCTCTTAAGAGTGGCTTGACTCCATGTCACATACTTCCGATGAGTAATAAGCTACGTCCTATCCTTTACAAGTCAGCTCTGACTTTTAGCTGAATATGGAGTACTGAGAAGCCAGTGAAGTAAGCCAAAATCTTGCAAAGTTCCCAAGGTGACATACCAAGGAAAACACTGAGGCTACTTAAGAATTCACTAAGTTAAAATTTCTTACTTTTTAAAAAATAGGCCCAAGTATCATAAAACCCAAGTGAAAACAGTTAATAGAACAGTTTAACATAACACTAATACTAATGTGTTTTTCAAAACAATTTGAAAGAATTAAGTATGTTAAGAAAAATAATAAGGCATATTACCTTTACCTAAAGGAAGAATATGAAAGGTAAACACACAGACTTTATAGTAAAATAATATAATTAGTAGCAGGAACTTGTTTAGATACGGACTTATAACAACAAAAACTTTAAAAACAGCACTCTTTTGTGCTGCTAATTTCTGCTTTATTTTTTTTACCTCATGTTAATTAACGTGCCAGGTACTTACATCTGGAATAAATCCAATCTCATTGAGATGATTGCTCAGCTCTGGATCATGGAATGCAATCATCTGGGAGAACACAGTTAAGTACTCTGAAATGATGATAAAATTAAAACAATCGTCATTGTCACACAGTTTGTCAAGTAAATACATCAAATTCATATAAATTAGTTTTATTTACATTTTGAAAAAAATTAATTGCTCCATGAAGAAAATATGTTGTAATATATAATTCTGTTTTGTTACCACTTTAGTTAGTCACTTACTGCTAATTACCAAATAAATAGACCAAGAAACTCTGTTATAACATTTTTCTACATTCAGAGCTATCACTTTTCTTTAATTATAAATTATACATATGAATAACATTTCCTATTTTCTGCAAATAAATTTTCTTTTTTAAAAAATTGTATTTATTTATTTTTAGATAGAGGGGAAGGGAGGGAGGAAGAGAGGAAGAGAAATATTAACATATGGCTGCCTCTCAAGTGCCCCCCACAGGGGACCTGGCCTGCAACCCAGGCATGTGCCCTGACTGGCAATCAAACCATCGGCCCTGTGGTTCACAGGCCAGCACTCCATCCACTCAGCTACACCAGCCAGGGCAATTTTCTTTGTCAATATTAAATCATATGGATTTGATGTTCAGAAAATATAACAGGTAATAGATAAATAAGGAACACTTTATAAGCAGTCACAAATAGAATCATTAAACATTAAATTTGTTTATATATACAAATAGAGGCCTTTGTTTCTGTTCTAATTATTACCACCAGAGACTCTGCATTTGGTATATTTAGAAATAAGGATTAACGTCATGTTAATCAGAAAATAGGATTATGGTAGATAATTAAAATGTTGATTCTAATCCTACTAATTCATAGGATTCAGTTGGAATATAAGGAATATTTTCTAAAATTTTTCAATTTTTTCAGCAATTTACTATTATTGTCAATTTACTCACCGTGTACTAATCTAAATAATATATTTGTAATAATCTACTCAAGGGCAAGTAACCAAAATTTTTTTATATATTAAAAATATTAAAACATTTCAAAAAGGTCTCTTTTTTTGAGATTGTAATAACAGTAACCTAATGAAAGTCCCTCTTGATTAATAACCTCAACTCCTTCCTTCAATAAAGTTAGCAATCTATTTTCAAAACAATTATTTGCTAAGAAATAACCTCCAAATATAATGTCTACTTTTCTTTTTAGTTTTTAAAGTTATTTTTAAATTTCAAGAAATGGTATAAATTTTCTGACAATCTGTTAGTATGAGTAGCCTTCCCTTATTTTCCTCAATTAAAATTTTGCTTCTGATGGCCATGATTATTTTATAATTATTTATCTATAGGCAATGTCATATATTATACAAAGTGAAGCACCAAAGCCAAGAAAAGAAAAGATGAGGAGATACTGTACTCAGTGCCACCACTGGCCCTGGCTGGGTACTCAGTTGGTTAGAGTGTCATCCTGATTATGGATGGCACAAAGCCAAGGTTATGGGTTTGATCTCCAGGGAGGACACACATACTAGAAGCAACCAATCAATGCATAAATAAGTGGAACAAGAAATTGATGTTTCTCTCTCTTTCTCTCCCACGTCTAAAATCAATTTTAAAAACACAATAAAGCTAAATATCACATTTAATATGACATTTTACCCATGATTACTAATTAAAAAATGGGTTAATACCTTTTGATTAATACTTTCTTGTTATTTGATGTTTATTCTACTGCAACAAAATTCTATCTACACATTGTCTCATTTTTTCTTCTAAGAACAACAACAAAAAAGTACAATTATATCAAGTTCAAGAGTTATAGACTAAAGACTAGGACAGATCACAAGGTCCCAGGAAACGTTGAGGCTTAACTTTTCTTTAGGTATTTTTCTCCTTCCAGTTAGTGATGGTATATTTATAGTCCTAATTTACCCAAAAGCCAGAGGTATGCAATATCAACAACCGTAAGAATTTAACTGCATGCTGATAAAACCATATAGTTACTAACTTTATAAAAAAATACTTGATTTTAAACAGAAAAACATGGCTCAGGCAATTTTCTACAATTGTTCTTGTTTACTAAATATCATCTTATATGAGCCTGATAAAAATAATTACTATCTGACTGTTTACGGTTTCATATAAATGACCATTCCATTAGCCATCCCACAGCTAATTAAGGATCTAATGAAGAAACCTAATTTATCATGAAAACATTTTCCTTGTGTTCTGCCAAACTTTGATGGCTGATTTATATATGTGTTATAACATATTTGTGTTGTAAATAATATACAAAAATATACATGTATACATTTATTATATATAATTATATATCAGATATTAATACATGTAAACATAAGTTGTATATAAATATAAGTCATAAATTCTGGTTGCTCAGGATATGCTTAGAATAGTATGGCTTGTTATATTCAGAAAAATGTCTTACATTAAAGGGGGATAAGACAGGCACATGACACAAGATGCTCTTGCAAATCGCAAGGCTGTACACTCAATGTATTCCCTACTATTGCCCAGTATCCCACTATCCTATCATTAAATCACTCATGACAAAGACAGGCATTAAGCTGGAAACATATAATGCACTGCTTTTCCAAATACATAACCTTTACAGTAAAGTTGCATATTTTCCCTCTTTTTGTGGTTGTTTGATGAGAAAGAAGTCTTATATTATATTCACATTTGACAACTGGACTTTAGACTTTGATGTCTATCTTCCCTCCTCCCTTCCCTTCAAAGACTTATTGAATGTCCATGTAGTATAACCATATATCCTAGTTTACCTGGGAGAGTCTTAATTGCCACCTGTAGATTCAGTGTCTAGTGCACTTACTGCCCCTTTTAACTCTCAAAAATATCACAATTTAGCTTTATTGTCATCCTAGCAATAGGTGACACTATATTAAATGGAATTTCACAACAGGGAAGATACTGACCTTGCCCTCAAAGGATTTAGAAAGATAAGCAGGGAAACAAAAAATTGGGGAAATTTTCACCCAATTCTGTTTCCCACACTTACATGTTATTTCCTTCTATCTTTCCTTTTCTGACTTATAAAAACCACATCTTACAATGGTCCCAATGTGAATATGCCTTGATTTTATAAACAGTACAAGAATATGTTTAATGTTGTGCCAGAATTCCAATGATTGTTTTGGTGAAAAAAATACAATAGAATGGCTTCAAAGAACAGTGTAACAGTTTTGTAGGTCGGTTTTATGGGTTGCTTCTTTCTTAAGTGCAAAGTGACATTAAAGTATAGTTGGGTTTTCCATAAAGGATTTGTTCTCATTCTTAATAGCTAAATGGCTGCCTCTTTCTTTGCCTCTTTCTTTACTTGCCTAAAGCTGCCTTTTCTTTCTCCAAATAGTATAAAATATCCCTGTCCTGAAAGTTATAAGCCTATTTTCCAACATCTTTGAAAGTGTACAATATCATTTAAATCCAACTGATAGTCTAATATTCTGAATCTTAGAATAATTTTAGCAATCTTAGATATTATAGAAGTTAAAACCCTAAGTTGTTAAATTAGCACATTAGTTTTTTTTTTTAATTCCTGTGTGTTCCTTCTTTATCAACTCAATAGCAACATTGCAGGGGAAAATTTGATAGTTCTAAAAATGAGGAATATTAATTTAGGCCAGCAGTAATGAAATTTATTATCTTAAATATGTCCTCAGGTAACCAGTAAATAGCACCATGATAAAAACAAAAACAAACAAACAAAAAAATAAACTCAGGATATCTTGATTAAACAGATCATTTTTCTCTCATTAAAAGAGGAAAAGCATTTTAAAGTCTGAATATGTAAATCCTATATTATATGAATGACTTAAAAAAATTAAAGTTGCTCTTGAATATAGAAGCTTCTGATTTCTGTAATGACAATGACTAAATAAATATTCACTTCTACATCAGCTATTGATCAGTTTCATATGACATACGAATTTTCCAAAACTTGTGGGGTTAAAAGGATGCATGTGATATTTATGTCAAACAAAATCAATGATACTTTGAAGTTTAAACTTTAAAAGACCATAAAATAAAATGGTGGGGAAGGACAAAAAAGAAAATCAATGACATGAGAGCTGAATATTTCTAAATGCAAGCCTAAAATAAACATTTTGAAGAAAAATAAACCACTGTTCTTCCATAAACTTTAGTAACCAATAATCAGTGTACTGTTTCAGCTCTTTCTTTAGCTCTCCATCCCTCTCTTCCAACGGCATGCACCAGATGTGACTACTGGATGTCTTACCAACTCATTTTCACGCAATACTCTTCCTTGTTCTCTGTCTTAAAGAATGTCTTTGTCCCTTTTCACCAAATTCCTTTTCAAATTTCAAATTCACTAATAAGTATCCTCCGTTTTGTAAAACATTTCCAGATATGCCATTTCTTCCCTTTGCCACCAAAAAAGTAAAAATCAATCAAAGTAACCTCCTTCCCTCCTTCCTCTGTTCTAATAGAGCAATATGTATACTTACCTCATTGACTCACAATTAGTAATTTTCACATTTATTTCTCATATTGGGCTATAAAATCCCTTGGAAAAGGATTGAATGTCATTTACCTTAAGAGCCTCAATTCCTTAAGCAGGGCCTGACAGAGTCAGTGCAGAACAATTATTTAACTGAAAGACTAAATTAATTGAAACTATGGTTTTTTCTTATATAACATAGAGAGTCAATATTAACACCAAACAAATGATTTAAAGCACCACATCTATTGTTTCTTGGGAAAATATAAATGGTAAATTTTTCATAATATTAAAAAACATTTATTGTGGCTTTAAAAGGTTTCAGAATTAATTAGGAATTCAAAATTTTAAACACAAATTTATAGAAGTTATAACTCAAAATTACTACTTCTTAGAGAAATAATTTGGAGATGTCTTAATTATAATATTCAATGTTTTAAAAGGTATACTGTTGACTGACCCAACTAAAAAGAGACTTTTTTGAACTTTCTGACTAGTCTCTCAAAATTCATTTGATGTACATTATGGTTTCTCTCACATTTTCATAAATTAAATAAGATCTTGTCTTGTTTACTTGAATAATAATCCTTTTAACAGCATACTAAAGTAGTTCTGTAGTTAAAACGTATAAAACTATTTTTTGATGTTGAAAATTCATTATCACTAGATAATTCACACCAATGTCAATGTGAAACTGTTACTGAAAAAATAAAACCTATTTTAGAGGTAAACAATTTCTGTATTTTAAAACAGGAACTTACGCAGAAGCAAAATAGGAATCACTGTAACATAAGCTAATTAATACGGCCCTCTGAAAGCTGGTCACTTAGGGATCACCCAGCATCTAACAAATTTTACAGCCAATTCATTTTATAAGTTCTGTTTTAACTGCTTTTTGAAGCTACTCCAAATATCTTCATCCCTCTTAAAGTACAGAAATCTAACTAGGCACTATGCTTTAGTAGGGGCCTGACAAATTTGGAAAAAAGATTATTACCAGGTTTTTAGATATGAAAGTACCGTTAATGTTACAAGTTCATGTTAGGTTTAAAAATAACAGTATTATATTGCTGACTCACATTCAACTGAGGATTAAGGAATCACCTTTTGTATTGCACAACTACTAATGTGATTATTTTCTACCTTTAATGTTTTCAATATGTATTTGGTCAGTATTTGACAAATTATTTTCATTGCTTATAGCCTCTGAAATCTCATCTCATCCAAGGTGTATTAAATTCAGTCATTTATTTTTTTTGCCAGCGTAAATAATTTATTGCAAACTCTTCAATATCATACAATAGTGGGTCTGACAATTCCCTCGAGAGTAGTCTGGGATGGCAGGAGCAAGATGTAGGGAATGTAATAAAAGTGAAGAATGTTAAGACAAGTTGCTGAGGGGCAGACTTCATGATGTAACCTGCTGGTGATCAATTTTAATCAACTAAGCTACCTTGCGGAGGAAGGAACTGAGCTAGGCCATGAACTCTCCTTTGACCAGGGCACTCCAGGTTTCTGGCCCTCCCTGCTGCTTCTACATTCATGGTCCTATGGGGATGAGGGAGGTACAGAGAGTTAATAAGAGCTCTAGCTGCCAGGTTTGAGAGTGTTACCAGTTGACCATGGGGTCCCCAGTCTAGTCCTTGGCTGGGAAAAGCTTACAAGAACTTGGGCCTTGATTGCAGTTTCTTCAGACAGAAATCACTGGAATCTTAAAGAGTACAGCACCCATTCTATAACAAACATCTTTGATAAGCAAAATAAGATAACCATGAATAAGTGTGGAACACATCTCAATTAGCAAGATGCCACACATACTCTCATAGGATATCACTTCATAAATTCTCAGAAGATAACATTGCATGACTCTTGAAGAAGTTGGATGGCTTTACTAAATTATCCTACAAGAGAAAAAAACTTCTCTATAAAAATGCTCATTCTTGACTAAAAAGTCAAAGCAAAATATTATTGTTTTCTAAAACACACTCTTAGATTAATCCTAACTTTATACAGGTCCACATTAATGCAGAGTACTAGGCATATCCATTTCAAGTCATTTCTAAATACAAATATAAATCAATAAAATTTCATTTCAAAATTCACAAAGAGCACTGGATCATTATATCAACTTCTAGTACCGATCTATGTTGTAAACTCAAAGTTGTAAAGGTGGTTTGGTATGCTTATAAACATAATCACAAAATTTTTAAAAGTTTAGATTATTTTTCCTACAATTCAATGTACATGATGCTGGAAAATAAATATTTTTATGTGTTAGCTATTTATTCACATTCTTTTCCTTCTCCTATTTTTACCCTCTTTATCTTTTTTACATTTCTACTTCCTTTCTAGTTATTTTCTCATTACATTGACTTCTGATGCTCTAGTTGTATACTCATTTCTAACTAAGTAAAAATTACTGAGTTCCCACTTATTCAAAATGTTCAGTAAAGTGCACAGAGCCTGTAGATTTCCTGCTTCTTATATTCAAACTGAGTGAATTATTGATATACCAAACTATAGAGACATAAATATAAATAAAACAAAACACTAGTTTCAAGTTGTTGAAAATTTAGTAGAATTAGTAAGATATATATTACAACTAAAAAGTCTAAATAAAGGTGGTATCTGAAAAGTGTCATAAAATTGGTAAATGGGAAGAGTATGAGAACAGCGTTGTAGTCTGTTTCAAAACAGATACAAAAGTGTAAGATAATTCCCTGTGCTTAAAACATTTAGATTCTTTTGGTTCACAAGCCAGTGCTCAATCCACTGAGCCACACCAGCCAGGGCATAGCATTTAGATTCTTATTGAAAAGATAATACATAATATACAGGGTCCAGCATAAATAATGTCCCTTTTTATTACATAAAATATTTTATTACAAAATCATAAACACGTAATTCGGTAACGTAAAAATATCACACTGAAGCACGCCATATGACATTTTAGGTGAAATGTTCATATTGCCGTCCATCTCGTGCGAGACATTCACAAACCTACCAACCGTACTCAATGGTGTTACTTTTGCTGGACCTGTATAATGCCATTATAATATTAGTAAATTAATTGTAATAACAATAGCAATAAAATAGTAATAGTAATAAAATAATAGCCATTAGTGTTATCGAATGTTTCTATGTGCATTGACATATTTTGTGTTTAAATTTTACAAAAACCTTTATTTTAGATATGAGGAAAATTATAACTAACTAACATATGTTATTTGCCCAAGATTACACAGTAAGGAACCCAGTTTAAATTGAAACAAAGTCTGCCTGATTCAAAATTGTATATTAGCTTTTGTTATACTACTTCCAAAAAGGAGTTCAGAAAATTATATTAGAAGTTTGACTGTGGCTAGCACAGTCCTGAAAGAATTCACAAATGAATTATGCTATGACATAAACTCTGAAGAAAGATGTGCATTTATGAAAATAGAAATGAACACATTTGGGGGGTTCAAACATGGGGAATGAAATGAATGAGAAGTGTTTTTAATATTCTATTTATTTACATAATTAATACTGTTTCATCTTTTTACTAATTCATAATAGGCTTGCTGCACAGAGAAACTTTTTGTGGGCAATTTTAATTGTGAGAGAGTAAAATAGCAGGACTTTTATTTTTTTAAACTAACATGCCTAAATTTGAACTAAACTGAGATCAGATATTGAACAGTTATTAGAAAAATACCATAATTCTTTGAGGACCTTGAAGTAAAAGACTAAACTTGATGTCTTCACTGGTTTTAGTGAGCATTATCACCCTATTTTATTGGATGAAAATCACAAATTTAATTGCTTATCAGTTACTTGACATAAAAAAGTACATTCCCTTAAAAAGACAAGGAAAGGTATTTGATTACCTTGTATTACATGTGAGTTGTCTTTCAAGAAGAAGTTATACAGGTATTTGGGAATAAAAGCAGACATACACGCATATGCTAAGGCTAAGAAAGAATAAGGCAAAGACATATGACAAATTAGTTAACAGGGTAAATGTTCAGTGGTCATTCACTCACTCATCACACATTCCTTGAATCTACTATTATACTGGAGTTATGTTAATAACTGATGAAAACACTAATTTAAGGGGAGGAAACAACCCTCTGCTCTTTAAAACAGAAGATATTTTGGACAACAAAACATAATCATCTAGTATCTTTTCCATTTCAAACTAATGTAGAAATTTTTATCCCACAATAATAAAAACTTTTATTATCTGAACTTTTACAAATTTTTAAAAAATCTCTAAACATGGACATTAAAAATGAACTATACAAAGCTCAAAATACTTAATTTTTCTTGATGCAAAAAAAAGCCTCAGAACTTGGACTCATGAATTGTTCTTTCAAACACAGATTGCTTACCACTCTTGGAGCAATATGTGTGACAATGGAATGTACCTAATTAAAAATAGCAAACTTGTAGTTCAGCTAATGAGAAACATCATAGCATAGTACATTTTTAAATCAATTCAAATTCTGAAATCTTAGCTTTTTGGGATTATGCTGTCTGTACTCATTTCCAGAAATCTATGCAAAATCTGCTATGAAATAGAATTTGGAAGAATGGAAATTCTGAGATTGAGGCTTCTAGAGATTCATGTTATGTAAATATATGGTAAATACATTCTATAAGTGATATCATTAGAGATTTGAGTCATTTAAGTGTAACAAATATTTATGAAAAATGTACTATAAAAAGACATTATAAGAGGGGAAGAGAAAACAGAAAAAACTCAATCATTAAAAAAGGCTGCTAAGCAAAAAAGATTACTATATTAGTATATAAATAACTAGAATACAAAACATACATAATACATTCTTGAAATACAAAGTGCTGAGTTTTGGAGGAAGAATGAGCAAGTTTTCATTAAGGCAGCAGTGGTTGAAATGATAGACTTTGGAGATACAAAATTAATACTGATTTCTTTATAAATTGTTTAGGAAGTATAGACTAAAACTAATCACTAAAGAAGTAAAAATTTTCTCCAATGTTTCATAAAAATGGTCACCAAAGTAGATGACTGTGTTAGAAAAATCAGTGAGAGACTAGTCACTGCCTCATTACAACTGAAACTCTCCAATAATAAATTCTTTACATCCTCTAAAATTATATACAGATTACTTCACAGATATTTATACTATCTCCTAGGGAAAAATAACTTTTCATGTTTGAATAAAATATTTTAAAATAATATGCACCAAGATTATTTAAATGATACATTGGCTTACCTTCATTATTGAAATTTAAATATAGGAATGGAGCACAAAGTGAGTCAAGACCTGATGGGGAGGGGTTAAAGAAATTCAAATAAGCATAATTAAGTAGAATTGTAGATATATACCTTATAAGTTCTCTGCATTACCTCTGCATAGATTAGGTATTATAAATACTGCACATCCAGAAATATATTACTTCACGGGTTAATATGGGAGTAACTGATAGTGACTGGCACATAGTATGTCCGCAGTACAAATCAGCTATTATGAATATCAATATTATTATGAGTTGCAGAGAGACATGTACTAACAAAAATGTAAAAATGATAGAAGGCTTGGGCTACAGTCCCATTTCTGACCCTGTGTGTTCTTGGTAATCCTTAATGTCTCCAGGCATGTTTCCTCATCTGAGAGAAGGAGATTTGTCTTACATGTTTCTTCAGTATCATGGAAAAACATCCTTTAAAATTGTGAAGTGAAATATAAACATATGACATGTTCCTTTTATTAGTAATGCTATTCAAAAAATAATAATGTTCATATGTTGTCATGTTGAGAGAATGTATATAAATTTATCTACAATTGCTACAAAGACACAGAACTGCTCTAAAATGGACAAAGCTAGGAAAAATAATTGTTTCATTTGAAGTTTGGCCACAAATAGATAATTACAATATTTAAAAAAACACCGCAACTGGAGAGCATTATGCTAAGTGAAGTAAGCCAGGAGGTGAGGGACAAATACCATATGATCTCACCTATTAGTGGAATCTAATCAACAAAAGAATAAAGCAAACAAAATATAACCAGAGACATTGAAATTAAGAACAATCTAACAATAGCCAGAGGGGAGGGTGCAGGGGACAGAGGGGAGAAGGGTTTTCAGGAACTGCTCTAAAGGACGCTCGGACAAAACCAAGGGGGAGGGTGGAAGCAAGGGAGGGAGGTGGGTTTGGCTGGGGTCGGGGGGAGTAGTAGGGGGAAAATGCAGACAAGTGTAATTGAATAACCATAAAGTAATTTATGAAATAAAACAAAACAAAAACCCCCACTGTTTATTACAATATATTTAAATATAGGACTGGTTGAAATCAGTTTCTCATTTGTGAATTTATAAATGGTCACAAAACTAATGAGAAAAGTAAAAATCAGGATATGGAACATAAAGATATTTTTAAAAAGATAATAAATGAAATAAACAGTTTAAGGGGGATCCTATTCCCCAATTCCTAATAAATAGGTTAAGCATAAACTGTAAAGCATTAAATGTTTAGAATATCAATTGGTCCCAAATTTTTTGTGCTATAAAATTATTTTGTTATTTTCATAAGCACTGAAACACAAAGATTGTAATTTTACAAAATGTTCTTTCTACTTTTCTAATTACCATGATGGCAAATTGTCTCATTAAACATCATGGCTTTAAATGATATCAGTTGGCCTTTAGGCAAACTTGTAAAAAATAGTTCTTATAAAACTTTCAATAAATGGATCATAGCTCTAGTACTGACTTTTCTCAAAGCAGAGGATATTTTGATATTTTGTTATAATTTAAAAAACTGTAGGTCATGCAACATGCTCCTAATACTTCAAAAGGAGTCTTAATGATTGGAAAAAAGTTACCTTGCCAATACACAAGATCAGGATGGGATACTACCCAGGCTTTTAATACACGCCTAAATTTTGCATGACCTTCTGGTGATGATAACAGTTCATCATACTGATGACAACGAGGAATGTCCACTTCAATCTGTAAAATAACAGAACAATATGATGTAACTGTGATCACCAATAAACCCCAAGATAAAAATTAAAAAAGATATTGCATTATGAATTTCAGAATAGACCACCTACATAATGCTGGTGTTTAAAATTTTTGAATTTTACATTAATACTCTGGAAACAACAAAAAGGTTGTATACTTAATGAAAATGACCATTTCTTTTGAAAAGTTATGTATCTATATAACTTCCAAAAAATCTTTCTTTAAACATGGTCTAAATAAAGGGCAAATTCTACAGATTACAATGCATAATTATTAAGAAAAATTACTTGGCCTACACTCCTTTTAAGGATAGTTCTAACTCACTAACTTATGAGTACAAAAGTTAGGCTTACTCTAAACAGTGTATGAATATGATGGCTGCTGAGCATAATGAAAGAAAGAAAATTTCCTCCTGCCTTTCTATAATTTTAAGATTTGGCAAAATTAGATTGTTCAAGAAAATCTATATCTTACTTGTCTATCTGTAGGAATTGGAGTATCTTTATCAATTGCATCATACTTGGCATGAATAGCCCCCTGAAAAAAATAAGAGAGAATAATAATAATTCATCATATCCTTGATAAATTATTAATTTAGGTAAATATACTTCTTATAAGCATCTATCATTGACAACCCACTCAATTATACATAGACACACTAAAAACCGAAATATACCTCTCAGAAAAATCCTCTACGGTTTTGATAACCTGTTATGCAAGTCCATGACAATTTGTCAATTTGTCCCAAAAGACAAACACGTCGGATGAGTCATGGAGCTAACGAGCATGCTAGTCAAGCTGCCCGGCCTCCACAACACAAGACAGCCTTGCTGTTCTCCACTTGCTGCTACCTCAAACATAGTCAGTTTTATGAAAACATTTTTTAAAAAACTTTTGGGGGGTGCACAGGAGGTCATACCACAAGAAATTTTCCTGTAAAGTTGGTAATGAAAACAAAAATAAAAGGGAACTGTTTTAAAGAGTGGTAGTTCAGCACCAGGAAGCAGAAGTTTGAAATAAAGTGAAGCATGGAATAATATCATGTAGATATGGAATCATTAAGGGACTAAATGTACCATTTATACTTTTTCGTTATACCAGTACAGAAGGAATGATTTAATAAACCACTTCAAATCTTAGTCATGTTCAACAGGACCAACAATGGAACAATTTTTATTATTCTGGTTTACTGTAATCATGTAGAAAGAGCCAGTAATTTGGGGTTCAAATGATGACATTTGCTGTATCAGCTTCTACGGTATGTCTATTTAATGACAGATTTAGATAACCTGACCTCAGAAGTAACCTTGAATTTTAGCATTTTTTGGTTCTACAATTCTAACTATTAATGTGTGGTATGGAACAACAGGTATTCTTATAAAGCAGCCACCCAAACTCAAAGATGTTTGAAGAATCTCACCCAAGGAATCAGGAATAAATAAAATTAGTTTAAAAGGGAGCTGAAAAGAATTAAAAATAGTTTCAGGGAATTCAGGAAAAAAATGCATGATGGATACCCATAAGACATTGGTAAGAGAACATCTTACCAATCCTGAGGCAGGATGACAAAGAAATTGATGGGAAACAAAGGGGGGGATGAGAATTTGGCCCATTTTCATGACTGCTGTTACCAGAGTCCCCTGTTAGTACTGCAAGTCACCCTGATAATTTGGGACACCTCTCCTTTCCTCATTGCCACAGATTAGGCATTGTACAAGACAAAGGAGCTATTTGTCTTGGCAGCATGGTTCTTGTGCGATAGGTGTGCTAAAAGGCACTAAATATGTTAATGATTTTTGATATGGTTCAAGTGGAAGATTTCTCCAAACTTAGATAGAACTACTTACAAACAGGCAATTCTATTCCTAAATAAACATACTTTATAGGCATGATAATACACTTATAACTGGAATGTATATTCACAAGATAATCTGATTTGAAAATTAATAATTAAGATAATTTCTATGAGCTCCATTAAATGCAATTATCAAGTACCATAAATCTCACAAACCTTCAATTATATTTTGCTATTGTGTTCTTTTCCTCCATTCTTTTCATTTAAAATTACCAAATATTCTTAATGCTTATATTTTACTATGTAACTTTCTAACTTGAAAAACATGTATTTGGAAAGTACTTTCCTACTCCTCCTTTTCTTCTTAGCACTCTTATAATCAACTTCTCTTTTCTTTCTTACCTCAACTCCCAGAAGAGCAGCCCAGGTTAAACCTCTCATAAGTGGAGGAATGTCAACTCTCGCTTCTTTCCAGATTTGATTTTTTTTATACGGATAAGCCTAGAGATTAAAAAAAAGATATAAAAGTGTCTCAAATTACTAAGTAGCATATATTCATCTAAAAGTCCTAAATATATACTAGTGATAAAAATTGAAAGAGATCTTCAATAAATTTCTAACTATCTTTCATATTACTACTTTGGTACTATTAACACACATAAGTAGGCAGTGCAACGGTTCCCTATATTCTGTAAATCCTGTATAGTACAATCAAAGAGGAGAACTCATTCTACTGTTTTCAATCATTCCACTCTATTTGGTGCTCTGAGACAACTATCAGTGGGTCACATGGAGAATAACACTACCAATCTCATATGGGTAAAATAATGTATGTTTATCACTTTGTAAAAGATATGGTGATATAGAAAGTATTTAATAAATATGTGATTATTATGGCTATGTCTATATCCTTGCATATAAATCTTTCCTTTTATAAATTTGTCCTTTAGGAGAGAGTTCTAGAAAATAATTATTATGACAAAGGGCATACATATTATTAAGGCTCTCTATATACAGGATCTGGCACAAATAATGCCCCTCTTTATTACATAAAAATCTTTTATTTCAAAATCATAAACATTTAATTCTGTAACATAACAATATCATACTCAAGCATACCATGTGAGATTTTAGGTGAAATGCTCAAATTGCTGTCCATCTCATGCAAGACATTCACAACCTGACCAACCACACTCAATGGCATTACTTCTATCGGACCCTGTATACTTTGAAATTGCTTTATACACTGTTTCAGTTAATTTATACTTATTCCAAAGGAATGAGAGTGCCAATCTTAATATGCCTTTGTTCACTTTACTAATTTGGTAATCAAAATAAGCCTACTAAAATTTTTTTCATTCTTAGTGAAGCTAAACATTTGAATAGATTTACTGATTAGTTGTGTTTCTATTATGTTCTTTATTCATTTCTCTTTCAATATGGGTGCTTTTCCTACTGATTGTTCATTGTTCTTTAAACATATGGCTATTAATCTTCTGTCTCATGTGATTTTGCATATTTCCTACATCTTGTTTTTACTTTTTAATTTTATTTACCATGAACATGTATCATTTTTATAATTAAATGTTAATTAGAAAAGATATGTCATGAGAATTAGTCTTCTCATGACATCAAGATTCCCTAATGATTGCCAGAGAAATAAAAAATAAAGATTGAATGTGGGCTCCCATAAAACTTTCCACATTAGAACCCCTACCTTTAGCAGCCTGTCAAAGAGAATGATTCTGTTTAGTTGGTACTCTGTGTCCCTCTCTCGAATGATTAAAGGGAGAGTGGCAGCAGCGGACAACTCATTATTGCTGTTTGAATGAGGTAAATTAGACTGACTGTAAAAGAGAAACAAAAGCAGAAAAAAAGGTACAATATTTTAAAAAAACAAAACACCATATTAAGTGTTCTATTTAGAAAATAGTCTTCAGGGAAAACATATGTTTCTTATCAATCAGTAAAGAAAAATAAGTATAAAAGGAAATGATATATACTCACTCATCTTCAAGTAGTGGGTAAAATGCTTCTCCACCAACATCTTTTAATCTCTGTGAATTAAAAGAGAAATATTTACATATGAGAATCTGAGACAAAAACACTGAACCATATTTAAAAAGGAAAAATAATGTAAAGTTTATGAATTTATAAAGGTGCCAAGAGGAGTATAAAATGAATTTAAAATTCATTCCTATCATAAATATGCAAATATACTATTCCTCTAGTGATTATATTTAGCTCTGAAGAGTAGTTTTTATATGTTGATTATTTATACCTCCAGGAGTGTCTTATAAATGTTAGACAACTACTATTACTTTTTCCAAACACAATTCAGAATTTTTTTAATTGCTATAAAATGTAATAAATGAATAAAATTTTTAAAAATCAATTGGAGGTTCCTTTAAAAATACATAAAGCACAATTAGATTTATTTTTTTTCTTCGGAATTATTACAAACTAAGAGAAAAGTAAGGGTGCTAATAAAAAATTCAAAAGAATTTCTCACAACATATTTTGAATATGTATGATTCAAATACTGAATAAATCCACTGATGAAGTTCAATTTTCTTAACTATCTCTTCACAAAGTAACTATAATAAATGTTGCCCCAATAACAACATTTTGCAGGACTTTAGGTATTCTTCAAGAATGGGTGAAGGCAGGCAGTAGTAAAGTAAAATCTTACACCCAGCCTAAGCAAGGTGATCCAAGTTAATGCCCTCTTGCCTGCTTCTCTGCTCCAGTTCAGCGTCCCACCTGAACGCAGACTGCCTGCCCCTGTGGGCACTGACGCAGACGTCCAAGCTCTGTGTGTGGCCAGCACTGACCTTCTACTGCTCAGAGCCACGGTGCACTCCTCCAGGACAGTTATTCCCAGAATTTTGTAAAGCCAAAGAAAAATTTTTAACTCAACACTGAGAATCTGGCAAACACTGGTTTTATGCTTGGCTTCTGTCTAAAATTTGACAGGCCATGCACTTATCCATCTTGCCTTTAAACCTTTAGGTATTTCTTTCATGGATTAAAATTTAAAGTAGGAAAATAAGATTTCCCCAAGTTTCACTGCATCATTTTTATATTTTTTGAAGTTTGGATTTTACTGTCTTTAAGGGAATAAATATTACTTTTAAGTATATTTTTTACTTTTTTTACTAAATAAAAACTCAGTATATCAAATGCAGAAAAGAGCAAAATACTTATACAGAAAAGTATAAGATAAAATTATTTTTTGGTTTTCATAGTATTTCAAAAAATCAGCAATGCTATCATTTTAAAATATATCTAGAATAAAATTTAAATTTAAGTTGTATTTATACACTTTGTTATATATAAGTTAAATTAAAAGTAAAATGAAATCAGTTAAAAACATTATTTTAGATGTAGTTTATTTTTGCTCCTTGTATTGCTGTTTATCTACTATGTACATTCTTTCTTCAAAGAGTTCCGTATATTATGTAGTAATAATTATAAATTTTTAATTTTTTGTTCCTGGCATAATGACAGATAAGACATTCTAATATCTTCAAATTATATAATAGGTAAAATATCAAATGACAGAAAAAGCCTTAAAAATAAGGAAAATGCAGTGATATGAGACATAAACCTGGGCTTCGAGAAAAAGGAGGGAACCAGCCCTGGTAACCGTGGCCTACGGTTTTAGAGCACAGAGGGACGAAGCCTTGGTTGGGCACCTGATTAACAGCCAGTCAGACAAGGGAAGACCACACTAAATCCAGGCACAGAAAGAAATGTGTGTGTGTATGTTTTGGGAGGTTGGGGGGTGCTACTAACCTCCCCAGGTTAGAGAGAAACAACAAGGAATTTCAGCTTCATCTACACATGGTTAAAATAAAAAGGCTAGGAGTTTCGGTTTCCAGTTCAATGTTCAAACAGCTTGAACGTTATTCCTCCTGCTCTAACAACAAGAAAAAATCTAAACAAACTGGAAGTCAACTTTTTTTTAGATCAGAATTAGAACAAAATGCTGCCTGGAAAACTGGAGAGACAGACAAATACAGAGAATCACAGCTAAGCTGGAGCAGAACTCACTGCTGGAGCCTTGTAAGAAAAACTGACGGACAACTGACTGAGTGCTGCAGACTCAGCAAGGACTAACCAGAGAGAGAAAAACTGGAGACCCAGCTGCAGGGGAGCCACAGCCCACACTCCATGAGTTTTAGTTCTACACGTACCTACAGGTTCTCAGGGTAAAGATCTGAGAAAAATCCCCTCAGCTTCTGTAGGCAGAAGGGTAATGCAACCATTCTGAAATTCCCCCAGAGTACTTTGCTTTCATCAATAAAGACCTGCCCTCAAATGTAGGAGACCATTCTGTGTGGCGTGGGCGCAGCTCCCACTCGGAGATGCACAGGACCCATGCCCACAGATAGATTCTCCCGTGGGGAATCAGGCCTGCAATGTGCCTAGGCCACTTTGAGTCTTGCTCTTGCTAAAAAACTCCCTCACCCTGAATTGAGGACATTTACTGCAAAGTAACTTCCTAAAATCCATGCTAAACCTTCCAAGGATGAGTTTAACTGGTTCAACCACTTTTGCCTTTTCATTTGCAAATATCCCTCTTCTGTGATGTGGTTAGTGGCACCCTCTCCTTTGTTTTCTGTAAAAGGTAACCGCCTAAAGCAAACCTGTGCATAGTAAATGAGGACCATCATGTAATGTGCCGAGAAACCCAGTAAAGGCTGGTCACGGCAAGGGCCAAGGCTTTTGCTCCCTTTTCCTCCACCAGACTCGGTAGTCCATGTGAATGTCTCATTTCATCCATAATGATGCAGACACTGCGGACTGGTGTCTGCATCACTCAAAAACTATTTTATAGAGCCTAAGTGACTGAGGGTAAAGAAAACACCCAACTCTAGCCTCCTCTAGCCTTTGATATGGAAGATAAATACCCAATTCCTGTTGCCTATTGCTTTCCTGTCTCATGAAGTAGGGAGGAAAGCTGATAAATACACATGAAGGTTACAGCCCAGAAACGGGCTCACTAAAAGTGCGAGAGCTAATATAGGATTATAGAACACTTTTCCTCCCCTACCATACTTCTGTATCAATAGGGCTTCTGTATAATAACGGATTACAATGGAAAGAATCGAAAGTCTCCGACCCTATTTTAAAAGTCTCTAGGGAAACCCAAAGACAACAGAGAAAACAAGAACAAGGACAGTTGAAAAAATTTCAGCCTCTGACAAAAAAGCTACACAAATACTAAACAGCTAGATAAACAGGAAATCTTATAGTAAAGGCCTATTCACCACAGTTCCCTTTATAGATACATCATGCTGAGTTTCTAATAAAAAATTGCAGGGCACACTAAAATGCAAAAAAGATACTCTAAAGAAACACAGCAAGCTTTAGAACCCGATTCATAAATGGCAGAGATTTTAGAATGATCAGATCGGGAATTTAAAATAACTATGATTAATATGTGAACGGCTCTAAGAGGAAAAAGTAGACATCATGCAAGAACAGGTGGGTTCTATAAGCAGAGAGACGAAAAGAATGTTAAGAAGATAAGTGATTTTGAAAAGATGACAATAGAAACTTTCTAAATTGAAATGCAAAGAGAAAAATGAAAAAAATAACCCAAAATATTCAATGGAATATCCAAGAATGATGGAACAATTTAAAAAGGTACAATCTATGTGTAATAGAATACCAGGAGGGGGAGAAAGGAAGGAACTGAAGAAATATTTGAAGTAATAACGACAAAAATTTTCAAAAGTAAATAGACACCAAAAGACAGAGATCCAGGAAGTTCAGAGAACTCTGGACAGGATAAATACAAATACACACACACACACACACACACACACACACACACACAAACTTGCTCCCCATAAAAAACCCCACAATAACCATCCAACCAACCAACCAGCCAAACAACAAAACAACCCTTCCCCCACACCCCAAACCTAGGCATACTATATTCAAACTGCAGAAAATCAAAGACAAAGAGAAAATGGAAGGGAGCCATGGCCAGGGAAGGGGTTGGGGTGGACTTTACCAATAGAGGCACAAGGATACAATGACATTAGACTGCTCTTCAGACACCATGCAAGCAAGAAGAGAATAGCATGAAATATTTAAAGTATTGAAAGAAAAAAGCAACAAAAGTACAATTTTTATATAGCAAAATTATCCTACAAAAGTGGAAAAATTAATTCTTAGACAAACAAGAATTGAGGGAATTTGTTGCTAGTAGACCTGCCTTGCAAGAAATGTTAAAAGTTCTTTTGAGAAAAGGAAAATTACAGGATTAGAAAATTAAATCCACATGAAGAAAGGAAGACTGTTAGAGGAAATATAAATGAATATAAGGAATACTTTTCATTTTCCTATTCTTAATTAATCTAACAAATAACAATTTGTTCAAAATAATAGACCAATGCACTTGGTGAAAAGCTTATGGATAAGTGAAGGACTGACAGCAATGCAATAAGGGATGGGAAGAAGGAAACAGGAATGCACAGTTAAAAAACAACTGTACTACCTAGGAAGCAGTTTAGCATTATTTGAAAGTGAACTTAAAAAAGTTGTAAATGTACATTGCAAACTTAAGGCAACCACTAAAATTTTTTAAAGAAGCGTACTTGCTATGATAAAAGAGAAGAGAAAATGGAATCACAGAAAATGGTCAATAAAAATTGAGAAGGCAGAGAAAGAAGTAATAGTAAAGAGAAACAAAGAGATGGAAGGAGGGAGAGAAAGAACAAGAGGGCAAGGAATACAGAACAGTTACTCATATGGTAGATATTAATGTAACTCTATCAATAATCTACCAATTAAAAGACAGAAACTATTATTAAAATAAAACAAGACCCATCTCTATGTTGTTCATAAAAAACCCACTTTAAAGATGAAGACATATATAGATTAAAGGTAAAGAAACAGAGAAAGATATGCCATGGTAACACTAACTGAAAGAAGGTGAAATAGCAGTATTTATTCTTAAAAAAACTGACATTAGAGGAAGAAATTTCATACACAAACATACACACATTCTATTTACAAGAGCAACAATAAAACATCTCAGAAATAAATTTGGTAACTGACATATAGACATTAAAAAGGAAATTATGATATGAAATAGGACTTAACGTGGCATATCTACCATTTTCAAGAAACAGGACTCCATATGCTAACTATATCAATTCCCTACAAATTAACCTGTACATTTAATGTATTTCCAATCAAAATCCTATAATTTTTAATGAAATTTGAGAAGATGATTAAAGAGAGCTCATAGTCTATTTAGAGGAGAACAAATTAGACCCCTAGGTCTTCCCTTGCTAGACTGTAAGACCTCAGATAAAACTACATACAAGATAGAGTACTATTGGCTAATGTGAGACAAGTAAGTCCAAGATCAGAATAGAAGCCCAGAATCATATCTGTGCAAATATGAAAGAGTTGACATTATCAATCAAAAAAATCAAATTATTCAATATAGTGCTAAGATAGGATGTCTTATTTCTTATGAATAAAATATATATTGGATACCCACCTTACACCTTATTAAAAAAAACAGGTGGATTAATGGACAAAATATGAAAAAAAATTTAAATGTTTTAAAAGAATATATAAAAATATACTATACAAAATATATTTATAACCTTGGTATAATGGTAAATAAGTAACAATAAGTAAATCACAAAAACTGAAACATAGTTAACAATAAAAAACACTGAAAAAAGAATTATATTCATTATGAGAAACTTCAAAAAGTTAAAGGAAAACCTAGATTAGAAGAAATTTGCAGGGAATACATTTTTTAAAGCCCTCAAATCAGTAAAAAGTCACTCAATAAAAAATTAGCAAAAGATATGAATTAGTCATGCACAGAAAAGGTAAGCAAACAGCCAAAAATATGAAAGGATTCATAGCTGCACTAGAATTAGGGAATTAAAAATTAGTATTATAACAAAATACCATTCCACATCTTTTGGAGCAACAATTTAAAAAAAATTATGTTACCATGTGTTAATAAGTATGTGGAGGAGTAAGAATTCTTTGTTTAATGATGGTGAAAAGATAAACAAATAAGACCACCTTTGTGAACAATCAGACAATATATACTAAAGCTGAAGATGTACAGATGCATTTCCAAAAATGCTATACCTGGGCTCATATATAAAGAAACTATCTTACATTTTGAAATCAGGAAGGAATTCAGGCTTTGTGTGTATCTGTAGGGTTTCAGTTAAAAAAAAAGGGGGATCTGAAGCAAGTTTGCCAAAGCACCATCCTTACGTTTCTTAGCTGGCATAACGACAACGTGACGGTGGTGTCATCTAACAGTGAGCTTCTGTCTCGACCTTGTCCAAAGCTTTCACCATCTTCAAAGAGAAAACTAAAAGAAATTTTAAAAAATTATTTTAATGGGTACACAAAATCCAATTTAGTATTTATCCTAAGGCATGAATCCCTTCATCAAAGAAAGAAATTTTAGACTGAATGAGTTAATCAAAAAATATGACTGCTGTTTAAAAATTCTCTAAACAATTCCTGTTTTTAAATATACATTGAGTAGGTATGAATACAGTATAAATACAAAGCATTTTATGAATAAAGAGTATGATTTACATACTTTGCTAAGGCAGGTTCGATGCTAAAATTATGTCCTGATACTCTTTAAATGTGATTCTGAGAAAGTTTATGAGTCAAGAATGATAAAGTGAGGTAAAAAGAAAAACCATGCATAATGATGTTAACCTCTTAGGTAAAAGAATATAGAATAATAAATGCATGAACTTTGTTTAAAATTTTAAAAAATTACTCTTGAGAATATAAATATCCTTTAAAGCATTTATTCTTACAGTTTTTATTATTTTATTTTCTGATTTTTTTACTTAATTCAATCTGAGCAGTATAATTGAAATAGATATTTTAAAATTAGTTTAGGAAAGAAAAATATAGGGAACCAATGGTCTATTCAAATAACTAACCTAAAAAATTTAACATGTAAGAAAAAATGACCAGCAGATGATTTTTACAGTCACCTACAATGATCAATTCTAGTTCAAAAATCTAAAATTAAAATTTTAGAGCATTGGTAGAAACTTAAGAGATCCACAGTCATATCTCTGAATAAATATTAAGAGCAAGAGAACAGCAATAATTTTGGCCCTAGGGTTGTATTGTTATTTAAATTCCAGTCTAACTTATAGAACGGTACCCAGGATCTTAAGCAGTTCTGCAGATTTTTATGAACAGTAACTTAGCACCTTAATGATTTCTAGAACAAATAATAAGGTCATAGAATACATTTATATTTATGATTTACATTTGGAAATTGAAAATAGTTTCTTATAGTAGGCATATTCATTGATTAACTCTCAAATATTACTGTTCTGACTTATACATTTTTAATTTATTGAACATCAATTATTATAAGATATTCCATAATAATAACTTTACTTCAAATGGAGGATAAGCAAATTATTTTTTTTAAATGCTTATTAGAAATAAAAGTATTGATGGGTACTCTGCAATTAGACACTTCATTAAAAAATAAGGTACTAACTTCCAATTGCTCTCATAATCCCTTAGTTGGAGTATCTATCAAAAATTTTTTTAAAATATTATTACTAAATTGTTTTTTTCATTTCCAAAATTTTTCTTTTCTTACTTGGGGAGTGTGCAGATAGGTGGTTTGGATCGAATGATTTCCTTGTTGACAAGCTCTTTCTCCAAGTCACCTCCAGCTAAACACCAAAGGTAATACACTTCTTCAATTGATCTTTCTGCCAGGTAATCACTGCTTATATCTATTAACAGCAAATTGAAGAGAATCATAGCTATCGCACTTTTTGTTTTTATTAACAGCCAACAGATAATATTAGCTTATATTATATAAAAAAAGCACAAACTGAAAAACACAGTAAGATATCCTTAAGAATAATCATATTATAAAATGCACAGAGTATAAAATGTACATTCATTTTCTTGAGAAAGAGTAGAATTTTTACCCTCACAGAGATATAGGCTGTATCTCAGCTATACTGGGCTCTGCGGGATAGGAATAAGGGCAGCTAAAACCACATGAGTAGGCAACCAACACGAACTGCTCTGTCGTTCATGGACTATCTTTAGTCTATTGCTGCCTCTTCTGAGAAGTCTTTCTTGATGTGCTATGTTCACACTGCCCTTCACTTATAAAAGTGATAATCTGACAAAATGCCTGCCTGCCTCCCCGTTTGGCATGGACGTCACCTGAAGGTAAAGTGTATGGAACAAAGCAGGGACTCGATGGATATTTAATTGAATGAATGTTTAGTAAGTATTTCCTACCATGACTTACCTCATAAAACTTTTCGGCATAAAAGGAACTTACTGGTGTCACTAAAGCACACATTCTGAGAGTTGTAATCTTCAGAGTATGATAGAAAAAGGTGATATCCCCTTAAAATGTGAAATATAATAGTACAAATGTCCTATCAATAATACCATGAAAGAGATATAATAAATTATGTGATATATAAATGTTGATGTAGTGAAATTTCCATTGAAAATTAGAAGACCTGATTTTAGCATAATGATTTGAGATGAAATAGGACTTTGTTTTTTTACATATTAATTTTTGTGGTTGTACTTTGTCTCCTTGATTTTTAAAGTTTATGCTTCAAAGTAATTTAAATTTAAAGGATTAAAAGTTTAGTTATATAAAATGTTAGGTTAAGCACATCCAGAATTACCTCTCAGTTCCAAGATGAGTGTCCATAAAGCCTCACTAATGTATTATATATAGTTGATGCAGTCAAAACTGGAACTAGGATAAGCAGACTCCCTTTAAAAACAAGGCTTCTAACATTGCCTATGCTTACTTATCATTACCTTTACACAGCTGACTGATGTCTTCAGGCAGAGTTAAATCAGCACATCTTAGAGAAGATGAAAACAAACCGGCAGGTTTTGTAAATGGGGGGTATAGAGGTGACACTTCACTGAACACCTGGTCCTGCACCAATTCATCTGGGGTTGGCCTTGAGAAACACATTTAAAATACAGACTGTGAACGAAAGTCATTAAAATTTCCTAGAATAATGGCATACATTCAAGGGGACAGGTAAAAGTCTTAAATACCTCATCAGCACAGAATATAAAAAGCCCTGCTTGGCAGAGTCTGAAAGTATACATTTGTATAATAATCAAGTGACTGCAAGCAGTAAATGCTGAATTTTTTACCTCTGTTGTGCTTTTTGCACCTATGAACTATCAAATTTATTACATATGGGCATCTCAATGTTTTGGTTTTAGCTTGGCTACCACGTACCTATTTTACTGAATATCTTACATCAAATGATACAATTTAATACCATTCCACTCTTTGTTGTCTCCCTACCCTTAGTTTAATATAGCCTATTTACCCAATACTATGCTTTTAATATCATTCCCATCTTCCTAACATGTCTTTGCAAAAATGTTTGTCTAAAGACAAATCAGAATACATTATTTTCAAATATTATATACCTAAAGAAGTTTAGGGACAACTATACAGCTAATAGTGACATACTCAAATGAGAAAATCAAATAAAACCCCTAAGAAATTCTTTCATGTAATCAACAGTTGTGAACTTACCTCACCATGTATCCAGGTTCTTTGCTATAAAACAAATTTCCAATAAACTTTTATTCTCATTTCTTTTCTATCATTTGAGTCTAGAAATATGCATATCCCACAATTGAGCTGTTTTTTTAAATGGAGGCTAGAAAATGAACTAGTAAGTTCTTTTAGTATATTCCAGTTTTTTAGCCATGCCTTAATTTTTTCTTCTTTTATGAATATACATTAAAGCCATGACTAACAGTTATTACTATAAATATAAGTATATTTATTTAATCCATTGATATTATAACTAATAAGAAAAAAACAAGTACTTGTATGTTAAAGATTTCAGTGTAATCCCAAATTCTTAAAATACCAACCTCTTGGAAGGGTGGAAGGTGAGACACTTCTTCAAAAGATCTATCATGTTTTCAGGAAGCTCCTGGTAAATAAGGAGAAAAAATATTTAAAATGATACATTTAAAAATATATTTGATTCAAGTGTTTGCTAATCTAGGATGCTTTGATTTTCTTTTTGTTCCAAAGATTTATTTTTACCTGGCAAACACAAACCATCTGTCTTTTTGTCTTTATTGTTTTTCTTTTCATTATATTTATTAGGGTGACATCATTTAATAAGATTATATAGGTTTCAAGTGTACATTTCTATGATACATGATCTTCACATTGCACTGTTTTGATTTTTTAAAAGTCTTTATTGGACTTTATCCAAATAACAGCTTTAAATAGCTTGCTATTGAATCTCAAACATGCAAAATACATAAATTTTCAATAACAGAATAATCACAAACCTTTATAATATCCAAACAACCATGCTCTTCAGCCAGAACTATTATAGTGTCATCCACGCAGTCTATAAAACAGAAAAATTATAAGAATTAATGCTGCTGTTCTAATTCATCAGACACACTGGGTACTTAACTCTGATAATTTTTTTAAATATTATGTAATGAAGTTTTGGAAACTGTGATATTAAAAAGCTTGTGACTTTTTAAACTTTTATGTATATTGGTAAAAAAGACTTCAAACACTAAGTATTAATTGTATCACAGATACTGAAAGATAGCAGTTTAAATGTTTGTTTACAGAAGATAAATAATTCTTGGCTATGCTTTCTCTTTCTATGTATGTATTTGAAAAGGTATTTATTATTTTTTCATGATTATAAGACTAATTTATTTTTATTATATACAATTTGGAGAATGTACACATTTCTCTGAGAATTTAAAGTATAAGTTTAGTGTATAGATGACATTTAGAAATTGCCAAGACTTCTTAACAGCTATATTATCAATATTTAAAATTAAATGTGGTAAATGTGCTAAAATTTTATGGAATTTTATTTATCATTTATTATTGTTAATAATATTCCATAATATTATATGTAAACTGTATTAACCTGTACACCAATCTGTCACTCTTTTACATAAAATGCTCCATCACTGTTTTTCTCTTTTTTTACATGTTTAATTTATTCCACTCTAAAGTAATTATGCAAATTTTTATAAATTTAAATTATAAATATTTGCATCTGATATGTATGTAAAATACATGAGCTTGTTATAAGAAAAAATAAACATTCTTCCTGAGTCATTATATACACATAAGTCATCAAATAGAAAGCTCAAAAGTTGATATATTATGTGACAGTAAACTGCTACAGAAAAATATGATTTTAAGTTCTCATATTTTGATTTCACATGTTAGTTTACTTGGCTATTTCAGAGGGAAGGGTGTGGGGGGAACTGGAAGAGATTAGCCAAAGAACACATATGCATATATGCATGCCCATGGACACAGAGGACAATGTGGTGAAGCGGGGGAGGGGAAAGGGAGGGGGGAGTTGGGTGTAGGGGGGTAAAGGAGGGAGAAATGGAGGACATCTGTAATAGTGTCAACAATAAAAAAATTGAAAAAAGTGAGGATATTTTAGTGTATTCACTATTTTATTTTATTTTTTTCAGGATTTGGAAAATCAGTTTATTTCTTAAAATTCTGTAAGTCAATGAGCCTTTTATATGCCATTCTTATTTTACTCTCTAAAACAACTTACGTCTGAATGCATGATTCTGTCACAAAGGTTCATATAAACCAATTCTTTTAACTGTGTCTCTTGCAACAAACTTCTTTGAGAAAGCACATATAACTCAGTTGATGTGGATATTAATTAAAGCATTTTCTGGAAGACTTTGAGGTCAGCAGAAAACTTTTCACTATGGTTCCCTTATAGAAGTGTATTCACTACTTTAGACCAATACAACCTCACTGTGTATGATTACTAACAGTCACTAAAAATTGTGTTTGTATTGGAAAGATAAATTGTATGTCACTTACCCAATGTAAGCACAAATTTTAATCGTTCAGAAATATCCAAGCTCTGAAATAATTTTCTTCCCTAAATAAAATGGGGAAAGAATTCATGTAAACATTTACATATATTTTTCTAGGGAGATTTTTTTTTCTTCAGAGCTGAAAATTATTAGGTACTTCTATTTCATTTTTTTTAAAGATTTTATTTATTTATCTTCAGAGGGGAAGGGAAGGAGAGAGGGAGAGAAATATCAATGTATGGTTGCTTCCTGTGCATTCCCTACTGGGAACTGGCCTGCAACCCAGGCATGTGCCCTGACTGGGAATCGAACCGTGATCTCTTGGTTCACAGGCCCGCGCTTAACCCACTAAGCTACACCAGCCAGGGCTTCTATTTCATTTTTGAAGTTTTATTAGATTTTTTAAATTAGTTCAATTAAACAAAAATTATTTGGTACATGTTTTTCAAAATCTTGCACAATATTTAACATTTAAACACTGTCTATATATATACATATATATAAATATAAACACATATACATATATACACACACGTGATCCTTAAATTTTAGTTTGATTTCAAGTGCTTTTGAGACCTACACATACCTGAATGTCTAGGTGGATTCAAAGCTACCAGGAGTGTTATCAAGAGTCAAAGATTCCTCCCAGGAAAGATTCAGATCACCCTTTCAACTACCCAACTAATTCTGATTTATATATTATAATCCAGGCAGTCTGTGGTCTCTATTAAGAAACATTCCATGAAACTTCCTTTTCCCACAATGATTTCAGAGTTACCCTTTGTTCTCCCAGAGCACCTGGTATATTTATGTTAAGACACACACATTATACTTTAATTGTTTCTTTATTAGTTGGCTTCAGGGGGCTCCTTGGAATAAAGTCTGGAATCAAATTCTTCTGACTTCATTGATTACATGCTGAGAAAATATTGTGTGTAAAATCTGACATTCTATCACCACTTGTATAACTTGGGTAAATAACTTAACCACCTTAAGCCTCACCTTTCTCATCTATAAAAATGGAATATTTACTGTACTTTCAGTAGGGATTATATAATGTATAAAATGCTTAGCAGTTTTTGCATATTGAAAAGGCTTCATAAATGTTGACTGTTATTTTGCTTCTTTTATTATAAACAAATTAAACTTATATGACTTAAATATGAAAGTTTAAGAAAAGATAGCATGGTTTTTATATAAAGAAAATGAGACTCCAATTTTTTAAAAAAAGAAAAATCTTTCTCAAATATTTATGAAATTAAAAATATAGGTTGGAGAGATGATTGAAAAAAGTCACCACTTCTCTCTCTTCTCAATCTCTTACATACCATATTAACCATCTAAAAATTGTACCAGTCTAAAATTTTGATTTCATCAACATCTATTAAAAACTTTAAATGGCGCCCATATCTTATATAACTAAATGCAAACTTCTCAGTTTAGCCTTTAAAGTCTCCTAGATGTGACTGTAATACATCTTTCAGTCTAAACGCGTGCTATTTGTCTACCTTGTGATGAACACGGCACACACGCGTTGCAGTTCCATTTGGTTACTTGCAGTACAGTGAACACACTGCCTGTGTTCAGGTCTGTTGGCTTTGACTCGTGTTATTTTTCCTACCAGTAAATTTTTCTTTCTATCAAGATTGTATATAACCATTATTTCATTTTCACTGCTGAATGTTAATTTTGTGCGCTAAAGAATTCGGTTACTTTCTCTGAGGACATTGATGGCACTGTCCCACTGTTTGCTTGCTTCCACAATGCTAAGAAGTTAATTGCCAAACTAATTCTCATTCTTGGTATGTGTCTTTTTCTCATTAACACTGATAAAGACATCAGAGCTTAGTAAAGACAGTTTAGTGTTTTGGTTAAGTGTACCACTTTGGATGCAGATTGATGGGTACAAATCTGCTCAAATACATACTGTTACACAACTGGAAGACGTTGCTTAACTTTTCTGTACCTCAATTTCCTCATCTATAAAGTAAAAAAAAAAAAAACCCTGATAAACTTAATAAGACTGATGTGAAAAGTGATTGAGATAATAGATGTAAAGAGATTAGAAAAAATATCTGGCTCTTGATAAGTGCTCAATAAATATTGTGTATTATTTTACTATTGGTTATCTCCTAAAAGTTTAGCATAAGATTTCCAGGTATTTGTTGTTGTTTGTATGTTTTGATTATTTTCATTCCCCTTGCAAGGTATTTAGTAGGTTCTTTCACACCATGGACTTTCTACTTCTAATGTTATTATAAGACAAATATTAGGACATTTGAATCTATCTTCCCTGTCTTAAAAAATTCTTTAAAATTTAAAAAATATTTTCAATCTCTATCTCTTTGTGTCATATTCTGGGAGAATTACTTGCCTTCATCTTCTATATTCAATCTGTCCAGTTTCCTATGAGCCAGCTATTTATGTTTTTTATTTCAAAATTATGTACTTTTTACTTTAAACTCTTAGCTGATTCTTTTTCTTTTTCAGTAAATGTTCTTGATTCATAGTTTCTATACTTGTTTCATGAATGGAATTGTTTCCTTTGTCTCTTAAAGAACATACACATTTATTTTAAAGCTTTTCAATGGTGTAAATTCTTCTATTTGTTGTTTTCATTTGTAGAGGTCATCTTTAGATGCTTGGTATTTGTTATGTAAGTATGCATATCTTTACAAAATTCTGTACAGCCTTGAACCATGAAAACTTCTGGGTGGTTGAGCGGCTGCAGTAACTTTCCAGTGAGCTTCTCCCCTATTTTCTCAGAATTCTTAGTGTACCTGAAGTTCCCTTTGTTAGTTGTTGGTATGCTACTAATTTATATCTAAATATTTTAAATCAAAGGGTTTGAGGATGCAGAGGAAGATTTAAGCCTGTGTTTTCAGTTTGCCATCCTTAAATTAGACTGCCTACACTCTGAGTAGTACTTAAAATGTCATAAAACCCACAGGATGAAATTAATATTTCATTTCTTGGTATTCACACAGATCTCTGTATTTATCTTCAAAGTTTATGGATTTGAATTTATAAGCTCCTTTGGTATATATCTTAATCACAGTCTATTCCTTGTTGAATTTGTCATGATGTTATATACACAGGAAATATTAACATTTGTTGAATTACTCATATAAGACATACCTAATTACAATGCTTTATTAACTCTGCTGTGGAACTAATTCCTACATACAAAAATGAGGAAATAATGTCTAATTCTTAAAAATGGTAAAAATTAATGACAATATATTCAACCTATCTTGAAAATTCCTTGGAAAACAGAAATAAGAGGTAAATAATGAAAATTTCTGCCTCAAAAGACTGCATAGTCCAAGTAACGCAGATCAATTTGACAAGCGCTGTAAGAGGAAAGGGGAGTAATAAAGAGGAACCTAAGGCAAGAGGATACTGGAAGGCAAAATTGACAGATTGTTAGTTGTCCCTCCAAATTCATTCTCAATATCCTTCTCAATATTTAGGTGTCCAGCTGAAGACAACATTTCCTAGTCTCTCTTGCAGCTACAAGTGGCAGCAATGAGTAAATTATCACTAGTGAAAATAGAGTGGATAATTGCAACTTTTAGATCAAATCCTTAAATACAGTTACCATGAAATCATTCCTCTCATTTCCTTATGGCTAAAAAAACAGGGGTGATAGAGAGAACTTTGGAAACCAGATGTTGAGAATGGTGGAGATATACCTGACAGCCCAGATTTCTGTATGACATTGTGGAATAAAGCCCACCCCACCCTCACTGGACCCTTTCATGAGGGAGAAAAAGCTACTGCATTTTTACTTCCTGTGCTTTTAATTACAGTTTAATCTTTATCCTAATAAATACAGAGGATTTCTAGGGAAGGCCTCATAAAAAGCCAACAAAGTGAGCCTTGTAGGAAACATTAGAGAACAAAAGAGGAGAAGATATTTAAGAAGACTACCATAAAAAAAAAAAGACTACCATAGAATGGAGAGAGCTAGAACATATCAAAGAATGTAAGCATTTTTAATAAAAACATTTTAGAAAGTGACAGTACAGTGTAAATTTTTTACACCTAATATAAGTATAAAAATTTCTAGAGATACCAAAATGGTATATATACCTAATAAAATTTACATTAACAGTTAGTAAAAGTGTAAACATTTCTAGAGCTACCAAAATAATAGCCATATTAATTGTCAAATATAATTTTTCTAAAAATCAAATTGAGAACTAAGCCATTCCTTTTCATAATAGCCAATTTGTGAAGCAAAAACATATTATGACTAGTTTTTCTATCCAAAAATTATTCTCATAAACACATAATTTCCTTTTATTATTTTAAAGTTCTTTATACATACCACACAAAGTTCAAATAAAATGATTCCCAGAGACCATACGTCTGACTTGGGGCCAGAAGGCAATGGTTTTTCGTTTGGCATATGATCAGTGGTTTTGAAAATTCCTTGTGCAATTACCTCAGGTGCCAAGTATGATGGATACCTATAATGATATATTAAAAATTAATAATTATTATGAACTCCAAAAGGGGAAAGAAGTAGAATATTTTATCATTGAAAACAGTATTATTTTGAGTAATAGGAAGTCAAAATATTAAAAATCTATAAACAACTAAGACTCTCCCTCTCTGCACTCCCATCACTCATTCATATTTATGAATGACCAAGTTTACATATACATATACCCATCACCACTGTCCCACAAGGCAGCCTACTACACACACTACTCGGTATCCTTTTTATTCACTTAAAGTATAGAGATCATTCTACAACAGTAAGTACAGATTTGCCTCATTCTTTCTGAAAACTGCCAATAATTTTATTGTATTGAGGTTCTTAATTTATTAGACCAAATTCTGATGAAGAACATTTTGGAAGTTCCATTCTTTTACTATTATAAACGATGTTGAAATGGATATGAATATTTCATTGTCCGCAAATATATGTAGGCAAATTTCTACATATGGCACTACAAAGTCATAAGGTATATGTATTTAAAATTTTGATATGTATCACCAACTTGCTCTTCCAGATTGTATCAGTTCATATTCTTATAAGGAAAACAAGAGGGTGATGATTTCCCTTTACCTTCACTGACATAAATTTTCTTGAAAAATGCTTTAGTAAGTACTGTAGTGAGTAAATATTTACTATCAACAGAGTTTAACTATGAATAAGGTATAGAAAATAAAGCTCTGATAAATACCAAGCAGCTTAAAAATATCTTATTATCACTAAATATCTATTTCTGCTTCTCCCTAATTGTGCCTCCCTGGTATCCTCCCAAAAAGGAAGAGACAGCTAGAATTCTGATGTTTATAATTTACTTACACTTCTTTACAGTTTTACCATAAGTGTCCTCCTAAGTATATTTAGTCAAACATATTTCTAAACTTTATATTACTAGACAGTGTTCTTTTGTGATTTTTTTCAATCCACATTTGAAAGTCATTCATATTGTTGCATATAGCTATATCATTAATTTTTACTTCTATTTTATGAATATATCATAACTTACTTATTCTTTCTAATATAATGGTTATTTAACTTGTTTGCTGTTTTTTAAATATTAGAAAGTATTACTCAGCCCTGGCCAGTGTAGTTCAGATGCTTGGAGCGATGTCCTGTAGACCAAAAGGTAGCAATCAGGGCACATACCCAGGTTGCTGCGGGTTCAGTCCCTAAACTGATGTTTCTCTCTCACATAAATGTTTTGCTTACTCTATCTCCCTCCCCTTCACCCTTCATCTCTCTCTAAAAGGAATGAAACAAATGTCCTTGGGTGAGGATAAAAAAATAAAAATAAATATTATAAACAGTATACTACGTACAATGTATATCTGCAAAAAGTTTTCCCAAGGGTATAAACCAAGAATTGAATTTCTAAGCTATTTTTAACTTTTTATGATATTGTAGCAAAAGTTTTTTGAAAGGCATTGAATCAATCTGTATTCCCACTAGCCGTGTATTACATTTCCTATTCTTTAATTCTTCTCCAACACTTGATAGTGACAGGCTTTTTAATATTTGACAATTTCGTTGGTGAAACCTATATATCACTGTGATTTTAATTGGTATTTCCCTGATAAGAAGACTGAGGTATGTTTTCATGTTTATTAGATATTTAGGTGTGCTATTCTGTGACATGTTCCAGTATTTTTTCTTTATTTTTTACCTTCAATATTATTTTGTATTTAGGTTTCAGTGATACAGCATAGTGGTTAGATAATCATATATTTTACAAAGTATTCCCCACAATATTTCCAGTACACACCTGGTACTGTACAAGTTCTGTCCAGAAGGTATCCAGCCATGTAATGTGAAAACTAGAGACATTTATTGAAGATATAAGAAACATTGTACATAGGGTGATGACGCCTCAGTCCCCTTCAAATTAGGCACCTTGGGACCTCACGCAGTTCTGCCAACTGCAGCATGATGTTCCCTCTGCTCTGGTGGCGGAAGCCGCAGGATGCATTTTGGCACAACATTTCATGCCAAGATCCTGCATCAAAATCTCAGACGCAGTAGCTTTTGGAATCCCCAGATCAGCTTCTAGTTCTTGCACTGTGAGTCGCCGACCTTTGTTGATCGCAGCCCATACATGTTCAACTTTCTCAGGTGTTCTGCTTATTGCAGGCCTTCCAGAATGTGGGCCTCTTCAACAGATCCTCAACCATCTTTGAAGTGTTTGCGCCATATTTTTATTTGTGCTGCACTCATTTCATCACCCCTGAAAGTCTCCTGAGTCATCTGAATAGTTTCTGTGGTGGAAGTTCAAGCTTAATACAAAATTTGATGCAGATTCTTTGCTCTACTCGCCCAGTCACTTCGAATGCAACGGCCACACAGTGCACATGCTCCCTCAACAGCATCTACCACCGCCACTGAGCAAAGCAGTGAAGTTGTCATTGTTCATACATGCACGTTCCAGTCCACTCTTTGTGGCTGCCAGGTTACATAGACATCATGCAGATCACTCTCCTTACATTAACAATGGCTGGACTGTTTCTGGACAGACCTCATGCACAGTTATTACAATATTATTGACTATATTCCATATACTGTACTTCATATTCCCTGTGACTATTTTTTAACTATCAGTGTTTCCTTGTTAACCCCTTTACCTCTTTCACCAGGTTCCCCAAGTACCCTCTACTCTGGCAGCCAGTCTGTTCTCTGTGTCTATTAGTCTGTTTCAATTTTGTTTGTTCAATTATTTTGTTATTCAGATTCCATATATAAGTGAAATCATATGATATTTGTCTGTCTTTGACTTCACTTAGCAAAATACCCTCTAGGTCTTTACCCATTTCTCTGTTAAGTTGTTGTATTGTGGTCCCCAGTACCACCCCCACATTTAGAGATTCACCAGGACAAATAAAACACAGAATACAGAGGTACTCACAGCCAGGAATTTTTTTCCCCTGCATTTTCTTTTCTTTTTTTTTAATTATTTTATTGTTGTTCAATTACAGTTGTCTGCATTTTCCCCCACCACTTTCCCCAACCCCAGCCAAACCCACCTCCCTCCCTAGTTTCCATCCTCTCCCTTGGTTTTGTCCATGTGTCCTTTATAGTAGTTCCTAAAAATCCTTCCCCCAACTAGACCCTCACCCCTCCCCTCTGGCTATTGTTAAATTGTTCTTAATTTCAATGTCTCTGGTTATATTTTGTTTGCTTTCTTCTTTTGTTGATTATGTTCCAGTTAAAGGTGAGATCATATGGTATTTGACTCTCACCGCGTGACAGCCAGGATTTATTACAGTGACAGAGTAAGAATATATAGCTGAATCACAGGAGAAAAAGACATACAGGGAATCTGGAGGAACCTGTATATGTAGGTTTCCTTAAGCTCTCTCCCTCCTATCAGAGGTCATATACAACACACTTTTCCCCAGCAAGAAAAATGTAGAAACGTGTATGCAATACTCTGGCCAGGAAAGCTCATTAAAGGCTCAGTGTCCAAAGTTTTTATTAACTGATCATGTAGGCATCTTCAGCTTAGCACACATCAAAATTCAAGACCCCCAGAAGAAAAGTCATTGTTCTGCATAAACCACATTCTTTACGCAAACACGCACAGGAAACCAGCCTTATTAGTTCAGAAACCATGGGATCAAATGCTTTTGAAATTGAAGTTCCCATGTGCTAGTCAAGGACCAACTATGCAAAGAGGACTTAGCTTCTCAGGATAGCTGTGACATGCTTGCTATGTTAGTTAACCCTTACTCCATAGTTGTTTGTATTTCTATTACTGTTTTTGAGAAAGTTCTTTATAATTCTGGATATTCCATTTTCATGAATTATGACTTAAAATAATTTCTGCCATATTCTGGCTTGTCTTTTCATTCTCTTTTTGGTATTTGTTTATGAATGAGAAGTCCTTAATCTTTTAAATTAATTAATCTTTTCTCCCATACTTAAGTGATTTTTTATTTTGTCAAATGATCGGTGTTATTTTCTAAAAGTTTGATAGTTTACCTTGCATATTTAAGTTTCTTAGTCCAACTGAAATCATTTTTGCATATGTACCATTTTATCTTTATTCCTATATAAATAAGCAATTGAGCTCTGTTTTAAATGTTGAACATTTTTATATTATTTTTAGTCTATAACATTATACAATAATTACTGATAAATGTTACGACAAGCCCTCCCAACACACACATACTCTTTAATTTATCTTCAGGAGTGTTTAGGTCCTTTTCAGATGTTTGTTCTATATATATACACATATTAGAATTATCCTGTAATATCTCTCTCTCTCTCTCTCTCTCACACACACACACACACACACACACACACACTTGGAATTCTACTGAAATTAGATAAAATGTTGAGACAGGTTAGGGAGAACTGGCCTATTTCAACACTGACCCTAACAATCTATGAACATGATAGATCCATATTTATTTAGGTATTTCAAAAAAGATGCATTTTTTCACGACATTATTGATTATACCTCACTAGATTCTTTTTAGGTATTTCATATTTTCTGCTGATTTATAAATAATTTTTTGGTTTAATTTTATATCTAGCAACCTTGCTACACCTTTATTCTAATAATTTTTGAGGACTCTTTTGAGTAGTTTTTATAGATAATCAAGTCATCTGTTAATAATGACATAAAATAACAGGATGCCACGTTTAATAACATTATAATACATTTAAAATTATAATACAATAAGTAAAATTTGTACTTTAACATTTTATGTGGTATCTTTGAGAAGTCGTAGGGTTAATGTCAGAGTAGCTTACCACTCAACAAAAGAGGCAGTGCTAAGGGAGCAGAGTTGGGGGCGAGGAGGGCTAAGGGCAGTGGGGGCAGCACTGAGGAAGGAGCGGTGATCATGGACCCGTGAAGGAGTGCACATGTGGCACAATAAAGTGAGAACAAAAAGTGGGGTGTGTATGTGGGAGAGAGGCAGAAGATCAGGCTAGGAAGAAATGTGGGCCTTTGTAAATTATGTTAAGAAATTTGGATTTTTATTCTTTAGTGCTATGGTGTCCAACACGGAAGCCACTAGCCACATGTGGCTATTGAGCATGTGAAATATGGCTAGAATGATTTGAAATGTACTGTAAGTGTGAAAATATACACTAGATTAGGAAGACCTGTAAAAAAGAAAAAGAATGTAAAATATCTCAATAATTTTTATATTGATTACTTATTAAAAATATAATTTTGGGATATGTGAGTTAAATAAAATATATTCCCAAAATTAAAAAATGAACGGTCCCTAAAAAATCCTGAAATGTACAGCATTATAATGTAAACAGCAATGAATTTAACCATTCATTACAAATTTGGTAGAATTTGTCTATGAATCTGGTCTCAGTATCTCCTTGGGAAAGGCAACTTTTTCTACACTTCTATAATTGGTGTTTTCAGATTTTCAAATACTCTGGGAATTTTGGGAATTTGTATTTTCTCTCCAATCAACCATTTCATCCTAGTTACTATTCATGAGATTTTGATATTGTTTAATTTCAGTATATTTCACTGAAGATAAACATTAGTATTTATCAAGTGCAGGGAAATGCCTAGGAGAAAAATTCAATGGTAAAATATAAAGAAATTGGTAAGAAAATCATATTACATTAAAAAATCTTCCTATACAACTAAAACTCTTTTTTTTCTGATAAATTCATTTCATGAATAATACCATGAACCTGAAGTTGATCTGTTGAGTTAGAAATTATTTCTCCTTAGTGATGCCCATAGTATTTTATTAGTATCTTTCTTAAGGTTCTCTCGTGACTGTCAGCTACCTATTTTACCTGTTCTATATTTTACGTGATAGGCTATACACAATATGTAATATTACACATTTTGAGGTTTTTATGTTTATATGTTTTAATATACAAAAGTTTGTCTCTCATATAAATAAACTCCTTGAGGCAGTGGTGTATCATTCATTTTTATAAATCCTCAGCCACTACCAATGGCTCAGTATATTTTTGTTAATAAAAATAATATTTATTTTATTTTTTATTGAATTTATAGGAGTTAACACTGGTTCACAAAACTATACAGCTTTCAGGTGTACAACTCAACAAAACACCATCTGCACACGGCATCGGGTGCCCTCTGCCCAAAGTCTCTCCATCCCCATTTGTGTCCCCTTTGCCCACCTCCCCGTACACCCATCCCCCTTTTCCTCTTGCTGTTACCACACTGTTGCCTATGTCTATGTGTTGTATATACACATGTATTTTTTACTTAATCCCTTATCAAAATGCCAGTTAGGACTGCCTTAGAGACAACAATTTAAAAAGCAGATCATACATAAGAGGCAGACCTACTAGCAATTGTTAAATTTGAATCTTGCTGACTGGACACAAAAGGGAAGACAATAGCTTCAGAATAGAGATGAAAAATGAGTGAACTTCTGCTCTGTTTGTTGCATGTGTGCCTACCCTTTTCTTCATTTGTTGTCAAGTTCAGTCATGAGCACAACATCTAGATATTTTTTCTATCTAGATTTTCTGATTCAATGATATTAGATTATTATGTCACATTGCAATAATGATGTTAATAAAAATACACTTAGGTATATGTAACACCTATGTAATAAATGCCATGTAAGCACTCACTTATTACTTCCATTTTTCTTCCTGTGTGTTTCTATAGACACCTTCTCACAGTATGATTTTCAATAATTCTTATTTACTTATAAAATATGAACCAATTGAGTCAGGGAGCATAACTTAAATTTAAATGGGCAAATTAGGTTTTTCTTTCATTTTAATATCATGAGAATGATATTAAGATTTTCTTTTAATTTCTCCATGTATTTCTCTCATACACAGATTTATATTAGGTCATTTTACCCTAAGATACTATATTGCTCTTCTAAAGAGTATGGGATGTCACTGGAGACAGCTGCAGTCGAGTAGAAATAGTACTAGAGTTAATACAGTAATGCCTGTGGTCTACATTTCAGTCCTAGCACATATTCTAAGTGTGATTTGGGTTTCTAATCTGTAAAATAGAAATAATAATGCCTACCTAACTAAACTGTTATAAATATTTATGAACATATATGTAAGTACATTAATAAAACTAGAAAACGTGTCACAAAAGCAATGCTGCACTTTTATCATCATCGCCATAACATGTCCAGAAAGAGTGGCCATTTTTAATCCTGATTTCCAGCACATCTAACCCCAAAAATAATAGTATGAGTAGTAAAAAGTCAAGGAACACTTCAAGTAGATTATCATACCTAAAACCCTGACTGGTGAGCTCTAGAAGCATAGAGATGGCCCTTGCTTCAATCAAGGGCTGATTAAATTAATAAAAACAATGAGCCCTAAGACTGTTTTTTAATGTAGAATATCTCTTTGTAACAAGTATCTTTTCTTCATCATACTATTTTAACACTGAAATAAAATTACCAGAACCTTGCTGTATGACTGGTGAGGTAAATATAAGTGGCTTTCATCACCTGTTTGAAGTTTTAACAATGTATTAAGCTACTGGCCTGCTAAAATGAACGTCGAATTCTAACTCTTTGTAATATTTTGAAACAGATGTTAACATTTTACTTTGTTATTCCTCAATATTTGTCTTTTGAATCAATTGAAAGCTTCTTCTGGTATAAATATTTTCTTTCATGCCTTAGCTTTTTGATCACTTTATTTTTCCTGGCTAATGTTTCACATTTTGCTCTTTGATACCTTCTGTTCAGACCCTTTGGGTCTACGACTTCAAAGTAAGCCAGACCAAATGGCAACGTAAGACCAGTTCCACCCAAGCATTTTCAATTCAAATGTAGTTCAAAATGCTTGATGTTTTAAGAAAAATCACTTCCTTTTTTCTGTTCATCATCATAACCTAAAGGACCTTTAAGTAAAAGGCAAAAAATTAAAGTAATTCTTGTTTATGTTTTTTTCTGGAGTTCTCTCTCACACAAATTAATTTAGACAAAATAAAGGAGCTGCAGGAATCACGTTTACTACAGCTCCTCAAAGCTACTTCAAAAGGTAATGATCACATATGATGAAGATAGTAGAGCTTCATTGTGAACTTATTTCTATTACATTCAAAACTTGTTTTTAAACAAATAGTGAAGACTATTTTTACAAAATACTGTTTTAGTGCTTGTAACAACAATTATTTGTTGCCTATGACCACAAGTTTTGGAATGCAGAACTTTAAAATTATGAATTTATGTACCTTCATAAGTAGGCTATCAAAACAAACAAATACCAATAAACCTTGAGCCTCTTGAAGACAAGAACATACTTAATTGATTTTGTATATTCAGCAGGCAGATGAGAAGGTACTCAATAAGTATTTTCTTAATAAATAAAGGAAAGAATGATTAAACAGTTTATTTATTTTTGTTGTATTTTTTTCAATCACCATTTAGTCCTCTTATACCCCCTACCCCGCCCCACAATAACCACATTGTTGTCCATGTCCATGAGTCCTTTTTCCTTTTTTTGCTCAATGTCCTAACATATCTAGTTTTGGTAAGAAACCTATAATTTAACTTTTAAAGATAAAAGGCTAATTTATAAATGAGATATTTTTTTAAACAAATAATTAACTTTTTAAGCAGAAAAATACTCCATGACTCCGACCCACAATTCTCAGTAATGGGATGATAAAACTGACTTTAGCGAGTTCAAAACAGCAAAACACAAATGGATACTATTAAAAACAATCACCCAATAACTAAAAAGTATGATGAAGGTTTATAGCTTATATAGTTGCATTATATCAATATTAATTTCTTGGTTTTGATAATTCATTTGTGTTTATGTAAAAAAATTCATTACTTTAGGAAATACAAGCTAAAATATTTAGGGGTAAAGGCCATTTTTAGGTACTAATTACTCTTAAATGATTAAAAATATATATTTATACACACATACGAGTTAGGAAGAAAAGAAAAGAAAGAGGTAAAGCAAATGTAGTCAAATGTTAATATTTGGGGAATCTGAGTAAAGGGTATATAGGATTTCTTCAGACTAGTTTATAACTTCTATATACCTAAAAAAATGTCAAAATTAAACACTCAATAAAAGAATTATATTATTTAGATGTTTAAAAAGCAACCATACAATAAAAATAACACAAAGATTTATGTTGAAAGAATACATTTGAGTACAGGATGAAAAAAAAATGTTCATTCTTTTCTTGGAGGACAACATAAACCTGTATATCTATATCAGAAATGATCAAGTAAAGCTCTCAAACTTAAACACAGACTTTCAGGTAAAGAATCTATCCCATTACCTCTGAAATTTACAATGACTTGAGTCTTAAGATATAATTATACCTTTAAAAAGTAGGGAATTAAATTCAGAAACAAAGAAAAATAATATGGGAGCAATTTTTTCTCAGTCTTTTGAGGACATACATAAGAATCTTGTCAGTATTCTTGCTTCACACTTATCTAATTCTGAATTAAATAAAATTAATTAGTGAACAATATAAAGTAAGCAAGGTCAATAATGTTTCAGCCTGTCTGCCAATTCAAAGAAAGATCAACATCAGGGAACTTTCAGGTGCTGGGAAAATTCATTGTCAACTCTTTTAAAAGTATTTGAAAAAGTAAGTTATGTTAGTAAAAGCTAGTTGTATGTCAAAAAGTAGTGTCACAAATAATTAACAAAACACACACTTTATCAAAGATTACAAAGTTTAGGACAGAGCTCAAAGAAAACATATTCTTACCCTATTGGAAAGTCAACATCATCACCATGAGCTGTCATGTGATAAAGTCCAAATTTAGACAATTTAACATGTCCCTACAAAAATAAGGGGAAAAAAATCACTCTGAAGTATGTTAATTTTACTGGCAGGGAAAATCATCATTATATATTTTATAAGTAAAGAAGCCATCATATAGGCAGACACATTCAAATATATTTATCATAATTTTATTAAAAACTGCTTCCCAATATTTGAAGTCTGCTTTATACTCCTTAAAAACATAATCTATGCATGTGCATATATGCTTGTATGTAAGTGTGCATATACATGCATGTATATATGTATGTACATACACACACATAAACATTTTTGCTGTTTATATTTTCCAAGCTATTTGACAAAGTGAAAAAAAGCAAAAGTATTCTCATTTGCCTTGAATCCTTGCTTAGAATATTTTGTGGTAACTTTCACAAAATATTTTATTCCAGTGAGTTGCAATTCCATTTACAATATTATAACTTAAGCCTGCCATGGGAGTTCTTAACTGAAAAGATCAGGCCCCAAATCATTAAGATATTGGTGAATCTGCTAGATTTCCAACAATTTTTGATATTGTTTGAGAATAATCATAATTATCACAAAACTGAAGTTCCTAATAAAAGGCAAATACATTTTATAAATCTCTTAAATTTTCCCTTTTCTAGATGTTTAAGATTAAAAAATTAAGTTGATTTCAAAATTAGTTTGTTGTTTTTCCTCAGAACTTTATTCCCCAAAATTACAAAACATTTATATTTTAAAGCAATTCACATTGGTTAGGTATTCTACTGTTATAAATATAAAATTAATAAGCACCATTTTCTCTTTTGTAATTTTTAATGTCATAGGGCAACTGTACTGAAAGTCTGGAAAAGAATCAGAGGACAAGAGTTATCCTATTTTCACATGAAAACTAATGAAATTATGATTATTCCTAAAAATATACCACCTTGCAACCTATAATTCTATTAGAAGGGTTGACTAGCTTCTTATTATTCACTCATAAAATTTTCAAGTGTAGAAGCAGCACTACAAAAAAAAAAGGAGCTATGTATGAACAACTGGAGAATGGGGACTAACATAAAGAAGAGAAAATAGGGACAAAGAATAAGGAGAAAATGCAATGCAATTGTGCTATGAGAAAAGATACTCTATGTAAATTGAGAGGATTTCTTTAGATAAAAGCAAATTTAGAGGAGGGGTGGATTAAGAAGCTGTAATACATACTTTTTGGAAAACAAATGAAAGAAAAACAGACATGATGTTAGAAACTGAACCTTAGGAAAAAGAGAACAATGCATGTGAAAATGCAGGGATTTATATAACTTATATATATATTTTTATAACATCACAAGTACATCTTTTCATTACAAATATTCTGAAAATATATTCTTATCCTACCCTCTGATTACCTGAATGGGTCTGATTTCAGTAGTTTTCAATCTCAAATAATAAGCAAATATTTAATGTATTTTTTGGCAGTTACCTTTCTGTCCAAAAGTATGTTATGAGGAGACAGCGCCCGATGTACTATGCCGTGTTTGTTCATATACTGCAAGCCCTGGAGTACCTCAAATGCTATGCACAAAACCTTTGAACAGCTACAAAGGAAACAAAAAAATCACAGGTCAATTAAACAGCAGATATAGAACCTCTTTTGATGAATGAATTCAGGCTTTGTGACAAAATTTAAAGTTATATTTTTATTGTTCCTCCTCTATTCAGAGAAAATAAAAGTCCATACATTTTCTAAAATATCCATTTGTACATATTTTGAATTTTGTGACTACAACAGTATTCATCTGACAAAGATCCTCCAGTTTCCTAAAGGGTACTCTAAAAGCACATTTGTTCTTTCCAGGAAGAGAATTTTGGCTTTTCCAAATTATCAGGAAATATGGCAGAACTAAATCAATGAAAAACATCTATCTTGCTCAAGACAAAAATAGTCAAGTCCTTGAAAAACAGCCACAGTATATTTTATGGTAGATAGACATGATCTTACTTTCCATATTGATCCACAAAGCAACCTATGGCACTTTATGATTTGCAAACATTGTTCTTTACCTGTTAGCTATTTCCTCTAAGCCATCTTCCACAGGGATGCCCAGTTTCTTTCTCTCTCTCCCTCTCAACTTTTTTAAAAATCAAACATCATTGATGTGGGGAGTTAGAAATGATACACAGGAAAGTAGGGGAGACTCATTCAGACCCAGTGCCCCTTCCAACAACATTAACATTTTGGTATAGCCTTCCTTTCTACCCACGTTTTTATATTTTGAATTGACTTTAAAAATTGATTAATATTTGCAGGTAACCATTCAAATAATTTTTGAAGAGGTATAAATAACAAGTCAAGTAACAAGAGATGTAATGGAATTACTAAAAAATAGTCCATTGAAAAGCAGGCACAACTAAAGGAAAAAAGGACAAAAACAAAAGGAACAACTGGAAAACAACTAATAGGTTTCAGATGTATCAATTCAGATGTATCAATCATTATATTAAATATAAATTATGTAAACACCAATTATAAAAGGATTACTGGAATAGATAAGAATTAAAACATTTATATTCAGGCTACAAGAAACGCACACTAAATAAAAGACAAATTGAAAGCACAAAGAAGAACTAACAGATCACTAATTGTCATCGGCGTGGGGAAGGGGACAAGCTGACCACAAAGGCACAGAAGGAAACTGTGCAATGATGGACGGTTCTATTCTTAACTTTGGTGACGGGTTCATGACTGTGTCTGTGCATCTGACCTTCTGCAGGTTTGAATTGTATATTAAAAGGGTAAATTTTAAGGTATGTAAATTACACCTCAATAAACTGATGTTTTTAAAAAGTAGGGTGAATAATATACTGTCTTAAAAAGTTGCAATATGACTCCCTCCTCTAAAAAAAACATAAAAACGAACCAGACATGAAAGAACAAAATCCTTCACTCCTCTCAATCTACTCTAACTCTCCAGAGGTAACTACCCTTAGAAGTTTCTGTTTCAATTTTCCTGGTGGATAGACTTTTATTTAATATAATTAACTCTTTGTTAATTGTGCACAATGATAAGATTAATATACTTCTATTTTTAATAATATAAATAGCTACTTATATCATTTTTATCTTATATTTGGTAAATAAGATTTTAAAAAACCCTACCCTTCTTTCTTGAAGGCTAAACAAATGAACAAGTGAATACATAATATCACATGTCGTGATTAAGTGCTAAGGACAAAAAAGTGGAGAAGAGAAGAGAGGCCTCACTACAAAGGTAACACTTACGCAGACATATAAAAGAAGTCAAGAAGACATGCAGCTCTCTTGGAAACGTGTGCTTCAGGCAGAGGGCCCAGTAAGCAAGTCCTCAAGGGGGGAGAGTGCACAGCAATTCAAAAGGCAGAGACCGCTGTACATCATAAAAATGAGTAGGGGAAAATGAGTAGGACACTTTAAAACATGGCATGTCTTCAAATGTCTTATTCTTGCCCTTCAACTTGGAGTTTCTCCATTGTCTTTGAGTATTCTTCATTAATGATGAGAAGTCTCATGTCAGATTGATTCTAATTTTGTTGCAAATACCATGTTATTCTTCCTTGGAGGCTTTTGGGCTAGTTTTTCACTTTATCCATAGATAAAATTCAGCGCACTATGTCTACAGTATGGGCATTTGTGCATTTGTGCTAGTACGCATTAGGTGGGCCCTTTTAAGACTCATATTCCATTAACATAGAAACATTAATAAGAAAAAGGTGATTTGTTATGTTTTTCATTATTTTCTCATTCCACTATATCTTGTTGAACCTATGGTGTGTGTATGAAGATTGGATCTGCTTTCTTTATGTTTTATTTCCCATGAGCATGGCCTTCAGCCCGATGTACTCTACTACTTAATTCCTCTAGTTTTTGCTTTTCATTGGATCATGTCCTTTGCTCAAAAATATGTTATTCTTCTGAGTCTCTCTAAGGACAGTTATTAGAATTCTTTTATTCAGGAAGCAAAACAAGTGTATCATCTTCATTTCCTCTGGTTAATTTTTTTCTTCTTTGGCTCTCTTTCTCAAACTGATTTTTTCCCTCAATTGTCTGGTAATTTCTGATTATCAACCATATTTAAAAATAAAGCAATAAATTGATATTTTCCATAAAGTTTGTAAAAAAACAAAAAAGTTACTATTCATGAAGAATGCTTATTAGAACCGACCTGCAAACTGTTCTTTATCAATAGTATGTTCCATAGTAAAGTGCCACATAGCCGGCCCTAAGCAAACAGAGAATATGCGAAGCAAGAACAATTTGGAATTTTAACAGAATTTTCATTAAAGTCCTCAAAAAATAAATCTATGATGTAAAGGAAAAGATTCCAAACTTAAAACAACTATAATTACATTGATAAATATTTGAATATGAAAGAATGCAAACCCTCCCTTTCCTAAAAACAAAACAAAAAAAAACACCTTTCCTTAAGATTGATTAACAAATAAAACATAACCACCTAGTTTTTTTAGCTCATTTGGTTCTGTGCTGAGTCAAATCTGAAATAGTAATCCTTCTTGACCTTGTTCTTTTCTGCCCCTCCTCCCTTGCTTTGTCTCTCTCTCAGAGACAAATTTCATAAAATCTTTTTTAAATTTTGTTTTGTTTTTGGGGGTTTTTTTGTTTGTTTTGGTTAATATTTTATTGACTGTGTCATATTACATTAAGTCATTTGGCTATAACTTAACCTAGTCATTTTGCTATGATTCATTGTCTAGTCCTGGGAACATATGAAATAATTTAGTCTCAGATTCAGGTCATCTTGTCAACATCATACCGTCTAGGTTTGTTCACTTAATGATCTGAATTCTGCCTAGGTATAATTATTCTCATTGTGAATGTGCCTAGAACCTAAAAGACTATCCAGAGATTCATAATTCTAAAGTGGGGACAAATATATACTTTAAAACAGATGACCCCCACTTCCCCTTTTGGCTAGTTATAAGTAACTGTGCAAGGAATATCATCTTCCCTTTAATCCAGTTGTGTTGTTGAAAAATGAATTCTTATTCATATTTAATGAACCATTACCCTGCTAAGCACTCGGCTGAGATTTTTCACATACAGTATAACCTTTCATCCCCACAACAACTGAGGGAAGCAGACATTGTTACTATTCCCAGTTAACCGATTAGGAAATTGAGGTTTAGAGAAATTAAATAATTTGGCCAAGTTAACACAATAAATAGTGAAGACAGGGTTTGAACATGCATGATCTACCCAGGGCTTTGCTCTACAAGCAATTTATAATTTTTGACACCACTATCACTCTTCCTCTTTTTGAAAACATTAAATCTGGTAGAACTTTAGTGAATCAAGAAAGATACTTTTACATATAAATATTAAAAATTAAATTGTTAGATTCCCTTAATGCAAGGTATTTTTTAACCTGGACTTCATGCATAGAATTTAGGGGATCCAAACTTCATAAAATCTTAAAAGCTGGTGTTATATTTAGCTGTGACACTAGAGGACCTCAGTTGCACACTACTTCAAAACAGACATCTTTCTTGTGAAAATTAAAACCAAACCTTTAAAGTGATTTTTTTTCCATTAAAAGAGTTCTAAAGCAGCTGGACACAGAAGACCATGTTCTATTTTCTCTCATTGCTTTTGCTAATTGATTATAAGATATAATTGGAAAATATTTGCAGGTCAAAAAGCACACTCATGCTATTTTCAAGCTGATGAGCATATACATTGAAAATAGCTTTTAAAAACTCAAACAAAAAGCTGAAGCTCACGGCATAGCTTTTCTCAGCTATTACTTCAGATGACATACATTTTAGTTAATGGACTGAGAACTCTTCAGTTCAAATCAGACAGCACATCAGATTTGCTTTCTAACTTTTTGTACTTTTAATTTCTTAATTTTATTTAGAAATATAAGGTATAAGGATGAAAAATATTTTATATAATTAGGAGAAATAAGTATTTGTGAAATATTGCATATTTACTTGTTTTTAAAGCTTTAGTCTTTAATATTGCAAAAAACTTGTATCATAAAATCACAAATATTATTTTTGAAGTAGTCAATACAATTATAGAGGAACAATAAGGTAAAAAAAATTATATGCCCAGTAATTGTACGTTACAGTTTAACTCAAAATGGACTATAGAAGAGTTAGGTTAAAAGTATGTGATTTACACAATTAAAGTTACTCATTTGCTGAAAACATCTCTCTCCTTCTAGTCTCTTTTTCATATTGAACAAAGAATGAACCACTGTATAATAGGTAAAAATATAATCTCATTGATATCTGGCTAAAATTGTGAATTAGACCAAGTTGTTCAGACAGATTCCTGAAATATTTTTAGCTCAAAGATACCAATACTTGTTAGTATTTGTTATTTGAACTGGGTTCACATTAAATCTGTATATTATCTAAGATAACATCTTTATGAATTTAAATTATTCTATCCCACAAAAATAGATGTATTTCCATTTGTTCAATCCTACTTCAGTGTCTTTCAGGAGTTCTTATTATTCTAAATAGTTTTACTGAGGCATAATTGATAAACAAAAATTATACATAATACATACAATTTGGTAAGTTTGGACATATGCATACACTCATGAAACTATCCCCACAATCAAGGTAACAGACATATCCATCACCTCCAACAGTTTCCTTGTGTCCCTTGTGTCTGTGTGCAAGGTCAGAACAGTGAATACTGTAAATATACATAAGAAAACACTAGGTTACAATCAATAAGGATAACTAATTTTGTCAGACTGAAAATATACCACATAGATTCTCTTTTATAACCCAAATGTCCATTGACAAATGGATAAAGAAAATGTATTATGTACATACAATTAAATATTATTTGGTCTTAAAAAAAAGGGAAAATCCTGCCATTTGAGATGGCAAGGATGGACCTGGAGGACATTATGCTAAGTGAAATAAGCCAGTCACATATGGATAAATACTGCAAGATTATGCTACATATCCAGTCACATATGGATAAATACTGCAAGATTATGCTACATATCCAGTCACATATGGATAAATACTGCATGACACTATGCTAAGTGAAATAAGCCAGTCACATAGATAAAGCCAGTCACATGGATAAATACTGCATGATTATATGAGGTATCTCAAATAGTCAAACTTATAGAAACAGAGAATAGAACAGTGGTTACCAGGAGCTGGGGAGAGAAGAAAATGTGAGTTACTCAACTGGTATAAAGTTTCAGTTATGTGAGATGAATAGGTTCTAGAGATGTGCTGTATAGCACAGTGCCTGTGATTAACAATAGTGTACTGTGCACTTAAAAATGTGGGAGTGGGGGCTGGGATGAGCAGAGGAGGGCAAAATGGGAAAAATTGGGACAACTGTAATAGAATTAACAATAAAAAGTCTTAAAAAATTGTTAAGGCGGTAGGTTTCATATTAACTGTTCTTATCATGTGCAACAGTAAAAAAAGGAACACAAGGAAACTTTCGGAAGTGATGGCTATGTCTATTATCTTAACTGTGGTGAGGGTTTCATAGGTGTATGCATGATGTCCAAACTCAACAAACGTATACATAAAATATTTGCATTTTCTTTTATATCAATTAGACTTCAATAAAGATGTTAAAAAAAAACAAGAAATTCCTATAAACCTCAAACCATCAGTGTTTTGTTTTTCAGTATTTACATTTCCAAGAAGAAATATTATTCAGATCGCAAGAAACAGAGGCAAAGAAAGAAAATGAGGGGTCAGGGTTGTGAAATAAATTTGGAAGGCACTCCTGTACAGGTGGTAACTAAAACCACACATGCTATTTCCTCACATCTATAATCCATGATATTTCAGAGGGCCACTCCACAAGCCAAAATACCCATACTGTCAGCAAACCAAGGAAGGAAACACTTCTGGATTCTATAAGTTCAAGATGTTCTTTTACCTTATGAAACCTCCCACAGAAAGTTTCATTTTGGTCTAAAACTTTCCTTACTTGGTATCAGCCCAAGAGAAAATGGTAAGGCAGAAGAAACACAGACAAAATACAGTCAGCTACTGTGAGATTTAAGGAATGGAGAGAAAAAATAAATATTCATGACTAATGTTCAAATAATAATACAACAATATAACTATGCTATCTTTAACCTACACTTTCCTCCATAACTTCAAGACAAAAGAGCTCAACTAGTATATAACTTTTAATGATTCACTAGTTTATAATCACAAAATTTGGAGAAGGGGTTTTTTCAGTGAGGCACTAATGTCTTTAAGGCTCTTAATTTGCCACGTGTCACTTACTAAGTATTGTTTAAAAATTATATTTGAAAAAGTTATTTTTCCTAAAGAAACAAAGAAACAAAAAAGTCTTTGTAATTGAAAAAAAGGAAGAAATTCATCTCACTAGTGGCACACACGTTTTAGTCTTAAAGGACACCCATCCATGCTAAATTTAAGGATTCATTTGCCTCAAAGTCAGATGTTTTAAAATGGAAGATGCAGTAATTAACTGCTTACCCAAAGATTATTTTGTAATCAGTTTATAAAAAAAAAAGTCTACTGTCCTTAGATTGTTAAAGTAGCCATATTTTACAATTTAATTCTCACTCCAGAAACAACTAAAGTTGAAAAGCTGTAAGTCTGGAATATGACTCAGATACATGCAGAAAAATGAAACGGGGCCACCTTATTATACCACACACAAGAATAAATTCAAAATGGATCAAAGACTTGGATTCAAATGCTAGACCTGAAACCATAAAAATCCTAGAAGAAAACATAGGCAGCAAAATCTCAGACACTGCTCATAGAAATTTTTGGGGGATATATCTCCTTAGGCAAGAGAAACAAAAGAAGAAATTAAACAAATGGGGACTTGATCAAACTAAAAAGTTTTTGCACAGCAAAGGAAATTATCAACAAAATAAAACGACAACCCACAGAATGGGAGAAGATATTCACTGATACATCTGATAAGGAGTTAATATCCAAATTTTTTTAAGGCAACACCAAAACTCAACAAACTTACAAAAAACTAACCAAAATTTACAAACTCAACACCAAAAAAACAAACCCAATTAAAAAATGAGCAAAGGACCTGAATAGACACTTCTCCAAAAAGGACATACAGATGAACTATAGACATACGAAAAGTTGCACAACACCACTAATTATGAGAGAAATGCAAATTAAAACCAAAACAAGGTACCATCTCACACCTATCAGAATGGCTATCATCAATAAATCAATGAAAAACAAGTGCTGGTGAGGATGTGGAGAAAGGGGAACACTTTTGCACTGTTGGTGGGAATGCAGACTGGTGCAGCTACTGTGGAAAGCAGTATGGACACATCTCAGAAAATTAAAAATGGATCTGCCTTTTGACCCAGTGATCCCACTTCTGGGAATATATCCGAAGGAACCCTGAACACTAAGTTGAAAGAACATAAGTACCCCTAAGTTCATTGCAGCTTTATTTACAATAGCCAAGATATGGAAGCAGCCCAAGTGTCCATCAGTAGATGAGTGGATAAAACTATGGGATATTACACAATGGAACTCTACTTGGCCATAAAAAAGAGGAATATTTTACCCTTTGCGACAGTATGGATGGACCTGGAGACCATTATGCTAAGTGAAATAAGCCAGTCAGAGAAAGGCAAATACCATATGATTTCACTCATATGTGGAATCTAATGAACTAACTGAACTAACAAGCAAAACAGAGACAGACTCATAGATGGAGAACAGATGACAGCTAGCTGTGGGAGGACAATTAGGGGTGGACGGATTGAGCAAAAAGGAAAAAGGTCTCATTGACATGGACAACAGTGTGGTGATTGCCGGGGGAAGGGGGTGTAAGGGGACTAAATGGTAATGAAAAAAATGTAATAAAGATCGTATTTAAAAAATTTTCAGTAGGATACAATAAATTGGGTAATTCCATCTTGAATACTAGGTAACTTTCCTTTCTCAGCAGAAAATTAATTTGATAAGATCAAAACACATGGAAAGCATAGTCTAGTGGTTGAAGTTCAGACATAAAGCCAGGAGACTCTGTCACTGATCTACTATGCTTGAAGTGCTTGAAGAATGTTCCAATTTCATCCTGCCTCATGTTTGCAAATTTATAAAGTGGGAACTACAAAACCAAACAGGGTTAAATAGAGATCAATGAGCAATTGGCTGTATACAGAGTCCTGATCATCTTGAAAGCAGAAGGAAACAATAAAAAAAAAAGAATTCTAAGTCACTCTTAGAGAACAAAAACAACAACAAAACCCAAGGTCTTTTAATAGAGTATATAATGCAGTAAGACCTCACTTAACATCATCAACATGTTGTTTGAAACTGTGACTTTAAGCAAAACAACATAATGAAACCAACTATTTCCACAAACTAATTTGTATAAACAAGTTAAATTGTAGGAATTTCTGGCCACAGAAACATCACCAAACTTCTAAATAAACACCCAAAACACTTCTAATATTAAACATTTAAATAAATGTGAGCTATGAACCTATTTAAGAAAGATTAATTAAAACAGTTAAACTAATTATTTTCCAATCTATTTATTCCAGCTCAGGGTCGCAGGTGGCTGAATCCTGTCCCAGCAATTCAGGGCATAAAACAGGAACCAACCCTGGACAGGACGACTTCCTATCACTTCCATTTTCTAATTTCCCTGTAAGAATAAAATCACAATTTGATAAGCAGGATTGGAGGACCTGGAGGTGGGGTATTTCTGCCTGATCAGTGTTTTCTTTTCCCAAGAAGCAAATGTTCACCTGAGCCTGGATGACAACACTACCGTTTCCTCTTTTACATCTGGGGAGATTTTACTTGAACCTCAAAAGAAAAATAAAATGCTAACCCCCCAAAAAGTGACAAAGGCACCACTGCCATTAGGAGATAGACAGGAAACATACAAATACTGTCATTCTACTGCTGCATAGATGCATTTTGTGCATGGAGAGTCTCTTCACCTAACACGATATAACTAATAGAATTGTAGTTTTGGATAACAAGAAAAGCAGTTTAGAAAGGCAAATAGTTACATACAAAAGCATAAACATAATTACCTTAAATTTCAGCTTGCAATAAGGGTAGTTTGACATATCCAGAAAAATTTTGTGATTTTTGGCACAGTAATATTGCCAAACACTCCACAACTCAGTGCAAGCTTTGTTTGCCAAGTCCCAAAAGTGGCATGACATTCTCTGTGCAATGAACATTTTCTCCCCTACTATCATCCCATTCACTAGGTGGGCACCAACAGCAGGAAAGAGACAAAGCAAAGAGACCAACACGGAGATGGGATTCTCCTGGGTATAAGGTACTCTGTCAATGAACATAACTTGCATAGCCCTCATGTGCATTGCTTGCTATAACTCTATCTACTTACCAGTCAGCAATCTCTCTAAAGGTTGGGACTTTATATTTTCATCTCCACACTCATTAGTACCTAGTCCAGTGTCTGAAACATATGTGTACTTAATATAGAAGTATAATATAAATTAAGTCATAATTTCTCATTATAAAAAGGCTGTACTGTTCCACAGACAATACTTATTGACAATATCAATAATCATTTAGTACTTTATAATAGCATTATCACCACTACTGCTACTAATAGAAAACATTTGTACTATATCAAGTGCTGTGATAAATAATTCACATCTATTAGTCCTATTAGTAATTAATATTCTTCCCACTATCTCAGAAGGTAAGAAATTGAAGCACGGGGGGTAAAATAATTTACTCAAGTGAGTAAACAGTGCAGTTGAGATGCAAACCTAGCAGCTTGGTCTTAGAGACCACGTCCTTAACTGCTATAGTATACTGCGTCTTGGTGCTTACTAACAGAATGGATGGTGAAGTCAAATGAGAGAATCTGAGTTCTAGCTACAGCACTGCGGCAGGTAGTGACAAAGTAACTGCTCCAGGCCTCAGTTACCAGATCTTCAAATGCAGTAGATATCTACCATTCCCCTTCCTGACATCCATGCCCGCTTCTCCCAATGATAACTTAATATTCATTTCAGATTCCATCTCTCTGATGCATATCCACTTCATATACCCTGTCTTTAGGAGCGGAAATGTGACTTAGGCTTGTCAACCACTTTCTCCGGCCACAGTAATTGTTCTTAAACTGGTGTAACTGAAAATCTCAGGACTTTCAGTTAATAGCAATCAATAAAAATGGCTTGCCCCTTTCTGGAAAACTGAGAGGATATGGAGTTAGAGTTAAATTCCTCATAGTAGCCTAAGTTTCCTCACACATCAAATGGAAGTAATAGTAGTAACCCTATATCATAGAGCTCTTATAAGAAAGAAGATAATTATTATAGAGTACTTAGGAAAATGTCTAGCACAAAGTTATTACACAAAATTTTGACAATTGGTTTCTTAGCTTCATCATTTTTGTTCATTCCTTCCCATTTGAGTTCCTGTACAGTTTAGAATAAAGAAATCATTTCTAATTTAAATTCTGCATTTACATAAATAATAGGTGGCTGAGAAGGCCAAGATTGAATAATAACTCATATACCCCATGTATATTTCTTTGTACTACATGAAGTTTTCTATTCCCAATCCAACTATTGTACAAGAGAACCCATTCTGCAATAAGGATGCCAACAGATTTTGGTCAAAATGAAACCAGTTGTGCTTTTTTCCTTGTCTGCTGAAGTGAAAGGACTGGGTTCTCTGGTTTCTAGTTTGATCAAGATAACAGGGAACACAGAAATGCCCACAAAGGCAGCAAGATAATCTGACGATTAATGACAGGACTCATTGTACTTGCAAATTTAAAGGAGCTCATTATTTCAAAAAACTTTGTCATTTTTGAACCTATCCCAAAAGCAGGTTCTGGAGTACTATTGCTCAAAGAAAGGCCACAGTAAGAAGAGGCCTATTAAAGGCACAGTTTACTGTTTATGCTGCCCTGTGCTCATGGCTCCTGACATTACAAGACACCTGATATTCTGTAAACCTTAGATCACTCACTGACTAGGATCAATGACCTTAAAGTTACCTATACAAAGCATGTAGCAAAGCAACTAGAACATAGTATATGTTTGATAAATATTGTGCCCCTTCCTTTTTTTCTATCCCTTCTGTTTATGAATTATATGGTGAAATGTTTTAAATTTCAAAGTACCCCACTTAAAGTATGTCCCAAAATTGTTCTTAAAATTGTTCCTAATTTCTTTAGCTTAACTCCTTATATACCATTCCCTCAGTATGTGCCAACAAGCAAGAACAACAAACAACCTCATAGACACAGGCAACAGTAAGGCGGTTACCAGAGGGAAGGGGATGCAGGGGTAACAAGGGAAAGGGTGGTCAATATATGGTGATGGAAGAAGATTTGACTTTGGGTGGTAGGCACACAGTGCAATATACACATGATGTATTATAGAACTGTACACTTGAAACCTATAAAATTTTATTAACCAATGCCATCCCAGTAAATTTAATTTTTTAAAATGTAGACAGCTCATTTAGAATTAGAGTTGTCCAACTTGTGGCCCCTGAGTTGCATGCTATGCAACCCAGGATGTCTATGAATGCGGCCCAACACATCGTAACCTTACGTAAAACATTATCAAATTTTTTTGTGATTGCGTGTCACAATGCATTTAATGTGTGGCCCAGCACAACTCTTCTTCTTCCAGTGTGGCCCAGAGTTGTGTGGCCCAGCACAACTCTTCTTCTTCCAGTGTGGCCCAGAGATGCCAAAAGGCTGGACGTCCTTGGAGCTCCTAAAATTTTGCCAATTAATTATAGACATAGATTTTCAAGGCTAACATCAAACAAGAGAGAAGGGAAAGTTTTGTGGTAAACTACCACACCTATAACCATGGTCATGATTAGTTTCTGTTAAATTTAGTCAGTTTCTGTTAATAAATCTTTTGAAAGAATTTTTGCCTGCTTATAACACCACAGACCATAACCACTTATGTGCTAAACTATACAGTGCAAATATTATCTCAAGGCTTTTTAATATTCTTCAACAAGCCTTTAATGGCCAAAAATGGCCCTCTATGTCAGGGCAACTAATTATTTGAGAGGAAGAGACAAAAATCCAGAGATAGTCCTCCTTTCTTAGCTTGAATGCTTCCAGGTAAACTAGATATACCCCTCCCGACACTGCAGAGATGACACCACCTTCCATCCAGAAACAGCTTTAAGAAGTATTGGCTAGTTATTGTTTGAGAGAACATCTGACCTCTACTTATGCCAAAACTAAAATCATTTTGGAGAGCACAGTGACATCCAGGTGAATAATTGTGAAGAAGACCTTTTGACAAATTAGTTCCTTTGTATCTGGGGATAGTCTTGCTAGTTTGGTAAGTTCACTGAGCAGATGTGCTCAAATTTTAAAATTTTATGGGGCACACATTTGGCTTATTCTATGTCAGAGAAGAACAGTTGACAATTTCCATTCTCAATTCTGTTTTCAAATATAATTTCTCCCATGTTTTATTTTGGTGTCTACTGGGACTCTAATCAAGTACTCGTTCAAGCAACTGATCAGATACAATCTTGCTCTCTCCGAAAAGTTCTGACCTTGCTAGCAATTATGACGCAGCCCTCATCCATGCAGAGACAGGATCACCCTCCATTCAGTCAAAAATACCTGTCTTTGATTATAACACAAAAGAAGTATTTATCATTCTTGACAGCAATTGGCTATATTGGTTTTCCTACTATCTTGTCTCAAATGAGCACTGGACAGAAACTGTCAGGTCACCTTTCCTAAGGCTCATGCCCCCAAATTGGTGATTTCTGTCACCTTGTCTACCTAAACAATTTAACAGCTAAGTCTTGGGGACAACAAGCTGGTGAATCCGCTCTAGATCTTAGTATTATTCAAAGACTATTTATATGACCATTTTCTATCTCATTGGATCCCCCAATCTTCCAAGAGGGAGACTTAATCTAATACACTTAAGAAAAAAAATGCTAAGCAGTTTGGGTGATTTCCTGCTAAGTAAGCAACATATTTTATTGCTGATATTTTTATATTGGCCTTATTTCCTTTGACTTTGCTACCTCATTTTATAATTCAAGGAGTTCTTTTATAGATTATCATTGACTAGAAGCAGGTATACAACTGCTCCTCCCCCTATTATTATTCCTCTCCTCCCTCCTTTCCTTTTTTTCTATCTCACAATCTTTATGCTTTATATTTTTTCTTCATCTGCTTCATGCTTGTATTGCATACTATATGCCTGTGCTGCTTGTGCTTTTATATCCTAGCAGGCAACAATTCAAAATAAAACACAATTTTATTTATAATGGTATCAAAACATAATATACTTAGGCATAAACTCAACAGAACAAGACTCTACATTGTAAACTATAAGATATTGCTAAGAGAAATTAAAGAGGCCTTAAAAATATGAAGAGAAACAACACAGTCATTCATTGAATGACTCGATATAGTTAGCTTGTCCCAAATTAGTTCGATGCAATCCCAATCAGGACATCAACAGATATTTTTAGAAACTAAGAAATGTATTATAAAATTTATATGTAGATGCAAACAACCAAGAATAGCTGAAACAATCTTGAAACAAATGAACAACGCTGGAAAATTTATATTTCCTGACTTCAAGATTTACCATAGAGCTAGAGTAATTAGGATAGTATGACGCTGGTATAAGGATAGGAAAATAGATAAATAAAACAAGATAGAAGGCCAGAAACAGACCATATAAATGGTCATTTGATTTTCAATAAAGCACCAAAACAATCAGATGGGAAAAGGAAAAGTCCTTCAAACAAATACAGCTAGAATAACTGAATATCCATATGACAAAAATTAAACAGGATGACAATATACAAATATTAAATTGAGGAAGAACAAAGAACCAATATTAAGCATAAAACTATCATGCTTCTAGAAGAAAACATGAGAATATCTTCATGACTTTGGAGGAGGCAAAGGTTTCTCAGAAAAGATACAAAAAGCAATAATCATAGAAGAAAAATATTGGTACATTAAAATTCATCATAAATAATTTTTTTCATGAAGATAAACCTTTAAAATGAATAGACAAGTCAGACTGGCAGAAAGTATTCACAAAATATATCTAGCAAAATATATGTATGGAGACTATAGAAAATATAAAAAGAATGCCTATAAATCAGTAATAAAAAGACAATAACCCACTTAAAAACAGGAACAAAGATTGAACAGATATGTATGTCATGATGTGAATGCCCAGTAACTACATGAAAAGAACTTAACATCTTTAGTCATCATGGAAATGAAATTAAAATCTATAATGAGATATCACTGTACAGTGGCTAAAAGGAAAGGAATAAAAAGACCAACTGCTGGAGAGAATACGGAGGAACCAGAACTCTCACACACTGTTAGTAGTAATGTGAAAGGTACAAGACTTTGGGAAAAGGTCTGGTAGTTTCTAATATTAATTATATACATACCCTAAAAGTTATCAATTCAACTGCTACATATCTACCCAGGAATATGAAAATGTTTGTTCACAAAAAGGACTTAACAAAAACATTCCCCAAATCTTTAATAGCCAAAACCTGGAAATACCCCAGGAGTTCATAAACAGAAAATTGCTAAACGAACTGGCACATTCATAAAATGGAGTACACTTCAGCAACAAAAATGAATGAGCTATATATAATAAATGAAACCACATAGATGACATCTAGAAACATTAGGGTGAGTGAAAGAAGCCCTCCACAAAAGAATATATACCATATAATACCATTCTAATTCTATATATTACTAAAATAAACAAACAAACCTAAGGTGAAAAACTAAGACAGACGGTTACTTCTGGGAGACAGAAATAGAATGAAGGGCAAAGATTCACTGAGAAGGGACATGAGGGAAATTTCTAGGATGATGACAGTGATCTCATTTTGATTCATATTTGAGTTATATGGGTATATGCGCCTGTCAAAATTCATCAATTAAACTGTTGGACTTCACTGAATGTAAATTTTACCTAAAATATGTAAGCATATGCTAATTCTAGTTAATGATATGTAGATTGGAAGATTTAGGGATGATATTTCTGTGACTTAATTTGAAATGCATCAAGATAATAGCATGAGTTAATGACCAAATAGTAAAATGAACAGATTATGTGATAAAGCTAAAGTTGGCAAAATGTTAATTGTAGAATATTGGTATATCGTACAATTCTTTCAACTTTGCTTCATTTGACAATTTTTTATAATAAAATGCTAACCAAGAAAAAAATTAAGATGACGTAAAGACATTTTCAGATGGCCAAAATCTGTGAGAATTCGTCAGCATCGGATCTGAACTAAAATAAATTTTAAAGGAAGTTTTTCAGGCTGAAGGAAAATGATACCAGATGGAAGCCTGGATCAAAACAAAGTAATAAAGAATTCAGGAAACAGTAAATACATGGTTAAACCGAAACATTTCTTTCCTCATTTCTCAAGATAGTTAAATTGGTTAAAGCAAAAACAGTAACAATGTATGATCAGTTTTATAATATATGTAAAAGTTTATTTTTGTAGTAAATACAAATTTTAAAATGTATGAACAATACCCAAAAGATGTGAAAGGGAAAACAGAACTATATTGTTATAAGATTTCTATATTATATGTTAGTTGGCATAATATCAATTCATAAAATACTGTGGTAAATTAAAGAACTATATTGTAATCCCTACTATAATCACTAAAAAAACCCCAAAAATATATAGCTAAAAATGAAGACAAATACAAAATAACAAAAAAAACAACACTGAGTCTCTTGCCTGACTCCAAGTGCTTCCTCAACTGTAGTTCTTTTACATGTTGACACTATGATTTATCAACTTAGTTTCTGCTTTTCAAACATTTCTTGACAGGAAATTGTACTGCTTAATTTCATTACAATTTTGTCCCTCTTTTGTCTTTATAAGTATAAACAGCACCACAGAATAAAATTCAAAGTGTTGCCAAATTTTTACTAACCAAACTGTGGTAGGCAGAATTCTTAAACGGCTCCCAAGATGTTTGCTCCCTAATGTGCACTTTATAATCCCCAAGATTATAATTATGATGAATTTTATTCCCATGATCACATTATATTATATGGCACAGTTGACTTTAGGAAAGGGGGGCTGCCCTGACTGGCATGGCTCAGTGGGTTGGGAGACATCCCGCAAACCATAATGCCCCAGATTCAATCCCAGGTCAGGGCGCATGCCTGGGTTGTGGGCCAGGTCCCAGGTTGTAGGTGTGCAAGAGGCAACCACACATGGATGTTTCTCTCCCTCTCTTTCTCCCTTTCTTCCCCTCACTAAAAATAAATACATAAATAAAAAGAAAAAGATGAAAGGGGGGTTGTCCAGATGAGCCTGAACTTATCACCTGAGTCCTCTAAATCTAGATCTAGAGGTCAGAGGCAGAGGAGATAAGAGAATGCAGGTGGCCTCTAGGAGCTGAGAGCAGCCCCTGCTGGACAGTAATCAAGGAAACAGGAACCTCAGTCTTACAATTGCAAGGAGCTGAATTCTGCCAATAACCTGAACAAGCTTAGAAGTGCATTCTTCTTCAGAGCCATGAGAATGGAAATCAACAATTTGTTTCCTCTAATCATGCTATTAAAAAAATTCCAAGAAAACAAACAAATTAACAAAATGACATTTGCATTATACTTTCAGGAAAATTCATTTGTCTGGGAAATAAAATTATGGCACATGGTTTAAAAGGAAGATAACAGGGAAACAATTCAAACTGCATGACTAAACTAAAAACATATTTAGTTCAGTCAATAGTTAATTTATAACACATTAACTATACTCACAAACTCTTACACTAACTTCTTCAGTATAAAGAACAATAAAATACTATAGTATACACGTTAAAAAAGTACAGTTAATTAGGGAAGGTAAATTCCCTGAAATTCTCCCTTAATTCTAAAATTTCAGGGAAACAATTATAGGCTAGAAGGGGAAAGTTACCTTACAACTAAAGAGATACAGTATAAGGGAATTTGGAGAAGGAAAATATAATTTTTGCTTTGGTTCAGTGGTATGGTACAATAGGGGGATACAGAGAGAGCTAAGTGAATTACTTGAAGGGCTATACATTGAGTGAAAGAATGAAAATACACTGTTGGGAAAAAAGTGCAGTCTTTGTGGTGTACTTCAATTCTCTGGCGCTCAATCTTCTCAACTGTATATTGGTAACAATAAAACTACTTGTACAATTTAGCCACTATTTGGAAATAGAGTTAGATTGAAGTCATATGACTATAATGACTTTTCTTCACTCATGCACACACTCGCACAATAAAAGCAACCAACTGCTTTTAAGCAGGGAATTGGCTGATTTTGAAAATATTAATATACTAGCACAAAGTAGGAGTGGCTGGAATACAGGAAGATTAAGGCAGGAAGACCAGTTAGGAGAAAGTTGCCATGTAATAATCAGGCTGTTTGTTAATGAAGGCCTGAACTAAAGATTGTAGAGGACAGCAGAGATGCAAGAAATATCACCAGGGCTGAATTAAAGACACTTGATGATGAATAGGCTCTAGAATATGGGAGAGGGAGAAAATAAAAGATAACTGCAAGCCACACTGGTCAAGTATGGCTCAGTTGGTTGGGCAAAGAGAGAGGTTGCCACTTCAATTCCCAGTCAGGGCATGTGCCTGGTTTGCAGGTTTGGTCCCCAGTCCAGGTGCATATGAGGGCAAACTGATACGTGTTTCTCTCTCACATTGATGTTTCTCATCCTCTCTTTCTCCCTCCTATCTTCTCCCTCCAAAGGCAAAACAAATCTTAAAAAAATAAAAAAGATAACTGCAAAATTCCAAGCTTGGGTGAAGAGCACCTTTTGGTATTATTTTCTGTCTTTAAACAAAACAAGTAAAATAGGAAGAAAAAAATATATCAGTTATAAAAATTGCTAAGTTACTTGACTACAATGCAATAATTTCAAAAGCACTTTGAAACTAGGGCCCTTGAAGGGAGAAAATTAATAAGCATCTCAACTTCCACCATCAGGTTATATCCTAAAATAAGGATATTGCTATCTAAATATTTATGACAACTATGACATGTGGCTTATCCAACTCTGTACAATGCGTTGGATAATATCAAAATGCCTTGGAATATCTAATTCAGTGAGTAGGCAATCTTTTAATAGAGGCATTTACAACTTACTCATCTGAGTTAAGTCAGATCATGTTTTTCATCAACCCAGTGAACAGCTGCAGATATAGCCTGCTTCCCATCAAAGTCTCCATACATTACCCCACAATGCTGAGCTTTCTCTGCTCAATTTTCAAAACTATAACCCTAAAAACATATGACAAAGTACATTTTATTAAAGAAACATACCTTCACTACTCACCCCATCCTCGCTTACAAATTTAAGGACAATGCAGAGACTTTCCTGTATGTGCCAAAATCTGCTGAATATCTGTCTGTGAATTATACTTCCTGGCACTTCTATTGATTAAGCAAAAGTACATGCTCTGAATAACACTAACACAAAAGGCACATACTTTCCAAATAGCATCTAGACTTAAAAGGCAAACCATTTCCTCATACTTGCTTTAATAGGAGTGATGAAGATACTATCTTTTTTTAACATTCTCTGGAAAATCTTTGGAAAGGAGTTAAGATTTAATTTCTCCACTTTCCAGTATCTTAAATCTGGCAGTTAAACAAATTCACAAACATCAAATATGGGATGACTTCAAACAAATCTTCTAAACACTTTACTTTCTTTCTTGAAACCTACCCGTTACAGGAGTTTAATTTAACTCCATGCTTCTATGCTTCCAACAAATAATTTTGATCATTTAACTAAAACTGGAGAAAAATATTGGCAAAATGGAACTCTGGCACAAGCAACATTAAAAAAAAAACATTAAAAGGAGAACATTCTCTCAAAATTAATTCTTCATATTTGAGCTTGAATAAACTGTTTTTAAAAAATGGTGAGGAGTTTTCTCTTTCATACCAGGTTATCAAACTATCTACACAAATAACATCAGCTTTATAAAAGACTGACTCAATAATACCTCCAGGTCATACAAAATAATTATTTTTTTGGATAACATGAATTCTTGAAAGGGTTTTTCAGCCATTAAAATTATAAAACAACACAATGCTTAATTTTCTGGTAGGATCTGAAACCTCAAAATAGTCTTAAGTCATAATATATTTGTAATACAAATTAATACTATAATGTTTTAGAACATTATTGCTCAGTTCAGTGATATTACATTCATTATGAAAAAGGTTAGTGAGTAAATTGACACAGCCTTTTCTCTAAGTTTCTAGGTTTGGTTCCTCTTCAACCCACCCAACCAATTTTACAAAAGATTTAAAATCTTCTTCAAAATATAACTCCAGTAAGGTATGTATCTTGAATGAGGTTTAAGTTTAGACAAACAGTTGTAAATAACTACCAGACAACCAGCAGCTTATGGTTTTGCAAAAGTTAGAGACAGATGGACAAGTAAAAATCAGGGGTCTCAAATAGCAAACCCATCTAAATGTATTTCCTGTTTACTTTATATCAGGGTCTTTTTCTTTTTTTTAATAGGTCCAGGGTGCTTACTTTTGGCAATAGGAGAAAGAACTGACTTATAAGCCATAAGAACATCTTTTCACTTTCTAAAAACAGGTTATAGAATTAATTAAAATTGCAGCACATCAACTCTGCACATGAAACCTACTCTATCATTGGAGATTAATGTAATCCAAACATGTAGGAAGTCAAACAGTTTTCCACAAAGCTAATTTAGATGGACAGATTAGGTAATAACTTGGAACTGACCCCAACAGACACATTACTACTCAAAACAACTAAGTGCTGAATGTTGCATTCCAAAATGGACAAGAAAAATATTTACTTTTAGTCTATGACCAGAATGATGAAAAAACAGGACTTTATTTATAAAAATTTATATATATATTACTTGAACATATTATATATATGTATATATATGGCAAAAACACTCATAAAAGTTGTATGTTCTATTTTTTCAAAACTATTAGAAAATATAAATGTCATAAAAGACAACATGAAATTTTCAGTTAATCCTGTTCATGTGCATCTACTTGCTCAAAGAGTATGTTTCTACCTGTAACATTTTATCCTCAGGAAGACATATACAAACACACTGAAGACAGGTTGCTTCTTTATACTTTTATGTTATTGGAACTATTGGTGTTCACTGCTATGAGATTTACCATCTCTAAAACAAGGATGAAGGATAATGAGCACAGGAAAATAAAACGTTTCACAAACAAATGGATTTACTCTTACTGGCAAAGCAATATCGACCGTATCTTTATATAGTACAATTGAAAATAAAAAATAAAATGATAGAGTTGAGGTAAAATGATGAATATGGAAATCTGTCTTCTGAGTAAGCAACTTCTCTTTTCCGTGTCAGTTCTTTAGTAAATAAAGGAAGGACATATATGCATGGAGAAGAACATGTGGAGATCAGAAGGAACATTCTACAGTTTACCATCCTGATGACCAGAAAACTACTCTAGTCGTGGCTTACAGAGTCCTTTAGAATGGATGAGAAAGCAAGACAATGGATAACATCAATTCCAATACAGAACAATTTGGACAGGAGCATAGCTATGTTTGTGAAGACCCTATTCCACCTCTAGTACTTCTGGGTATTCCCTTAATGTTCTACCCTCTCTCTGTCTTCATAGACTAAAGCACTTCCTTTCTTCTTCCCCAAATACCCTAAGTGAATATAGAATAATTTTAAGAAAGTATTTTTTGTCTACCTTGCTATAAGGCTAGCCAAGAGACTTTGGAAAGGATATGAAGGCAGGGAGGAACTAAAGTCTCCTGTCAGCGACTGGCACCCAATTAGTGAGCTATGTTAGAAACAGACCATCCCAAGGAGGAACACACCAAGGAACATTATAATTACATTAGCCAAGATTAAAGATAAGGAGAGAATCTTAAAAGCAGCAAGAGAAAAGGAGATAGTTACCTACAAAGGACTTCCCATTAGACTATCAGCTGATTTCTCAAAAAAAAAAAAAAAAAAAAAAAAGACCTTTCAGACCAGAAGGGGCTGGAAAGAAGTATTCGAAGTCATGAAAGGCAAGGAACTACATCTAAGATTACTCTATCCAGCAAAGCTATCATTTATAATAGAGGGACAGATAAAGTGTTTTCCAGATAAGGTCAAGTTAAAGGAGTTCTTTATCACCAAGCCCTTATTATATGAAATGTTAAAGGAACTTATCTAAGAAAAAGAAGATAAAAAATATGAACAGTAAAATGACAACAAACTCACAGCTATTAACAACCAAACCTAAAACAAAACAAAGACAAACTAAGCAAACAACTAGAATAGGAACAGAATCACAGAAATGGAGACCACATGGAGGGTTATCAGTGGGGGAGTGGGAGGGGGAGAGAAGGGGAAAAGGTACACAGAATAAGTAGCATAGATGGTAGGTAGAAAATAGACAGGGAGAGGTTAAGATAGTATAGGAAATGTAGAGGCCAAAGAACTTATATATATGACCCATGGACATGAACTAAAGGAGGGGAATGCAGGTGGGAGGGGGTGTGCAGGGTGGAGGAGATAAAGGGGAAAATGGGACAACTGTAAAAACATAATCAATAAAATATATTTAAAAAAGAAACAGATCATCTGCTCCAGTCAAGCTTTGATGGCTGCAGTTCCAGCCGGTACACTGACTGCAGCTTCATGAAGTCCTAAGTTAGAATGACTCTGTTATGCCATTTCTGAATTCCTGACCCAGAGAAATTATATGAAATGATAAATGTTTATTGTCATTGTAAGCCACTAAGTGCTGTGGTAATTTGTTAAGAATCAACAACTAATTCATACTATTTCTTCTAAACAAAGAAATATACAGAAGTATGCCATGGGATCAAGCGTCTTCATTAACAACATAATATATTGTTGTCATATGAAGGATTCACAACTCAAGCCAAAAAATAACTCAACTGGCTTTTTTAAAAAAAAATAAAGTATAATTTACATAGGTGAAAAAGCACATACCTTAAGTGAAAATTTCAGTGAGTCTGACAAGTTTTGAAAGGACATGTACGATATAATGCCATGATCAGAAAGTAAATTTCCATTACCACATACGGGTCCTGCAAGGCTATTTTGAATCAGTTCTTCTATTACCCCTCCCCACAGCCAAAGTCAAGCACTATTTTATAGCCACCACCTTGGTATAACTCACCTTGGATGAGTTTTAATCTTTCTATAATATCATATAAACAGAAGAAAATAATCTCTTGTGTCTGGTTCCTTTGCTCAACATAGTAGTTGTAAGGCTCATCATGTTTTGCACGTATCAGTATTGGTGGTGCGCATACCCTGATTTGTTTACTCTTTCTCCCACTGGTGGACATTTCAGTTCTTCCCAGTTTGGGGCTACTATGAATAATGTTTCTGGGACTATTCTTGTGCAAATATTTTGGTGGACAGTATTTTTCCTTTCTCTTGGTTAAATACCATGGCATGGCAGGGACAAGAGTGAGGCAAATGAGATACCTAGGGCACAAAATTTGAGCAGGTCCTCTAATGAGGAATAGGATTTCAAGATCATAAAATAGATGTTTCTATAACAATTTAGACTTTTAAATTATAGCACTGTAATTTTACACTTAGATTTGTCTCAGACTTTTCGCTCAGAAAATCTACACTTAGTGAATGAAAACATAAAAATATATACTTGTAAAGGGATTTGGTCAATATTATATTACCAAATATAATGTATATTAAGTAAAATATAAAGTTGAGAATAACTTCCTTTAGAATGATCCCTATATCAAGTAAAACTCCTTGTTCTACAGAAGAAAAATAATTAAGAGAATTGTCCAAGACTGCCTGGGTAGTTGGAGGCTTCTTCATCATATATACTGAATTATAAATCTTTATTCGAATATAACCCAGGCTGAATTTAAAGTGTTTTTTTCATAAAGATGTGGCTACAATTAGTATTCAATTTTAATGTCAAACAGCTTTCACAGCATCAGTGACTTATAAAGTGTAAACTTAAACTGGTGAGCAAAGAATATTATATTCTTAAAAAATAAAATCTAAGATCTGGGACATGCAGAAATTATAAATATAAAAACATATTTACTAAGTAAGCTTAAGGTATTTGTTTTTATTTTTAAAAACTTTTTTATTGTTGTTAGAGATATTTTTAAATTTATATGTTTATTACTAAGATGTATATCATATAGTTATTATATAAGAATCTTCAACAAATTCCTTTCTCTGATTCACATTGTATGTTTTTTAAAACAATATATGATACTTCATCTATCTTTATAAGAGTCACAATAATTGGGTAAAAATATAAATGCCTACAATTTTGTTACTAATTCATAAACTATTCATTTCATTTTAAAAATCAAAGTAATAAACTCATAAAATATCAACTACATAATTTACAGAAATAGACTTATTTTCTTTCTGTTGTTGTTAGTCTATTCTATTTTTTTTGGCCTCTTACTATTTTTTTTTTATTCTTGTTCAAGTATAGTTGTTTCCAATTCCCCCATCCCCCCACCCCAGCCATCCCCATCCCCCACCCTCGATACTACCCCTCTTTGGTTTTGTCCATGTGTTCTTTATAAATGTTCCTGAAAACCCTATCTAATCTCTTAATCTCAGCTAGAGAACTGCTCAGTAATAAAAATATTTCAAATTGTCACATATATACTCCATAGGAATTTCTTTGTCAAGTACTTTAGAGAAGGCCCACCTCATGAAAGCTGAGCATTGGATAATGTCAACAATAAATTTCTATGAGGTCTGTAAATTAAATTACCCAAAATGAAAGTCTGCACCTGGATTTTATCATTAAACAAGTAACACAAGAAACTAAAATCCTGTATTTTCTAGGTAAAATGCCTTTTTATTTGCCAACCTCTGTTTCATTTAAATTTCCTGATATCACACAGTACCTCACAGGTTTCCTTTCCCGAAGGAAGTCTTCTAGACTCTGTTCACAGTGTTCAGCCACCACCACCAGTCTCTCTGAATAAAACAAAACAATCCATTTTGTATTTTATTAATACAGTGTTTTAATAACAAAATAATATGCCCTACTAAAGATATAAACATTTAGTGCAAATGCTATTGTAAAAGATTTTCAAACTCTATATTACCAAATGTTCAATAAAACAATATATTAAATAACAATTTCTTTTCATCTCGTGTTTTTCTGTAGAGTTTCTGCAATCAGGAAAATAAGTAAAAAGTCTCACCTTTGGAAAAAGGTGATCCTTCTTCTGACATGGGCTAAGAGAAGGAAAAGCTTGTTTGAAGATATAAAGAAATTTTGAAGGAAAGGGAAAATTAGGAGCTAGGGACAGATTATCTTCATAGCTTGAGTACAACACAAGATCCATGAAAGTGAGTTCAGAAACTCAAGAAAAATGGAAAGTTCTGAATCATGACTATGGAGAAAGAATAGAAAATTGACTTGGGATTGTTTGTAACATCATGGGGCCCTCTAAGACTAAGTAATAATAAAAATGTTGGTGGACAATCAATACTATATATTTTTATTTTCCAACAGAACTAGGAATAGCACAGTTCTGAGATTCAGTGCATATTTTTTTCCTTCCCTAGTAACCCTAGTGACTAACACATTGTCTGACATAGTATCAAATATGTAAGAGGAGAAAAGAAAAGTGCAACTGGGTTTCCAACTGGTTGGGGATTTGGTAAGGTTATTTTAGAAGAGATCAAGGGTTTAAAAGAAACTGGGTTACTGTGAATATCCATGCAAAGTGGGTTCTAGGTTAAATAAGAAAGAAGGTTAATGCAAAATATAGATAGCAGACAAGATAAAGAAGTGAAGGTGCAATGAGATTGGGAATAGTGAAAATTGCATAGAGGTGTGGTGAATAAAGAGTAGCAATGGTAGACAAATGAGATAGCAGAAGATGGAAAAGGAGAATTTCAAGGTGGGAGCTCCAGTAAAAGGGATAACTCAGTAATGACTGGTTCAAGGTATGGTTTTACACGGAGGAGGAGAGATGGAGGACAATAGTATACATGCAGGCAATCATGTGAAGTGTGAGGACCAGATGTTGTATGGGTCACGTTTTGGAACCTGAAGCTGTCAGAGTGGTTGGCATTATACAGAATGATCTGAAACACTAAAATTAAAAACGATCTAAGTAAAAGCTATCACTTTCAGAAAGACTCCAAGTGATCTAAAGAGGAACTTAAAAAGAATTAAATATGAAAGAACACTAAATGAGGAAAAAAGAATAGGAAAGAAAATCATGAAATAAGGTGTAATTTTTCAATTCAATAAAAAAAGAAAGAGCATGTAAAGTTGAACTCCAAGCAATTTAGTACAGCTATGAAGCTGTAGAAGGAAAAAGAAAATAATACTTCAGAACACCACAATGGGAAGCTGCAATCTTTCACTTTCCATCTAACCACATTTTGTACATTTTCTGTCCAGCTGTCTGGCTCTCTCTCCAGAGTCTACTCTGTACACTGGCATCTCTTCTACCCAAATTGAAATGTTTCTAGGTCCCCCATCTTAGATTCTGGTTCTTCACATTGTGTTTTCTCCTCATTTATTACGAAGGCTGAAAAAACTCTCAAAATTTATCTCAAAAAATGAATTTCTATTCCCCAACTGTTTCCAGAATCTGTACAGTTTGCTTTACCTACCACAATTTGGATCAAAGCCAGTATCATCTCTTATTAGGTTACTACAACAGTTTCTTAACTGATTTTCTCACATTAATCCTTATTCCTTCTAATATTTTGACATTAAAGTCCAAGAGATAAAATAATAAATCTGAATATGTAACGTCCTCTCTAACTTTATTTTTGTTATTTTATCCCTTGCTCAACACACTGGCCCTCTTCCCCCGCTTCCTGCCTTACGGTACCAGTGCATGGATTCCCACTGCTTAAAATGATCTTCCCCATTCCCTTCTCCCAGTTAACACCTATCATGAAACATAGTGGTTAAAAGCACAGACCATTCTGTCTGGGTGCAAGTCTTAGTTTTAATACTCATTAGCTTTGTGACCTTGGGGAAGTTTGCTAACCTCTCTATGCTGCAGTTTCCTCCTCTGTAAAGGAGGAAACCAATAGCTGCAACCTCAGAGTTACTCTGAGGTTAAAATGGGTTAATTTATAAGATCCTAGAATAGTGCCTCACACATAGCAATCACAATCTAAGTGTTAGCTATTATTATTATTCATTCCCCAGTTAAATGTGACTTCCTAAAGGAACACTTTTCTGATCCTCCCCAAATCAATTTGCTCCTCCTCTAAGGTAATCTACTCTACAGTGCATTTTCTTTTGTAGCACTGTTTCAACTCAAAAGATCTGTATTTATTTTTATTAAATGTCTTTGTTCTCCACTGGATAGTGATTCCAGGAACAATGTTGGTTTTGTTCAAAATGCATCACCAGTGTCTAGAATGGCACTTTGAAAACATAAGCATCTAATATAAAATTCCTTGTTAAACGACTTAGTTTGAGCAAAGGCATGACGTGGCCATTAGAAATGAGTAAGAGTCTCATATGACGACAGCCATTATCTAAACTGAAATCTATCCTGTGTAGAAAAGGTATATGCTTATGTCGTAAACTAGGCATAATAATACTTCAATAGCACTGACTTTAATATAAAACATTAGAATTTATTAAAATGTGCATACTCCATTAATAATGTTATACTTATAAGTCTTCATAACTATGAGAGGTTTCCAAAGTGTTTGGCATTAGCCTATAATTTGCAGGCTTCTTTTGGAAACTCCTTCAAAATATCATAAATCAGAGCATGCCAAAGCTTTATGATCCTATGGAATTTTGAATCATTATTTTATGCAGCGAGCCATGATGCTTCATAGAATATCAAAGTTTCTCCCAGAGGTAATAAAGTGTATACCAAAACAATGTTTCCAATACAAACCAATTTTTTTAAAGAAATCATTAGAGACTTTTCATCCTGAAACTCTGGATCACTGTTTGAAAATAACTTCTGTTTGTTATAAAAACAATATAGTTTCACAGAATAAAATATGGCAAAAATATTTAGGAATTATAATGTGCCAAATATAAGTCAGCAATGTAGTGGCTTTATTTATAAAAAACAAATGTGACACTAAGATGAACTTTAAAGAATAGAACATACAAGAACTGTGAAATAATCTTTCTTCTAACAAATATCTGATGGTCACTAAGAATCACTATATTGTACATACAGCCTGAATTTTATGTTTTAAATCAATGGTAAGAAATTGAAGAGAGTACAATATTAAGAAGAAAGATAATAAAGGCATTGAATAAGGACAGAACTAAAAAAAAGATTAAATATTTTTTTAAACAAAAGGACAGGTAATTTGTGAATGTGTTAAGGTAATCTGAAAGGTTACTAGAATACAGTTACTGCATCATTCTTTTGTTCACAGTAAAAACTGAAGCTAGGTATCACCATTTAAATATAATATTTAAATAAATAATTATACAGTAAAACTGACAAAATATTCTGTACTTAAGAAACAGTATTGTGCCCCGGCTGGTATAGTTCAGTGAATTGAGTGCGGGCCTGCAAACCAAAAGGTTGCCAGTTTGATTCCCAGTCAGGGCACATGCCTGGGTTGCAGGCTAGGTCCCCCGTTGGGGGCACATGAGGAGCAACCACACACTGATGTTTCTCTCCCTCCCTTTCTCCCTCTCTTCCCCTCTCTCTAAAAAAAATAAATAAATAAAAATCTTACCAAAAAAAGAAAAGAAACAGTATTGTTACTAGGTCACTGTGATGATCAGTTTTATAAGTCTAGATGGCTAAGCCATAGCCTCTGGTTATTCAAATTCAGGAGTTACTGTGTATCTTAGAAGTGATTAAAATCTATAAGAAGTTACTTTAACTAAGGAAGAGTATCTAAGATAATCTGGGCGATCCTGACTCAACCACCAGCAAAGGCATTAAGAGCAGAATAGAAGCTTCACTGAAGAAGAGAGTTCACCCATGGACTGCAGCTCAGCTCTTGCCCAAATGTTCACTGTCTTCTGGATGCCACATCTAGGGATTTCAGACTTGCCTACCCAGCCTCTGGAATCACATACGCCAATTCCTAGCAATTAATGTCTTCATACATATATCCTACTGGTTCTGTTTCTCTGAAGGAACTCTGAACTGATAGAGATACTTAGGTTGAAATCACATGCATTTAGAGATACAGAATAAATTATCTTAGAGGTCCTTAACAATTCTGTTATTCTCTATTTGAATTTGAAATCTACTAGTTAAAATAATTTTGCTCTTGATTTCACTAGCAATGACTGAAAAATTCCTGGGTAATGAATACCAAATAGAATGGGATGGATTACAACTTACAACCTTCACTTCATTTCTAAACACGGCTGAGATTTCAACCTCAACAGAAAAAAGATTAATTTTGTAACTTAAGTATTTTCATGCTATATTTGCCTTTTTTATTTTAAAGTTATTTTCCTCAACTTTACCTTTATAAACTAAGATCTCAAATTCTAATAAAATGTCCATATTCTTGAGAGTAAATACTTCATCCCACTGTGTTAGCAAGAAACTAACATCACCTTGAATCAGTTTTGAACGCTCTGTAGGAAACAGTGAAGGGCTTATCTCTGAGCTAAGCCAGCATGTGAAAACATGTTACTAAAATGGACCGTGTGTCACATGTAACTCCAAACACGAAGGGGAAGGTGGAGGCGGGGGAATAACAATGACAAGATGTAAGATATCTGCATAGCAAGAAAAGAATAAACAGAGAAAGGAAACCAAAATCAGAACTGTTTGGGAAGACAACTGAGTGGAATTTAAACCCAAATCATGTCTTGTTACATCATTGAAAAATGTGGTGAGAAGACTGTTGACTAGAAACTTTTCAAATTTTTCAAATTAAATGCACCTAAAATGACTGGGATGCTTTAGAACAAACAGACCCTTACAAAAACACATATCCTAATTCAGCTGTTTACTCTTTATGCACACAACTTTTCAAGACAATGAGCACTGCCAATATAAACAAGATAATCAAATTCCCTGATCTTGGACAATCACTGATAGTTTCATTCCAGCCAGTGAAACTTAAACTATGAATTTTATACATACCCATGACTTATGTTACCGTAGAAGAGAGAGCTGCTGAACTCTAACAGCAGAGTGAGCAGTGGAAGCAGAGTAATATGGTGGACACACCCTAAAGGGCCTGCCCAGGCTATTGAGCTGGCTCCAGCACTAACAGAGTCTCATACTGTCTAGGGAATCATTTCCTACCTGACACTGATAACTAAAAAGAAGTATTCCCCAGAGGGATTATGTCATAAGATTTTTCCTGGTTCAGTATTTATGGGAGCTCATTTAGGGAGAGAAAGGAGGTCAAGAAATATCTAGAGCTCTTCAGTCAATTAACCCAAGAAAAGGAAGCTTAAGGGAAACTGGACAGAGGGTAAGGCCCCGGTTATATGAAGTGAAGATCTGAACAGACTTCCAGATACAGTGGAAAGAAATAAAGGGCACTTGAGGAGATTAAAATGAAGAAGTCCTAAGAACTAAGCAAAGTGGCAAGAGTTTGGGAAGACAGGTGAAGGCAGGCACACTTCAAATTTGCGAATGTAATATAGCAAGCAGGATTAATTATGGTCACCAGCGATAGATGATAATGAGTATGCCCTATATTGCCAACTTTTGTCTAGAGTGGTTCTGAAACTGGGCCAACCTGACAGTTGAAAATTCTTTAGAATCTGTAATTGTATGGGATGGGGAGAGGTGTTAGAGGCATTCAGGGGTTGACAATATCAATTTTCAATGATGTAAAAATTCCCAAATGAGTTCTATCATTTTTAAACATTTAGTTAATGTCATCGAAGCCATGTACCAAATAAAAACTTTAGCAAAAATTTTATCTTTTTTTAAACAACAAATTTGCCAAAATTCCTGAATTAGTCTCTTCATTGTTCTATGCCTCAATTTTCTAATCTGTAAAATGAGAATAATAACAATTACTATAGCATTGTTATGTTATGAGGATTAAATTAAAATAATGTAAAGCACTTAGAATACTGCCTAATACATAAAAAGCACTCAATAAATAATAGCCATTAATATTACATATTAATTAAATAGCCATATTTATTACAAAAAAACATTTTCTATTCAAAGTCTATAAAACTTTCAGAACAAATATTTTTAAGAGACAGCCTAGACTACTGGAAACTCTCATTTAACTTAATTTTCAGCAAAACAATAAAGAAAATGTAGTTTGCCTTTAATATTAGGTCGAAACACATGGAAATGCCATTTTATGGGAAAAAAGTTCAATATCAGCAAGTATACAAGATTAACTTCACAAATTATTTTATGTTAGAAAAATTAAATACATTTGACTGAGATGCATTTAAAATAATTTTTATAAATGGCACCTCAGGATGCAATTAAGCTTCCAAAAATAATTTTAAAATAATTAAAATATTGCCACCATAAGCATCTTTAGGTGTTCTATAGAGTGAACATTTGTGTCCCCGACCAAAGCCACCAGTGGATGGTATCTGGGGATGGAGCCTTTGGGAGGGGGTTAGGTCGTGAGTGCACAGCCTTTATGAATTGGATTAGTGCTTTTACTAAAGAGGCCTGAGAGAGTTTTTGCTCCTCCTACCATGTGAGGTTATAGTGAGAGGATTGCTCTCAGTGAAGAAGTGGGCCTCATTAGACATGGGATCTGCTAGTGCCTTGATCTCAGACTTCCCAGCCTCCGGAACTGTGAGAAATAGATGTTTGTTCTTTATAAGCTACTCCGTTTATGGTGTTTTGTTACAGTAGTCTGAATGGACTAAGATATGGGATATGGAAGAACCTGATTACAAGTATACTACTAAAATGGCAGTAAACATCTTCTTGGTAAAACATTGATTTTTTAACCAATAGGGTTGAATTTTTCTACTTCAATTCTCTAAATGGAATCCTATATGAAAAGACTACTGCCGCTCCCCAAAAAAATTAGTGACTCCTTTTTTATTGGAAGAGTCTTAGTCCAAATTACTACTTCCAATAATAAAATACAGTCCAATAGACAATTTTAAAGTTTCTAACATTATAACTTTCATTTCTTTCTTTTTTTAATATATTTTATTGATTATGCTATTACAGTTGTCCTATTATCCCCCCTTCATTCCCCTCCACCCTGAACACCCTCTCCCACCCACATTCCCCCCCTTTAGTTCATGTCCATGTGTCGTAAGTTCTTTAGCTTCTACATTTCCCCTACTATTCTTGCCCTCCTCCTGTCTATTTCCATTTCTTTCTTATAGAGGTGAAGAAATATGCTTAAGGATAGGTGGTTTCCTTGAAAGAGAAAATTAAAAATCCTTATTCTCAGATCTGAGAAACATAAATCATTCAAATGTAGTCAGAAAAACTCAAATGACCGGGGTTTTGCCTGCAGTTGTGGAAGGGTGAGGGCATGCATACACACACACACACACACTGATTTCTTCACATGTTCACTGAATATTTACAACCTAACCAAGGTAACAGAGCAGAATACACAAAACGGAGGAAACAGCAACAACTCACCATGCTTTCCTCTAGAAATATCCACATACTGGCATAGTCTGGGATGGGTGATGGTCTTAAGGATTTGAAAGCGCCCTAAAATTTTGATGGAATTTGGTGTGAGAGGAAGCCCGTTGCTTCCACAAACATCATGTGGTAGAGCAGAGGCGAAGAAAGTAAAGGCACCCATTTCGGCATCCTTCAAGGGAAACATCTCGTAGTCTTAGGTCTTCCAAGATAATCTGAAAAAGGACAGAATTTCTTTGGCAGATCAACCAAACATTAAGCCAGTGTTTGTTGCACCTTAAATGTGATTAGCAATAAATATATTACTCAGAGGAAATGCCAGTATATAACTTGGTTATACATATATATAAAGAAATGACAGTCTGAACACTTCAAAGCAGAATATATAGTTTAAAAATTCCAAGATAACATCAAAAAGGAAAAAACTACCCAATCATAAATTTATATTGTAGCTCTAAATCAAAATCAAAGAATTTCAATGGCATATAAAGGAAAAGATAAGATATTTCCTCTTTAATGATGCTGGACAGTTTTAAGAGTTTGGAGGAAGTTCGTTATTGCACATTAATTTAAATAAGGCTTTTCTCTTTACCTAAAGCTTGAATAAACCACACGTTATTAAAAAATTTTCCTTTTTACAGATGACAGAAATCAAGGAAACAGACACTAACCAGATACTTTAAATAACCAGAGACTCTATTAATAGTAGTAAAAATTCAACTAGATAACAGAGGCACTATAATGTTATTTAAATGACTAGTCAACTTTTGTTTTTGTGCTAGATGTTTTGCATATGATTTGTTATTGTCTCATAGTTAGAGACAGATGCCCCATGTGTAGATCCTGGGGGGGTCCTATTAGCATAGACTCCAAAGCAAATAGTGTCCTTGAGTTGTGTAATAGAGCAGCCTGGAGATTAAGAAACTTGCTCTAAAATCAGTCTGACTGACATTAAGACAACCACAATAAAAAAGGTCCTGAACAAAAAAACTTCTCTTGCCCAACTACATCACTAAAAAGACATTCCATTGGCCAAGCCCTGCAATCCTCCCTTCTCAGCATTCACAATAATAATCTAGAATTCTTTTTAAATTAATTTATTTATTTATCAAGAGAGGGTAAGGGAGAGAGAAAGAGAGGGGGAGAAACATCAATGTATAGTTGCCTTTTGCACGCCCCCAAAAGGGGACCTGGTCTGCAACCCAGGCATGTGCCCTGACTGGGAATCAAACCAGCGATGCTTTGGTTTGAGGACCCCTCGCTCGATCCACTGAGGTACACCAGCCAGGTCATAATCTAGAATTCTAAATTAAAGTAATAGACCACTTTCCATGCCTGCTCAGAAAGCTCATCAAATGAATTAAAATGTTTTAAAATGTGTAAACTCATAACAAGAAAGAGAACAGAAAATGGCCATGAACTGATGAAACATTTCAATAAACCATTGTAAAGCATTTTGCATACGGGAGAGTCCTGTCACAAGAAACAGAAAGATGAAGCTACAACCTATAGAATACGCAAGAAGTTTGCCCAGCCTCTTGAGAGTCAGAGGCTTCAGATTCAGAGAATGCAGAAACATTGGTGAACAACATTCAGAAGAGGGTTTGAAATTGAGAAAGATGATTTGAACGGCTGAAGAATAGAAGAGTCAACTCTGCCACCATCCCCCAACTAGGCAGTTATTTACCCTCCGAGCAAAAAAAAAAAAAGAAGAGTAAAGTTCTTCCTTAAAGAAATTAAACAAATGTGATGTGAATATAAATAGCTGTGTGAAAATCACCATACATAGTTGCTATGGGTCTTGGTGACAAAAGCAAACTCCTCTCAGTTCTGGAATCTGTAGGATCTCAGTTAAGATCTGGCTGTCTACTCAGCCTTCCTAAAACAGAATATGCTAGTTAACAAGTCTGTCCATAAGTGCAAAGCACCTAGATGGCCGTCCTTAACGATTGAATAACGAGCTGTCCAGGAATCATCAGATAGTTGAGGCAAAGAATAAAATAAATCAAGAAAAGAAAACTTGCCTAGAGGCAACCAAAATAACTTATGAGAAAAATCCAAAACCAACTCTAATATATTTAGAAAGATTTGTGAATATATTATATCCATTATATAAAACAGGAGGTATGGAAAAACATATTTCACAAAAAATTAAAAAGGAATTGCCAATATATATGAGAAGATAAATAACCTCATTAATATTTAAGAAATGCTCATTAAAACCACATGAGCACTTATATCCACCAGATAGTAACTATTAAAAAACCTGAAAATACATATTAGGAGAATAGGGAGAAACAAAATATAAATTGGTAGAATCACTATAGACAACAGTTTGACACTAGTTTCCTATCCCATTCCTTCAGAAACTTCTACACACACACACAAGTGGACATGTACAAGAAAGATCGGGATAATATCGTTTCTATTATCCCCAAGGTGGAAACAACTGAAATATCCATATAGCAGAATGGTTAAATAAATTGTGGTACATTCATATGATGGAAAAGCATACAGGAGGGAAAATAGGCAAACTGTAGAAACAGTTTTGGATGGCATAGATGAATCTTAGAAATATAATGTAGAGTAGGGGAAAAAAGTCACACAAAAATTATAGCAATATAATTGTAAAATTCAAAGCAAGAAAATCTATATAATAAGTTACTTGGGAACACCTACCTGTAAGGTAAGAATGTATTTAAAAAGCAAAGGAATCATTAAAAGCACACTTGCAGATGGGGGTACCACTGCATAAAAAGCAGGAGCGAGACTAGGAAAGGACCCATAAAAAGCTCCAAAACTCTGGAGTAATACATAGTTCTTAATTGATGGGTTAGTGGACATTCGTATTGTTATTATGCTCCACAGTTTCTATATTATATATGTCCATCTATAGCTGTAGGTGAGCTATATACCACATATTTATACATTTTTAAAAATTATGTTTAAGTTTTAAAATGAAAAAAATTAAATACAACAAATTGCTGTTTAACAAAGGCCAAAAACATTCAATAGGGAAAGGACAATTTTTTTAAGAAATAGTGCTGGAACAACAGGATATATGTATGGGAAAAAATCAACCTCAACTCCTACATTTGAGAAGGATTATAGACCCAAATGTAAAAGTTAAAACTTAAGTCCTCCATAAGAAAACATAACAGAATATCTTTGCTATCTTAGGCTAGGCAAAGAACTCTTAGACATGTTAAAACAGCACTAATCATAAAAGATGAACTTGATAAAATGGACTTCATCAAAATTAAAAACATCTACACATCAAAAGGGACTCTTGATAAAATGAGAATCAAACCCAAATATAAGGAAAATATTATATATAACATTTTAATCAAATATATTCATATGTATGTACATATGTATGATAAACTTGTATCAAAAATATATAAATAATGCATACAACTGAATAATAAAAACAAGTCAATAAGAATAGGTAAAAGTCTGAAACATATATTTTCACAAAGGAGAGCATACACATAGACAATAAGCACACAGGAAAACGTTCTCAACAGCATTAATCAGAGAAATGCAAGTTAAAACCACAGCATACCATTGCACACCTTTCAGAGAGCTAAATTTTAAGTGACTAGAAATACAACTGTCAAGGAAAACGTGGAACTGGAGCTTATATACTCCTGCTGGTGAGAGTGTAAAATGACACAGTAACTTTGGAAAACTTTCTAAAGTTAAAAATACCCTGAGTTTATGACTCAGAAATCTCCTACTAAGTTTATGACTCTCTACTCCACTAAGAAGAAAAATGAAAATTTTACCCACAAAAATACTTGCGTGAGAACGTTCGTCATGGTTTTACTCCTAACAGGCAAAAACTGGAAACAATGCATGTGTCACACAATCAAGTGGGTAAACAAATCGTGCCCTATTCGACCAATGGAATTCTATTCAATAGCAAAAAAGGAACAAACATGCCAAAATGTGGATGTATCTCAAAAACATTATGTTAATGAAAGAAGTAGACACAGAAGAGTTCATATCCTATGGCTCCATTTAAATGCAGTTCTAAAACTTCAGTTCTAAACTGTAGTGATATATATGAAAACACAGTACCTTGAGCCAGGAGGATGGAAATGGACAGGGAAACATAGGAACTTTTTAAACTAGAGAAAATGTTCTACATTCTGATTGGGGTGGTGCTTGTCACATGGATATTTATATGTATAAGATGCATCAAACTGGTTAATTAAAATCAGTACATTTTGATATACATTAAATCAAAATAAAAATGAATAAATAAAACAAAGACTATTAAGAGAATATGAGAAAGGAATAATTAAAAATGAGTGCTTGATGTGATGAGCAAATTAGATAGAAATGTTGGAAAGTAAATTTGAGATGATTGCTTAGAACATGGGGCAAAAAGGCAAATAGATAAAAACATGAGATGACAATACACACAGAGAATCAAGCCAACAATCACTTTAATGAGTTTCAAAGAGGTGGGGGAGAATAAATTATAAAAAAGCAGAACAGGCAAAAATTCCTCACAGATGAAGGGAAACATACCTACAAATTAAAAGTCTTATAATTTCAAGGAGGATAAGTGAAAAAAGACTCACATTGAGACATTTATTATAGCCCTTTTGAATGAGCTCATTTCAAGGAGAATAAACTCACATCGAGACAATAAATTTTCAAAGCATCAAGTATAACTAAAAACTTTAATCATTTCTGAGAGTAAACAAATAGTTCTGGCATCAAGAAATTAAGATCAGACTGGCATTCTCATCTTCTCAGAAGGAACCATGAAAGTTGGAAGATGGTGAAATCAGGGAAGATTTAGTGTCTATACCCAGCCAAACTATCACCCATAACAACAACATAATTTACAGCTATGCAAAAATTAACAAATAAAATTACCATCCACATACCTTTTATAAATAAGTTTCTTTAGGATGAATTATACCAAAACAGAGGGGAAAATGAAATAATAGATGTTCCATTAGGAGACACTACAATTTACCCGAGTTCAACAAATATAATCCTGGATAGAAGCTGTACTAAAGCACTAAAATGCAATCTATTAAAATTAAACAGAAAGTGATTGGGATGCAGTGGAAAATCTTCTAGCAAAGAAAGGATATGGAGCCTCCTCATACAAAGAATGAGATGTGGTGAAGAAAACACAAAATGGGAAGACTTGACGAAGAAAGTATATGTATCTCTTCCTGCAAAGAAATCAGAAAGTCCTTTGTGAAAGTGATGAGAGTTTATAGCATGTAAACAAAACAAAAACATGTAGTTAAGAAATATAATATAAATATCATGAGACTGAAGAAACTATAAGAAAAAGTCCAGCTAAGGGAGTGGATTTGTTTTTTAAAGTGGTAAAGAAAAAAGTAGAGTCAATGCTTTCCTCATTTTACCAAATAAGGAGCCAAAATATTTTTCAAAATTGACATGAAAAAATGGAGTTTACATTTATTTAGAAATACAAACTAAGCCATATGAAAACTAAAAATTGGTAACTACTCAAAAAATTGGAAAAGAGAGGTTGTGGATGATGTGGATTATATTAAGGCTATTTAAAAAATATATAGTTTAAATAATTATTCAATATACAAAATTAGGTAAGGTTTAAAAGTGGTTATTTCTGAAAAACAGAACTGAGAGAGGGAAGGAAGGCACTAAACAGTTGCATTTTATTATGCAATCCTTCTACAATAGTTGATTAAAATTAGATGATTCTGTAACTTAGACACCTAAAAATTAAATAACCAAATAAAAAATTTACATGATTCAGAAAGGTACATTAGTTAGCATACAACATTTCATCATTGTTCTTCTTTAACTGCCTCTTAGGTGGGTGCACAAAAAGGCCCACCATAAAATATAGAGATTTTCTCGCTTGGTGAGTGGAAGAAAGGTGGTGAATAAAAACTGCTGAGATGAAAGAGTAGTTGAAGAGTAACAACAATGTAAAGAATTAGGTTTGAAATTTCATTCATTCAACAAATATCTTGAAGATTCTATTTTAAGCCAGGTGTTTTTCCAGTTGCTAGGCTAATTATAGTGAAAAAGACACAATCCGTGTCCTCAAAGAACTTGGAGTTGAAATAACTCAAACTGGGACGTAAAGGCCAAAAATGGGCAAAAAGATGAGTTTATCATGAATAAAACAGTTTACAAAACTAATTCATTTATTTTATATACTTCCCCTCAATTGTCTTCCTGTCCCAAACAAAAACAGAGGCATTGGGGCCTTGAAAAAGCGACCAGTGACAATTCTAAAGAAATCCCCACTTTTTCACTTTTTTTCGATTCCACAAGGAAAGAACATCTCAGTATTTGACTAAATGTTTGCATACCAGAAACAAACCAAAGCAAGTGTTCACATCGGTGATGAGTAAGGGAGACTTATTTCTACAATCTCTAACATCCTCTTCAAACCTTGCTTTGAAGCAGGGACGTAGCGGTTGCTTTCAGAGGACTCAGGTAAACGTGTGTAGGCGGAAAGCGAGCTGCACCTAGGGATGGGAACTGCGCGGAGCAGCAAGCAGCTCCGCAGGTTGGCTCGACCACTCACTGAGGATGGGGGAGGCGACTCGCTGCACCTGCCTTTCCTCTACTTCCCACCAGCCCCACCCACTACAACAAATGCGAGTGGGAAGCCCAAATACCTGCCTCTGAGTCTAGGGACGCGGGCGGAAACAAAGACAAGGGGCTGGAACTTCTACTCAGGGCCCCAAGGCTGTTGCTGTGGCCGGAGTCGCCGCTACTGCTTAGTGCACCAGGCTCTGCATTTCAGGGTCTGCTACAAAAGAGGCCGCTCCTGGAGCGCCCCGAGCTCAGAACGCCCCTTGCCCCCGAGAAACAGCAGCGGAAGTCCCCAGTTCAGACCCCGGCGAGGCCCGCGACCCAGTCCCTCTGCACTGACAGCTCCCAGCTCTCGCCCCACCCTCGACTCATCCGGGTAGTTTCCTCTGACCTCACAGCCTTCGCGCCACAACACTGATGAAGGACCCCGATGTGAGGCGTCTTGCCCCTTACTCAAGCTGGCGACAGAATGTCTCGACCAAGGAAGAGGTACAGGGGGTAGGCGTTACAGCACTGACATACCGGAAGCGTGCTGTGGCTGCACACAGGAAGGGAACATCACAGAGTCTGTGTGAAACGTTCAGGCGTTTAGTTGCGACACCTCCTTGGGTCCTTTCTCACTGCCCTGGTGTGCGGCAGGCTGCTCCTACGTGCTCCCGGCTGAGGCTGCCCTGGTGGTGTCCCAGGACGCTGATTTCATGTGAGTGATGCTTGTGGAGGGTCCTACAGAAGGCGGGTTGTGATCGTAGGAGTCCCCTTCTCTTAGTTGCCCTGAGGAGGTGAGACCTGGCCTGTGGGTACTAGTGGGAAGTCTGCTCACACAAGCACGGATCTGTGCGTGAGGAAGAAGGGAAAAAGTTGAACCTTTCGAAGGAGCCAGGCTTGAGAAACGGGATTCGGGGCGGAGGGAAACGATATTACTATATATTCACAAACATGTTTACTTTAGTGTGTTAAAAGACTGTCAGGGGGCATGGTGTTGGGGTGGGGGCAGACAGCAATCCATTCATTTATTACGCACCCGCAGCGTTCCCCGACTGTTTCAGGCACTGGGTAAAGAGCAATGAACAAACCAGACTACAAGCCCTGCCTCCCTGACGTTAACATTTTATTGAGGCGAACGTATACTAAACAAAGTTAAGAAAAGCACTGTATTTTAGGTTATAATGAGTGCTAAAGAGCAAAATAAAGCAACGATGGAAGAGATAAATTGAAATTTTAGTGTAACCAGGGAAGGTCTCACTGAAAAGATGGTTTTCCAGTAGAGAGCTGACCATACAGATTCTCCAGTGAGAGAATTAACCATACAGAAATCTTAGTGAAGTGCAGTCAGGCAGAGCAACCAGCCACGCCAAAGCTGTGAAGCAGAAACTCCCCAAACAGTAAGAATCTTGTGGGTCAGAGTTGTGTGAAGTGGTTGAACTGGAGACAAAAATCAGAAACCAGGAGCAGGTCATGCAGGATCCCAAGGGCATCTAAGCCACTGGAGAATTTGCAGCAGTGGAGTGCTAGAATCTGACTTCCTTATCCAATTAAAAATGGGCAAAAGACCTGAATAGACACTTCTCTGAGGAGGACATACAGGTGGCCCATACACATATGAAAAGATGCTCCACATCATTAATCATCAAAGCGATGCAAATTGAAACCACAGTGAGATACCACCTTACACCTGCCAAATGGCTATCATTAATAAATCAACAAACAACAAGTGCTGACAAAGATGTGGAGATGTGGAACCCTAGTGCACTGTTGGTGGGAATGCAGACTGGTGTAGCCACTGTGGAAAACAGTATGGAATTTCCTCACAAAGTTAAAAATGAAACTGCCTTTTGACTCAGCGCTTTATCTTCTGTGAATATATCCAAAGAATCCTAAAACATCAATTCAAAAGAATATATGCACCCCTGTGTTAATAGCAGCATTATTTACCATAGCCAGGAGTTGGAAACAGCATAAGTGCTCATCTGTAGTTGTGAGTGGGTAAAAAACTCACAACAAATGTGAGTGGTACATTTACACAATGGAATACTATGCAGCAGTAAAATAAAGGAATTGTTACCTTTCGTGACAGCATGGATGGAACTGCTAAGTGAAATAAGCCAGGCAATTAAAGACAAATACCATATGATTTCATTTATAAGTGGAATCTAATGAACAAAATAAACTAATAAGCAAATAGAATCAGAGGCACAGAAACATGGAACACGCTAACAGCTGTAAGAGGGGAGGATAGAGATGGGGACTGGTTGAAAGAAGGTGAGGGGATTAGACAACACATATGCATGATTCATGGACATGAACAATGGTGTGTGGATTGACTGGGAGCAGGGAGTGGCCTAAGGGGAGAGAAGCAAAGGGAGAAAATTTGGGACAACCAGAATACCATAAACAAAAAAAAGTGTTTAAGGAAAGAAAGGATCTGGCTGGCTGCTATCAAGATAGACTGAAGGGGACAGGGTGGAGGAAAGATCATTAGGAGGCTTCTACAGTAATCCACAGGAGAGATGATGGTGGTTTGATGAGGGCTGCTAAGAAATGGCCAATCATATTCTTAGTGTTTGTAATTTTGGTATGTAAGAGTATTAATGAATGGTAACTTTTCTTTAATTAGGTTTTGGAAAGCCTTTAAAAAATGAATTGTAGTGTAAGTTTTGGACTGACAAATACAAGTTAAAATTATGGCTTTGCCATTTATTATTTGAATGGGTTTAGACAAATCATATAATTTCTCTGAGTTTATCTATAAAATGGAAATATCTCATCACGTTGGAAAGGTTAACTGAGTGTGTACTGTGCCTGGCTCATTAAACAAACAAGCAAACTATAACCAGGGACACTGAAATAGAGAACAGGCTGACAGTGACCAGAGTGGAGAGGGGAGGGAATTTCAGGGGGAAAGGGGAAGTGTTTGCAGAAACAAGTATAAAGGACACATGGACAAAAACAAGGGGGGCGGGTGTAAACAGGAGGGAGGAGGAGAGGATTGGGGGTAGGCTGGGATGGGAGTAAAATGCAGAAAACTGTACTTGAACAATGAAAATAAACTAAAAAAAATAAAGTAGTGGCTATTGTTAGTTGTGTTCTTATATAAGTGTAGGCAAAAAGGGGGTCACATACTAACCCTAACAACCACAGGAAAGGCTGCATGGCAGGCCCTACAACCTCACACTAGAAGTAACCACTGGGATGGTCTGAACAGAAAAAGTCATGGTGGTCATGGCAGGTAGTCACATCCTAGGTCTATAGCTTTCTTGACAAAGGTCAGTTTTTACCTTAAGTGAGCCTGTCTATTGTCTTTTTGCATCTAAGATAGCATACCTTTGTCAGTCAAAGTAATCTTTTTTCCCAGACCCCCTGAGAGCACAACCTCCAGTGGAGTATGATACCACAGAAACTCTGTTTTATTTTTTTATCCAATCCCAGAGACTTCCCTGCTTTGCTTTCTCCCACCCCCTTAATCTACCACTAATGGATTTCATGTACACCACCCTCTTAGGCATCTTACTTTGATTCTAATGTATAAAATATGCTAAAAAACTGCCATTCTCCAGAGCATTTTTTGTCTGTTGAGATATTGCTTCCTGGCAATATTGTCACTTTAGCTCAAATAAACTCATAGAAATTCTTTCACGTCTGGGCATTTATGTCAGCATAAGAAATGGAAGAGACCCTGACTGGTATAGCTCAGTGGATTGAGCGTGGGCTGGGAACCAAAGCATAGCAGGTTCGATTCCCAGTCAGGGCACATGCCTGGGTTGTGGGCCAGGTCCCCAGTGGGGACCACATGAGAGGCAACCACACATTGATGTTTCTCTCTCTCTCCTTCTTCCTCCTTTCCGCTCTCTAAAAATAGATAAATAAAATCTTTAAAAAAAAAAGAAATGGGAGAAAGATAGTGGTGAGTGTGTCTCTGGGGGGAAAGGGATAGTTATATCCTTTTCAAGAAAATCTGAACCAGGTACAAGATGACCCTGTTGTGTGGTAAGGGAGCCATGGGGAACAACCCCCACCCCAGACATACCCCTTTTAAAATATGTCAATTTCACTGGACAGAAAGGTTTTCTATGTTAATAGCTAGTTTTTGAAATACATGGATTGCCCTCTCATAGTTGTCCCTCATACCTCTCCTAGTCATCCTTTAAGTCCTTTAGGACCCCAAGTGTCCTTATCATAAAGGGGAAGAAAGCTCTCTGCTGAGTAAAAGAAAACAAGAATAAATACAAATTTCCAGCTAGAAAGATGGTCATGTGGATGTACAGCATGGTGACTATAGTTAATTCTGTATTACATATTTGAAAATAGATAGAGTGGAATTTGAAGGTTCTTATTAAAAAAATTTGTAACTGTGTTTGTTGAAGGATGTTAACTGGACTGTTGTGATTATTTTGCAATATACTGCATACAAATATGAGATCATGTCATATGTCTGAAACCACTATAGTGTTACACGTCAATTACACTTTAATAAAAAAATTTTTAAAGTCACAGCTGATTGGTGGCAGAGCCAGAATTTCAACTCATTCCCTGACTGCAAGATAAATAAATAAATATGAACTTTCATAAGAAAAAACATAGTTTTTATCTTTCTGTATTTGGCAAAGTTTGCTAAAAGGTCACTGGATTACCGGTGGTGGCTGCTCCTATATATTTTGAGTGTCACTGGGATGCATTGTTTTCACAATATTTAATTTTATTATTTACCTTTTAAAATTCTGACTTTTGACTCATAAATCTTAACAGGAGTTTTAACCTAGTTCTAAAAAGTACCATATTTTGTAGCATTGTAATAACGATGTTCTCAGAGTGGATAACTTGGCAGTTAGATTGAAAAGCAAACAGAGGAAAGAAGTTTGAAATGTAAGAATACGGATGATGATAAGAGAGAAAAAAGTGATTCAAATTACTGTCTTTATCAATTCTAATATGTGCATCTTTTTCATATTTACATTTCTGAAATAGTGGTATACTTTATAATTATTGATGTCTTCAAATCACTGTAGCCTAAGTGGCAGTTGTGACTTAGTTGTCAATGCCCACACTTATATAAACTTGGTCATAACTGTTAATATTGTTATCAGTTCAGTTGATTTAAGTATTCTGTTGATACATACTTGTGGAATTTAATCTCCATTTTAATTATCATTTAAAAGGTGATTTATCATTAAAATGAAAAGTTCTTGTGCATGCAGAAATACAGGGAAACAAGAGTGATGGAAGCTAAAAACAGAGCTGAATTTAAAAGAGGTTGTTCAATAAATGATGCTGGATGTAACTAAGTGATAAGAAAACACTGGTTTAGTCAGCTGTGTTTTCTTTGTATAAGTAGTACATAAAATAATAGAGCATCTTAGATTTGATGAAATAACGGCACTTTGAGCATCTTAGAAGAATGTAATTTTTACCTAATTGCAATTCTGAAACAGTGAAATCAGATGTGTCAGGAAGCAGAAAGACAGTTTCACATTTTTGTAGAGTTCCTATACTATGAAGTAAAGTTTTACATCTGTGCTTAAAACTTCCATTTCAAAACAATGGATTATGGATTATTTGTTTATATTTAGTTCCTAACATTGAGAGCCTGGAGCAGGGGATTTGTTATTTAAAAGAAATTACTGGCAATTTAGAATCAGAGTGGGGAAGATCATTGAGGAGATTGCTGAGGTGAAGGGAATCCATTAGGAAATGGTAAGAATTTCAGAAATAATTTTTCATATAAGTGTTTTAATGATTAAGGTGTCTAGATTCACATAATTAGTAAAATCAGCTTCAACTCTTAGGAAGTTTTTATAATTAGAGGCACCTAACAATGACTTTTTAGATTTGATGAAATATGAACATTAGAAAGACAAAATGTGAAGGGGCAGAATAATTTAGATAATACTCTTCAAAAGCTTTTTGTCATAAAAATATGTTCATTTTACTTTTTTAATTTAATAAAAGGAAAAAGTTCTCACTGTCCTCTCACGAGTTAACATACTTGTGTTTTTTCTCTGAATGTTTTATATTTATAATTACTATGCATGTAGTTAAGTATATCTACTTTAATCTCATTGTCTTTTTCTTTTAGCACAGACTAAGCCAGCATTCCCAAACAGATTTAGTGAGTACTAGTTCCAGTAGATATTATTAGGTGTTCTTTGGTTAGGATTCCATGGTTAAATACACTGAGAAATGCTCCATAATTATATCCTTTAGAGAAATTATAGCTTGGACATTAAAAGAGATAACTCCAGAGTCAGGCAGACCTAAGTTTCAATTCTCATTGACTAACATGACCTGGGGCAAATTAATTTTAATTCAAGGTTTCTTCTCTGTATAATTTGTAGGTGATATATGTAAAGCATTTAGCCAGCTTATAATAAATATTCTACAAATGTTGCCTGTGAGAAACTCTATACATATCAGCATATTAAAAGCAGTGAGGAGCCCTGACTGTCTTGGCTCAGTTGGTTGAGTGTCTTCCAACAAAGTGAAAGGTCAAGCTAAAGGTCGCTGGTTTGATTCCCGGATTTCCAGTCACGGCATAAGCATGGGTTTCAGCAGGTCTGCTGTCAGACTGTCAGTGAGAGGCAGCTGAAGATGTTTCTCTCACACCTTGATGTTTCTCTACCTCTGTCCCTCCCTTCCCTTCTCTCTCTCTCAAAAAAAACAAAAACAAAAACAAGAAAAGCTGGTGAGGAGACTAAAGAAACTTAAAAGTTTTAAAATTCAATGAGTACCCAATATAAAATTGAAAATTTCCATGGAGCACTTGACACAAAATAGTGGAGTAAGCACTGGATTGAAGGTAAAAGATTTGTCTGAGCTTAATCAATGTTGTTTTAAACTAGCAAGATTGTCCTAAACATAACTTCATTAAAAAAAGTTCTCCAGTTTACTGTGTTTCCCCCATGTGTCTGAAAACTTAGTACAAAGAACATGTTTAAATTTTCTGTCTCCTATAAACTCAGCACATGGCTCAAAATCAGAGACTCTTAAGTAAAATTGAGGTTAAGAACTTGATTTATAGGGACCTGGCAGGTAACAGAAATGGAAGACATTGGGGAGTGGTGAAGTCTGTGTTGCCCTACTTAAAGGCATTTGCATTCAGTTGCAAACACTTTCAACCCTGGAACATAAAGTCATCCTAGGTCTGTGTAATGACAGTTGTAATCCCAGCAAGCTAGAGATCCAGAACAAACCCTAAAGAACATCCACATAAAGCACATATCAAGAAAAGGATCCTAAATAGGAGATGTCAAGGATTGAGAAGGTGAAATTAGTTGATAAGTATCTTCATTTTATGAATTAAGAAAATGAAGCATAGAGATATTATATTAAGTAACTTTGGAACGGTCACACACAACGTGTTAAGTATTGGTTCAACCAAGATTTGTTGTCTGTAACCACTTTTTTGAAAAAAACTTCACTCTTCTGCTAGGACTAGTGATCATTAACTGCATATTATTACTAGACAACATTGGCATAATCTTATGCATCCTACCTATGTTTTTGAAAAGTCTAAAAAGCCAAGTACTAGAAAAATGTTTTCAGAGCTTCTAATTCTAAAAACAATAGATCTTAACATTTGACAAAAATTTTGTCAACACGTAGACCTGACTAGAAACTAATCCAAAATATCTCACACAAATAATTTTAATATTGGGATCATAAGTAATATTGCCAGGATAACTAGTTATCTAGGAATAGAGAAAAAGTAGACAGTAGTTAGCAGCTAGTGTGTTTTATAGTTATTCATAAGTTTTATTTTGCCACAAAAATTTGTTTACTGCCAGAGAAATGACTGCTCTAATATATTTACTCTTCTATTGAGATTTCTTTTGTAATACTATTGATATTGTGGCAGTAAGTTAAAAGTAGTCTAATATATTACTATATGATATATAGCATAATGGCTTATAGAAACTTGGAAAATTATTGATATTGCATAACCAAGTGAGAACTTTATTCACTAGTAATTAGAATTCAGAGCATTCTCAAAATTCAAAATCAAATGGTCATAAGTTTAGGTTTGGTGACTTTTTTAATGACTTTATTTTTTAGAGCAGTTTTAGGTTCATAACAAAAGGAGCAGGAATCTTTCAGTGAATTTTAATTGTTTTCCTTCCCTTCAACCAGCACAATGTACATCTTTCTCATAAACCAGTTTTTGTCTTGGTATTCTTGGCCAATTGTGTGCCTTTGGCAAATTGGTATGTATGGTTTACCCTGGATTGCTTTGCCTCCTGGGCTGGAGCTGAGAACTCTTGTATACCAATTTTTAGAAGACCTTCACAAGGCATCCAAACTGGAACCTGCTATATGCCTTTGAGTGTTCTTTCTTTGTATACCATTTAGTTAAATAGTCTCAAGTCTGTTATCTTTAGAGTTTTCACAGTTTTGATGACAGTATTTATTTGTAGGGAAAAGTATGTAAAAGATTTTCAATTGATTATTGTCTTCTTATAGTCCCCTGGACAGGAATCCTTAGATATATTTTACATACTGTTAGGAACACAAAATTAGAATTAATGTAAATATATTAATATTTATCACCCCAATGGACAATCCCCCAAATATTTACTTGTGGTTTAGCCAAATTAAGTACATTTTAATGTCAATCTCTATAATTTATATTTTTATTATTATGTTCTTAACCCTTAAGAAAAAATATGCCTATTGATTTAGAAATTATCATAACATAGGTAACCCACTCTACTGTGAGTTTGAAGGTGGACATTATGTATATATATCCTATCTTTTATGTTCTCAAAACTTTGTTCATTGCCTTACAATATTAGCTATGTGGCAAAAAAAAATGTTAAGTATGAAACTACTTGTGGTATACCTAGCAGACGGGCCCTGTCCATGTGGCGCCTTGGTGAATGACCTGACGATCAGTATCAGAAGGAACAGGTTTTTGTTTACAGTACCCCGACCTTGGGGGTGGTGGGAGTACTTCAACTTGAGCCCTCCTTTCCCACAAGACCCAGCACTTCCCTTGTGCCCCAAAAGGATATGAGCCAAAAGCAAGCCCAGAAGTTCCCCATTTCCTTAAGCCAGCTGCACAGTCTCACAGCAGCTCTCTCCTTTCGGATCTGGGGTACATGGTCATTGGCCTCCGTGTAATAGTCCAGGAATGCATGTGCTGTGGTGCACTGGATCACGGTGAAGTCTAGGAAAGCCATAAGTCCCAAGTGTCTAGGTACAGTCTGGATTTTCAAGGCATTCGATCAGCATTTTGCAAGGCAGGATCCTTGATGGCTTCGGAGTCTGCCATCAGGCACAATCAGAGCAGCAACATGCCATCCCTTCCCTTATTACACCAGGCCATATGGCTGAATGATCCCTACAAACTGCACAGCTGCTACTTCACTACTGGCATCATGGCTCTTCTATGCCCTTTCAAACCACATGCTGAATTCCTTCATGGCTGCCTGCCCTTAGCTTAATCCTGACCCTGAGCCTCCTGTGTGACCCCATCTGTGACTCCTCCCACAATGAGTTACATTTGCCAGTTCTCCTGTATTGTTTACAGTTATTTGGCTGCCATCGCCAGTCAGGGGAAGAGTGACTCAGTGATCTAAGTGGACCATCTCCCTGGCTATACCACGAGTCAGGATATATCCTAAAAGTCACGTCCACCTTGCCCAGAGACAGTACACAGCTGTCATCTTGCTCCTGTTATGAAACGTAGCTTAAGTCTATCACAGCACCCCCCATTTCCCAACCAGGGGCTGTGGGAAATTTGGGGACCCCTCCGTCTACAGTACTTTTCAGTGGTATTTCATTTGCCCCATTCTGAGATACATGGGATCTGGCCAAAGTAATGCCTGCTTTAGTCTGGTAGGGTATGTGAATGTTTCACACAAAATAGACAGCAATTTAAATATTTCACCTAAAGTGTCATGGTGTGCTTGAGTGTGATATTGTTATGTTACAGAATTACATGCTTATGATTTTATAATAAAAGGGCATTATTTGTGCCGGATCCTGTATATAATCATCTCCATTTACAAATGAGAAAACATACTAAGGTTAAGGAAGTTGAAATTTACACAGCTATTATGTCACAGAGAGGCAAACGGTTTGAACCAAGGTTCACGTGATTTCCAAGTCCATGCTCTTTAAATTTTATTTTCTTTTATAATAAGTTCTTAATAGTCAAAGTAAAGAGGAGTGATAATATTATATACCCCATGGTGTTGTGATGATTAAATAAGTTAATATTATAAAGTACTCAGAAAAGAGGCTGGCAGATACTAAAGACAGAGTAAACACTAGCTGTTATTGTTACCTAAAAATACCTACAGGAAATTTGAAATGACTTCTAATGCTATCCATAATTACTATATATAGAATAGTTGAGTAGGATCACTCATACCTTTCTACTCTCAATATCTTAAAACTTCATGGCCTAAATGTGTGCTTTCCACTAATATTTCTCTGTTACTAATATATTATCTTTTTTTCCTTTATTTCTCATATTTTATCAAATTATATGATTGGAAGTAAATTTATTTTTACTGAATATTTCAGGTGATGTACATTTCTGAGTCCTGGTTTTATTCACCAATTTGCAATTTAAACTAGATGCAATCTAAGCAAGTATTTGTAAATGTATAACAAAATATATATACATACATATTTTATATTATATTTACATATATTTTAGTTAAGTAAATGTGTAAACTATGCATACATATAACATAGTACTGTCCTGCAGTATTTAAAGTTAAAGCGTAAGAATTATGTAAAAATTGAGTGTTTTACATGCTTTTTGTATTTGTGTGACAGCTAGATAAATACATTTGACTTACTCTTCAGTAACCTATTATTTCCTTTTATATGTGAGTGAGATGTTTCATATTCAACATTTTCCTGAAAAATTCATGCAGTGTACTAATAAAGATGTTGTTCAAACTAAATGTATTAGCTGATTGTTTGTTAGACTGTGACCTGCCAAACTGGATTACCTCGTCTTAACCAGCTTTAATACTTTTTGTGTTTTCAGTTAACAATGACACTTTGGTTTTACAAAAACTGGGTAGCAAGTCTTCATTTTATATTTCCTAGTCTGTTAACACCTTAGATAACTGTGATTTTGTGTATTTTTCTGACTTTATCTCATTTGTATTTTTTATCCATATCATCAGTGTTTTACCACTTTTCCTTTATTATGTTGTTTTCTTTTAGTCGATGTGTATGTTGTTTAATATATTCAACTCATTTGCATTTCTTTGTTTCAAACATGGCATTTTTCCTTTCTAAGCAATGCCAGTGCTTCCATATTTATTATAAAAATCATAATCAAATTATTTAACTGACTTTTATAACTCTTTTGTAGGTAGTTAATAGTTTTATCAACTCAATAAAATTACGTATCATTTTTTCTTTTAGTCTAGGATTTATGATCTCTGTTTTGCAAATTATTGTTAGCCTTAATTTTGAAACTGTTTTTGTGTGAGTCAGGGCATTAGTTTCATGTTTTGCTTTATCAGCAGTTTGGCTAGTGTTTGTGAGATGACTTTCTGGAACTGTTGGCGAATTCATGAAAACTATTTTACTATTTTACTATTTTAAATCTATTTGTTTATTTTCAGTTAAGATACTAGTTTACTGGGGTTTTTTTCTAAAGTGTATCATTAATTTCACATTCGTCCTGGTATTATTCATCAAATTTTTCTTTGCCAGGGAAGTAAATGTTATAAATTATCCCAAATCAAATAGTCATTAGTTTACTTTTTGTGGTAGCTATATTTCTCCTATTAAATATATTTGATTATTACTTATCTTAGACTAAAATAGAAAGACTTTAAGAGTGCTATAACTTGGAAACGAAAAGTTCACAAAAACCTAGCTTTTCTATTTTAACTTTCTTCATATATACATTACTGTTTTTCTCTAAAATTCTAACTTTGCACACATTTGAGGAACAACAGAGTATTCTGTGTTCATTTGTCAATTACTGGCAGAATTTAAAGGTTGTATCTGTATTTTCAATTTTTGTACCTTTTTTTTACTCTTTTTTTCTAAACTGTTAAGTAATAGTTCATGTAGAAAATGACCACTTTACCATGTCTTTTCCAGATTAATCCCCATTTATATTTTATTACTTTACAAGAACTTTATTTTATAGGCTTTTTTATTGCTTCTATATCATTAATTGTCAACTTAAAGTTTTTTGAGGATTAGTTTTCTTTCCTTTTATAAAGAAAGGCAAAAATTTTAGAATGTTTTTAATATAGAATCAATATTGTGTGCTTTGAAATTTTAAAATAATCATATCATTTGTTCTTATTACCGGTTTTTTAATAAAAATTTACTGTGTATTAAATATGCATCATTTATTTAAAATCAATTATTTCAGGAATGTTTTGTTAATTGTTATACTTCATATTATAAGTTATAAATTGTTATGCTTTGAAGTATATAATCAGGTAAAACAATTTGTACTATTTTTCATGATTAACTCTGTTTTTAATATGAAATATTCAGTTTGAACTGGAATGATGAATTAATCTTAGAATTTTTGCTTATGCATTTTTATGTACATGATAGGATGTTTTCTCATTTCTGTGAATTATAAAATTTAAACTCTAATTCCTTTTACAAATGTACATATTACTTTTGAGTAGGCATGTAATTAATACTGATGTTTTCCTAAATGTTGATCTTTTCCTTTTAATATTTGTCTTTCCTAGTCACATGTTCCTTCTTAAAATTGTACATAATTAAACAAACAGTAGAAATATACAAGATGCAAAAGGAACAACATATTAGAAGGAATTCAGCACTTCTTTGGAACACTGGTGTGGTGCTCGGTTTTAGCTTAGTTAAGGTTATGGCTATTCTTTTCCCATAGTGTTTCTCTTTTGTCATAATGTTCTACAATATTTTAAGCTTTCTTAAAAACTTCACAACCTCAAATGTTACTAGCCCTGGCCAGTGTGGTTCAGTTGGTGGGAGCGTCCTCCCTGAACCATAATGTTGCAGATTTGATTCCCAGTCAGGGCACATGCCTAGGTTGTGAGTTCTACCCTGTCCAGCACTAATGAGGGGTAACCAATCAATGCTTCTCTCCTGCATCAGTGTTTCTCTCTCTCCCCTTCCTGTCTCTCTAAAAGCATCGGAAAAAATAACTCTGGGTGGTGGCCCAGTTCGTTAGGACAGTGACCACTATGCCAAAGCTGCAGGTTCAATCCCTGGTAAGGGCACATACAAGAAGGAATCAATGACTGCATAAATATAAGTGAAACAACAAATTGATGTCTCTCTCTCTCTCAAAGCAATGGATAAAATTGTCCTTGGGTGAGGATTTTTAAAAGTGTGTTTAAATAGTATGGTTTCTGCATTTAGGAAGAAAATTGATCTCTTTCATACAAATTTGGAAATTAGTTTATTTAGCAAGTCTGCCTTTGGTTTGGTTTATAGGAAATTTTTTTTCTAACGTATTGATCTGGTACATAGAAAATATTTTTCTTAGACTGCTTGTTTCACATTGTTCTCTAAAATTTATTCCTTCTATAGCATAATTTATCACTTTTATTTTTTCACTTAGGATTTTCTGCCGTTTCTTGGCAAAAATGGCAACCAACGATGCTGTTCTGAAGAGACTGGAACAGAAAGGTGCAGAGGCAGATCAAATTATTGAGTATCTTAAGCAGCAAGTTGCTCTTCTTAAGGAAAAAGCAAGTAAGAAAAATTTAAATTTTCAAAGGAGATACTTAAAATGAATTCATATATTGCCAAAAAAAGTGTTTACTACATAAATTATTACTTTAAGTTGATGATAACTCTTAGATTCCTTTAATATTTTGAGTGAAATATTAGAATAGGGTTAAGATGAATTAGAATTGATATATAGTGAATATACACTATGTAGAAAAAAACAATGTATTATTTCCAGACTGCTATGGCAAAAATAGCATTTAAAATAATTTGATATAGAATTAGAGATTAAAAATGAAGAAAATTGTGTGAAATCAAATACAAACTACAATATCTTCTCTAACCTTGTATAGAAGAAGAATGTATACTTTTATATTTCTCTCTAGTAAGGCATTTTTGGAAATGATTTTTAATTTTTTTCCAAATACTTTAAGTTTTACTTAGAAATTGCTATGGTGTGTATAAAGATATAAAATCTGAATTTCTGCTTTTAGGACTTAGGTTGATTTTTGTTTTGTTTGTTTAAGTATATTTTATTTTTTAATATTAATGTTGAATTAATATTAATGGCCAATATTAATTTTGTAATGAAAACTCCAAAATCTTTATCTATTATATGTCAGGACACCTGGCATTCCTGGCCCCAGCCCAGTAAATGCCAGTAATGACTCCCATTATATATTACAGCCAAAAAATATTCCCTCGGGTTTTCAAAATCCCACTGAGGGAGCACTGTCAAGCCCAGTGAGAATCATTGTTTTTCTTTTATGCTTTTGTGTATTCCGTTGCTCACCTTTTACACACATATTATTATGAGCAAATCTTTGAATTTCATTCATTCATTGTTTGCTCAGCTCAACTTCAGAGACAGTGTAATAAAAGATTGTTCTGCTACTTTTACAGGTTATGACTTAAAAAACGAGAATAGTTTTTTTATCATTTGATATCATTATTAGATCTCAGACTTCTAAAAAATAATACACATATTTTTCGGACCATAAGACACACCTAGGTTTTGGGGGGGGAATTCTTGAAGCAAAAATGTTGTTAAATATTTAATAACATAAATAACATAATATTTTACCAATATAAATGGAAACAGAACTCAACAGCAGCATTAACAACCATTATTCCTCCCTGATTGGGGGAGGGGGCGTCTCATAGTCTGAAAGTGCAGTAATTTAATACATCTAATACCTAGCTCTCTTTCTTACAGTTTTATCTGTTATTGACACTTTAAACCAGATTCTTAAGTTGGCGTAAACATCTTTACAGAAGCTAAAATGATTCATAAACAAAGCCTTCTATTATTCAGATTGTCTCCCTTTTCTCTCTTTCAAATATCATAGTGTTTTAGTAATACTAAACTCTGATGTAAAGGAACTGGGCAAACATTTGGTTATTAGTATTATCCTAACTATGTCCAGCCTATGCTCTCTTTTCAAGTAGTATTCATAAGAAGCCTTTTAGGAAACACAGCTATACTTGATTTTCTTCATCTCAGTTTTGCAGGCAACTTTGAGAGAAGAGAAGAAACTTCGAGTCGAAAATGCTAAATTGAAGAAAGAAATTGAAGATTTGAAGCAAGAGCTAATTCAGGCTGAAATTAAAAATGGAGGTGATTAAATATAGAAATGATACATTTTTATATATAATAGTAATTATTATTTCTTTATCATTTATTAACTAAGGTATTGTGCTTGGTTTCTCATTTTACTCTCAAAGCATCCTTTCTTGTGTGTAAGGAAAATGGAAATATAGAAAAGGCACATGATCTTATGTAAGATTATGCAAAAAATGTCAAAAAGTAGCAAAGCTAGAGTTCAAAACCTGTGCTTTTAATCCCTGTACTATATGTTTCACCTTGATCATCACTGTTACCTGTTGAATAGTTTTTGAAAATAAGCCATAATAATATTTAGTTAGCATTTATTAAGTTTTACTATATTATGAGTACCATGTTGCCAGGTGTTTCACATAAATTATAAAATTATGTGTACACAGATACCCTTGTTTTGTATATGAGGAAATGGAAGCTTAAACATATAATTTGTATGAAAATGTACATTTTTCAAATTCTCCAAGTCAGTAGATAATTATCATTTTAACTCTTACATTGTAAATAAAATTAAACTTCTATTGAATTATTTGTAAAGGGGTCTAGATAAATTTACATTATTATAAATCACTAATAATAATAGTTCTATTACAATGTCCAAGTATCATGCAGAAAACCATTTGATTGTATTATAGAAAATCCTTTCTTGGTGAGTTTACAAGGTCCAGGTGTACTTTCTTTTGACCATTATTCCATCAGTGAATTATTTTGAATACTGTAGTATGAACTTTAACCCTTAGTGAGCTAAATAAAAGTAAGGAAAAATTAATAGTGTATGCTTAAAACTGTCAACTAGAGAGAGTATCATTTGTCAATTGAAAATTTGAGGCTAGTTGATGTTTTTCAAGAGTAGGAGATTTGGAATACAAATAAACAGTTAAAATATTAGCGATATAAAACTGCTTTTTATTTCTTTCAGTTCTGAAAGATTGCCCTGCAATGTTAAACTTTTCAACTCTGACCTTATTGATATGCTAAAACAAATCAACAGTTTGATTTAAAGTATTAAATTCTGTCTAATGCTAAAACATAAAATAGGCATAGATGGAACTTCACATCACTAAAAGAAGCAACAACCTCCAGGGAAATTAAAAAACAATTCCTCAGAAAAGTGGTCTGAATATTGGCCAGAAACAGTCATGTCAGAATCCCTCAAAGGATTGCATTTTTCTGTTTTCACTAGGCTATGAGAATGTTTTTAATATTGCTAAAGGAATTGTCTTTGCTTCTTTAAAAAGTTGGTTTTTGAAATAGAATTATAAACAAATAATGCTGTCTCTCCATTAATTCTGTGATATAGAGATGATTATTATTATTATTATTATTATACCTTCCTGGTTGATTGTTCAATATGAAGGAAAACCTGCATGAAAAATATGTTAACTTGCCCCCAAACCATGAGAGTATAGCGCCTCTGGAGACAAGACTACATGAGTGTAAATCCTGTTTTCTTACTCACTGTGTGTGTGATTTTTGACTTCTCTATGACTCAGGATGATTATCTGTTAATGGAGATATGAATAGAATTTGCTGCTTAAGTATGTATGAAAATTATGAGTTAATTCATATAAACCATTTTGAAAAGTGTCTGGGACATAGTAAATCCATAATAAATATTAGCTATTGTTATCTATAATTTTCTCAGTTTAGTCATCAGTGATTAAAGGAGAAACATGTATTCTTTTGTCATGTTTAAAATTTATTTAATTTCTTGGCAGGCTTTTTACCGTCTCAGACAGTAGAGGCTTGATCATCATATACAGTGAATTTCTCTTTCAATCATATTTGTGATTCACAGTTTCATGGTTTTCATCTTGTTTGTTGATTTAATATAAATAACATTACCTATTTCATTTTCTGTATTAGTGAAACAAATACCATTTCCATCTGGTACTCTACTGCAAGCTAATTCCGAAAACGTGACACAGTCTATACCAATCAGAACCATATCTTCTGGTGCCAAAGAACAGGTAAAAGGAGAAGGAGGCGAAGAAAAGAAGGTGAAAGAGAAACTTGAAAAGAAAGGTATTTTACTTTAAGCTTATTTGGTTCTTAACTGCTTTATCAGATCTCAACATTTTTGATAGATTACTTAGAAGTAGAAAGTTCCATTAGTTAGAAGTAGAAAGTTTTAACTTTTATGAACTAGAATAAAATTAGGAACAGTGTGATATTAGAACATAGAAGCTGGACCCTAAAGAATGTGTGAAGGTAGACCAGGTTGGACATGGTAAGAGTATGTCATTTGAGGTAGAGGAACCAGTATAATTTAAAACACAGAATGCAGAGTTTAAGCGTAGAGGCCCATATGTAGTTTGGTGTGACTGAATAGTATTATATATTTGGGGGATCATTTCAGAAAAGTCACAGATAGTTAGCTTAGGAACAACTATGGGGCTAGGAAGAGGATACTCCAGTCAAAGCAGAATGTCTGAAGGCATAGGGATGTTAAAGTTTTAGGAACCCATAAGAACTGAAGCAGAAAGCATATCACCATCTACTTAGCCAACCAGACAAGAAATCTTATAGTCAAGCTTAACCTGTCCCACTCCCTCAATTTTCATATCTAATTGTCCACCAAAGCCTATACTTCCTACCACCAAAACCTACCTTGCTCTGTGCCTCGGTTTTGTTAGGTGCTACCTTAGTTAAATTCTCATGATCAGGATCTGTCATCTGAATTAATGCTAAAGCCTCATCTTTTCTAGTTTATTTTTAATTTAAAATAAACTTTCCTAGTTTATTTTACCTTGTTGCCAAAGCTATTTTTCTAATCGTAAATATGACTTTTTTTTTTACCTATCTACTTTACTCCTTTCTAGATTACATTTTCTCAAATTTTCTTAAAAAGTACTTTTGTAATTTTTATACTTGCCACTCTTATTACTTAGACTCATTTAAAAATCTTTCAAAAATATAAAATGGCTGAGAGATTTGTGACCTCACCTAAGCTAATTTAGCATCTAATACTTGTTAATTCCTTGTGGTAAACATAAGTAGTCTCTATTAGTTAAAAGTAGATAGGGGCTATACATCCTCCTCTATATAACTTCATCACTAGGTGGTGTGGTTACAGTGAAAGCAGATCAGACTGAGCAAGTCAGACTAATTATTCCACTTTATAAAAATTTTGAAGAAGTAGGCATAAAACAATTATACAGCCTGTCCTAAGTTTGGTGAGGTCCATACTCAAACATGTATGGTTATTTTTGACTGCAGGACCCATCAGTCTTCTAGTCCAATGAGCCAACAAAGTCCTGCTTTGTGGGAGAAGGCAGCACGCAAGACCAAATGGAGCTCTAGGTCTAGACGACCTCTGTCCAGTAGAACTTTATTTGGTGATGGAAGTGCTGTATAGTTGTATTGCCCAACACAATAGCCATGTGTAGTTGTTGAACGTTTGAAATGTATCCACTGTGACTAAACAGCTGAATTTTCAGTTGCTTTGAATTTAAATATAAATAGCTATATTTATGGTCAGCAGGTGCTGTATTGAACAGTGATAGAATAGAAGGTTGTTCCATAGGTGTTTGGCTGCTATGATTGCCAGATTTCAAAATTCTGCATAGGCAAGTTCTGTGGTGCCCACACAATCTTTCTAGACTGCTGCATATAAGCATCACTCATGTCAATGAATATTTCTAAAATCCCTTATGATGACTAACAAAGCTCTTGGTATAGATTTTAATATTTGTAATCATCTCTGGAATACGGAATCCTGATAAAGGTAGTATTTCAAATTCTGGGATATGAAGTTAAAAATACATGTGGATATAAGTATACTGTTATACTGTAGTATTACAAAGTACTTAGTTTATTACTCAAAGATAATGACTATTTAGGTCTTTGGTATATTTTCTTCTAGTAATATATATCTGTAACATTTGGGGTTTTACCATTAAAAAAATATTTGTGAATCCGCTACATGGAAAGTGGTATTTTTAATAATTTGCTAATAAGATTAAAAACTGTTAATTATTTTGCACTAGCTCTGTCTCCTCTTGCAAACTATTTTTGTATAAATTGTGACTGCCATTTACACAAAATCTTCATTTCCTACTCCAGACAAAATTATTCTCTGCTTCTGCATTTCCTTGTGTATGTAATGTTTGTCATATATTCATAAATACATGTCTTCCTTAAAAGAGATTTTCAGTGCCTTGATAGCATGGTCTACTCATCTTAATAGTTCTTTCTAGTGCCTTAGATCTTAATAAGTATTTGTTCGAAGATTAATCAGAGGTATAGTTGAAAGGAAATGCTTAAGCCACAATAGTGTGATTCAGAGATAAATAAGTTTTTATTTTGTTTTTCTTTTTTTTCTACTAGAGAAATTAAATGTAAACTTAAAGAATATGAACGCTTACAGGTTACATTTTCACTCAGTAGCTAAAGTAATATGCCAATAAGAATTAGATTATTAGCATATAAATGAAAGTAGGATTTAAAAAATATAATCAGAATAAAATATTCTCTTCTGCTCAAATAGTTGCTATGGATAAAGCCTAAAGTCCTGATAAGTCTTCAGGGAAATATAAGAAGTGGAAAAATTCATTATATACTTATCAGTGTGTTTAACTGATGAGAGAAACATTTTAGCAGTGAAATTATATTTGATTGTAGTTTATTCCATTAGCTGGCTATAAAGTGTGACATTCTTTCTAAACGTAGGATTTTTCACTTTGTAAAAACTCACAGTAAAAATTGTAAAGGGTTTTCTGCAGCTCTGTTTCAGGGAAATGGAAACTTTTTCAGTAAGGGTCATTTTGTAGGTATGTAGGCTTTGTAGGCCATCAGGTTCTGTGACAACTCTTCAGCTCTGCTGTCCTGTAAAAACAGCCATAGATAATATGTAAGTGAACAAACAATTATGTTCTAATAAAACTTTGACAGAAACAGTCCTTGTGCTAGATTTGGCCAATGAGCTATATAGTTCACCAACCTCTTGTCTTTGTCTTTAACTAGAGATAAAGGCTGTTACTCAACAGAGAAATAGCTGAAACAGGGTTTAAGATACTGACTTCAGTAAATAGTTCTTTCCTTTGTTAGTTAAGTGAAGGTAGGAGATAAGACATTTTTTTCCTTTAATCTTATCAGTATCAGTGCTGTGGAGGTTTTCATATTTTATTTTTGTTTTGCTTCTGATGTTTACCCATTTAGAATTTTTTGTTTTTAAAGGAGAGAAAAAGGAGAAAAAACAACAGTCTATAGCAGGAAGTGCTGATTCTAAGCCAATAGATGTTTCCCGTCTGGATCTTCGAATTGGTTGTATCGTCACTGCTAAAAAACATCCTGATGCAGACTCTCTGTATGTAGAAGAAGTAGATGTTGGAGAAGCAGCCCCAAGAACTGTTGTCAGTGGCCTGGTGAATCATGTCCCTCTTGATCAGGTAACTTGTACAAGTAAAATTACTTCTTCATACACATGACACTTTCATTTCCTCTTTGATGCTTTATCATATAACTTTGTATTAGATGACTAAACAACATGAGCCACTATTGATTAGTTTGATTAGTTTGAATGTGGTACTTGCACCAAAAAAAGTATATAAAATGACTAAAACCTTGCAAAAGATCTGTACATTAGGATTGGATTCATGAAGATAGAAAGAAGATGTATTCTTTTTTTCTCAGTTAAAAAATGTTTTACTTTGGTATTTTATATAATCATCATTACTTATGGAATTTTATTATTCCTTTATTTTTTAAAAATCACTGTTAATATAAACCCAGAAAGCACTAACCTAAAAGTAAGAGAACAAGTTTTATGTTTTTGTAACTAAAATATCTTCATACTTTTCTAAGAAAAAAGAGGAGAGGGAATCGTGGAAATTAAACTGTACATTTTAATGATATCTCATTAGTTGTTAAAAATTGGATGTTTTTTTATTTTTGTGTTGCTTAGGCATTTAAACATATAAAATATTTTTAAAGATTGTATTTATTTATTTTTAGAGAGAAAGGAAGGGACGGAGAAAGAGAGGGAAAGAAACATCAGTGTGCGAGGGATAACATCAATTGCTTGCCTCTCACACCCCCAACTGGGGACTTGGCCTGCAACCCAGGCATGTGCCCTGACTGGGAATCGAACCTGTGACCTTTTGGTTCACAGGCCAACACTCAAGCCACTGAGCCACACCAGCCAGGGCTAAAAAAGTATTTTTTATAGGCATATATGTTACGGTGTATGTATATGTATAGAAATACAGATATATATTCCCAATGACAGTGGAATAAATTAAAGACAGTAATAGTTTTAATTTGTTCTTTCAAGATATCTTTTATAGTAATTTGAGTTACCTATTTGCTGTGCCCCATAATACTTAAGAGATATTGCAAAGACTGTAGACTTCAACATTAAGATAATTGTGCCTCTTTCTATTCATTGCCAGCTATATTACTTATTGCTTTGTGCACTTGGACAAATCTCTACATTTATTTATTCATATTTCTATGCAAATATTTATTGAGCACCTACAGTGTACCAGAACTATTCTGAACAAGGGGTATATAGTTGAATTCAGGTGATAGATTTTTTTTTTTTTAAGTCCTGCCTTTGTGAAGCTCACATTTCTATGGGGGAGTCAGAAAATCGTAACATGTTAATAGTGATAAATATCAAGAAAAAATAAAGTAGGAAATATTAAGGCTATTATGATGATGCTATTTATATAAAGTAGTTCAGAACGGCCTTATAAAGAAACTGACATGTAAGTAAAGGTGTGAGAAAGTGAAGAAAATGTCATGTGTCTCTGTTGGAAGAGCATTTTGGGTAGCTGAGTCAAATGGATGCCTGAGATACTCAAAGAACATCAGAAAGCAGTGCCACTATAGCAGAGCAAATAATGGGAGTACCATGTGAGATGAAAGCAGATATATAAGCCAAATAATATAAGGCTTTATAGGTCATTGTAAAGACTTTGGCTTTTATTCTAAGTGAGATGAGAACCATTGGAGGGTTTTGAGCTAAAAGGAGTCTTGGTCTGCCTAGTATTAATAGGATCATCTAGCTGCTCTATTGAATGGATGAGTGAAGAAGTTTCTCTTATCTATGAAAAAATGTAGAGATAGGGCATATGTGCAATTTTTTTTTTTTTGAAACATTCCTCTTACATAGGACCAGGACTCCTTCGTAACTACTTATGAAGGTAAGTTCATGAGGAGCCTTGGGGAAAAAAAAAACAGGTGATCTTAAGCCAGTTAAATTGGAAAAATTCATGAGGGCTTCATCTTTTTTGTTCTCAACAGGTTGCAGACTATTTTCTATTCTAAAAGCTGTCATACACAGCCATAAGCAATTTTCTTTATGTATATCTGTATCTAACCCATCAAGGCAGTATTAGTAAACATTCTATAAAGCCAGGACACTTACTGCCCTCCCATAATTACGTTCAGAATATGGTAGATTTGTGTATTTTTCAAAGGTAAAGGTCTACAGATAATCATCTAATCCTTAGAAGATTGCATTTAGCTAATCTTATACATAATTGCAGTGATATTTTTTTAAATTCTCATGTATGTAGTATTTTCAAGTTATTTGTTGAAGGAGAGTTCTTATTCATGAAGACCTTCCAAAAGGGGGCCTTTTAAAGTTGAAACTTAGGCCTATTTTTTAAAATTAAAGTCTAGTTGACATATAATATTATATTAGTTTCAGGCGTACAATATTGTGATTCTACATTTATATACCTTACCACATGAGCACCATGATAAGTCTAGTAACTGTCTGTCATCGTACAAAGTTATTGCAATAGTATTGACTCTTCCCTGTGCTATGTGTTCCGTCCTCATGATTTACTAACTTAATTAGAAGTCTGTACCTCTTATTCCCCTTCACCTTATTCTCGCATATCTCTGTGCCCCTCCCCTTGGCAACCATCAGTGTGTTCTTCATGTCTATGAGTCTGTTGCTAGTTTGTTTAATTTTTTGTATTTTATGTGTAAGTGAAATCATGTTATTTGTCTTTCTCCATCTGACTTACTTCACTTGGCATAATACCCCCTAGGTTTAGCGGTATTGTCACAAATGTCAATATTGCATTTTTTTATTGCTGAGTAATATTCTGTTGTACATAAATACCACATCTTCTTGATCCATTCATCAATCGATATACACCTAGGTTTCTTCCACATCTTGGCTGTCGTAAATAATGCCATAGTGAACATGGGGGGGTGCATTTATATGTCCTAGTTTATGTTTTTGTTTTTGTTTTCTTCAGATAAATACTCAGAATTAGAATTGCTGGATTATATGATAGCTCTATTTTTAATTTTTTGAGGAACCTCTGTACTGTTTTCCATAGTGGTTACACCATTTTATACTCCCACCAATAGTGTCTGAGGGTTCCCTTTTGTCCACATTCTCGCCTACACTTGTTATTTGTTGACTTTTTGATAATAACCATTCTGACAGGTGTGAGGAGATAAATGATTTTGATTTGCATCTCTCTGATGGTCAGCGATGTTGAGTATCTTTTCATATTTTACTATCTTTATATCTATTTACCATCTTTATATCTATTTTGGAAAAATTTCTATTCAGATAATATACCCATTTTTTAATTGAATTGTTTGGTTTTTTGTGTGTGTTACGTTGTATGAGTTCTTCATATATTTTGGATATTAGCCCTCTATCAGAAAATGTTATTGCAAATTTCTCTTACCATTTGTTAAGTTTCCTTCCATTTTGTTCAACTTGTTTGGAACTCTGTAGACTTGGATATCTATTTCCTACCCTGCATTAGCAAAGGTTTTCAGCCATTATTTTTTCAAATCAGCCCTCTGACCTTTTTTTTCTCCTCTTTTTCTGGAATCCCCGTGAGAATGTTAGTATGTTTGATATTTTCTCAGAGGTCCCTTAAACTATCCTTGTTTGTTTGTTTGTTTGTTTGTTTTTTACTTTTTCTTTAGTCAGTCATTGTAGAATTGAGACTTTTTTCATCTTCCTATAAGGCTTTTAACAGCAGTAAAAAATTTGGGATACAAAATGATAATGATTCATCCTCAAAAATAGAACATTTGATACTTAGCATATTTAGATGTACCTTGATATATTCTAGGTATGATCACTCCAAATTCTATACATCTTAATCACCTGTTTTTCACACAGATGCAAAATCGGATGGTGATTTTACTTTGTAATCTAAAACCTGCAAAGATGAGGGGAGTACTATCTCAAGCGATGGTGATGTGTGCTAGTTCACCAGAGAAAGTTGAAATCTTGGCACCACCTAATGGGTCTGTTCCTGGAGACAGAATTACTTTTGATGCTTTTCCTGGTAAGTATTTATTAGTTTTATTTAAAATTGTGTGGGAATTATTGTTCACAAAGTGATGCTTGTAATGTTTAAGTATAAAATCAATCCTGTGTATGATTCACATGGTCATTAAATGACCATGATTTTTGAGATTATTGCTATTAGCTCAAGATGGCATATTAAGCTCAAACATCTAAACATCTGCCTCCCCATGAAAGTACAAATTACACAAAACACCAGAGATAGTTTTTGCTTCAGATAAAATACTAAATGTAATCCCTAGACAGCAAAAGAGTATGATGTGAGTATAAAAGAAACTAATGTGCTGCAAAATCATTTAAGTTATAGATTATCTCAGATTGCAACGCAGAAATATAAAGAAAAGTTCAGACATGGAAGAATGGCATATAATCCTCAAAGTTTACCTAGTAATATGTTTACATATGCTCTTACTTGACTTTAGGACATAGAGAAAATCTCTAAGTTAAAATTCATATTTATTTTAATAATTTAAAAGGTAGTTTTGTCCTGGCTGGTGAGGCTCCGTGGATTGAGTGCCAGCCTGTGAACCAAAGGGTTGCTCGTTCGATTCCCAGGCGGGGCACACGCCTGGGTTGCAGGCCAGGTCCCCAGTAGGGGGCACGTGAGAGGCAACCACACATTGATGTTTCCCTCCCTCTCTTCCTTCCCCTCTCTCTAAAAATAAATAAATAAAATCTTGAAAAGGAGGGGCGAGTTTCATTGCATGTTGCATGTTTTGTCCAGTAAAATGCTCCTGAGACAGACTAAGCTTTATAATGCATGAAAAAGTTTCTTGAAATAGGTCTTGGAAGCAGAAGAGAAAAGATGCTTGGCAGATGTAGAATAAATTTTTCTTTCATTGAAGAGGAAGGATCTTATAGGAGAACAGTTACAAATTAACAGATTACATTTTATTAAAAGTATATTTACTTGACTAGAATAATGGGAAAATCAGAAATAAGGTTAACACACATAATGAGGTTTAAAAGTCAGAATTGACTTGGAAACATGTTTGTAGAAAGACCTGAGTTTTAATGTAATAGCCAGGCTGATGTGATTATGTAGGCCTGTTTTATTAATCCTATGTTAATTATGTCTCATGAAATATTAGGATATGAAGAATTTTAACATTGGAAATAACATAGAAAATGTGCATGAAAGCATAAGTTAATTTCCTTGAAACTGAACTCCCCCGCAAATGAAAACTAGATTAATCTAAACAATACAAGGGTTGTTTAACAAGTATTTGAGACTTTGAATGCCTGTGTATGTCTTGAACCTTGGTAGATTTGAAACCATAATGGTCTGTGCTTTTTTGGTAAATTGGGTTTTGGGAAAATCCCAGTCTAAACAATTTCTCAAAGGAGCATGATGACTTCAGATTCTAGTAGCATATGATCACCACTCTTTCACCACAATACCAAACATTTCCCCAAACCTCCGATTTGGAAGTAGGTGCAATCATGGGTGTACCTGACACCTGAAATTCTATTTAGAAGTCTTATTCACTAAATTGGAATAGAAAACAGTAAAGGTGAGCTTTTTCTTTAATATTCAGCATGCAGTGGGGAAAAAAGAAAAAAACAAATATTGGTTTACCTTTCCAGATTAACACTTGCCTTTTTTATTTAAATACTTAAGATTTAGTACATTTTTTAAGTTTTTGATGTACATTGTAGTGTCTCAAGTTTGGAAATGGAATAAATAATCTACCTTAACCCACTATTTTATAGATTTGTAAACTGAGGCCTGACACAATTTAGTTACTTGTTTAAGGATATGTAGAGTGAATAGAAGGATCAAAGAGTAGATGTGCCTGAATCTCTAATACAGTAATATTTTTGTTTGTTGATGTTGCTTGCCATGAATGAAATAATCTGTATTAATTAATGAAGGTATATAGTTCTTTTATTCTATGACAGCTTTCATTCCCTTACCTCATAGAATTAGCAGGTAAATATTTCAGCAGTTAAGTCACTTGTTATTATCGGATGTTTTTGTTAAGTAAATTGAAAGAAAGTTTTACTTAGAGACTTAGCATTAGAGATGATAATAGCCCTATATGGATTTCTCGCCTTTACCATATTCTTTAGTCCCTGCGTTTGGCTTTCTGTGTGTTTATATTTACATTTTTTCAAAGACTGATATTTCTTCTAAGTGTATAGTTTCCCCTTGTGCCTTAGTACATAAATATGTAGAGACAGTACCAAAAAATTTTTTTTCAAGTGAAAGAAGGGAAAACCTAACTTTAAAATGGCCCATGAGGTTGCTTGAATTATTTTCTATTATTATTATTATTATTTTATTGTTGAAGCTATTACAGTTCCCACTTTTCTCCCTCTTCTCTCCCTCCCCCAACCTCACTCTTGAACTATTGTTTTATCACTTATAATAGGCTTGCCCAAGCAAAACAGCATTAAATAACTGATAAATTTTGAGACATGAGGTCTGTTAATATTTATCTTCCTCATGGCTCCACATCAGTTACTGCTTCTGTAGCAGTTAATCTGAAAGGAAATAACAGTTAATTCTACACAACACACCATTAGTTTTATTTTTTTTTCTTTTTCCAGAGAGAGCCATGATTCATCAGTGCATCTGTTTTGCATTTTAAAGCTTAAGGTGTCTGCTAGTACATTTTGATGTTCACTTGATGTGCTCAGTGTCTAGAGATTTACGTTTTATGATATATATATTATGTGTGGTATAGAAATTGCAATTGGGGCTCAAACCTTAGCATTGCTGTTTGGCCTTGAAAAGGTTTTTACACTTAACAGTTTTTTTCTCTAACTACAGAACCGAAAACTTCCATAGAGTTTTAGAAGATGCCAAGTAATATTTTTAGAACAATGGCTAAAAACCATCCCCACTCCATACTTTTTTTAATCCTAAATGTGTGAAGCTATAAATTTTAGTATTTAAATGTATAACTGGTCCCTAAAGCACCAAGCAAAACTAACTTGAAAATAATATTTTAGCTAGGAGACAAAGGCAACAACAGCCTTTTGTGGAAAATGCACTGATTTTGCTCTAAAAATAAATGAAAGTTTGCATTCAGAATTTTAACTTCCAAGACCATAATTATTTCTATTGATAATGAGTCACTGACTCTTATTATACATGTAAATGAATGGTTCATCGGAAAGCCTGTATGATATGCAAGTGTTTCACCTTTGTATCCATTTATTCTTTAAAAGACAAAAAAGGTTGTCTGTATTTGATTCTTCTCTCTAAAACCCATTTCAGTTAGGTTTCTGTCTACTCTGTTCCACCAGAACTTCTGTGGTCAAGATCCCTCATTTACTTTCTAGCTAAATATCCGTGGCTTCTTCTCAGTCCTTTTTTTTTTTTTTTTTTGTTTTAACTTTTTATTTTAGTTTATTCACTACAGTTTCTATCCTTTATTCCCATTCCAGCCCACCCATCCGTCCCTCCCCTTCCTCCCTCCCATTTCCAACCCCCCTAGTTTTGTCCATGCGTCCTCTATATTTGTTCCTGTAAACCCTTCCCTTCTCCCCTGAAATTCCCTCCCCTCTCCCCTCTGGTCACTGACTACCTGTCCCCTATTTCAGTGTCTTTTGTTATATTTTACTTGTTTCATTGTTTTGTTGTTTAGGTTCCTGTTAAAGGCGAGATCATATGGTATTTGTCTTTCAATGCCTGGCTTATTTCACTTAGCATAATGCTTTCCATTTTCTTAATTAATTTGACATCTGGCACCACTCCTTCCTGGTAGTCTTCCTGCTTCACCAGCTGCTCTTCTCATTCTCCTTTGCCCATTCTTCCTTACCTCCATGACCACCTAACATTGGCGGGCCCAGACCCTGGTCCTTCACCTCTTCTTTTTCTTCTTTTTTTCCCCACACTTGACCTCTTCTCTTCTCTTGACTTCTCCTCTTTCCCACATTATTCCCTAGCTGTTTTATCCAGTCACTTCTCTAGCTGCCTACTAGACTTCACTAACGTGTCCAAAGGGAGAATACACATCCCAGTCTTCCCCCTAGAGTGCCCTTTTTCCTTAGTAATTTCCATGTCATCTGACTGGAATTCCATTCTTTCAACTGCTGTTTATTTTCTCATGCAGCTTCTCCTTCTGAAAATGACAGTGGGTGTACCTTCTGAACATGTCCAGAATCGTTCTCATTATCTCACCCACCACAGCTTTGGTCTGGGTGCCAACATCCCTTATCTAGATCATTGCAAAGCTTTCTGACTGATCTCCCTGCTTTTGCCCTTGCCCCTCTTCTGTTTTCAGTTATAGTAGGCAGAGTGATTTAGGTCAGATTATATTACTCCTTTGTCAGAAGCTTTCCATTTGACCCAGAGTACAAGCCCGCCTTCTTCCAGTGGCTTCCCATTATCTCACTCACTGGACATACTCTTAACCCTTCCTCAGTCACTCCATTTGAGCCACTGGCTCTTTCAAGATAGCTCCATTACTTATCCTGTTCAGATCTTTCAAATAACATCTTTATTTTGTTTCTCTCCGAAATATCATCTAATGTACTGTGCATTATTTAATGTCTGTTCACACAGATATGTGTCATGAAATCAAGATTTTTCTTTTTTATTCTTATTCACTGCTGTATTCCTATCATCTAGAAAAATACCTGGCATAGAGTAGGAGCTCAGTAAATTGGTTAATGAATAAATGAAAAGAAATGTACTAGTAAAATGAATGTCAAAAAAATAATCCAGTATTTGAGAACAGGCCTGAGTATCTGCTTTCATTATCACAAGATCATTCTTATCAGCCACCAAACCACTTTCCCCTGTTGATTAGCTTTGTAAAATTCATTAACCCTTCCTTGCCAAATTATGCTTTAGTTTTTGTGCCACAATTGGCAATAGTTACAATTGCTATAGTTCAAAACTCAGTTAATCAAACATAAATTAATTGAGTTAGTGCCAGGCTTTTAATGGCTGTGGTAGTTATCATAAAGATGCTGATGATCAGTGAGCATTCTGTGCAAAATAATGAATGGCCCAATTAAAATGAAGTCTCTGGTTCCTATTTCAGACGTGTGAATGCCTGGGACTCTGGAATTTGTAGTTATTGCTTTTTGTAGGTTTTCAATGCTGAGAAGGTGGAGAAGGTGGTCACAGCTTTTCACATCTGTACAAACTCATCTTGAACTAGTTCTTATTCCCTATGTGTTTTGTTTAGAATGACTTGGCTTAAAATAATCTCTAAATGATTAGTTCTCTTACAATATGCATAACCATTTCCAAATGGTGATTATTGGCTGGGTTTAACAATTTCAGAGGCTCTGCAGTTTTTAGCTTGAAGAATTTTTGTTGATATCATCACTTACCTTCTTTGCCTAGCCATGCCAAAAAGAGGCAGTGAAGGAGGTGAATTAAGAAAGGAAAGAAAATTAGAAAAATAAGATTTAGAAGACGGATATAATACACAGGAATGATGAAAGACTTCTCTGAAAAATATAGTTCATTAAAAAATTGTTTTAAGTATTAGGTATGTTTTCCTTGGGAGGTGATTTAACTAGTTTTCAACTAGTTTTATACCTACCAAATAGTATATTGTTCAGAAGCATGCTCAGGAAGCCAGAAATTAACAGTGCATCCAAGATTTTCAATTCTAATTTATACTCAGGGATTATGATGTGACAGGTTTCAATAACAATCTCAAATTTTAGTTGTCCAAGTCATTGCTTCATTTACTGATTTGTTAAAGTCTGGGAACTACAGTCAGAGTGTTACATGTATTGATTCTTGTGTGCTAGAAGACGATAGTTAAGCTTTGGAGGTTCCTCTTACTTTATTTATTTTTAGTGCAAATCTTTATTCCTTGAAAATTATTACAGTTTTGTATAAGAGGTGTAAAACTTTCAGATCTTGGCTCCACACGTGCACAAGCGCTCGGTGACCTGGGAACCTTTCTGAGCCCCAGCTCTTTCATCTGTAAGAAGGGTGTTGGTGGTCGTGTTGTTAATGAGAAGGAGTTTTGAATGGTATCTGTTTCCTGTGTGTTTTGTGAGGTTTAACTTTTGAAACACTTGGCTACCTGCCTTGTTTTTTAAGGTCTTAGTTGTAATTTTTGTGCCTTCATTTCCTCATCTATAAATTGGGGATAATAAATCATTTTCATACAGCATGCTGAGTTAAATAAGTAAATATACGTAAAACACTTAGTGCAGTGACTGTCACATAATAAGCACTACATGTGTTACATATTATGAACATTATTTTCTATGCATTTCAGTATCTCCCTAGTTCTGAGAAGCTTAATATCCTGCCGCATCACAGCTCTTTGTACTTAGGACTTAATGTCCGCATTCAGCAAGAGTGTAGTACACAATCTGTGCTCTTTGTAAGAAGCTTTTGCACAAATCTGGGACACTCTGCTTCTTAAATTAATTCATTACCAATTAAGGAACATCTCTTTCTGAGTGGGAGGAATCAGGGCTAGTACTCTGGACTCCCTGAACAGCAGCTCACTTCTCCACATGATTTGTGCACGAGCAAAGTAGGATTATGCTCTTGGACTAGGAATGGTTTAGAAACAAAAAATAAAAATCTTTTATATACTGTATATGTTGCTGTTTTTTCTTATTCTTCATTAATTAATAAAAATTTATTATTATGTCCAATCTAATGCTCTTAAAGGAGTAAGAGAAATCCTCACTTTTATAGTCAGTGTTTCAGTTTTAGTTTCATTGCATGTTCCTTTACTATAAATACGTTATTCAATGAACTCTTCTGTCCTTTGTGAAAACCTGCATATCAGAGGACACTTTCGTATGTTCCTGCCAGTTTTATGGCAGTTTCTGAAGAGCTAATAAAGAATAAAGCTACCATGGCCAATCAGTTCACTCAGTTTTGTTATTCCTATATATGTATAAGCAGAGAATAAACACTAGATAATAAGATATAATCAGAATATAGACTTCAGTTAGTTCCAATAATGTTTAAAAAGAGTCTTTTTAAAGTAATTCCAAGAGATTACAATGTGGGAGTCAGTTAAAAAACAATCTAGAAAGTTATTTCTACCAGTGTTGAATTATACTTCAGTAATATTTTTATTACGTACAGGATGATTATTATTCACCTGAAGCTAATGCTTCGTGATAACATTACTTTTTTATTGTTTCTTGAATTTATTTTTCATTCTAATATTATTAAATATCCCCAGATATTAAAATGTTCTTATATTAAACTTTGCTCCCTACTTCCTTATTGTTCATTAAATAGAGGGCTCACTTGGTATATTGGTTTTCTTTAAGCCTAGACAATATATTCTACAGTTATTTGTCTTTTATTGATGGTAAACTTTATAGTGATTTACTATAAGGAGAGGGGATGGGGCATTATCCACACTTCAGAATGTTATTTTCTAAAGCATCATTTGTTAGGAGGCAAGGTGCATTACTAGTGAAACAACAGCTGTGGTGTCAAATCCTGACTTCACTGGTTGATTGTGTGACTTTGAACAACTTATCTGAGCCCCAGTTTCTTTATATTTAAGAGTAGAATCAGTGTTGTGTGAACTGCACGCAACAACACGCACATAAGTTCCTGTTCTTAGAAAACGCTAGTCCTTGTCTTTATTACCCTGGTCTGACTCTTCCCATCTCACCAAATGGAATGGGCAGCAGATGAAACCCAGAGTAGTTACATTTAGCTAGATAACGCCAACATTCAGGCCATTCTCTAGTATTGATAAGAAATCTTTAAGCACTATAGCAGCAGTCTAGCCATTTATTTTGTGTGATGAAACATATAATAAAGCATACACTGCTTCCACCACATGTAAAAATATAACACAGGAAATTATATTCTAATTGCTCACAATTTTTTAAAGAGTGCTTTATATTTTTATTTGAAATTCGTAGAATAAATTCATTGAGCTGTATTACTTATAGAATATTTATTATAAGAGTGAAAATAATATCTTTAATATTGGTAATGAAATGACAAAAGGTGTTTTATGAATCAAGAATATAAACTTCCATCATCATAAAAGTAAAGTAAATGTTAGCAGTGAATACCAAAATTCTGATCAGGTCTAAAGATCAGAAAGTACTGCCAAGACAATTCACTACAAATGTCTATGGGCAGTTTATTTAATATGTTAGCTATATAATTTTATTTTTCCCCAACAGGAGAGCCTGACAAGGAGTTGAATCCTAAGAAGAAGATTTGGGAGCAGATCCAGCCTGATCTGTACACTAATGGAGAGTGTGTGGCTACTTACAAAGGAACTCCCTTTGAGGTGAAAGGGAAGGGAGTGTGTAGGGCTCAAACTATGGCCAACAGTGGAATAAAATAAAATTAAATTAAAATGCTTCAGTTACTGAAATACATTAGAAAAATCTTTAATAAAAAGAAATACATTTGTCATTTATACCTAAAACATAAGTGGCTCATTTTTGTGTTATTTATCTTGTAGACATTAGTCTTTAACTTTGTGTATATTGATTCAATTTATCAGAAAAACACTATTTTTACCTATGATTTTTGATCCTTTATAATGTAGAAAGGAAATGTCCTATGTTTTGTGATGATTTATTTTTTAGCAGGGATGTTAGCAGATTGTTAGTTTTCCCTTTATGCATTTTTAGATAATTTGAACCAGATTAACATTTAGTGTCTTATTTGTATTCACATGATGCATGAAATTTCAAGAACTTGGGTTTTTAGTATATTGTGTATCTGTTATAAAGGTCCTCTCTTCAAAAATGACAAGTTAGAATTTGTATAATGTTTATCAACTAGTCATATTGTAATATTGAAAATGAACAACTGTTGATTCCAGAGAGTCAAACATCATAAAAGCTAAGACACATGACATTTGAACATTATTGCTATTCTTTGCCAAAGTAACCCAAACTTTTTAAAAAGAAATTTCCAACTGTGTTTTGAACTTTTCATTCCATTTAGCAAAGTAATTAGTAATAAACTTTGTAAAATATAAACACATTGCAAAGTGTTGCCAATCTAGTTTCCAATAAATTGACTGGAGAAGCAGCAGTCTATTTTTTCACTTTAGCTGACTTTAAAGATTCCATGGGTACCTAACAAAACATTACTTATAGCTTATTATCTTTAGAAGAGCATTTAAGATTGCTGTATTTTGCTTTTTCATGAACCATCATACTGTCAAGGTGTTAAAGGAACTGGCATCCAAAACCTTAATATGCATTAAGGCATCAGATGCCTATTTTCACTCACCTAGATATTCTAGGAACAATGAAAATTAACTTGAATCATTAGCTTCAATTTTATCAGCCTTGAGATGATGACTGCTGATTTGGGCTACCTAAAAAGAAGTGCATCTGTGGAGGTAGAAGTATAGGTGTTGTTTGAAAGAAGAGTCTCACAGTCAAAATTCTTGCACCATAGCTCTTTATGCCTCCAATAAGGAGAGGAAAAACAAAAGTTTACAACAGCCTTACATGCTGAGTTATAAAAGGTACAAGTGAAATTCATTTATTTAAGGCCGTGGAGTTCTGGTTGGCCAAGAAATGATAACATAATAGAATTTGATCATCTTTCTGGAAAACTGAGTATTTATTAACAGAGCATCATTAACACATGTTGGTAACTAAGTACAAGTGAATTTCCAAAGTTATTTTGTTCTGCAGATCCATTATTGTTTTGGGAATAAAGAATGTGACAAAGTCTTTTGTGATGCTGTCTTTTCTAATTTTTCCCAATTATATCAAATTTGTTTAAATAATTTTAATGTAGTTTAAAGGACATTTTAACTACTTAGTTGTTTTATATTTATGTATTCCAAAATAAATATGGAAGAAAATGGAATATTCCAAATTCGTCAAGTTACAAAGAAAACATTACTCAACTTGTCAATTTAGCCCCATTCAGTCATTATTTATTTATTCATTTTAATCCACACTGGAGGATATATTTATTGATTTTTAGAGAGAAAGAGAAGTATTGATTGGTTGCTTCCCGTATGCACCCGGGGACTGAACCCACAACGTAAGTATTTGCTCATACAAGGCATCTAACCTGCGACCTTTCGGTGCACAGGATGATGCTCCAGCCAACCAAGCCACACTGGCCAGGGCCAGTCATTATTTTTTAAGAAAACTTAATTCTGTTTTATTTGTGTTGCTGGGATGATAGAGCTCTTCTGGAATCAGCAACAACAACAAAAATGGTATTGTTGGTGAACTGGACATAATGCTTCTGGCTTTTGAATGGTAGTCAGCTCTTTAAGGATTGTAAAAATAGGAGATAGCATTGGGTCACAGACTAAACAGTTGGTGCCCGTTGACATCTATCTACATATGTAAACTAAACCAGAGCAAAAATCTGACCTTATCCCAAGATAATTTCTCTTCCAGGTTGGCCCACTATCACACATGAGTATTGGGAGTACTAACTTTTCTTATATTTAGGAATTCCATGTGTTCTTTTTGAGATGAATCTTTTTTTAGGACATAATGATTTTAATATAACAATTGGAAAATCTTTTCTGCCTTTCTTCTGTTAAGAAAATTAAGCACTCTACAGTTGTAAGAACTTTTTTTTTTAAGATTTTATTTATTTATCTTCAGAGGGGAAGGGAAGGAGAGAGGGAGAGAAATATCAATGTATGGTTGCTTCCTGTATATTCCCTGCTGGGAACTGGCCTGCAACCCAGGCATGTGCCCTGACTGGGAATCGAACCGTGATCTCTTGGTTCACAGGCCCGCGCTTAATCCACTAAGCTACACCAGCCAGGGCAGTTGTAAGAACTTTTAAGTGCCCACCAAACAGATACTTTGTTTTTTATTTTAAGAAATAATGTAAATTCCCATTTAAACTGTTTACAAAATATTCGAAGTAATTCACGGAAATATAATAGAAAGCATGCCATCAAGATAGAAGGTATAGAGAGGGCCTCATAGAGCAACGTTAATGAGTTTAACCCAGTCATGGTGTCTGGGCCTTAGCTTTTCAGGTCCAAAAGTCTGCATTTGTAGGTTATAAGAAATTTATGGAGCCAAGTATTATTGGTTTTGATGCCAGACTACCCAGATTTCATTCCTAGCTATATAACTGAACTGCCTATGTGACCTTGTGTAATTGTTCAGCCTCTATATACCTTAAGCCCCTCATCTGTCAATGGGTGTGATAATAGTACTTACCTTGTAGAGTTGTGGAGATTGTGTGAGTTAGTACCCAACGGTACTTAAAACAATGCCTGGAATATAATAGATGTATATTATATTGACATAAGTTTATGATGGGGTGTTCCTTTCCAGAAAACAAGTATTTCTGAATGTATGTCCTGAGAAGTTGAATTCTTGTTGAGATTACTTGATGTATATAAATTGAACAGAGTATCTTAAGGAGTATTACATACAGGTTGGGACCTTGTCTTTCAACAGTCCTGATGCTTCCTCTATACCAGGTATAATATCTCTTCCTCGCTGGAGATGTTCAGTACTGAAACTTTCTCTGCATTCCCACTGATACCCATCTTTTAGATGTTTAGATGCTGGCCAGCCCTATTCATCAATGCTGTTTCACTGGTTTAATATTATTGATAAAAGTCTCAAATAGTTTTGCAATTTTTTAGACTAACCAGACAATATTTTTAACGGTGTGTTTTTAACACAAATAGAAGCAACCATTTTTAAGTTTATGGTAGGTGAGGAAGCACCTCACTATTGCTTATAATAGGGGCATTAAAGGGGTAAAAGTATACCTCCTCAATTTTCCAGGGAAGTTATATGTTGTACTTTTAAAAGTGTAAAAACATCAGAAGTGCACAACATTAACTGTGTGCCATAGCCATTGTGACCCAAGTCCTGGTTCCAAGTGCTGTGCGGTGGTGTGGAATCTAAAACTTCATTACCGTCGTACACAGTAAACTGGTGAGGCAAATTAATGCAACCCTACCAATAATGTTGCGAAGTGCTGTTTTGTGGAGAAAGCTTTACCGTTCAAAACTTTAGTTAAGAAATAACTATGTTCTTTTCTCAAAAGTTAGGGGGATATATTACTGTCCACTTTCATTAATTTTACTATTGAATTATTAAGATATGTAATGCTTTATAGCTAAGGAAGTACTTTCACAAGGCTTACCATTTTCTTAACTCCCTAAAGGTAGACCAGCCATGTAACCCCAAAGAATCAACAGAAAAGTTAAATAAATGGATTGTGCTAAAATAGAGCTAGCTTCTATTAGAAACGTACATCTTCCAATTCTTAGTAATTTCTGTGCTCTTCTGTATTATAGTACACTTTGTTCCGTGTCAGTTAAATAGCACGTAGTTTCTTTTATTTGAATGAGAAGTTAAACTTTTCTTTCATTTAAACTGTAGGGAAAGAGAGTGATTTAAAAAAAAAAAACCTAAGCTTTAATGATTCTTGGAAGGAGACTAAGGTAGCTTCTTCAGCGGAATATTTAAGAGACTCTAAGAGAAGTCATGAGATCACTAAACACTCCTTCGGAGTCTTTGCAGAGAATTAATCATTTTTTCTTTCTTTTCGCTGCTAAAGTTCTCAGAAGAATTACTTGGCAAAACCAGGCTGCTGCTGCTGCTGCTGCTGCTGCTGCTGCTGCTGCTGCCTCTGCTTCTGCTGCCTCTGCTTCTGCCTCTGCTTCTGCTTCTGCTGGCAGCAGTTGCCTTTCTAAAGAGTCAAATGCCTTGATTCTTTGAGTTGTATACTGTTGTTGAGGGCACTTGTTCCTGTAGTAACAGTTCATCCCAAATGCCAACCTGTGAGGGAAGTAACTAAGTTCCAGATAGAGAGGTAGGAAGGTGGATGGATGGATGGATGGATATACAGGCAGGCAGGCAGGCAGATATTTTAACCAGAAACAACTCTTCAGTTATACCCCATTTGCAGTACCAGTTGGATAATAACCCTGAAATTTGCAGTAATAATGAAAAGAAGGGTGGTTGCTAATGACTAATGTGCCTCTATACAGAACTGGATCTTCATGTATCAACTTGTTGGAATGGAAAATAGTGACTTACCCATTCTTGCTTATTGGACTTTGTACAGTTATGGTTTTTCCTTTAGATAAGTCTTAGTAGAGATAATTCATAGGAGTATAATTACAAAAAAATGGGAGAAAGAACCTAAATTAAACAAGGAAATAATTGTCGATTTGAAAGTGAGCCATGTGGAATTTCAGAGTGTGAATTAATAACTGTTGTATTATTTCACCCTTATGTATGCCCTGGTGTTTTTTTTTCTTCTATCTTACTCCGACTCCCATCCTAACACACACTATGAACAATTCTCTGGGTTTTGAGTAAAGTATGTGTGTTTTCTGTCTTCATCATCATCATTTCTTATCTGGCAGGCTATTATGCTTAGCAACAGCAGCAAAAACAAGCCCAGGGCTCGCTCAATAATTACAAGAAAAAAATAATCCTTTCTAATGAAGGGGCTAGCTATTCTTGCCTTTCCCATTGTTATATAATGCCTACAGAATTGTTCAAATAGCTATTATTAATGTCTACTTATTTCTACTGTGGCATTTATGTGACGCTCCTTCATATCAAGGCTGCTCTGACAAAGTTTTACATTTGTTTTTGTAAATTGCTTCATTAGAATATCATATATCCCAGTAGAGAAATGCTCACAATATATGTATCCACTTAACTTTTCAGTCCTAAAATTACATATTTGGCTTATACTTGTTAATTTAAAACCCACTTAACTTTTCACACCTGGAGAATTTGGAAAGCATGGTGCATGACTCATCCAGATCAACACCACAATTTGATTTCTCTTTGAAAAAGATTAATGAAAAGCGCAAACTAAAAGTCACTTTCAATAAGTTTAGCAAAAGACAATGATTTCTTAGAAATAACTTTTTCATAACTTTCCATTTTCATATGAAAGGATAACATTTTTCTCTTAAAATAGCATGTACATTGAAAACAAGAATTTCAAATGTTTGTGAAAAGAGACTTATTTTTCAAATAAAGCTTGAGAATCTTGGAAATAGCAACGTCACTATTAACATTAAATAACAACCTTTTAAAAAGAATTTCGATATGCCTGAAAATCAATAGAATGATCTAAGCAAATTATTTATTAAAATAAGGCAGTATGTAGATAAATATAACTAAAAACAAAAGTCTGAGATTGCTAATTGAGGTAGTATATCTAGAAGAATAGACCTGGTACTAGGAATGAATTAATAATACTCCAAGATGATACATACTTAATGAGACTAACCCCAGCTGCACAAAAATATTGTGTATTATCTTCCAGTTCTCTAACTAAAATATTCAAAACGCTGTTTTAGGAGGTTTTATGTCTATTTTTAGGGATAGGAAGGGAGGGAGAAAGAGAGAGAAACATCAATGTGTGGTTGCCTTTTGAGTGACCCTTACTGGGGACCTGGCCTGCAACCCAGGCATGTGCCCTGACTGGGAATCAAACCTTGACCCTTTGGTTCACAGTCTGGTGCTCAATCCACTGAGCCACACCAGCCAGAGAAAACACTTCTAAATATATATTTGTTTTCTTTTTTTTTTAATTTATTAGGATGACATTGGGTAAGAAGAATATATAAGTTTCAAGTATACATTTCTGTGATACATAATTTGTATATTGCATTGTGTGCCTACTGCCCAAAGTCAAATATAAAATTTAGTAGAGAATTTTGTGTTCCAGGTCAGAACAGCATACAGATAGGATATCTGGAGGGACATGAGGAAAGATTGCAAATTATAGACTCTAATGTCATGATACTGCAGGTGAACTTTTGGGGACATTTATTTTACCTAGATCTAATTCTGGTTTCATGGGTCTTTTGTTGCAAGTTGTAATTATCTCCAGTAATGGTGAGGTTATCCAATGGATATGTTGTCATCCTGAAAAAGCTGTTCAACCCAGCTTCATGCGGAGCATAGCATGGATACTCACTTCAATGCATCACCATTCTTAACGATTCACCTATTCTGTTACCAACCAACAAATCACTTCCCCACATCCACTACACTGATTATTATGAGGAGGTAGGATTGCTATTGCAGAATGGTGTATAAAAGAGCATATCTCGAATTTAATTGCCTTTTGGATACTACACTAGAACTCTACCATGCTAGAATTCAGAGTATGCTGGGAAAATACAGTAATGAAAATGGTGGTGGGGAGATGAAGAGAAAACAATGATGAGCACTAGACTTTCTCGTATTTGTATATTAAGTTAATAGAGATAATGACAGACTACCAGGTATGCTCAATGTAAATGGTAAAAGAAGACTTTTAAAACAGAAGGGGCAATCTGTAAGGACAAGTCTTGAATTATTTACTTAATTATCTTAGCAAAATCTGGTAATAAGGGGAAAGGAAAAGTGTTCCAAAGACCTCTTTCCTAAGGAGGACGGGAAGGAGAAAAGGATAGGGAGGAGATTAAAGTGTTCTAGGGGTCTTATTTTAATAGTTGAGTGGATGATGCAGTGGGGAATGAAAGGTTTTGGTTAAGCAGATAGCTGTTACCTTGTTATCAAAGAGTAGAGAAACATGCACTTGATTCTGAATTCAGGAGAAAGGGAATGATCCTTGATGGACATGAATTAGAACTTTCAAATCACCATGAAGAAAAAAGTTAATAGAAACTATCAAATCAAAACTAAGGAAAAGAAAAAATGCAAGAAATGCAGTAATGTAAAATAAAGTAAGATGGAGAAATGTCCTGTATGTTTGCATAGAAGGATTTAATATCACAAAAATGTGATATCATAAAAACACACTACAAAAGAATTTTTTTGAAATTAGGAAAAAAAGATCTGGGAATATATATACAAATGAATGCCTGAGAGTAGCCAGAAAATATTTTGAAAAAAGAAAAACAAGGGAAACTTGTTCTTGTAGATATCAAGCAATGATATAAAATCATTTAAATTATTCTGGTATTGTCAGCACCACAACTAAAACTGATAGTGGAAAGGAATTAAGAATCCAACATACATCCAGAAATAAAGGAGATAGTCTCTCTCTCTCTCTCTCTGTCTACCTTCAGTAGGAACAGGTTGAATTATTTGATAAATAGAGCAAATACAATTGGTTACACTTCTGAAAGGAAATTTAACTAAAATACTGCCTCATATCACATACATAGAAATATATGACTAAGAAAATACACAAATTTAATTTGGCAAAAGTTATTAAAACAAAATGAAAGGATAAGTCAAAATTGAAAAAATGCATCATGAAGGACAGAGGGCTATTATCTACAATATAGAGCTCTTCAGTTTGCCAGGTGTGAGGTGTTTAAGAAAAAAATATTCAATGACACGTGTTAAAGTTGGTAAGGCAGACCTGATGGTAATTTAGGTCCCTCGAGATACATAGGAACCACAATGGGATTTTACAGTGGAGAGATACATTGGGCCCAACTCTGGATACAGTATGGGCAAGAGGGAATTTATAGGCAAGGAGCAGGGTGTGGATCTGTGGATGTACGATTATTAAGAGGAAGCAACAGGGGTCGAGGGTAGTCTGGCCAAATCGACCTAACGGAATCTTTGCTGAAGCCAGGCCAGGATAATCAGACATCACCTGGAACAGAGGATGAAGAACTCGATCAGAAAAATGAAGATACAGGATTCTGGTTAAACTGATTCATCAGGGTTCTTGTTAAAACTATATTTTACAAAGCACAGATGGCCCAAGAGGAGTTTGGGAGCCTGTCTAAAGTTTTGGTCAAGCAAAGAATCTTTGTGAGAAGTAAGCCAATAGGAAAATGACAAAAAGGACAAAAATGTGAAGGGCAATTCATAGAAGAGCAAATCTAAATGACCAACATGCCTATAATAGAAGAAGATGCTCCAACTCAGTAGTAATCTGGAAAATGCCCATGAAGTAAGACATTTATCAAACTGTTGTTAGGAATAGATGTTTTAAGATGAAAACACTAATTGATGACAGGCAATGATGATAGGGAAAAGATACTCAAATGTTGAAAATAAAGTCTGTTACATTTATGGAGCATGTTCAGCTTCTTGTTTTCAACATTAGGTTCGGGCAATTCATTGAAACTGTCACATGCAGTTGTAGTTTATTCATTCCCATTACTATGTAACATTCCATTGTGTGAAATCCACACTTTGCTTCTCTATGCTACTGTTAATGAACATCTGGGTCATTTCAACGGTGGTTATGTGACTATACACCTTCCCTGGCAGGAAGTGGGGATTCTCATGGTCCACATCCATTCCCACAAAGGCACTTTTGAAACCAGGTTTCTGGCATTAAAACCTAATGCTTTTTTCCTTTTATCTAAATTTTATTTAAAGGTAAGAACTTGGTAACAGTTGTCTTTTATAAATTCCATGATTCTTTCTAAGACATTTATTCTTTGTTCATTAAGTGAGTTTCCTTTTTTATACTGGAAAATGTATCTGTAATGAACAGAATTTAGTAGGGTTAGCAGTGCATCAGAGGCCTCATGTAAGTATTCATCTTCAGTGAAGCCAGCTGCTTCTATTTTTTCTGCATGGGTGAAAAGGATGGCAGTATAATTCTTCCAAGCATGTCCCAGAAGTTCCTGAAAGAGAAGATATTAAGTGGCTATTTCCCTTGGACTATCTTCCTCAAAAAAGGACAAAGGAGTATTATGGTCCTACATACACAGTCAGCAGATCTGTATGGCATTATGTTTCTAAGAGCTGATACGTGTAATGGGAAGTAAAGATGCAGTCAGATAATGCAACCAAATGGAGAGAGATGTGTGGGCCTTCTGAAAAAAGGCTTTAGTTCTCCATTTTATTTTACTGTTATAACCTATGAATACATATCCTAAAAACTGCATGTTATCCATGCTGCATATGACATACAGCTGTCCCCTCTGATCTGTGGTTTCACTTTCTGCAGTTTCAGTAATCCACAGTCAACCCTGGTCCGAAAAGATCTGCCACCATTCACCTCGCTTCATCTCATCACGTAGGCACTGTATCACGTCACAGCGTCACAAGAAAAAGGGCAAGTACAGTACAGTAAGATATTTTGAGAGAGACCACATTCACATTAACTTTGAGACAGTACATTGTTTTAACTGTTCTGTTTTATTCTTAGTTATTGTGTTAACTTCTTACTATGCCCAATTTACAAACTAAACTTTGTCATAGGTTTGTATGTACAGGAAAAAGCTGTATAGGCTTTGGTACTATGTGTTCTCAAGCATCCACTGGGTGCCTTGGAACGAATGCCCCATTGATAAGGGGAAACTCCTACATTTACACTTGCAACATCCAGCAATTGCTCATATTAGCCTGCCTACCAAAATCTGTTAGAACCATTGAATTCCTTTAAGTCAAAGTACCTTGGCCAAGGGAATTGTCATCTTTTTTTTGGTAGGAATGCTGTGTTATTACTGTAGCTAAAAGCATTTTCTAAGGATTTATAATTACATAATCTGGTTACATGTAATGGAAAAGCTAAGATCAAAATACATTTGGTGATTTGGAACAACTACAAAATGTTACTGTGATTCTCATCCTCTCACTTCACATGCCTAGAATCCAGCAAAGTTTATCGGATGACTTTCTCTAATGTGGCTGAAAAATACTGAAGACGGGCGTTCCGTTGTTTAGTGATCTGTGGAAGTTGGTTATGTAATAAATTCTTGTTTGATTGGTGAAAATGAGCTGATAGAAGCACAACTAACAGCATGTGGCAGATTGTTCATGCAATATGAAAGGCATCTAGAAATAACCATTTAATTTGCTTGAATATTTCCAGTTACATGAAGTCATGACAATATGACAGTAAAATAACATTCCCTTCATTCCAAACACTCCCATTACCAAAATATTTCCAAAGCTGCTATCGTTTATAATAGCAAGAAAAACATAAAATGCTAAGGAATACAAACCAAGACCTCCGATAATCAGAAGAGGGCAGTTCAACTAATATTTAGTTCCAGTTATTATGCTAAGTACTTGACATCTTTATCTCTTTTGAAGTTCAACATGATACTTTGTGGGAGATACTATTATTACCTCTTTTATGATATGGAGAAACTGGTTTATAGAGAATACAAACAGAATGGTATTATTACAAATTCTGGTTTTAAAAAATCTTGAAAAAATTGAGAGAATTTAGGAAACTATTTTTAATGTATATAGCAAATATAGGACTAGTATTATATTCAAAATGAAAATAAAGGAGAAAGGGAGGCAAGGAGAATGAAAGAAGGAAGGAAAGAAAAAGGGAGAAAGAAGAATCAGGACTTGTAAATTTAATAAGAAAATACAGGAATTATGGAACAGTATATTTAAGATTAAAAGCATCTTGAGACCAAGGTTACCAATGATAACTCCTAATATGGTCTGGCATTTATCAGTGATATTTAATTATACATCCTTCTCTAGAACTTGACTCTAAGTTCTTTGAATGCAAGGTTTATGCCTTTATATATAAATCAAAGCCTTTAGCACATTGTAAACTCTCAATATATTTTGGATTAATATGGAATTTGGACCTTCACCACCATCTCAAAAGGGATTTATTTATTTATTTACTTATTTATTTATATCTACAATTTCAAAGCTTAACCCTTGGTATACTTCCTGTAACGCTTCTCTTTTTTCTGTAGTTCATTTTCATGGATTTGCCTGTAGTCTGCACTCTATTTTGTATCAGAGGGACTCTCTCAAGAAATAGGTTCAAAATTGTTTCTCATATATGTTGAAAATTTGTCTATTTGCAACACAGAATAATTGTATATGTCCAGTGTAAAATACCCTGCTCAAGAAAATCTAAATTGAAGTTTCAAGGTCAGTACGAGAGAATAGTTATTTTAACAGAAAGATTCTAAACTTTACAAAAGGATTTTTCAAAGAGATACTTTAAAAAGATAAATTATATGTTTTTGAAGACACAAATTAGCAAAACTTTAACCCAAATTTTAAAGAACATAGGTCTTATGTAAATCTAAATATACATGTAATGTCTTGGTCTCATTTTGGCCAATCATGACATAACAGAACGAGCAGACCTCTTCGTAGTTCGTCACATAGTCAGTATATTATATCACGTCTCTCGTGGGAGAGGATTGAGTGGTAAAATAAATCAAAGTTGCTGTTATGGGTTGAACTGTGTCTCATATGTTGGAGTTCTAACCTCCAGTGCCTCAGAATGTGACTTTATTTGGAAATAGGGTTGTTGCAGATGTAACTAGTTGAGATAATGTCATAGTGTGGGCCTCTAATCCATTATGACTGGTGTCCTTATAAACCAGAGAAATTTGGGCAAAAACATAAATACAGGGAGAATGCCGTGTGAACATAAAGATGTCCATCCGTAAGGCAAGAAGAGAATCACTGGACAGATCTTTAATGCACAGCCCTTTGAAGGAACTGACCTGCTAACATCTATTTCAAAATTCAAGCCTCCAAGACTGAGACACAATAAATTTCTGTAGTATAAGCTACTCAGCTGGTGGTGCTTACTTTTGACAGCCCTAGCAAATTAGTAAAAGTGGTTGAAAAAATTAATGAAATGCTAAATATAGCAGACCTAGGTTTAGGAATAAAAAGATTTCTGGGTCATTTACATGAGAACCACTTTGCAGCTTGCTAAAAATGCATCAGAATCTTTACGGGTGGAACCTGGAAGTTTGAACTTTTAAAAGCATTCTAGGTGATCTATTCCTTCTGCAAATATTCACTGAGGGTCTACTTCATTCCAGAGGCAAAGTAGAACACAAGACAGATACATTCTCAGCTTCTAAGTGGTGGGGATTCTTAGAACTAAGGGAGTGGGACAGACAGGGGGAAAATACAATTTATTGTAATTGCAAGTGCTGTGATAGAAGATATATTGGTGCTATAGGGGCAGACATGGAGCCCAGTTTGGGGTGGGGATGGAGAGTGGGGGTAAAGGAAGCAGTCAGAAAAGTTTCTGGCATGTGATGATGCCTTGAGCACAGGGATTTACTTGGGCAGCAAAGACATGCCAAGTAAAGAGCATGATTGAGCATTATCGGGGATTATATGGTAGTATTGGGATTTTATTTCTACACACCTATTGATCCCTCATGACTCTTGCCTCTGGAAGTTTCTCAGATTTAGAGCTGGATCTGATATTCACCCTGTCTGTTGTAAATGTGTTTATATTGACTGCTATACTATTGCAATGGGAAACACAAGTTAACACATAGCTGCTGCCCTTAACCCCTTGATGCTACTACCCCCAGACCTACTTCTCAGCACTGTTGATGCATGGGCCATTTTGGTCATTAAGTATTTTTAAAACATCACTATATCAACATTTGTGCAAAATAAACTGTTTAGTAGAGGTGGCCCTTCCTTGAGTTATATATTATTACAGAACTCTTGTTAGTTAGTACTTACTGAATTAAATGGTACAACTTTCATAGTATGTCTTTAGTGCTTGGTTTTCTGTATTGCAACTGTAACATGTTCCTGTTTGTCTCCAACATATACTTTAAAGCATAATATGATTCAGGAAAAATGCGTTAAAGTAGCTGAGGAAAATAGGTCGGTAAGCTCAGTATCACTTCCGACTCCATGTGTTTAGCCATTGGGAAGTTTTTACATGCAGATAATTATTTATGAAAAGATACTCATATCCTGAACTGTGAGAGAAATTGTACTTTTGAATTACTGCCAAGAATAGAAAAGAATGGTTGATTTAGCTTATAATCTTTAGATTGATTTTTGGCTGGAAAAGAGTAGAATGTTTGAAAGCAGTGTGTCGCTTGGTGTATAGTCATCATGTCAGTGGCCAAACGTGCTCTCTATGGACCCAGAAAAAGAATAATCACAGTTGATTGATACCTCACATAAAAATCCAAGAGCAAGATAAGTTAATGTAAGTGATCTGGTGCTAATAACTTAAATACAGTACTAAGCTAGGTGGAAAATTCACAATCCATCATGAATTCGTTTGGTTTCAGAGTGCTAATGGGTATGAGTCCATCTAGTCCTTTTGGGACAGCTAGTTAGGATATAAACTTTGTTTTCCAGGAACTATATTCATTTTCCCAGGACCTCACCAGCCCTGCCCCATTTGTTTGTGGTTGATGAAATCATAGCATCTGGACTTTTTAGGGGGAAACTTTAAAAAAAGCCAACTATTACATCAACTGAGAAAAAAATTATCATAAAAAAGGAGGACAATAAGGACCATTTTTTATATGTTATGCTATTCCCTTACTCTCATCCCATTTAAAGCCCTGCATTTTCCTTCTCAGAGAGCCAAAGCTGAATGATAAGACCTTGTTAGATCAGATTCAGAGAATTTTCAACTTTAAAGATCATCTGTCCAAGTCACCTTATTTTCAGACGAGATTGAGGCTGCGATGTCAGTGGCTTGGCCAAGCCAACACCGCTGATTGTTGGCAGGCCTGAGCCTGCAGCAGAGGTCCTGGCCTGCCAGGCCCACTCCTTCCCACTGAACTGGGGTTTCTCACTTCATCCTTACTAAGCTAGTGAATTTTCTTCTCATAATTTTCTAAATTAGTAAGGAAGTTCTTAGAGTTACAAATCAGGGCCATGTAAGTTTGATTTCACTCTTACTTTGTTTTGAAGCCTAGCATGATAATCCCAAAGAAAGTTTACAAATACTATGTCCTAATTTTAGGATCAAATTCCAACAATAAAATCATAATGACCACAGCCAATATATGCCAGTGCCTGAGTTAATTTACTATTGTGTAAATATGATATTAATCCTGAAGTGAAGCAGTAAAGTAAACACTATTCTCTGTCCTGATTTATCAATGAAGAGATGGGAGTTTAGAGAAGTTACTTGCCCAAGGTCACAAAGCAAGTAAATAGCTAAGTAGGAACTTGAACACAGGTATAACTTAACTCTAAAACCCACGCTCCTAACCTCTAAAATATGTTGCCCATACCTAGTGTTCAGCTGAGTGGTACCCATTGCAATTTGAGTTAGTGAGGATAACAATAAAAACAATAATAATAGTAATGTCTGTGAACCTACTGTAAGTCAGGCCCAATGCAAAGCACATTATAATTGTTAAATATAATCCTCAGAACTCTTTAACACAGGTAAAATTATCTCCATTTCATAAGTGAGGAACTGAAGCCAAGAAAGTCTTAGTAACATTTATGGTCATATACCCAGAATTATAGCAAGGCTTATTTTTTAACTAAATTCTATCAAACAACTGAGCTTATGATCTTTGTATTTTCTCACCTTGCATTGGCCTTTCTGAGCCTTCTGTATACATATCCACCTATAACGTCAACAGTCAAGTAGTTCATTCTAAATCAAAAATAACTGTGTAAAGCCTGATTGTTTACAGCAGGGGTGTCAAACTCATTTTCACTGGGGGCCACATCAGCCTCGCAGTTGCCTTCAAAGGGCAGAAATAATTTTAGGACTGTATAAATGTAACCACTTCTTAACTGTTAGGGAGTTGAAATTACATTCAGCCCTTTGAAGGCAATTGCAAGGCTGACGTGGCCCCCAGTGAAAATGAGTTTGACACCCCTGGTTTACAGTAATAATGCATGATACCATGATAGTGTAAATAATGTGTTTGTAGTCAATTCATGGATTCAATTCTTAGTGTGTGGTTTCATGCTAGCACTTTCCCTAAGGTGACTTTATTGTACCTGCTCTGATCCATTATTTGTGGATTTGTTTAAATATTCAAATGATATTCATATAATATTAAAGTGAACTATTCCCCCTTTTCCCCAATTTTGGAGGGGATGACTCACTGACATATCTCTACCATTCTACTGTAAATTAATAAAGGCCTAACACAAATAAAGAAAAAGGGACCATTTAGGGAAATATTTCAGTTGTCACAGCTGAGAACCTATGAAGCATCTGTAAAATATTGGAGCACAAATTGAGATATTTAAAGAGACAACAGGGAGGTACAGGAAAGAAGAGGTCATTCTCTGGCATGGGCCTCACAGACTCCTTCCATGGCAGGCATCCATGCCCCAGAAAGGGGAGAGAGAAAGGGTGAGGGCAGATGTTCTATTCCCCATTCTGCATCAGCCCGGAAAAAGAAACCCAGGGTGTGTCTGCAACAAGAGGACCTTAACAACTCTGTGCTCCTTCCTAGCAGCTGCTGGTTCTGTTGAATATTCAGACGTTCTGCAGCTGCTCCCAATCTGCGAGTATATCCAGATGGCTGCCACCAGGATGCAAGGCACCTTCCGGAAGGAGGTCATAAACAGCCAGCCAGAGCTTAGGCGACCTTCAGTGGAAGATCATGGTGGAAACCCAAGATAGGACTGCGATGCCTCCCAGGGCTCTAGGTCCCTCAGGATTACAAAGTCCTGGCTGCTGAGTTCTCCTGGGAGAGAATTTATTTATCCTCAAAAAAATTACTATGGATCTGGGTTTGGCCCTAGCCCATCTCCTTTCTGCCTTCAACTCCTGAATTGGACACTAACTTATGGAAGGCAGCCGTAATACAAGGCTGTAGGCCAGATACCATTTAAAAAGATCAGAGACATGTATGAAACAAATTTACTTCCATTAAAAAAATTAGGGGATTGCAATATTGTCCGATATCTTAAACTGGAAAAACCTATTTTCAAAATGTACGGTATGTCTTTTAAATACCCTTTTTGGCTCAGCATAGGACCAGCATAGAGAAAAATTTGGAGACATATGGAGAGAGTCAGGTTAGTTTTGAGAAATATTTGTTTATGCATTTACTGAATTTACAGAATCACAGCCATCTATAGCTTAAGATAAATGCTTATTTAATAGTAGCTTTAAGTGAACTTTAAAAACTCTGAAAATTACACTGATGGAAAGCTTCAGTTTTCCCTCCACCACTTGATTTCCCACCAGAACTGTTGTTTTACATGCAGGACTGGAGAGTTTGGGAGACATTTATAGGCTTTCTTGGATTCCACATTGTTTCCTAATTGCAATCATGTTCTCTTTTTCTTTGCATTTGTATAGCATGCCCTTGATTTTTCAGGAGTTGAATGATGAAGATTATTTTTTATACTCTTGTCACCCTAATTTTTTCCGCTAGTTTCTTGTGATTACACATATGGATTTTTTTATTTTTAGAAACATGTACAGTTACTGAAAAATACAATATGTGTCTGTCATTGAAAACAATCTTATGCCTTTACTAATTAAAGGGAAAAAGTCTTTCTTTAAAGCAAACTGTACTATCTTCCTACCTAAGAGTAACAGATCCAACATCAGCATGGTCAGAAGTGGACCAGGAGAAGAGTGGCATTTATACAAATTTTTCCTGAATGAAATATATCTGCTCTCTATTCTTAATGTACTTTACCTATGGAGCTTCTAACAGAGATGAGATCTCTGAGGTTGGTGACTTAACAAGGCTACAGAATAAAACTAGTCAAGTCCAACAGTTAAATTTGGGTGGGCCCAGACTAGAGAATCAAGAATTGAATAGAATGGAGCAGCTCAATGAACAGGCTTCAGGAATCGGTTATACATGGGCCTTGCTCATATATGTATATATACCGTATGCAGGTATTACTGCCTCCTGCTCCTAGCTGTGGCCATACCCAGGACCTCTCCCCACTTCCCAGCTCCTCTCCTAAACTGACTGAATAAGCCTCCAACTTAGTGACTTACAATTAATGAATAAACAACAGGGATGGGCCACAAGGCAAAGGTGGCGTATGTCATTTATGTTCATGCTGAAGTCGCTGTGGTCTTCTCAAGGCTGGAACATAGCACTTTCTGACTGACCCTACAGATTATGAGGCAAACAAAACATCTGAAATTCCTGATTTTTCCCCATAAATAAAGCATAGAGCTCTCCTGTATGCTCATCATGGTATGTCTCAGTGGAGTCTCCTTTCCCCCCAGTCAGGCATTACACTATTGAGGCACGTAATGCATTGTCTCCTATTTGTTATCGATTTGTCTCTTCCAGACTCTAAGTTTCCTGATGGCAAAACTCATGTATTATTCACCAGTCATTAAGCTGGGTACAGGTACTCAGTTCCATGTTCAATGACTGAGTGAGTGAATGAACACCCATTTGTTGTGCTATGAGATTGTCCCCTTGATGTTACATGAATGCAATTCAGTATTTTAGTTCAGTGGTTCTGAAACTTGACTGCTTTTAAGAAATATATGGGAAGTTTATGCCTGTGCATATTTGTAGGCTCTACTTTTGAGATTCTGTTTCAAAGAACTTGGATGAATCTGCACTTTTAACAAGGAACCCAGTTGATTCTGATGCAGAGAGGTAGTCTGGGGGCCACAATTACAAACTTACTCAGGTTTATAGTTCTTAGGGACTCAAGACAGTAGGCCTCTAAAGTTTAATATCTTATTTTTTTCAAGGACCCAGTTGTAAAATGACTGACTAAATTCCTCCAAAGAAAACCGTGAAAATGACTGGGTGGAAAAATCAAGTAATTTTTACTCAATATCTTGATGTGGCCAGCAGTTGTTTTACATGTCTTATTTGCAACTTGCTTTAAATTACTTTGACCAGTTTTTCCCCCCAAATTATAAGAGAAAGTTTATTAAGAAAGTCACAGAGGTCGAAAAGGTGAGCCAGCTTGTCTGCATGGGCTCAGGAAACAACTCACAGGGGCAGAAGTGGGCCCTTGGAGCTCAGAAAAACAGTAGGCAGAGAGAAGGTGCCTGGGATAAGAAGCGGGGAAAAGGCATGGGCATGATCTAGAGAGAGAGAGAGACAGCCTTTTAAAAAAAGCTTGTATAATTCTTTTCTATTAGGATAATGTCCTTCAAATAGGACTAATGGCATTAGTGCAATTGCCTCTTTGCATTACCTGGATCATCTGGACTGGGGAAGATGCCTCCTGTTCACATAGGGGCATGTCTGCTCGCTGGACCAGCAGGGCAAGATGGAGACCCTCTTGCCCAAAGTGATGTTTCAGGGCCTCCTTGACCTCTTGTTTCACATGATTCTTGCTCAGCTCACTGTGAGGATACCCTGGAGTGTCCAACACCTGGACCTGCAGGGTTATCTCTTGCCCTCCTCGACGTATGAACCCACGGAGGTGACAACTGCGGCCCAGATGACAATTTTTGGTCACAGAACATGGAGCAAAGGTGCTTTGGAAGTCAGTGCTTCCCAGAAGAATGTTTCCAGCAGAACTTTTCCCACTCTGAGTCAGGCCAAAGAGGGCCAAGTTGATGACCATCTTGTTGGAGTCCATCATGGCTGTGGATAAACAAAAGCTCAGCATAAGCAAGTGGGCTTCTATGTTCACCCCATGTAAAGCTTCTTACCAGCCTGGAGCACCCCAGGTGTAACCTTTAATTTGATTCCCCCTCATTCATAGTAACTACAGGGTGGAGGAGTGATTCACTAAAGTGGACACACCCCAGTGAGGAGGGAAGATTGAAATAATATTAGTAGTCTGTAATGGGAGAGCTGAGGGAAGTCAAATACAGATAAGAAAGGGAGGAGGGAGCAAGAATTATAGGACAATGAAAGAAAAATTATATAAAGATAATGCAAACCATATTAAGTCACCAGTGTGGTAGGTGAGGTGGTTTAGGAATAGGTGCTGAAGTCCCTCAGTTCAAAGCTAGTAGCAGTATTTGAAAACTATTCACTCTTGAAGGAGAAGTAGGAACGGTGGGATAAACAGCCCTTCTTGCCTTTAAACCCTGTCCCCCACCTTCCCACCTTCCCACTGCTTGTCTACACCTGTGGCATCTGTGAACCAATCAGCTTTCCTGACTTCCCGGATGCTTCTCTCCTATGAAACATGAATAGTGTTAAAGAAGACTTCTGTTTCTATTTAATAACTTTTTACAGCCAGGCAACATTCTAATAAAAATGAGAACTACTTGTAATTTCTGTAATGAAATAATCAATAAATCATTTCCATGGCCCACCATGGTAAAAACTATTGGTTCCTTAATAAACAAAGTCCAACACGTTGTGCAGCTCAGTTATGAGGGAGGAGAACCTCCTGAGACTATTCCATTTGCACCACCACTTAACTGTAGTTAATCTCTTGTGCAGAATATAAGCACCTTGTAGCATTATATGGTCATCTTTCATTTTCATTAGATCAATAAGGTGATGCTACTTGCCAAGTACTAAAAGTACTCACTACTGATTAAAGAATAAAGGCATTTCCTATTGCATATTTATTATTTTTGCTTATATCTTATACCTCTTTTATAGAGTGTCTATATTTCATATATATATATATATATATATATATATATAAAGTACCTCAGGCCTTTCTTATCCTCTAATGTCCCTGACCCCAGTCTACCCAGACCCTAACATGAAGGCATCTCAAACCCCCATACAAAATATACTCATTTCTTGGATCCCTCATGGTGACCCCAGCTTAATCATCTCATTCAAGTGTGTTGGCTGTAATTTAATCACTCAGATTTTTTTTAACTCCTGAACCAGATATGTGATTTTTAAAAAGAAAAAAAATAATTATGGAATCCCAACCCGGTTGCTATATATAACGTACCGTTTCCAATGTTGAAAATGCTTTCCACAAAGACTTCCCTCAAGCTGGTACAGGTGCTCTTTGGCATGAACTTTAGCCTTTTAACGTTATTATTGTACCACTGTGGGACTGATACTGTGTGTATTCTATTTAGTTAATCTGTTACCAGTATCCTCTCTATAAATGATTAGTTGTCTTTCTCTAAACAGCGCTGACTTTTTCATGTCACCTGACAGACCTGTAATCTCAATAGGTACTTCCTGAAACTTCTTCAGCCAGAATTAAATTCTTTGTTTTAGGACATTGCTAATATTAAGAGTTTATCTGCAGCATGAAGTAAGGCAATATTGGTAAGTGTTAAAGAGAGACTAAGCATTCAAAACAATGGTTATATTTCTTCCATTGTAATTGCTGAATACCATATTATTATGTTTTTGAAAATTTCAACAAATAGATATGTAATATATGTGAAATAAATAGATATTGACTTTATAACAGTAGTAAGTTCATAAATTTAAAAATACTTTAAGAAAACTCTTGGCTATTTCCATATAATTGAAATTTATTATTTTATCCAAATTGATGCAATCACTGGGGTAGTCACATGAAGTTTTCTTATCAATTAATGATATTCAATGAGTACAATTAACGATAACTTGAAGCCAAATAAATTTTAATTAAAATAGGGGATTTATTTTGTTAGTGAAAGCTAAAATTTGTTTTTTCCACTTCTTAGTATATAACCCATACTTTTTCCAATATACTTTCCTGTGTGTAAGATGTAAAAGCCTTCATATGGTTATACTCTGTTTCATCTTCTCCTGTACTCCTCAGAAGGTCTGTGAAATGTGTATTCTGTGTGAAGGAAGCTTGGAGACATCTGGAATGCCTTATGACTTCGTGGGCAGAACGTTAGAAAGACTTCTTCCTGTGCAAATATAACAAGGAAAACACGAGCTGAATGCACTCATCTGAGGAGCACATTTGGCTTTCTTGAGTGAAGCAGAAAAAACGTCCCCCAGGTGGCAGTAGCAGCCTGTTTCCTGAGAAGTGATTTTGAACCAGAATTTATTTTCATTTTCTTCCTGAAACCATAAACTGACATTCTTCAACTAGGCAATGTACAGCAACACATAATACTTGTGTGGAACGGTCTTTTGAATGAAGGCAAAACTAAGCCTTCTTTCCTCTATGTCCTGTATAGAAAGTGACACATGGACAAGGTTCTTAGTTTTCGAACCTTCTAGTTTGAAATTATAGTTCAAATCATTTGCTGATTGCAACATTTGACTGTTTAAAAAACAAAGTTCAGGGTTCATATGTGTGATCAAAATTCCAATGAATCTGCAAAATTTAAAAAAAATTTTCAAGAGGTTTAATGGAGATTTTAGATTTGAGTCCACTTAGGTGTCTTATAGTAAGAGTAATGTATTCGTATTAGATGACATTAAATTGTTTAGGTTAATTATTTTTGAATCAGGGTGAAAACAACAACTTGAAAAATTACCTCACTCTTTTAAGTAACTTGGCTAAATTAAAGTAGCAGGGATCAAACTGTAACTTTAACAGCTGGCTCTGGGATTTCTCTGAGAAAGAGAACTGCCTGTGTTTGAGGACAGTTTGATTAGCTATTTAAGATAGAAAAGATAACCTGAGAGCAGGGGCCAAATTCACATAGAGTGATAGCCCGACTGTTATGGATGGGGGAAAGGACAAGAAAAGAATAGAGATCATCAGGGTGTATAGGGATGGGAGGGAGAGGGGAGGAAGGGAAAAGGAGAGAGGAGCCAGAGAAAGAGGGAAGGTGGGGAGAGGAAGAGGAGAAGATCTCTCACTTGTGAAAATGCCTAAGGGACTATTTTAGAGCAGAGATAGCTAATGCTCAATTTGAAGATTTTTGCACTGCTGAGATGTGAAGTCAGCCACATTCAGTTACTTTGTATGAAGATACATTTTTATTTTTGTTTTGTTTTTTAATATTGTTGCATTTTACTTTGATTTTATTTGGTGAAAATTAATGGAAAGACCCAAGGTCCACCCTAGGTTAGCACAGGACAGTTATAACAAAAGGTGGGGATTGTGAAATGGTTTCTGAATTGAAATAAGTCAAGAGGGGCAGGAGGTTGAAGCTGGAAGGACACTAGTCCCTAAGAATCTGCAAGAATCTTTGGGAGTATGTTAGACTTCATAATATATGAAATGACATGTTATATGACATGAGTAAAAGTTATATTTCAGATTATACACACACACACACACACATTATATTCTTTTTTTAGGAGCCATAACGAGTATCATAGACTGAGAGGCTTAAACAACAGAAATTAATATTCTCAGAGTTCTGGAGGCTAGAAGTCTGAAATTAGGTGCAGTAGTTTCTCCTGAGGACTTTCTCCTTGGTTTGTCAATGGCTAACTTCCTCCTGTGTCTTCACATGGTCTTTTCTCTGTGTATCTGTGTCCACACTTCCTTCTTTTATAAGGACATCAGTCATATTGGGTTAGGACCCATCCTCATGGCCTTACTTCGACTTAATTACCTCTTTAAAGGCCCTGTCACCCAATATATTTCCATTCTGAGGTGCTAGAGGTTAGAACTTCAACATATAAATTCTAGAGAGATACGCTTCAGCCCATAACACACACATTATGTGTGTCTATACATGATTGTATAAGTTATATGTCATTATACTCAGTAAAATTCTTATTCTATACTTTATTAAATTGAGTTTTAGTAGAGATAGTGCTTGATACAGTCATTTGGTTTAAAGACACTCATGATTTTAGACAAATTCCAGTTTGCATTGGCTTGAACTGTGAATCACTTCCTAGTATGTTATTTTTTCATAATAAAGAAGAACCTTAGAGTAATAACTGAAATCTTTATTTATGATGTCTAAATTACCTTAACCTTGGCCAACACTTCTCCAAGTCAAGGGGAACACAGATAAACTGGTTGAAGTTGGTGGTGACTGGACTGGCTCCGTCTGAGGTGGCGTTAGAATAAGATATCAGGTCTCACCTTTCAAAAAATTTTAGAGAACACTGGCCGGCAGATTAAACTTGGGAGACAGATGGTCCTAATTTGAACACAGTGTAAAAGTTCTGGGAGCAATGAAGAATGCCCATGTCTGAGCAGCAATATCGATGGGAATAGGAAACCAGTTCAAACTTGGTTGTTTCATATTTTAAAGATTCTAGGAGTCCCAACCCCACACAGGAACACTTACAATGTTTTTTGAGGCTGTGGCTGTTTTTTGTTTGTTTGCTTTTTTGTTGTCCTTCTGAGTTTTTCTAATTAATTTTTAGAGTTATAAGTGAAATATATATTTCAAAGCACTTAGAAAATTCAGAAAAGAATAGAAAGGAAAATAGAACCACTTTTCAATCTTCAATACCTGGGGCCTATGGGGCAAGGGCTCCTCTCGGGCACTGACAATATATTTCTTTTTCTGGACGACACGTTTCCTCCCCGTTTACTTTAAGAATCACTACAGTAATGAGGGGCATTACTAATGGGATTATGTTTACTGCATGAACCATGTCAAGTCAAGAGTAATTGTTGGCAATCAGGATATGGTATTTTTTAAAACATTTTTTAAAGGATTTATTTATTTATTTTTAGAGAGGGGAAGGGAGGAAGAAAGACAGGGAGAGAAACATCAGTGTGTGATTGCCTCTTGAGCGCCCTCTCCCGGGGACCTGGCCTGCAACCCAGGCATGAGCCCTGACTGGGAATTGAACCAGCAAACCTTTGGTTCACAGTCTGGCACTCCATCTACTGAGCCACACCAGCCAGAGCAGAATACAATATTTTGCTATGCTACTGCATTTAATTTGCTAAGATTTATTTATAATTTTAGCAACTTTATTAACTGGGAGATTGGTTTATAGCTTTCAATTTTTATCCTGTATCGGGTTTTCAGATCAGTAATATGCTAACCTCTTAAAATGAATAGAAAGATTTCTTTCTTTTATGGTGCTCCATAATAATTTAGATACCTTGGCAGTTACATATCCCTAGAAAGTTTGAAGAAACTTGCATAAAAAAGCTAGGCCCAGAAACTTTCTGAAAGTCATTCTAGAACAACTTTACAAATTTCTGTCATGGTAATTTGACTCTTCTTGTGTCAATTTTAGTGATTTATAATGTAATCAATACATACTTTACTCGATTTAAAATGTTCTAAGTATAATCACCTCTATTTCTGGCACTAGATTCCTCTACTTATTCTGACATACTTACATAGGGTTTGGCATTATATGAAGTCTGTCCAGAAGGTACCCAGCCATGTAAGGAAAAATAGAGACATTTATTGAAGACGATACAAGAAACATTGTACATAGGACAATGGCACTTCATTCCCCTTCAAAGTAAGTAGCTTGGGACCTCACACAGTTCTGCCAATCACCATCAGTTGCACTGTCATATTTTTCTGAATCTTATCAAGCTCTGAAATCTCTTCCCTTTCAAAGGTGACTTTAGTTTTGGGAAAAGCCAGAAGTCGCAGGGCACCAAACCTAGGCTGTAGAGAGGCTAAGTCACCTGGGTGATTTGATGTTTCACAAAAAACTGCATGAGATGTGGCCCATGAGCTGGCGCATTGTCGTGATGAAGATGCCAATCACCAGTTACCAGTAGCTGCAGCCTTATGAATCATCCACATAGTTTCTGTGGAAAAATGTTCAAGCTTAAGGCAAAATTTGATGCAGGTTCATTGCTCTACTCTCTCAGTCACGATGGCCACGCAGTGCACATGCTCACTCAATGGTGTCTACTGCCCCCACTGACTAGTACAGTGAAGTCATCATTGTCCACACATGCACATTCCAGTCCACTCTCCTTGGCTGCCAGGTTACATTGATGTTCTGCAAACTGTTCTCATTATATTAACAATGGCTTGACTTTTTCCAGGCAGACCTTGCATACTTAATAAATATTTGCATGTCCACATGTATATGAAATTAACTTCTGCATTTTTATAGTTTCAAGTGGATTTCCATAAACATAAACAAAATTTATAACTGGTACCTCTAGGTCATAATGATTTGATGTCTGAAACTAAATTTCTGACCACCAAATCTGGGCCAGTTACTGACTACCAACTTTGAGGCATTATTGAAAAAAATGAATTCAGTCTGGAAAGCAGAGAGAAAAATCAGTAAAGTTTTAATTTTGTACTTACTAAAGGAAAAGTAAATGTTGAGCAAAATTTTAGCACAATGAACATGTTTACTTCAGATTCTCAAAGTTTGTCAAGTAATCTCAACCCTCCCAAGCCTTATTCTTGAAAAGCTTATGCTAAATTTTATTACCCTAATGTTGATTCACTTTAATAAAAACATTTCTTATTCATTTTTTAGAAATAAGATAAAAGAGTATAGTGCAAAATGCCATTGAACATATATTAATATAAAATAATTTTAAACATCAAAGATTGTATTTGTTTTAGTCTTCTTAACTAAAAAAATAACATGCACTCACCCTACGTAGATAAATGTATTTTATCACCCAAAGGCAAGGAAGCTGAAGGTCTCACAGTGATTAATAAAGCTATTAACCCCTCGGCCTCTGAGACAAGACATTAGACTAGCTTCAGCTTCTTAGAGATTCTAGTTATGTCACGTACATTATTCACTTTCAACATTCATGAGTTATAAATCTAATAATGTCCTGGGAATTGCTAGAGACTTTTCTCATCTTGATATACAGCAGCGATTTTCAACCCTTTTCATCTCATGGCACACATAAAGTAATTACTAAAATTCTGTGGCACACCAAAAATTATGTATTTTGATGATCTGACAAAAATAGGTGTAATTTTTATTCAGTCACACCTGATGGCTATTGTTGTGTTGGCTGTTGTCATTTTTTAAATTTGACAATCTAAGGGAAAACAGGTCAGTTCCACTGACTACAATGTCAGATATCGTGTGTTTTAAAAACTCTTACAACACACCTGTGCACTGCAGCTCCCTGGTTGAAAATCGCTGATATAAAGCATCATGAAGGCATGAGTAGTAGTTAAAAACATGCCAAACTTAATTCCTCCTAGACTTGGTGCCACAAAAATCTCCCATTTTATGGGAAATACATTTTTTTCTTTTTTTGAAAAATAATTTACAATCTCAAGTTAATAAAATGAACCCTACATAATAATAACTACAACTTCTCTAATATATTTATAACCTTCCCGAGAACCTAGGTTTTCTTTTCCAAAAAAAAAATGTAAATTTTTCTCTTATCACTAGTTCTGTTATGGAACTCACTTTCCAGATACTGTCACTAGAATTTGCTTTTACCAAAATGTCTGAAATGCTAGACCAACAAAAGATACCACTAATTACTGAAAGGTCAAAAACCCTCTAAGTTCCCTAGTATTTTCCCACTGGATATTGAGGTTAGGTAGGGTGTGTGTGTGTGTGTGTGTGTGTGTGTGTGTGTGTGTGTTGTTTCTTTAATGATGGACTGCAATCATCAACTAAGCTATGCAAAAGATGTCATTCATAATAATAGGATGATTGTTGATAGGCTCCTATCAAAGAATGTCAGCTACTGGGTGATATAGTTACTAGTATTAAGTTCAGGTCTGGACTGTTTCCAGGGGATGGCAAAGCTCTACTATTTAGCAGCCCTTTGTTTAACCTTAAAAGATAAAACATCACCAGAGCACTAACTATATTTTTGTGGCCCGAAAAAGGAATTTGAGATTTCTAAATTTCTACAATACTGAAATACTAAGAAGAATCAAATGAGTGTCATCCTCTGCAGTATTCTATATAATGCATATTCCTAAGAACACATTGAGATGGGTAGTTAGAGTGATGCAGAAAAGGAAATGTCAGTGTTGTGTTTGTGCGTGTATGTACCTGCAATGTTATAAACAAGTTCAGCATAGTGTGACAGAGAGCTAAGACTTTTGTAGCACATGTACCAGGCATTGTCCTAGACACTTTGATATATTACCCACACAACCTGCTGAAGGATTTTTCTATTAGTATATCTTCGATGACAGTTTCAACAACTTTCAAGCATAAAGAAGTTGAGTAATTCGCTCATGGTCATACAGTGGGTAAATGGCAGAGCTGGGGTCACCCCTTTTTTTCAGGGTGGAGTTGTTGGTACTCATTTGTTCAGCTAGTTGCAATTTTTATGTTGGTTGCAGCGCTTGGCCAGAACAACAGGGTTGGACGCCGCCAGAGAGTAGAGAGTGGGAGAAGAGACACCGAAAGAAGACAAGGAACGTGGGGAGTTCAATTCACTAATATATGTAAACTGGTACTTTATTTCTATGCTTCTTTCCCTAAAAAATATTTTAAGAAAATATTTAAAACATAAAATCAAGAAATGAAGAATTTTCTAAAAGACAAAGTTATCTGAAATCAGCTGAAATTTGACAAGAACATGCTTTGCTTCTGTTTTAGATCTAATCTGGTTAATCTAGGCCATTTTAATCACAAACACTCCCCCTCCCCAGCCCCAACCCTGACAGAAACAATAGTGATAACTGTTGTACTTTATAGGCAATTATTGTGAAACATACACATGCTAAGTACTCTATGTGTATTTTTTCATGTGCTCCTCATAAAAAGTCTGTTTTAGACACAATTAGTATCACTTTCCCAATGAGGAAACTGAGGTTAAGGAAAAGAATTCTACCAAGGCTATGCAACTTAGAAGCAGCAGCAGGGAAACTCCAACCCAGGTGTACCCGAGTCCAGAGACCTTATGTTTATTTATTACAGCATGAAATGAATATAACTACAAAAGGAAAATGTTAAGTGCTTTGCATAAGTCTTTTGCTTATGTTCTACTTAGTCCTGGTTATATCCAATGACTATCATAAATAACAGTGTTGTTAAAATCGTATACTGACCTGCTGTTGTACCCCTGTGATCACGGTCCTGCACAATTCATCGCATCCTGCTTGTCAGCCAGCTCTGCTCAGAAATTAACAAGCATGATTTAAAAGTCAGAGACAGAGCATGCCAGAGAGTGGGTGGTACGGTTTTTGAGAATGATTTTCAGGTGCTCACCGCATGAGCTAAGTGCAAAAAAGACAAATGCTAAGGTCGATACGCTGTGTGGTCTATGAGAGATGAGGTCAGTAATGTAACACTGTAGTGGTAAATTTTGAAAAAGAGACATATGATATTTACATAATTTCTAAAAGGTGAAATTAAATAGGTCTGGATAAGAGTAACTATCTGTGCCAAGCATGATTATATGAAATTGAAGTCATTGCTTTACAGTATTGCTATAAAGTTACTGGGCTAAAAAACAAACTGTAGCCCACAGTATTTGGAGACACTCATCTGAAACATATTGTTGTAAGCTTAGATGTGGTGGAAGAGTTGAATTTGTTCTTCTGGCCAATTTGAGAAGTTACGCAGGATACTACAAAATACAAATAAAGATCATGTTTATATAGTCCAATACTGAGCTTAATTTGGCAAAAAGAAGAAACAGAAGAAGTAGATTGCATATATAAGTGATCATAACAGCTTTATGACCCAAGGTGATCCATTGTATGACACTAAATTTTATATCAGTCCTGATTTATAATACTTTGTTTTTAAGAGCTAAACCAGGTATTCTTTAAAGCAATTCTGTGGTATGCACAAATTTATATTATAATTGAAAGACAAAAGATAACATTTAGAGAAGACATTATTCTAAATAAATGCATAGATGGCATCACAACCTGGTATAACAATAAAGTGTCATAAATGGTATTGCCTCTTCTGTAAAATGGAATCAATATAACCTTGTGGGGCTCATGATATAATGCATATAACTTGAATGAAAGAATATATGTCAAACAACTAGTGTAGTGCTTGACGCACAGAAAGTGTTCATGAATATTCTACCTGTCCCAAATGGAAATGATTGCATTTGCTCTAACCCTCTTGTGTTCTCTAGCCTAGTGAGTAGCACTTTTCAGTACAAACCTGAAATTCAGGAATAATTTTTTCCTTTATTTTAGCTTAAACTCATACAACTGGTGAAGAGATATTACTGATTTTTTCCCTTTAAACATCTGCCCAATGCATCCATCCCTCTTCCCTGGCTCCAGTGTATGGTCTTACTTCAGGCTCTTTCAATTGGCTGCTTGAATATAATGAGATAATTTCTGAAATGATGTCTGCCTTCCTTGTAGTCTTCCAGTTTATTCTTCATATTTTTGCTACAAAGGCCTTTCCAGAGTGAGATATGATCATGTGTAAAAGTCTTCACAAGCTCCACATTTCTGTAGGGTAAAGGTGAAACTCCTTAGTCCTAGACCTTACTGCTCTCTCCACCCCTGCTGTGCTCCACAGCTTTTAATGCTGTAGCCAAAGCCCAGGCCTGTTCTTCCTTAACATGCTCACCATGATCCTCCTACCCATGTCTACTCACGACATTACCTCTGTCTGGAATGCTCTCTGCCTTCACTCACACCGCACTCAAACCTTTGTCTGACAAATATCCATTTATCTTTTAAGACTCAAAAAATACTTATTTATGGTATAAGGATAAACATATAAAAACATAGAATACAACACAAAATACATTCTTACATTTATGGCAATATTCTACAAAGAGCAAAGACCATTCAAAGGGGAAAGAACAGTCTTTTTAACAAATGGTGGTGGGACAACTGGATATCCCCATGAAGAAAATGAAGTTGGACCCCTACCTTGCATCCCATATAAAAATTAACTCAGACTTCTGGCCAAGATGGAGGCATAGGTAGACACACTGTGCCTCCTTGCACAACCAAATAAAGGACAACAACTAATTTAAAAACAAAAAAACAACCAGAATTGACAGAAAATCATACTGTATGGAAGTCCGACAACCAAGGAGTTAAAGAAGAAACATCCATCCAGACTGGTAGGAGGGGCAGAGACTGGCAGCCAGGTGGAGAGGACTGGCGGCAAAGTGGTGGCTGGCAGACTGGGCGAGGCAGTGGCTGGTGGAGTGGGTGGTCCTACATTTGCATGCGGATAAACTGGGAGAAACAACTGGGGAGTGAGACAGACCACACAACCCAGGGTTCCAGCATAGGGGAATAAAGCCTCAAAACTCTGACTGAAAACACCTGTGGGAGTTGAGGCGGCAATGGGAGAAACTCCTAGCCTCACAGGAGAGTTCATTGGAGAGACCCACAGGGTCCTAAAACATACACAAGCCCACCCACCAGGAATCAGCACCAGAACGGTCCAATTTGCTTGTGGGTAGTGGGGGAAGAGACTGAAAACTCGCAGAATGGAGCAAGAGGCATTGTCTCCTCTTGGACCCCTCACAATGCAGTGACGTGGGTTGCCCTGCCCCGGTGAACACTTAAGGTTCCGCCCCTTACTACTTAACAGACATGCATAGACCAAAAAAAAAAAAGATCCGAATGAAAGAACAGAACAAAGCTCCAGAAGAAGCACAACTAAGTGATGAAGAGATAGCCAACCTATCAGATGCATAGTTCAAAACACTGGTAATCAGGATGCTCACAGAATTGGTTGAATATGCCCACAAATTAGAGGAAAAAATGAAGGCTACAAAAGTGAAATAAAGGAAAATGAACAGGGAACCAACAGTGATGAATAGGAAACAGGGACTCAAATCAATGGTTTGGAACAGAAGGAGGAAATAAACACTCAACCAGAAGAGAATGAAGACAAAAAAATTCAAAAAAATGAGGAGAGGCTTAAGAACCTCCAGGACAACTTTAAACATTCCAACATCCAAATCACAGGGGTGCCAGAAGGAGAAGAGGAAGAGCAAGAAATTGAAAACTTATTTGAAAACATAATGAAGGGGAACTTCCCCAATCTGGTGAAGGAAAATAGACCTCCAGGAAGTCCAGACAGTTCCAAAGAAATTGAACCCAAGAAAACACACACCAAGGCACATCATAATTATATTACCCGAGATTAAAAATAAGCAGAGAATCTCAAAAGCAGCAAGAGAAAAGGAGACAGTTACCTACAAAGGAGTTCTCATTAGACTATCAGCTGATTTCTCAAAAGAGACCTTGTAGGCAAGAAGGGGCTGGAAAAAGGTATTCGAAGTGATGAAAGACAAGGACCTACATCCCAGATTGCTCTATCCAGCAAAGCTATTATTTAGAATGGAAGGGCAGATAAAGTACTTCCCAGATAAGGTCAAGTTAAAGGAGTTCATCATCACCCAGCCCTTATTATATGAAATGTTAAAGGGACTTCTCTAAGAAGAAGATCAAAAACATGAACAGTCAAATGACAACAAACTCACAGCTATTAACAACCAAACCTTAAAGACAAAACGAAACAAGAACAAACTAAACAAACAACTAGAACAGGAACAGAATCACAGAAATGGAGATCACATGGAGGGTTATCAGCAGGGAGTGCGGGGGAAGAGAGTGGGAAAAGGTACAGAGAGTAAGTAGCATAAATGATAGGTAGAAAATAGACAGGGGGAGGGCAAGAATAGTATGGGAAATGTAGAAGCCAAAGAACTTACATGTATGACCCATGGACATGAACTAAAGTGGGGGGAATGTTGGTGGGAGAGGGTGTGCATGGGGGAGGGGAATAAAAGGGGGAAAATGGGACAACTATAATAGCATAATCAATAAAATGTATTTAAAGAAAGAAAAAAGGTGAAGGGATTAAGAAGTATAAATTGATAGTTACAGAACACTCATGGGATGTAAAGGCTAGCATAGAGAATATAGTCAATAATATTGTGATAACTATGCACAGTGCTAGGTGGGTACTAGATTTATTGGGGTGATCACTTCATAAGTTATATAAACAAGTATCTAATCACTGGGTACTCCTCTGTCAATACAATGTTGTATGTCAGGTGTTATTAAAAATTTTTAAAAATTAAAAAAATAAAAAATTAACTTGAAGTGGATCATATGTTAAATAAAATAGCTAAAACTATATAAATTTTAGAAGAAAAGATAGGAGGAAATCTTTATGATTTTGGCTTAGACATGGTTGTTTTAGGTATGGCACCAAAAGCATGACAAGGAAAAGATAGATAAATTGGGGTTCATAAAAGTTAAAAAAATTGTACTTCAAAGGACATCATCAAGAAAGTGATAAGACAATTCACAGAATGGGAGAAAACATTTGTAACCCATATGCCTGATAAGGGTCTTAAAGATATATGTATGTATATGTATATATATTCAATAATAATAAAAGGACAGTGAAAAAATGAACAAAATATTTGAATATACACTTCTCCAAAGAAAATATTCAAAGGGCCAATAAACACATGAAAAAATGCTGAACATCATTAATCTTTAAAGAAATGCAGTTAAATCCAAAGTGAGATACCACTTCAAACCCACCAGGGTGGCTAAAATAAAAAGGTACACAATAACAAGTGTTATTGAGTATGGAGAGAATGGGACCTTCATACACTGCCAGTGATGCGGCCACTTTGGCAGTACCCTAAAAAATTATACAGAGTTTCCATATGATCTTGAAATTCTACTTGTTGAAAGTTTAGCTAAACTACTTTATGGTACTTTTGCTTTGATATCTATTTTGTTTGGCCAAGTGGCTCGCAGGAGCCTTCATCTGACACTAGCCTTCTCATGCAAGTGTAAGTCCTAGACAGCAACCCACAGACTCAAAGTAAGTTAAGTTCCTGGTGTGACTTTACAACATTATCTCCCAGGCTGGCCAGTGCCTCCCCTTGGGCCCTCTTAAAAAAGACCTCTGTGGGACTCAACAAAAATGTCATCTGGTTTGAATTGACCAATGTGGCCTTGACCCAAGGGCCCAAATCACTCAATCCATGGACTCTAATAAAGGCATGTGCCCCACATCTTACCTGTCCATCTTTCTCTCTGCACTCTGTCTTGATCTCACTCTGCGATCCCTTGAGGTATGCTGGGTACTTCCTCAAGAACTGTGAGTAACAAACTTCTCTCTTTCAATTTTTTGTGTAATATGTTGTTGAACCATGTGGCACTCCACTTAATAAGTGTAAATTCAATAGATTCATAATACCACACTTAGATATAAATTCTTGAGGGATGAAAACATGTCCACACAAAAACTCCTACATGGCTATTTATAGTAACATCATTCATAATAGCCCAAAGTGTAAACAACCTAAATGTTATCAACTAATTCATAGATAAATAAAATGTGGTATATGTATACAATGGAATACTATTCAGCAAGAAAAACACAAGTACTGATACCTGCTACAACATGAAAAAGCCTTGAAAATATTATGCTAAATGAAAGAAGCTGGTAACATGGGGTCACATGTTGTTTGATTCCCTTCACATGAAATGTCCAGAGTAAGCAAATCCAGAGATAGAAAGTAGGTTAGTAATTTCTGGGCGGTGAGATGAGTGGGGAAACGGGGAGTGACTGCGAATGAGTATGAGGTAGCCCTTGGCACGGCAAAACTATTTTAAAATTAGTGGTGATGGCTGCACAACTCTGAACATACAAAAATGTGCAACTGTGCACTTTAAAAGCGGAGTTAAAGGTATATGAATTATATCTCAATCTGTTATTAATGAAAATATAAACTTTAAAAAATCTCTTATTTTTTCCTGTTTACTTCAGTAGTCAATTGTAGTCACATCCTGTCCTCAAAGGGGCCTTTCCTGTCTCCCTCCCAACCTTCTTCAGGATGTCTTAATGTCACCTGTCTTTTCCATGTGCACTTACTATGTCAGTGAAATCTCATTTTCCTTGGGGATAACATATTGTGGTCATTTATACATCTGCATCTGTCTATTTGACTTTAAGCTCTTTCAAGGTAGGGGTATCATGTTATGAATTTTATACTCCTATAGTTGGTCACAGGGCCTGCACCTAGTGGGGGACTTGATAAATGTTTGCTAAATAAATGGAAATATTAAACATAAACTCCCATACTTCCTTTTCCTTTCCACTTCACTATTAATACATTAATCTTTATTGTGCCCTTGGTTATCTTTGATCATTTATTGTGGACCTTTATTACATTAAATAACTACACTTCTTAACTTGCTTTATTCCCTCTGCAATGGGTATTTATTGGTTTGCCTTTTGTAATTAATTTTCATACTTCCTTTTCCTTTCCACTTCACTATTAATAAATTTTTTTATTGTATCCTTGGTTACATTTGGTCATTTATTGTGGACCTTTATTACATTAAATTACTGTGCTTTTTAACTTGCTTTCTTCTCTATGCAATGGGTGTTTATTGGTTTGCCTTTTGTAATGATCCACCATGGGTACATACATGAGAGTGTCTAAAGAATATTAAAGAGCATTGACTGTATTTTTTTCTTTTTTTATTGTTCAATTATAGTTGTCCCCATTACTCTCTTCCACCCTACCCATCCCCACCTCCCACATTGAATCCTTCCACACCCACCCCTTTGGCCTTGTCCATGAGTCCTTTATACATGTTCCTTGATGACCCTTCCCCTTCTTTCCCTTGTTATCTCCCTCCCCCCTCCCCTCTGGTCACTGTCAGTTTGTTCTTTATTTTCATGTCTCTGGTTCTATTTTGTTGGCTTGTTTTGTTGATTAGGTTCCACTTAGAGGTGACATCATATGGTATTTGTCTTTCACTGCCTGGCTTATTTCACTTAGCATAATGCTCTTCAGTTCCAGTCATGCTGTCCCAAAGGGTAGGAGCTCCTTCTTTTTTCTGCTGCATAGTATTCTGTTGTATAAATGTACCACAGTTTAAAAAGCATTTACTTTAAAATAGAAGCCTTGCATTTGAGTTCTAATTCTGTCACCTACAAGCTCTGTACTTTGGACAATTTACATAACATTTTATGAATATTGATTTGTTTTACATTTATAAAATGGGGATAATAGCAAAACACATATATTTTATTTGCTATATTATGACAGTTGAATTAGTGTATTATGGAAAGCACTTAGCTTAGTGCCTCTTTACGTGTGTTCACAAGCATTGTAAGGTATTCTTCTGGATCCACTACATCCCCCGCTACACCACATCTGATAATATCCTTGAAGGTAAGTGGGCGTATGTAACAACAGGCACACAGACGAACATTCTTGTTGAACACACTAGCCATTTATATTACTTTTTCATTTACAAGCTAGGAAATACACTTTTGCAGTTCTATGTGACACCTCAAAGTTTTAACATTTTTTCATCATTTTAACTAATTTACAAGCTGCATAAAAATATTATGTACAACAATGTGTCTTTGGTTTTATTTCCTTTTTAAAGTGCATTTGGGGAAATTGAGGATTTTGGCTCCCTGGTTATATTACTAATGTATCATAAACAATAATTCAGTGAGTAGAATGAATGCAGTGCAACAATGTTTCATACTGTAGTCAGCCTTTTTTAAAAACAGTCAGAGATAATGTTGCACTTCTATTTAAATGCAAATGTTGCTGTTAGAAATGTTCCTAAAATACCATTACTACCAACTAGATGATCTGCCCTTAAACAAGACCATCAAACCCTGGCCCACGTACACAGGGAGTCCATTCTTCTATGTAGTGGGGTGTAACCAGACCTCTCACCAGGTGGACCCCCCACCAGGTGGACCTCCCACGAGGCCCTGTGATCTGGAGATGTAAATGGATGGCATAACCTGCTCTGTGTGAGAAAGAACTTCTCAGACTTCTTGTTTTGGTCCCTTATTTGTTAATTTATTTCAAGTCACACCCAAGATGGTAGAATAATACCAGGAACAGAATGTATAACTCATTGTTCAGCCACTGAAAAAAGTAATGTTCCAAATCTTAGTTTCTGTAGGATATTAGAGATAATCCTAAAAATGTGTACTTTTGTCTGTTACTTTAAACACTTGCAATCTGGACCTTTCATGTTCCTGGAATGATTAGGAGCAAAAATGTCTGAGGAAGAGGAGAGGGGTAAATGGCTTTGAAGGGGGCTTTTCTGAAAAGGATTCTGAGATCGCGTCGCAGCTCAGGGAGAACAAGCACCACAATCGGCTACTGCGCTTTACTTACAAAGGCTGTGGTGAAGAGAGGCCTGAGGTACCCCAGCCATTTATTTCTTTTTTTCACATGAAGAATAACTGCATTTTTATTGTTCAACCAAGTGATAACACTAGAAAATTCTAGCATATTCTTTTAAAATCACTTTTATCGTTATTTTATTA
>CM052538.1:75556394-75658517 GCA_028533065.1 Trachops cirrhosus | reverse complement strand
CCAAGTGATAACACTAGAAAATTCTAGCATATTCTTTTAAAATCACTTTTATCGTTATTTTATTATCATTGTCCCATTTTTTTCTCCTTTGGCCCTCCTCCACCCATCCCACCCCCTCTCCCCACTCCCATAATTAATTCCCACACTGGGTCATTCATACATGTTCTTTGTCTAGTCAGGGGCGTCAAACTGGACTGGGGGCCACATGAGCCTCACAGCTCCTTTCAAAGTGCCGAATGTAATTTTAGGACTGTATAAAGGTAACTACTCCTTAACAGTTAAGCAAGAGTTCGGTGCTGCCGCTGGGTAGAAACAAGATGCCGGGCCAGATAAAACAAGGTGGAGGGCCGTATTCGGCCCCCGGGCCTGTGTTTGCCACCTGTGCTCTAGTTCCTTCCCCTTCTTTCCACCAAGACCCCCCTCCCTTCTCCCCTCCAGTCACTTTCAGTCTGTTCCATGCTAAGTGAAATAAGCCAGTCAGTGAAAGACAAATACCATATAATCTCACCTATAAGAGGAACCTAATGAAAAAAACAAACTAACGAACAAAATAGCACCACAGGCATAGAAATATGGAGCCATTTCTTTATTTTACATTTGAAGGTCTTAGGTCTTCTGTATACTTTTTTTGCCTTTGGAATGATCAGATTCTGAGTCAGTAATTGAAGGAACACTTGGAGTGAAAGTGATAGGACAAGAATTCACCTTTATTTAAGATCTATCCTGTGTGAGGTAGTACTAAAGTGTTTCATATTAATCCTCACAATAACACTTAGGAGTAGGTATTATTATCCCAAAAAGTGGAACACACTCTTATGTAACTTGCCTTAGTGTGATTGGTAAGGTTTTTATTTTTTTGTAGCCTTGGTTTACGTATGTATGTTCAGACTGCCGTGTTCTTTCTACTTAGGTCAGAATCCAGCAGGAAATAGATGATGCGTACAAATGGGGCAATGGAAGAGAATTAATAAAGGGTCTATTATAAAGGTGTGGGCACTGATGAGAGAAACCAACAAAGAGATGGTGCCCTGGGCGTAGCATGAGGACCAGGCTGCGTCCCTGCAGGGGTGGAGGAAGGAAGTGGTCCTTAGACAATAGGAGTTACCTGACAGGGACTGAGACTTCACACAGAAGGAGGAACAAAGTCCCAACCCATGGTGACTCTGAGGAGGGAAAGGAGGGAGTAAGTATCCATCCTCACTCTTTTTTCGGCCTCTTCTCCCTTGCTAGTGACTCCCATTGGCTGAAACAAACCGGAAGCCTGAGGCCAAGGGAGTCTACTGAGGAAATGTAGAAGGACGAAGTGTAAAGGTCAGAGGATCCAGAAGGACAACAAACTAGATATAGCAAAGTCACAAGATAGTCACCATTAGTCACAAGATGAATAACGTTAGATGGCGGTACAAGGTATTTCCTTTGAACTTTCAAATTGGCTGAATAACTAGTCCACAAAGCCTAATGTTTATTGAAAACAAGGGGGGGAACTCAGCCATTGAAGACATTTGTTTACATTACATTAGTAAAAGTCTGGATATCAGGAGGCAAGGGCTGATTCAGCAGCTCAGTGACATCATCAAAAACATCATTTTTCTTTCCATCCGCTTTCTCTGCAGTTCTGTGTTGGCTCTTCCTATTTGTGTCTTATCATTGCCCGGTGATAATGTGCCCCACCATAGTCCCAGGTCACAGAAATGTACTTACTAGGAAGTCTGGGGCAAAAAGGTGAAAGGTTTCTCTTTATGAAGCTTTGTCTTTTGTGCATGAAGCAAAATCCTGACAAGGACCCTCAGAAAGACATATCCTTCCATCTTACAGGTCAGAATTAGGTCATATGCACACCCATGCTGCGCTGGGATTTGAGAAAGCAAGTATATGACAAAGGGATTGGAGCCTTTATTATCAGCCTTGGGCCTCAGCAACTGATGGGTAATAGAAAATATTCTACTCACCACTCTCTCACATACATTTCATAAATTTAAAAAAAGGTTCCTAGATGTGAAATGATTTATTCAGAATCTCATGACTAGTAAGTGAAAAACTTGGTTTCAGTCTTATACTGTGAGTTAAAAGCCTAGGCCTGAACCTCAGTGTTATATTGGTATTTCAGGGAGTTCAGTTCTGTTGGTGAGAATGTAAACAGAAGAGATCAGAGGAAGAAGGCTGTGCTACATTCCACACACGCTCAGTATTCCTTCTCTCCTATTTTGTCCTGATCTATTTATTTAGATAACCTTGGCCTCAAGACACTGAGAACTACGCACAAAGAGATGTAGAGAGTGAAGTATCTCAAACTTTTCACGGGAATTTCTTTAAGAAGAGTTTAGTCATTCACTCTCCAGTACATTTGATAAGTATACGGAAAGTTTCCATTTTCCGTAGAAAAAGCTGAGACATTGAGTAATGCTGAAGATGGCAATGCAGTGCAGAAGTCCCAGTGCCTTGGAAAAACCACACTTTTAAAAAAACCTCTTATGCCAGGGCCCCAAGAACCACCTATTACATTTTTAATGCATTGCCTTTGGATATTCTATATATGCCCGTCAACTTTATGAAGCCCCTTTTCCCTAAAGCCAGTGAGAATTTTAATATTAAAGTTATTTAGTACTTTTCTCTTTCAAAAGTAAAATATTTTTTTTGAGAAAAAAGTACTCTTTCTGCTTCTAGACACAGTCACATGTGACTTTCTGGAAATCAGGTTTTGTATGTTCTAATTTGAAGAGCTCATTGAGAAGAAAAGAAGCTCTAAGATTAATTGATTACAGTCAACTTATAATTTGTAAGTCTTAATTTTTAACCACACTGTGGAAGAAAACAGTACTTTCTGTTTCAAATTTGATGATTGAATAGTGACTTAATGGGCAAATTGACAGTGATTGTCAAAAAAAAAAATCCTGTCATGCCGGTGATTAAAGTAACAAGGGCTGACTTTTAATTTAATGCTTCCTTTGCAAACTTCGCCAATCACACTAGCTTTTTCTGATTTCCCCAGGATAGGTGGGAAAGCTTTCGCTACCTATCACCCCATTGTTTGTTTTAAGAAAAGTATGTCTTTTTTATGGCAATAGCCCTCAGGGGACGTTTATAAAGCTTTGTATGGTGCCCTAAAATTATCTGAGCCATGATTAATGTCTGTGTATGCCTATCATTCCTGTTATTTCAGTTGTATCCCCACTTACTAAATCTTATTTGATAACTAAGTACTGTTGGAATACCCACTAGTTACCATTCTAAGTCTTGTTCTTGAATTAATTATTCAAAGCCAAAGTGCTCATTGTCTCCAACTTTATAGTGTAGCAGATGCCGGAAGTCCTGGGTTCTAGTCCTGGTGTTGCTGCTACTGCCGAGCTCTGTGAAGCAGATCAGTGGGCTGTTCTCAATGTGCCTTTTTCTAATAAGGAACTTGAGAAATGTGGGCTAGATATTTCTAAAGTTATTTCAAGTTTCAGAATTATAATTCCAGTATTATAGAAAGGGAGTGATTATCCAAGTTCAGCTTCAGAAGTTACCAGATTTGGCTGGTTTTAGCTGTAATAAATTGCAGTGTCTAAGATTAATGAGCATGTATCTAGAGTAGGTATATGAAGGAAATCCTGGTTCCCACAAGGATGTAACTTAGACCCTAAATTGATACCAATGCCTATTAAATAGAGGGAAAAGAGAGATGTCTTTCTCAATATTGGAAAATGATGGAGGGGAAAGAACCTATAAATTATTTCTAGGGGTTTCTCCCCCCTCCTCCACTGGCCTCCTCTTCCCCACTCACATCCCATCAGCACCGTGCTGATGTATAAGAACTGTCAGCTGCTGGGAGTTAGTGCTGGGGCTGGGGTTTTGCAAATGACCTTACCTTGTTTTGAATTTCTGTTTTCCATCTACTTTTGGCAAACATTGCTGCATTTTTAATAAGTCAATCTACTTTTAATATAATTGATGAGCATTCCATTCTCTTTCCAGTGCAAGACTGAGATTGTTTTATATTGAGGAACAAGGAAGCCTGACTTCTCCCATAAGGTCACCCTGGTCCCTGCTGCCATTCATAAAGTAACTCTGTAATTTACTTTCTCCTCTACCCCTCCCCCCACTTAGGCAGCATGAACCTTTTCCTGTGTCCCCCTTCTCTGGTTTGCAGACTATCTCTTCTCTCTCGTCCTTTCTATGCCTCTTCCCTCCCCCCTCTTCTCTATTTGGTCTTTGTTATCAAATCAAAGCTGAGCCCTCACCAATTCTCTTGTAGAGGTCAGAATGTACAGAAGGTTGTCATGGGCTAAGTGCAGTCAACCCTCTCATTTGAGGATCTTCCTGGCCACTCTGTTTCTCCCTATAGTTAGGAGAGAACCAGTTTCAGTCGTTATCTCAGGGATTCTCCCTGGAGGGGTGTGTGTGTGTGTTGGGAGCAACAGGGTTGTGGGTAGGGTACTGAAAGTTCCAGCCTTAAATAACAGGGTTGGTGTCACTGGCACCCAGTCTCAATCTTTAGTTGAGAGCCAAAAGTCACCTCCTAACATAACTCAGATCATCTTTACCTCCCTCACCACTTAAGAAATCTCAAGGGTTTTAGGAGCCCTATGCCAGAAATTGATGAAGATCAAATATATACTTATTATAAATCACAACATTACTGGGAAAGATCTTTCCTTTTCTCCAGAGAACGTACAATGAGTAACTTTATGCCATGCTGATAAACTTACACAGTTTATAGGAAGAAATCTCTAGTTAGAAATTCAAGAAGTCAAAACCAAGAATTTCATAACCCACAGGGATAAAGGTTCTCAGGGAGAATAAGGTAGATTTCTGTGTATAGATTAATTTTTCCACTCCATAGAAAATAGTTGGCTCTGAGTGGTGAACATTTTCTGTAAAATCATTTGCATGGAAATAAAATGGAAAAGGTAAGAAAAGTAAAGAAGACGTGAGAAGCACTTCATCCTCTCTATACTTTAATCACTGTTCCCATGAAAGTTTTGTTTTACAAATGATCTTATTTTGAGTCTATGTTAAAAATGACTCAGTTAAATAATATGAATATTTAAAGGCAAAGTATATGCTGAAGACATATAAAATAATTTTCTGTATATGTTCTCACTTTTCGTTTCTCTCTCTTATAAAGTGAGCAGATGAAACCAGTTCAGAAAATTAAGAATATATATATTCATAGTCATACACACACACACACACATATGTAATAATCTGTGTCTTTGCTATGGTTCATAGGGTGTTCTTATTTTTTCCTTAGTCAGGCTTAGATTTGAAACAAACCATGCTTTCAAAGTCCAAACAAAACACGACAAAAAAAACACTAACCTGTGCTTACAATATTTTTATTGTTCCATGTTTTCTCTAAAGGAAATAAAAATAACTAGATTGCTAGTTTATATTTTATATACCAAAATATTTGACTTTTAACTTCAAATATAATTTCATGTGAAGTTATTTTAAATGAATTATTAGAGTCCATTTTGCCACACCCTCATATGAAAACTAAGATGATACGTTCTTTATTGTAGTCTGAGTTTTAGTTCTGCTTAAACTTAGAGGCTAAATAACCATAAAAAAGTTATTGATGTTCAGTCCTGGCTGGTGTGGCTCAATGGATTGAGGCCTGGCCTGTGAACCAGAGTCTCTGGTTTGACTCCCAGTCAGGGCACGTGCCTGGGTAGTGGGCCAGCTCCTCAGCTGGGGGCGTGTGAGAGGCAACCACACTTTAGAATTAGAAGTATATTAGAATTGTTTTGCAACCATCATCACCATCCATCTCCAGAGCTTTTTCTATCTTGCAAAGCTAAAGCTCTCCAACCATTAAACAATAACCCCTCGTTCCCCCTTTCCCCAGCCCTGACAATTGCCATTCTGCTTTCTGACTCTATGATTTAGACTATGCTAGGTACCTCAAATAAGTGGAATTATACAATATTGTTTTGTGACTGGCTTATAACACTTAGGATAATGTCCTCAAGGTTCATTCATTTGTAGTATGTGTCAGAATTTCCTTCTTTTTTGAGGATAAATAATATTCCATTGTAAATATATACCCGCTTTGCTTATCCACTCATCTATCAATGCACACTTGAGTTGCTTCCACACTTCAGTTTTGTTGATAATGCTGCTGTGAATATGGGTGTACAGTATATCTTTGAGGCCCATTTTACTTTCATTTTTGTATTTAGTTTATTTTTGAGTGAAATGTTTTAATTGCCTTCTCATTTTCTTTTGTATATATTCTACTGTTTTATTTTTGACTGCTGTGGGGATTAAATCCTCAAGTTATAACACTTTAATTTGAACTTATACCAATTCAAATTCAGTAGTATTCAAAACCTGTACTCATTGTCAGCTAAGTCTCCACCTTTTCAGTTACTGATGTTACAAAATTATATGTTTGCACATTGTGTGTCCAAAATCATAAACTGATAATTGCTTTTTAATGGACTTATCTCTTAAATCATGTGGAAACAAAAAGTGCACTCACAATTATTAAAATTATGAATAATAATCATAATATTATAATATTGTATAATCTCCCACATATCTAGTTTTACTCTGATCTTTATTTCTTCATATGAGTTCTACTGTCCTTTCACTTCAACTTGCAGAACTCTCTTTAGGCCTTCTTGCAGGGCAGGTCTAGTTGTATCTAATTCCTCAGTTTTTGTTTGTCTAGAAATATCTTAATTTCTACCCTCACTTTTGAAGAACAATTTTGATGGATATAGAATTCTAGTGGACCATGTTTTTTGTTTTAGCATTTTGAGTATGTCTATCTAATGCCTCCTAGCCTTCAAAGTTCTGATGAAAAATATGCTATCTTATTGAGGATAACTTCTGGACATGAGTTATTTTTTTCTTACTCTTTTCAGGATTTTCTCTTTGTCTTTGTCTTTTGGCATCTTGATTTTAATGTGTATCTGTGTGGGCATATTGCAGTTCATCCTAATTTTAATTTATTTGGCATTTTGAATTTTTATATTGAATTGGCCAGAAAGTTCTTTTGTTTACTTTCTGAGCATGGCTCTAGTAGCACTTAGTTGTTTTTAACTTCATTAGAAACAATTTTGTTAGATCGTATTGTGACAGCTGTCATATCAGCGTGCACTTTAAAAACTTATCAAAACTGGTGAATTTTTGTGTAGCCATTTTAAAGATGAAAGATAAATATTGAAGATGGAAGAAAATAGACAACATTTTTGGCATGTTGTGCTTTTTTATTTCAAGAAAGGTTAAAATGCAACTGAAACACAAAAGAAGATTTGTGCACTTTATGAAGAAGGTGCTGTGACTGATAGAATGTGTCAAAAGTGGTTTGCAAATTTTTGTCCTAGAGATTTCTCACTGGATGATGCTCTATAGTTGGGTAGACCAGTTGAAGTTGATAGCAAACAAATTGAGACATTAATTAAGAACAATCAATGTTATACCATGCAGGAGATAGCCGACATACTCAAAATATCCAAATCAAGTGTTGAAAAGCATTTGTACCAGCTTGATTATGTTAATTGCTTTGATGTTTGGATTCCACATAAATTAAACAAAAACAAAAACAAAAACAAAAACCTTCTTGACCACATTTCTGCATGTGATTCTCTACTTAAACATAATGAAAACGTTTCATTTTTAAAACAAATTGTGTCTGTCGATGAAAAGTGGATACTTTACAATAATGTGGAATAGAAGATATCATGGGGCAAGCAACTACCAGCCACACCAAAGGCGGGTTTTCATCCAAAGAAGGTGATTCTTTGGTGGGATTGGAAGGGAGTCCTCTATTATGAGCTCCTTCTGGAAAACCAAACAATTAATTGCAACAAGTACTGCTCCCAATTAGATCAACAGAAAACAGCACTTGCTGAAAAGCATCCGGAATTAGTCAACAAAATGCATAATTTTCCATCAGGATAATGCAAGACCACATGTTTCTTTGATGACCAGGCGAAAACTGTCACAGCTCGGCTGGGAAGTTCTGATTCATCTGCCATATTCACCAGACATTGCACCTTTGGATTTTCATTTATTTCAGTCTTTACAAAATTCTCTTACTGGAAAAAATTTCAATCCCTGAAAGACTGCAAAAGGCACCTGGAATAGTTCTTTCCTCAAAAAGATATAGTCTTGGGAAGATGGAATTATGAAGTTGCCTGAAAAATGGCAGAAGGCAGTGGAACAAAACAGTGAATATGTTGTTCAGTAAAGTTATTGGTGAAAGTGAAAAATATGTCTTTTATTTTTACTTAAAAATCAAATGAACTTTTGGGCAAACTCAATATTTGTGCCTTTCACAAATTCGATATGTTTTCAGCCATTATTCCCTCAAATAATTTCTATTCTCCTTTTTCTTTCTTCTCCCTCTGGGGCTCCCACAATATATATGTTGATTAGACTGATGGTGTCTTACAGGTCCCTTAGACCCTGTTCTCTTTTCTCCAGTTTTTCCTTTAATTTCTTCTGTTGACCTGAAAGGACAAAAGAGCCAGTTATTTAACCAGCAAAATGGCTCTATTTGGAACTACTAGAGGAACTGCAATTTGGGATGAGCAATCTAGGGCAAACCATAGGCAAGTTCAAATAACAGAAAAAAAAGGCTTGCTTCTTTGTGGAAAAAAGAGAAAGTTGGGAGGGTCCATTTCACAGGATTCAGGATGGTAATGGCTTCTCATTGGCTGAGCATGGCAGTTTTTCTTTGGCTGAGCTGTAACCAGGAGCCCAAGCCTGAAGGCAACCATCCAGAAAGGTTCTGGTGAAGACTGCCAAAGGTACAGAGGTGTGCTGGAAGGGGGGAATTTACTGCCATGATATGTCCTCTTCCTCAGGGTCTAGGTGGCAGTACATTAGAGCTTCTCTTTCAGGGCTTCCCAACTCCATTTTTAATGAGGTTTCTTTATTTATTTTTAACATTTTCTTTTCTTTTTTTGATTAAGATCTTTTATGTCTAAAGCATTACTGATCAAGAGTCAAATGTTTTAAATATTTGCCTCGATGCCAAGAAAGACCTTTCCTGGTTGTCAAGTGCAACGTTGAAGGGAAAGCGCAAAAATTGAAAACCGTTGAGGTCACTCACATTTGAGGAACAAGGAAGGGCAGGAAGGAGAACCCTCGGGCATTTCCAATCTGAGATTAGTGTTGGACACCATCTTGGAATGCTGAGCTAACATAACCCTATTGGGTGCATCACTTTTTCAGAGATTTGACAGACAAAGTTTATCAGAACAATGACCTTAATTTGGATCTCATTACAGTGAAATGTTTGTGGAATAATTTTGTAAATAAGATGAATAAATCTCTTATCTTTTTCAAGTTTCATATTTATTCAGAAGGTGATTTAACTGTAGAATGAAGCATTTTTAGCATTATGATATACAATGTTTTGAAATCTTTTTTCCTTGCAGGATTACAATTTTTGTAATTCTGAAGAGAGTCTCATCTGAAGTTTTTCAAGCATTCAGGTATTTTGCATGATGTCTGATGTGATAAGTAATAAAGGTTGCAAAGAAATAGTACCTGTGATCATAACTCTTTTGTAATCTAAAAATAACAGGGATTTTCTTTTCTGTACAGGCAGCTGTAAACTTGTTGGGTAGTAATTGTCCAGCTGAAAGAAAACTGGTCTTTTCTTTGATCAATTAGTACGTCCAGCTGAAGGACTTCACAAGATGGGTAGCATCATAAGCCATTTATTTTGATCTGTTCCCAAATATCCGCTAACAGCTTTTTTTACCCCAAGGACAAAGCACTGGATTGCAAATTGGAGCAAGTGCTGACACAGAATTGTATTTTCCAGGATTCTGTGAAGTACAAATCAGAGCTCCATGGCTTCCCATAGAGTGACCCAAAATAGACATCCTTTTGGGTGTCTACTGGGAAATTGGCATTGGTGAGTTGGGGAAGCTCCTCTGTTACATAAGAGTGCAGCCTGTAGTTCACTTTCCAAGGATCTTCAGTGGCATCCACATAAGACCCAGCACCAGTGCCAAAGTCCCAGCTCTCATCTTTAACATTACAGTCTGAGGGGTGGTGTCTGGATCGACGACCATAAGGCCATGTTCTGGAGCAGCCTGATGATAGCTGGATTTTGATACAAAATTCTGTTCTGTGCAGGTTAAACCAGACAGCCAATATAATACAGGGCACTTTTCAGTTTCTGCCTTTGGTGGTAGGTAGAGAGCAAATTTCACTTTGTAGATCAGTTCAACACTATCATGTTCAAAAACTTTCTAGAAACCCCCAAAACACTTGTTGCTGGAAATCTATTTCAGTGCCATTTTTTTCCTGTCCTACTGTGACTTGCTCTTTCATCTGTGTTAAAGGGTGGATGATCCTTTAGCGGCAGAGGTGGCAGTAACAGTAAATCTCTTATTTTTAACAGAAAATGAATAAATTAATGAGCTGAATATACCAGTGCATAAAAATTCAGTTCAAACTCTAATGTGTGCAAGAGAAGATAAACCATTATGACTAGAAAAACTTTTTTTTCATTTTACTGTTGTTTTGTTACAGTTGTGCCAATTGTTCCCCCGTTGCTCTCCCATGATCCCTGCCGCTCCCCTACCCCTGCTCCCACAGTCAGTCCCCACCCTGTTGCCCATGTCCATGGGTCATCCATACATGTTCCTTGGCTAGGCCCTGCCCATTCTCTCCCTCATTCTTCTCCTCCCCCCTCCCCTCTGGTCACTGTCAGTCTGTTCCTAGTTTCCATACCTCTGGTTCTATTTTGCTCATTTGTTTGTTTTGTTTGTTAGGCTCCTGTTACAGGTGAGACCATATGGTATTTGTCTTTCACCACCTGGCTTATTTCACTTAGCATTATACCCTCTGGTTCCATCAATGCTGTTGAGAAGGGTAGGAGTTCCTTCTTCCTTTCTGCTGCATAGTATTCCATTGTGTAAATGTACCACAGTACATTTTGATCCATTCATTTACTGATGGGCACTTAGGCTGTTTCCAGCACTTGGTTATTGTAAATGATGCTGCTATGAACATAGGGGAGAACAGGTTCTTTTGAATTGGTGTTTCAGGATTCTTATGGTATAATCCAAGCAGTGGAATCATTGGATCAAAAGGCAGTTCCATTTTTAGTTTTTTAAGGTATCTCCATACTGTTTTCCACAGTGGCTGCACCAGTCTGCAATCCCACCAACAGTGCACTAGGGTTCCCTCTTCTCCACATCCTCACCAGCACTTGTTGTTTCTAATTAAAGTTTCAGTACAAAGTTATGTTTTGGGGAATAGATGAAATTCTGAAGATAAGAGTCATTTGGATTAAGCCCATAAGTTTAATCATATTTATAATTCCTGACATTTAGAATGATATATATATTTTCACAAAATTTTGGTTTATTAGGTTCGAAACTCAAAACTTTGAAAATAGACTGCTGCTTTAATACTTTTTGGAATGTTGAAAGACAGACTGATGTTAAATCAACACATTTCCCTTGGGCTCTTAATTCAATATATTTTACCAATGTCTCTAAAATAAAGAAAAAAATTTAGTTAGCAGTTGGAAAAATTATATACCTGGACTGTATTAAAGCCATGCTTTGGTGGAGGGAATGGTAATGGTGAACACTGAACAATTTGTGCAAATTATAGCATATTTTGGAAAACCATGGAGAGATTAATAAAAAGGATGAGTAGATTCTTTGAGGTTCAGAGCCAGGGCAGCTCACTGAGTATAGGAGAGTTAATAAATATGTTACAAATCTATTGATAGGTCCCTAAGGCCCTGTACGGTAAACTAAGTTGGATTCGCCATTCATTAGTAATCACTTAGTGCCCTTCAAGGAGGATTATCCACAATGGACCTCTTTCTCTTACATTGATCCAAAAATTGCTACTATGTAGTTTTAATTGACATAGAATTTCTTGAGTTTAGAAGAGTTTGAAGTGAACATTATATAATTTTTTTCTGGGACAAACTATGTAAAAATTATATCTGAAATCTATCATTAATTTACCTTCTTCCAAAATGAGAAACTATGACTCACAAACTATGACTCACATATCATGGAGCTGTGGTGCCTGCCCACGTGAAACCCATGATACAGGAGGAATGTTTCCCTGAGACTTTGGGTTGTTCTGGGGCAATTATTCAAATACAAGTAACTGACTGTTCTGAGGTGGGAAAAGGAGATGCGTGAGAAGGCCTTACGGTGTTTTGTAGCCCCTCCTGCTCTCAACCCTTGCTCGTTACCCTGTGTTCCACTGTTCATATGCACACTGTAGGCTAATGAACCTAACCCAGTTTCATTTTTACTCTCTCCATTAAAAACATCATTTGTACTGCTATCTTGTATTCTCCCTACTGTAATTTAAGAACATTTTCTCTCATTTGGTTCTCATCAGAGAAGAATAGCTAATTAAAAGTTTCTGTGAAACAATTGATTAAATTTGATTTTCCATGGTAAATAATAGGGTCTGACTTTGTTTTCATTCATGTTGTGACCAACAGGAATTTCCTGCCTATTTCATAAGGATGTTGAAAGGACTCACCAACTAGTGTATGTAAGAGTCTTTAAGCTCCATAGAAGAAAGGAACTACGGATAAACATAAAATTTATAAGAAATAGAAATTAAGATGAGAATGTCCCTTTTTAACAGGCTTGCATTGTCAATCAGTTTCAGATATCAAAGTTATGGGCTCTACTTTTATGTTTCTGAATTGGGCTCTCTAGGAAGTAGAAGTGGTGGATTAAGCAGAGTGAGATAAAGCCTGTAGTTTTCTGTGCCTCCAATAGGTAACATTCATATCGATGTCAATGTTATATTAAGTGATACACAAAGTTTTTCTTTCTCAGACATAATTCATCCTCATCTCTTGGTTATTATAAGATATGTTATCTCAGATATATAAAATTGGAAACATGTGCTTTAGGACCAATAGTATTGCTGTTTTATAAGGTCAGCTCCAAAGGCTCTGCATAAAGCTAGGTTAATTTAAAATGAAATAGAGGCAGCTGTTGTAAGAAATGCAGTATATAAGCTCTCATTTAAGGTTATATTTTATGTCCCTTATAAATTTTAATTGTGTTTTTTGAGAAAAAGAATTTGTTAATGAAATAAAATAAAACCTGGTTTGGCAAATGGTCTGTAACCATATGAAAATGGATAGAGCATGAAGTAGTAATAAAACTCAATTGTAGTTTTTCCCTCCCTTATACAAAAAGAGTATGGAATGTTTTTTCTGCAATGAGGATTATGATAAAATGCTTTCTTTTTTTTTACAACAGATTACAAAAATAATTTAAGACTAAGAATTATATTTCAAATTGCAAGACTTCAAGGTTGCTTTGACAAACAGAAGGAAGCTACATTATTTCTTATATGTTTAGGTAACTCTTTTCCACTCCTTGCAGCTCAGAGCTCAATTACAAACACAATAAAGGTGTGGACTAGTGACGCTTTATTTAGACAACTCTTCAGCTAGATCTTGAAAATGGATTGGTATCAACATTTTCTTGGCTTCAAGATAAGATTTTTCTCGAGTCCTTCATTTTTCATTTTTTTGTCTTTATTTCTTTTAAAAAATTATCTTCAACAGTGTGTGGCTGTTTCTTCCAGGCTTAACTGCCACCAGATGAAAGAACACGTACTAGCTATTTCAAAGGTACCATGATCAATCTAAAGAAATCATAATAGAAATGAGTTTAATATGTCCTAATTGGGGACTGTCAAGGGAAATTTTCAAAGTAATTATCTGTCAAGTAAAAAAAGTCTTCAACAGAGTCACTTAAACATAAAAATGAATCACTCAGCATGCGGGTCTACTAATTGAGTTAATAGGCAAAAAAAAAATAATAATGCACACCCAGTAATCTTACTTATTCAGAATGTAATTGAGGGACTTGAGCCTAGAAAGGCAGCCCCTCCAAGCAGCCAAGACATCTGTACCTTGGGTAGGTTCCGTAACCTCTCTCCGCGTCAGTTTCCTTAGCTGTGAATGAAGGTATAAATATAAAGCACATAGTAAAAATGTTCAATAAACATTTTTGTTGTTTAAAAAATTGTCTTGATTCACTGCTGTTGTGTGATTCTGGTATACTATATGAAACCCAGATAGCCATCTCAAAATATTTTTTAGAATTTCTTACAATGAGAAGGTATTTCTTTTATTTTTATTTTTTAAGTGTAAATGATTTTTTATTGCTGTTCAGTTACAGTTGTCCCACCTTTCTCCCCATTGCTCTCTCCTGCCCCACCCCACACTCCCACAGTCAACCCTCCCCCATTGTCCATGCCCATGAGTCCTCTATTCATGTTCCTTGGCCTGCCCCTTCCCCTTCTTTCCCCGTTATCCCCCCTCCCTCTCCCCTCTGGTCAGTGTCAGTTTGTTCTTTATTTCCATGTCTCTGGTTCTATTTTGCTCACTTGTTTGTTTTGTTGATTAGGTTCCACTTATAGGTGACATCATATGATATTTGGTATTTCTTTCATAACTAGAAAAAGTAAATATTAATACAACTCCTATACAGATATAGAAAATTATTTAAAATTTTTTTGTGTTAGTCATTTAATTATCATGGGGGGGTCTGAGAGACTGGACTGGCTATATACACAATTAATTTTGATGTTTTGAAATATGTTTACTGAGATATGAGTAATGATAAAACTCACAACACTATTATTATATTCTGCATATTTGTATTATTATCTATGATATACTTAACTGGTGTTAATCATTGATTCTTTCTAGAATAATATTTTAAAGATTAAAAACTCTCAATTAAAATAGTAAATCAATAACAAAAAAGGAATAGATACTTTGTCATTCTATTTAACATACATTGTGTAGAAATATAATCCAACAGGGAAGGTGGTCTGTGGTTCAGTTGAGATGACTCAAAAGCTCATGCGATGGCAGTGTGTTAAAATCTAGAAAAAAATCAAAGGCATGAGTTATTACAGTGATTACACAGGGTAAGTAATTATGTCCTGAGTCAAATCAAGGTCTTAAGATGATATGCTTCCTCAAATAATATTTTAATATGTCCAGAATGGATTGTTGTATGTAACTATTGAAGTGCATTAGTTTCCACAATCTTACTCCATTTTTGTATTTACAACTCCCACATTCCTAAGATGAAAGGCTGCTGAGTAGTCAAGAAAGCAATAGTAAGTACCGTCTCTCCTCATTCACTCTTCCTGATCTTGGGAGCGGAGTCACTATTCACTCTGTTCCTGACGACTTTGGATAGTTGTAACTGGTCCATCTTGGGTGCCCCTTTTGTTTTCATAGTTGCAGTAAACTCTTTCCTAAAAACAATAGCATCAAACTGAGAGATTGAGTATCAGTTAAGCTATTTTGGCAGGAGTTTGGACTTTAAGAGTTTTTTAAAAAATATTTTATTTATTTATTTTTAGATAGAGGGGAAGGGAGGCAGAGAAACATCAATCTGTGGTTGCCTCTCCCATGCCCCAGCTGGGGACCTGACCCACATCCCAGGCATGTGCCCTGACTGGGAATCAAACCAGTGACCCTTTAATTCGAAGGCTGGCACTCAGTCCACTGAGCCACATCAGTCAGGGCAAGAGTGTTTGCATTGATTTTCTGAAATAGGTGGTAATTTCAGTTTCATATGTTGATAAGAAAAAATTATTTCAAATATATTAAATCATTAAAATATAAACATGTAGTATTTACTTATTATATGTCATGTACTGTCCTAGATACTAGAAAATTTAACAGTGAACAGAATTGCCAAAAATCTCTGCTGTAGCAGAGATTGCATACTAATAGAAGATAATTGAGTCTGAAGTTTAGGTCAATAAGCAAGACATTTAATGTGGAAATATGTAAATTGTATTAAAAAGGGGGGGGTTATCACTGAAGTAAAATGCTGCTGATAGATTCAGGAGAAAGAGAATGAGCAATGGCTATTGAATTTAATGTCTTGGAGATTGCATTAGTCAGGATTCTCCAGAGGAACAAAACAAATGGTCTATCTATCTATCTATCTATCTGCCTATCATCTATCATCATCATCTGTCTACCTACCTACCTACCTATCATCTATCTATGTACCTATATATTGAAAGACTTAAGTAATTGGCTCCAACAATTATGGGAGCTGACAAGTTCAAATCTGTAGGGTAGGCCAGCAAGCTGGAGACAGAAGAAAGAATTGATGTTGTAGCCTTGAGTTCAAAGGCAGTTTGAAGGCAGGATTCCTTTTTATCAGAGGACCTCAGTCTTTTCTCTTAAGATTGTCAATTGATTAGATGAAGACAATCCACATTATGGAGGATAATCTAACTTACTCAAAATCTACTGATGTAAATTTAATTGCAGTTAAAAATTACTTTTGCAACACCTTCTAGTGCCTGGTGTTAACCAAATAACTGGGTACCAAACCTAACCAAGTTGACACATAAAATTAACCATCACAGAAGTCATTGACAAAATTGAGACATTTCTACAGAGTATTGTTCACTACTATATCCCAATATCTTAGCATTATATTTAGTTGTATTTCTACTTATTTTCCCCTTAAATATTATATAATCACTTGAACCAAGTTAGGGAAAACATGCCAAAGGAAAAAAAAAACACTTCAAGAAACATTTTTAAATTTTGGTTTATAAAAACATATTAGCAGTTGAGGAGTAATTGAAATTGTTCAAAAATTGGTCAGTCCAAAAGTATAAAAATAATTCTATAGTCAAGTGTGATGAAAAATTCACAATACTAATGATCAAATAATTCTAACATATTTTAAAAAGCCAAATTTTATATATTTTGGTTGTGCTCTTATACTAACCCCAATTAAGAGTATAGGATTTCCTTTTAGAAGTCCTCTATCTGATAACCTTAAAAATAAAGATAGTAACTACTGACATATTCCCAAATCCTGGAGAAATGACTCCAAGTAAGACACATAGATAATTAAGTATTTTCATTGGTGACATCTAGCAGACTTAATTTTGTTTTCCATCAAGTTTTTGTTAGAGTTGTCGAGTGACCAGATGGAGAAACTTCACTTTTCCCCTCCAAGTAATCACTTTCTGGTAACATCTGAATCCCTGAAGTTTCTACCTTTCTCATTGAGTAACTAGTTCCTGATACCAATTGGCTTTTTCCATTCCAGGAGCTGGACTTTCCACAACAATTTTCATATTTTTAAATGTCTTAAAAGCAATATGACACTGTTTAATTCCTTTCTTAATGTAATTATGTTTGGTTGTGTTGCCTGGTTTATTGGTACAACATTGATTATTTTACTTTATCATAGACTATGAGAATGTTTATGGATTACCATTAAATTTTCTAAATTAGTTAGACTGAAGGTTTGTGGTGAGGTAAAAATAGAGCACTTCAAACTCTACTGCTCTTATCACAGCTTAGTTTTATGATACAATTTGTCTGACCATGTAAGCATAGGTTTTTCCCTATGCAATGTTGCTGAACAAATTATAATTTTTGTTTCTACTCAATGATTTTATATACTTGGAAATGTATTCTGAATGTATGGTTCAGAATAAAGTTTTACTTATAAACCATCAATTCAAGAGGAACTCAGTTCATCAGTTGGTCATTTCTAGGGAAAAAATAATTTTGACTCTAAAATCTATATGTTATTGACATTAGGTTAACCATTTTGTATTGAAATAATGTGTAGCATTTTTTTAAAATTTTAATTTTTCACTTAGTGTCCCTTGGTAATACTGTTTTAAGATTTTAAGCAAAACGTAACAAAGCAAACAAAAAAGTCATTCTGTAAATTACAGCTATCTTCTGAAAAATAATCAAGATTTATTTTTCCCAGTTGTCATTGCCAAGATTTTCAATACCTAGGACTATTTCTTGTTGCATAGTATTTAGCATATATAGCCATGAAATAGATGATTATTATTGAATGTAGGAATAACTGGATGAATAAGTACATTAATGGATGACTTCATTAAGCTTTAAAATTGGCTCTGAACATCTTGATAGTCAAGACAAAATGAAAACATGGTAGGCTATTAAATTTTCAGTTCCTTAATAGGAGAAAGAATATCAAGTGAAATTTCCCTCATATTTTCCCCTGCCACAACTTGTTTCCATTTGCTTAAATTTTTATCTTCCCTCCAAAGTCAGTAGAACACGAAAATCTCTTCCTCTGTAAAGGTTATACTACTAAAGACCTGTTTTCACACTTGTCCCCCTATGGTGCAATTTCAGCACAACAGGGATTCTATTAAAATGTAACCTGAATAACAGCATTCCCCTGATCAAAATCCTTACAAGGCTTTCTTTTCATCCAGAAACCAAAACCAAAACCAAAACCAAAACCAAAACCATAACCTTATAGTGGGTTATATAATCTCTGCCCTTGTCCTTCTCCTCTGTCCTCTATGTTCCCTCTCTTTACCTTATTTCTCCCATTCTGCACCTAGCTCTTTCAGCTCTAATCACAGTGGCCACCTTGGACATGCTAAGCCAATCATTCTATCAGTGAGGATTTTTCTACAGGTATTCATAGATGTCCCCACTTCCTTCAGGTTTTTACTCGAACATCACTTTAGTTGTGTTTCTTTATTGACACCTCATAGAAAATAGCAGCCCCTATCTTGTCAATTTCTATTCTGTTTACCTCCTTTATTTTTTACCACAGCACCAACCACCATCCGTGTCTTTTAATTTATTCCTCTTTTCTTAAGTATATACAACACTAAGACTTTTCCCTCTTCTTTCTGAGGACTCTATGAACTCATTTGAGTAATAGCCTACATGTAGTTCCTTTACCAGCTGTGCTACAATGTGTTGCTAGAGAATTTAACAAGGCCTCAAGCAGGTAGTATATGGTTATTGATTTGGCATATGCACTGTTTCATAGTTGGATCAGAAAAGAGAATCAGAAGAATTTTCATTTATGTGAAATTGACAGATATTTATTTTAAAAAATTCTTAAAATACACTGTTATAAATTACTCCAAAGAGATGTGGGCTACCAGGATATCTCATAGAACATTGATATATTACATTGATAATAATGTGCATATTTGATAGGATGAGCAAGAGATGATAGTAGTATATTAGAGGCATATATGTATACATATATATGCCACTCTCTCCCTATATATATGTGTGTGTGTGTGCATATGTGTGTGCATGTCTGTGTGTATCCCAAAGAGTAGATTTAAGTTTCAGGGACCTGTCACTTCAGGGATGATTGCAGGGTTTCCATGGTCAGAAGCATGCTAATATGCTCTCCAAATTAAGACACATTTCTGTATCATGCATCTCCTATGACAAGAATGGAGCAAAGTATCTAGTGACCTCTTTGCATTCTGGAGGCAGCACCTTCACATATGGAAATACTGTTTGGATCATATATCAGGTGGCACAGAGTGTTGCCAGCTTTCAGAGGGACCAGGAGCAGTACAGGAACCTGTAGGACTCCAGGCTATGATTTGGACAGCCCCGTTGCCTGGGCCATATTGTCCAATGGGCTCTATGATGATGGAGGTGTTGATTTTGAAAAACAGGCTGTTTGGAGTTCATGGAAAGGCTTTGTTGGAGAATTGTGATGCAGGTTTCTGGGTTTCTGGAGCAAAGCCATGACATTCATGAAAGAGAATTATATGCCTTTTGAGAAATAACTTCTGGCATATTACTGCCTTGGTAGAGATAAAATACTTGACCATGAGGTGCCTAGTGACCTTGTGTTCAAAACTAGTCATTATAAGCTGTGTGTTTTCAGACTTACAAATTCATAAAGTTGGGAGGGTCCATCAGCAGTGTATTGTAAGGTGGAAATGGCACACCTGGGATCACGACAAAGTAGGACCAGAGGTCACAAGCACACTGTGTGAGCTGGTAACCAGATCCCCATGTCACCCATTACAGTTGCGCCAATGCCACTCCCTCAGATCAACCCCACTTAGAAAGTCCTGTGGGACTAATGAGGAGAAGGAAAAAATCTGAACTTGGTTAATGGATGAGTCAAGTTCAATACACAGAGGTCAGCTGAAATGAATAGTGACTGCATTACAGCCACTTTCACATGGAGGTCTTGAAAGAGGGCAAGGAGAGAAAATCTCCCTGATGTGTGGAACTGTGTGTGTAAGATGGGGTCATTCACACCGTGTGAAAGGGGAAGTGTCCTGAGGGCCATGGCCAATGAATGGCCTGGCCAGCTGGCCAAGAATCTACTAGGAAAATGACTGGTGGATTAGAGTTAAGAAGAGGCAGGCAGATGGACATGTGGGAGAGGACAAGGAGTGTGAAGATTTTTCTAAGTTAATATCGGGAGAACAGCATTTACCACAAAGAAAGCACTAAACAACCAATAGACAAAATGACTGAGCCTTTTGATACCAGCCAGCATCTGTCATAGGCAACACGAGAGCTTGCACGAAGGACACATGAATGGAGTGACCTACTGAATTTCCTCCATTCTTAGGTGCCCATTTTTCACATTTCAGCATAACTGAAACTGAGATGCCTCCTATGCTCAATGTACTTAAAAAACATTATGTCTAATTCGTTTGGCACCAAGTTTTCTTTTTTACATGTACTTCAAATATGGTCTTACAATGAATTGAAAGTTTTTTTTCCACTTTCGCAGCTTGTCTTACAATCGACAATGTCTTTGATTTGATGAAATATAAGCATCACTGCATATTTTCTGGATCAACAGCCTGTCATTTAAATTTACATATTAAACAAAATTTGCTGGTCTCCTTTTTGTTCTAATATGTATAAGCCATATTTTTAACCTTACGTATTATTTCAGCATTGAGCTGACTCTTGCATATTTGAAGTTCTGGTGTCGGCCTTACAGCAGTTCAATCACTCTGATGGTTATTAAAATGGTGTCAATAGTATATAGTGTTGCATTTTGGCTTCCAAATCTGTCATAGTTATCCAAAAAATGTTTCACTCAAGTCCTCACCCAAATCATTTAATTTTTTTCTCCAAAAAGAAACAGATTTCCTATTGTTGTTGGCTAGAAAACTCATTTGGGCTTCTGGCGATGTGATGATGTGACAAAAAGGGAATGAATGCTGTACTCCTAATGAGTTGAGATGTGTGAATTCACTCAGTCAGTTTTAAAACCATTATTTCAAACTTTATGGTAAAGAGGGGTAGGAGATTTTCTTTTTCATACATTCTAGCTGTCTTCCATTAGGACTGCTGCGTCTGTTTGTGGTTTGACCCAATGTGGGGAGAGGCATTTTATCCCACAACAACTCTTCATGCTTCGCCATTAAGATCTGAGATGAAGAGGAGCCATTCCAGCCTGCACAGAAGATACACTCCCAGTTCTGTTACTATAAATGGTGGGTTTTTGACACGTGTATCATCTCTATTTTGAACATGAGGAGATAAATCATTCCATTGAAAGGATTAGATTTCCCAAAGTTATACAGTAAACCAGTGACACAACAGTACATAGGTAACCCCCCTACCTGCCCTTTTTTTTTTTTTAGTTTCTCTCAACTGGGCAATCGCATCTGTAAACTGGGTCTCCTTCCATCTAAGGTAGAACTCATATGGTAACCTACAATGCCCACTATTAGCTCTAGTTGTTTAGGAAGTCCAAACAAAAATGGATACAAAAAGTGGAAATTCAAATATAACAAGAAATCTCTGACAAAATAACATTATAAGAATGCTTCTTACTTGAAAGATGAAAATGACAGCAGGGCAGGATGTTTAAAATACTGATGGGAAAGGGACATATTAACCCAAATGATTCAAGCTCAGCCTAAGTAGACTCATTTTGAGCTTATGTAGAGGTTGGAGAAAAAAAAAAAAAACACACCTACGTGTTTTATGTTAGTTATGTTTTCCTTAAAATGTTTTAGAATTTTGGCAGATTAATCTTTTTAAAAGTCCAAACGTTCTTAAAATGTAGTAAAACCAGTAATAAGGAGGGGTGCAGAGAGCAGAGACAGGAAAAAGCATACAGAATGCAAGAACTGAAACATGTGTGAGCTGTAAGCTTTAGGGGCAAACATGTTGTCTTAAAGGCAGCAGGGCACCAAGAGAGAAAATGTTTTGTGCTAAAAGTTTGCAAGTTTAGTTCTAGATCAGGGTATTCACATAAAAATGGAATTTTGCATTAAAGGGACAATGCACTGCTGGCTGAAAGGGGGACATAAATTTATTTTTTCTGAAAAACTCTGAGTAATTCCTGAAGAACTTTGTCACTCTGAAATAGAACATAGTGGAACAAATATTTTCATGGTACTTAGTGAATTATTTCTCATCGCTTCTCAAAGACATTTCTCCCTTTCAATAGACAAGATGGAAATAAGTATTTTTAGGGCATACGCTAGAGCAGAATTTCTCATCCTTGGCACCATTGACATTTTGGGCCACATAACCCTTTGTTGTGGGGGGACTGTCTTGTGTCATGTAGAGGTTTAACAGCATCCCTGGTTCCTACCCCCTAGGTACCAGTGACAACCTTCTACAATTTTGACAACCGAAATGTCTCCACGTACTTCCTGGGGGAGGGGTCAAAGTCACCCATGGATGAGAATCCCTATGCTGGAGGCAACTCTAACAAAATGAGTGTATTTATTGTCTTTAAGAAATTTTTTTCTAACATCTTCAATTCTACACATTTTCTTCTGGAAATGAAAACATACAAAAGGTCCCCGTGGTCATTTTTGTGTAGCTGCCCACAGATGTACTCCAAGTGCACTAAGTTAATGCAGAAGGGAACTGGAGAGTTCTGAAATGTGGGAGTTGGGTCAGGCTCTCTCTGAAGCATCTAAGGGACAAGCTATTTTATGCAATTTTTCAGCTTCTGGTGTTGCTGGCAAACTTTGCTGCTCCTTGTCTTGCAGATGCATCACTCCATTCTCTACCTCTATTTTTCATGGTATTTTTCTCTCTCTCCTTCTCCTCCTCCTCTTCTTTTTCCTAAGAACACTACCCTTATTAAATTAGGGTCTACTCTAATTGAATATGACCTCACCTTAACTTGATTATATCTGTAGAGACTCTATTTTCAAATAAGGTCACATAACAAGTACCAGGGATTAGAACTTCAACATCTTTGGAGGGGACACAATGCAACCTATACAATAGGATCCAAAGGGAAGGGTTTGTTCTCAATTGGTTCCAAGAGAAATAGTCACTGGGGAGGCCTCAGAAACATTAGTCAAAGGCCCAGGTCCATTGAGAAAATGCATAGGTAATGAGTAAAAGGGGCCATGCTGAAACCTCAACTCATTGCAGGATCTCTAGGCATTAAAAGATACAACTCAAATCTGAAATAAAGGGGTATTTTGTACTTTGTGACTTTTGTGTATGTGTGAGCAGCTAATGTGAAAGTTGTTTAATAATGGCATCTCTGTCCTGTTTACTATTGGGGATAGGAGACTGAGGACACGTGGGTAACAGATGGACATTTCAGCTGGGGTCATTTAAGGAGATTTTTAAAAAAAAACCTATAATGAGGAAGAGAGAGAGGGAGGAAGGGAGGGAGGGAGGCACTTTGGTCAAGCAAGCCATCCAATGGATACCCTGCATGGAGGCAGCCTGAGCTAATAACTATTTTGATCTCTTCCTTCCATCCCTCCTGCCACTGCTACCCAAATGGCCAAACCCAACCAAAAGCCAGAGGAAAATCTGTTGATGCAGTGTATACAAATGAGACCTCTGCTCCTAGCAGCCCCCACACCCGCACTCCCGGGAGAGCATAAACAAGTTTCAGAGGGTGCAGAGTAGATCTGAGTCCAAATGAAACACATCTAGCACAAAAGAAATTCTACCAAATAGATTCTCTTCTCTATATTATGTTCTCTATTAAAAAGTAAAGTTCAATTTTTATGAATATGGGCATTATTTTGACTTTTTGTTTAAAGGGGATCTCCTGCTTGGTCAACTTATTTATTAGTCTCTGAATAAAAACAAGGCTGCATCCCAAATAAAGACAAGATAATGACTGGTAGTCAGGAGACTTTGGTTCTAGTCCTAGCTTTACAGATAACTTGAGGAGAGATATTCATGGAAGTTACACACACACATATATATATTTATTTATTTTATATATGTATATATGTATTTATTGTATTTATTTTATATGTATTTATTGTATTTATTTTATATGTATTTAATGTATATATGTATTTAATGTATATATGTATTTATTATATATGTATTTAATGTGCATTATATGTATTTATTATATATATTTATGTTGTAAAATTAGGGAGTTGAGTATCTTTTTTAGCTACATAATTTTATCACCTCTAATTTCCTTTATTTGGGGTTTATTATTACTGATCACATCACATTCATGAACATACTTGCCTTGATTATATATATTCCACAAAAAAAGAGAGAAAGAGCAAAGAACAAAACCTATCAATTTGTGAGGCTGTCTGTGAAGAATGAGAACTGCGGCCAGATATAGTCAGTAGCTTTCATGAAGAATATAGAGGATTCAAGACAAGGAGACAAGCATATTCCAAAATCTTGGCTTTTGAATGGCTCAAGGTTTCCTGACCTTAGAACCCTGCCACATGCTATTTTCTCTACTGCATAAGTTCCTTTTTTGGCTAAATTCTACTCTTCCCTCTGGTCACTGCTTAGCCCTCAGTCAGAGAAACATTTCTTGACCCATCTCACCCCTCCCCAGCTTTTAAATAAGGTCCCTTCAGTTATTTTCAGTCTTAGAAGCTATTTTTTTCATTTATCGCACTGTTTATAATTTGTTGTTATGCATTTGTTTGAATGATTTTTTTGTTTGTTTATCTCCTGTTTTTTTCTATTTGTAAATTCCTGGTGGCAGAGATCATGTCTGAATTTACTTTAATTCTGTCTCCTCAGTGCTTATTACACTGCCTTACCAAAATTAATCAATTTTCAAATGGTCAAATAAATAAACTGAGCTATGTTGTCACTGGACCTATAATTGCCATATCATGGAGAAGATTTGGGGGTTGTGAATCCTTTTATAACTTAATATAGCATAGTATGGGCCCTGATCAGGTAGCTCAGTTGGTTAGAGCATCATCCTGATATATCAAGGTTGTAGGTTTGATCCCTGGCCAGGGCACATATAAGAGTCAAACAATGAATGCATGAATAAGTGGAACAACAAATCAGTGTTTCTCTCTCACTCTCTCTAAAATCAGTTAAAAATATAGCATACTGTTTTTATTTTCTGGGGGTTCATCAATGTAACAGATATTAGGAGCTTCATGGCCTAAGGCTGGAAAGTGGCCAACTTCCCTTGCCTTGGGTCCTGATTGCCAAGGAGATAAAATATGTAATGTACATTGATAGAAAAAGCACGTTAAAAGTAATAAAATAATGAAAGTAAAATGATGATACATTAATTACATAAATAAAACCACTCTAAAAAGTACATCATTCTAAACAGGGCTTCTCAAACTCTGCACCAGTGGCATTATTTTGGAGCGGATAATTCTTTGATGTGGTTGCGTGCCCTGTGCATTGTAGGATGTTTAGTGGCATATTTGGCTCCCATCCGGTCAGTTCCAGTAATGCCTCTCTAGTGTGACAACCACAATTGTCTCCAGACATTGCTAAATATCCCTTGGGAGACAAAATTGCCTCAGTTGAGAAGCACTGCACCTCAGAATTATTAAACAAAATATCACACTAAACCAAACAAAACCCAATAACCCTTATACTACACATTATCATTTCACTGTCCCAAGAACCTTAAAAAAAATCTCATGAGGCACATTCATGTTCTCTTAACATATAAAGAAAAGGAAAGAACAAATTAAGTTGTAATTTCAGTGTCACAGAGTAAGAGGCAGAGTGAGGATGGTGAATTGGGGCCTTTTAATTCCAAAGTTTATGCTGTTCCCACAAATCTGTTGTGCTGCCTTAGTAAAAATGCCCACTGGAAGGAAGGGCTCCAGAGCAGAGCCGAGCACCAGCCCAGAGACAGCGAGGGCACAGGGAGGCGAGTGCCTGCAGCTGCTGCACACCATCACTCCCAGGGCTGTCTGTGTCACCTCTCGGGGTCCCAGGGACAGAGGTTTAATTTGGGATGCCTTGTGGCTGTCACCTGAGCCTTCCCAACCATATATTCCCAAGCCTGAAAAGAGAATTTCCAGACCCCACCTTTTTATGGGAGACACCAAGAAGAAAGCAATTCTGTTTTCCTTTTTAATATACATGAAAAACTTTTTAATTAAGTGCACTGGGGTGACATTTGTTAATAAAATTATATACATTTCAAGCATACAATTTTATAATACATCATCTGTATATTGCCTTGTGTGTTTACAACCCAAATTCAGATCTTCCATTGCCATCACTATATATATGTGTTGACACTATGACTTTTAACAGCAGAGTTGGAAATATCAGTGGTTGATATGTTTTTAGAAACATTAAATTTGTTTTATTTTCTACTTGATCAGGAATAGTTTGGGGAGGAGTCAGGTGGGGAGAAGCAGAATCACAGGAGAAACACACACAGTCACAGAGCAAGAGATATGGAAATAAAAAAAGAGACAGAGAGAGACAGACAAAAGGAGACACACTTAGACACACACCTAAGAGAGTCATAGAAAGAGGCACAAAGACGGAGAAGCACATACAGATTCAGAGAGAGATGCATAGACACACTCTGAGTCAGAAGGGAGATGAGAGATGGGGACTTTTTTGGCGGGGAGAAGCTGAGGGAGGAGAAAGGGCCCTGGAATGCAGGGCCCGTGAGGGAGTTGTGAAAGGCAGGAGGAGACTGATTAATCTACTCTTCAGGGACTTGACCAAGTTACAGACCTGATTTCAGTAATGCTCCAGGCTTTACAGTTAAATATATTGAGGATCATTTCTCTCATCCGGAGAAACACTGTGAGTGTGTACAATGCGCTGAACGAACTCTCAAACTTATCCAGGTAATAAGCCCTTGAGGACACAGGCCATGAAAACCCCTGTTTCCCTCCTTTTCAATTTTCTGTCCCCTTCTCTATTTCCCCCCGGTCCCACCAAATCAAGAGCAGCAGATTTAAATATATATCAAGAAAGGTTCAACACAGGTTAGGCCAACTGCAAGCAGCTGTGTGCAGCCTGGGTGGGGGGTGGGGTAGCTCTGAGCTCGAGGTTTGGGAAGGCCTCAAAAACTTTCTCTCCCAGGACCATTCAGATCATTCTAGACTTCTGGACTGAAGCACATAGCGCCGAAGCAGCTACTATCCAGTTTACAGCATCACAATTACAATGGGAAACTGACTAGGTTGGAAAGGCTTTAGGGCCTGATCCGCATAATATTTGATACCTCCCTCTGGATCAGAAAGCCCCAAGTCAACATTTAGCGTCCAAAAATTTTTAACTGGCTTTCACTGATAGCCACTGGAGGTTCAGCCAGACTGTATACAGCTGACAGTTGGACCACAGAATAGTTAACCTTTGGGTGAGAAATTGAGTTGACATTGGACATGGAGGAAGTAGTTGTTCCTCATAGTTTATGATAAAAGTAATTTCTGAGTCCGGGGCTATGGCATTCACCCCCAGTGATCTGTGCCTCCTCTTGGTCAGCAAAAGCTAAAATCAAAATATCATGTGGGAATTGTGAGGTGCATAACTGACATTTGAGAAACAAATTTCAGATTAAATCATGACAGTTCACTGTTCTATGAAGTCCTAGAACCGGAAGTACCTTAGTGATTTTCTAGTTTGATTGCTGACTTTACTCAGAGGGACACCAGGGACCACAGAGGTGAAGGGACTTGTCTAAGTTCATGCAGTAACAGGCTTCCTACTCTTCATCCCATGTTATTCCAATTTAGGGTAAATGAATAAATAGTAATATTTTAAATAGAAATTTGTGGCCTTTTTGAGAATTTCCAATTAATAATCAAAGGAATGTCAATACATAGAGTGAATATTTAATAAACAATGAGAATTGGAGGGAGAACCAAGAAGATATACCCAGCATCTAGCCCTACATGTTTGCAATAGAAACTTATTGAAAGAAATGAATGGGGTCAAATTATTAACACTCTTCTCAGAAGGTCGTCATTATATGAAACAGTCACAGAATGATTTACCCTAGTGAGTGACAGGATTCGTGACTCAAAAGATACTGTTTTGAAAAGGTATTTTTCTTATCGAATTAAAACTAATGGAAAATTAGCTAAACCAATGAAGTATTAAGGATATACGGTGCTCAAAAGATAAACAAGTGGGAATGATTCCCATCTGTTATGTAAGTACTTAATAAAGTACATGCTCAGGAAACGTAGCAGCTCCTCTGCTGGCCTTGCGGAGAGAAGCAAGTCCTACTTCCCAAGTCTCTTTATTTTGAATTTTCTTACCATGTAAAAAAAATCCTTTCCTGTAAAATTTCATAGAAATGTTAGGTTATTTGAGGAGAATTACTTTCTCCCCAGCACATCACTTAAATAGAAATTTTCGTCAACGCCATTAGCAAGATTGGGCAGGGACAGTGTTCCTCCTAGAAGTTGAAACACCTTTGAGAGGTTGAATGCAATATGAACCACATTTTTCAGATAACAAGATTCTCTGGGTGTAACAAAACCCCTGTAGGTCTAATGCTCCGGGTTCTATTCCTCACCACCAATAAAAATTGTGGCTCTTAATGCCAGAGATTGATAAAAAGGAGAGGAATTATTTAATTAAAAGTTAATTAAAAGGTTTAGAGTAATGACTGAATTTTGCCATTAAATGTCACTCCCTTTGAATGCCCACAAACACACACAGTCCTGCCCTCCCCTTTTGCCCAGCCAGGCCAATCTCAGAGCATGCCAGTCAGAAGTACTGCCTTTCAGGAAAACAAACAAACAAAACCCCCCAAAACAAACAGAGGTCTGCAGCTCACTTCTCCCACTTCCTCCCAGTAACCCATGTTTAGCTGGCCAGGCCTCCCAAGGTTCTCAGCAGCATCAGCAGTGTCGATGCGATCTCCAGTTCTTATCTTTTAAAAAATTTTTAAAATTTTAATTGTTGTTCAAGTACAGTTTTCTGCCTTTTACTCCCATCCCAGCCTACCCCCCAGCCCTCTCCACTTCCCTCCCGTTTCCACCCCGCCTTGTTTTTGTCCAAAACCGAGGGGCCCCTCCTCTTGATTGGCGGGCAAGGGTCTTTCCACCCCCTTTTGAGTTACACTGTTCCACAAAGTCCTGAAAGGTCCCACCTGGTCCTGCCTGGTCCTGCTGTGCATGGCTGCTTGCCTTTTAGTTTAAATCTGGGCCTGGATCCTCCTGTGCAACCCCATTTCCGACCCCTCCCACAATTGGCTACACCTGCTAGCACTCACCTGTTTTTCTTCCCTGCAATTGTTAGTCCAAGCAGGCATGGCCCTGTGGTGTGGAGCAAACCATTTCCAAACTCCTGTGCAGGCATTGTAATTGGGGGAGCCACCTCCCAGCTACAGTATGGGTCCAAGTCATGCCCATCTCCCTGACCCAGGCAAACTATTCAGCATTGCTATGAAGCTAACCTGCTGTTTTTGATAAACGAAGTAACTCTCACTGGCCCTGATCCACATCTCCCATCCCCCAGTCAAGTTTATGGAGATATCCTATATTCCCGGACACCTCAAGTTCTGGACCTCATTCCATACCTGTCTGTTACCTGGGGACTAAAGGGTGGAAAAGGTTTAATAGGATTTCAGTGAATCCCTCAGGTCTCCTTGTATCTCATCGTACTCGGACCACAGATTGTGCAAAAATTCATCAAGTCAACTTATTTCTCAGCTGTGTTTGCATCTTAAGACCTTCATTGTTGCCTGGCAAATCAGTGTGTGATGACCTGTCTGTGGTTCCAGGTACCTGAGCATTGAGGCAGCTGTTGTGTTTACAGCTTTCAAAATGTCACCACTTCCCCGAGGCACATCATCCTGGCCTTTTGATACATTGAAAGGGCAGAGATACTGTAAATCAGCTCTTTGGGCATCTCTGTTTTGGGCTATAAATTGCTAAGTGAACATAGAAGGTCAAGGATTTCCCTTTACAATTGCTCCCTATATTAGCACAAGCCAAAATAATGTTCCCTGGAGTCATTTTTGGCTAATTGTAACAAATGACAATTTCAATTCAGTAAGCTTCATATATAAAAAAAATAGTTTTTAAAGTAATTCAGAAGAAATTAATTTAGCCATATACCAAAAAGAGTAAAATTTTAATATAGTGATAAAAAATTACAGATTCCTCAAGGAATATTGTACAGTTTGGCAATAAATAGTTTAAATATTCTTACGTTAAATAAATCTTTAAAAACACATGTTATAAAGCATATGAAGTTCCAGATTTTTTGAAGCATTACCTCTTCTTTATATAGCAGACAAACTAAACTTTACCAAGACTTTATCATGCATGTAAACTCATAACATTTTGAGAAAGATCTAGGTGCATAAAAAATAAGAAATGTGCCTCAGAAAATTTCAAGGACTTGTTTCAAGACACACAGCTCAGAAGAAACAGGTTGAGGATTAAATCTTCTAATTTGAGCCCTTAAGACACTAATACTATTTCAAAAGCTATTTCCTAGCATATTGTTTCTTAAATACTGGACACCTCAGCAACCATCTAATGCTTTGGAGGTTTACATTGAAAGTAAAATATGTATTTGTCAAATTATGTAGGGGGTAAATACATTGTTATGAAAATTATATTTATGGGCTCATAGAATGAGATAACAAGAGAAATTTGAAAATAATGTATTTTTTGCCATTTAAATATATTGCCTATAAATCATCTCAGAAGGCAAAAATTGATTCAAAATTTCAAAAAAAGGTTATGTACCTTATTTGTGTCAATCACCCCATTGTTTAACAACTACACCTAAAATTCTATATCATAATTTAGTGATAAAGAACTATTCTCAATTAATGGGGAAGTATTATTCTCAATTACTGGAGAAGTACTATTGGTAAGTTCAAAAAGTTCTGAATACAATAAGATTAAATTGAATACATATTTAAGGACTACTGTTTTAAAATATTATTTTATTAGTCTGCTGTCTGCAACTACTATCTTTACTGTTTCATCCCTTTGCTACTGCCCTTTTTTCAAATCTTTGCCATCTGGCAGGCATTTATGTTCCCTGCTACCTCTTCGCGGTTGTTCTCATTAATTTGTTACTGAACAGCCATGTGGGGTTCTGCCGCCTGCTGCCTATAAATTATGGAGGCAGAGGTTTTGGTGAAAAAGGAAAGGAGTCTTTTATTTAAAGGCTATACAATTTTGGAAGAATAATGGGCTTCTGCCTCAAAGCCCATTCCCTTTAAAATACCTAAAGACAAATAACCCCTCCGCTCTTTGCCAGACCAATTCAAGCCTGTGCCTGGAATTTGTTCTCCCATTTAAAAATACTGTTCTTTGAGATATTCAGGTAGCTGTAGTATGATTATCCAGGTAGCTTAGGTGGTTTCTGGTCACAGTCTGGCTCCAGGTGTCTTTCGGAGTCTGTGAGCACCAGAGTCCTATTTGCTGCACACTACCCTTTCCTCTGCAGCCCAGTGCCTGTGCCCCATACCTCTGTCCATCAGCTCGCTGGTGTGTCTGTGTGCCTGCTTGGCCAGGCACACAGCACAATACGAGTTGCCAGCATTACAGGTGTTTCTCTAGTGGGTAGGGGTGTGGGGCTTTTCTACTGGCCACACAGTTTCCAGAGCCTGGCAACCCAGGAACACTCGGGCCACTGACCCCCAAGTGGGTCAACTAGCAGAAGGAAAAAAGGGATGAGCCTCCACACCTGCCTTTTAAATCTTCCACCCCAAAATCCTGAATGCTGTAGTAGCATTCAACTTGAGAGCCAGTCAAGATTAATGTCCATCACGCATGTCAGCCAGCATAGCATCTCTGCCCCTCCTCCTGCTGGCATGAACCCAAACTGGGTAGGAGGGTTTCTAGTTGCTGGCAAGGGCACAGCATCTCTGCCAGCTTCCTTCTGCTGTGTAATATCATGCTGCTCAGTTGCTGGGGCAATGAATGCTGGTGCCCTGGCTGGTGTATGCGCTGTGCTAGCATATACACCTTGGGTAGTCTCCTCCTCTTGGGTAGCCTCCTCCTACTGCCTCTCTCTTCTTTTCTCAGGGAAGGCAGGCTCTTTCACACTGCCTCAGGGTTCAACCCCTTTCTGGGGAGGGCAGCTTATGGTATCACCTTGGTGTTTCTTCCTGCAACCCCAGTGATCTAGCCAGATCCTCCTGTTACAAGTCTATTGTAGGAGCTCAAATTTTAGCAAGTTTCAGAATCATCTAGAGAGCTTGATAAAACACAGGTTGCTTGGATGCACCTATGGCATTTTAGGTTCAGTAGATCTGTGAGCGGTCCAAGAATTTGCATTTGTAGTTGGTTCCCTGGAAATACTGATGGTGCAGGGCCCACTTTTTTTTTTAAAGATTTTATTTATTTATTTTTAGAGAGAGGAAGGGAGGGAGAAAGAGAGGCAGAGAAACATCAATGTGTGGTTGCCTCTTGCACACCCTCTACTGGGGACCTGACCACTTTTTCTGTGTGTTTCCGGCTATCTCCACTTCTTCAGTTTGCCTTTTGGTTCCTAGGAAATTAAAAAAATATATATAAAACACTTTTCTCTCCATTTCAATTATCCAAGGCAACAGTTTCATTCATCCATTTGTCCTCAAGCAATGTGATGATCTGGTTAAACTGTAAAGCTCATTCACAGAGGAAAGACATTCTCATCAAGCCATATATAATTTAAGCTACTTCCTACCGAGGCTTGTGCCTGCCTTCTGGGACCAGGATGGACATGTACGAATAGATCATCCTTCTTTGAAGAAGCATTTCTGAACAAAATCAGGTGAGAGAGCCAGAAATGTACAGGATCTTTGATGCTTGCATGACTTTTACCTTTGTACATTCAGAGATACATGATTATATCTCATTTTCACTATGGCTAGGTAAGGTGCTATGCAGGCAGAAAGCTTTTGAAATTATTGGAGTGATTCATCCTAGTGCCCACACTCACAGTAAGTTATCCCCTTTGGAAATAAAGTACTAGTTTCAAGTCATTAGGCTACCCATTAAAGTAATGGAAGAAATGAATATGACAAAACAGGTTTGGGTTGACATAGGTGGAGCTGGCATTAGTCCTATCTAAACATCGAAGTATTTTTCCCTTTGCTTATAGAAAGTCTTATTGATTTTTGTATTGAAAAGACTTGGCTTCTGAGTTTTATATGCCTTTCCTTGAATTGTATAAGAACGAAATTTCTATAAAGGTCATTTTATTTGACTCTACTAACTGAGCATCAATCATATGCCAGATAATAGAATCAATGTTTAGAAGACATCGCTCCTGCCCTTGGGAACTTATAAAAAATGTAGACATGGCAGGGGGACATCAGACATTTTTCTACATAATTAGAGCTACCTAGGGAAATGGTTTTTCATCACACACTCTGTCGAAGATTCTTTGGCTGAGGCCCTTTCATAAGGGATTAACCTTCAGATGCATTCTCCTTCCTCCCACCAGATGTGTGTTTCTCTTAAAAACACTCCCAAATAAATAGTTCATGTAGTGAAATAACTTCATAGGAGTAGAGGATCCTTTCTCTGTCTCAGGGAGCTGATTTTTCTGCAAAAGCCCTAGTCACAGGAGGTCAACATCCATATGTTTCTGCGGATGGTCAGAGTGCTGTGAAAGAGGCAAATGGGGACCAGAACACAGGGCAGGGCAGCAGTTCTGGGAAAAATAAATAAACAAAAATATAGACAAAATAATTCCTTCTCCCAGCCCTTGCGTTTGGTGATCTGTCAGCTGTATTCACCATATACTTGTCTTGAGCTCATTAATCTTTAGACACATTAATTATCACTGCTTTGACTGACTCCCTGGGATATTTACATGCTGTAAACAGTTCTGGTATTCTTTGCAAGCACATATTCTGAAGGACCCTTTGGGTTCTGGTGTATTGCTTTTCCTCACCAAACATTTGTTCTTTTGCAAACCATGAGCACGAACATTTTCCTAAAACCACTCTCCTGTGTATGACAAGGATAAAGATATATACCCATGGGGAAAATAAATGAAAGTGTCTTCCCTCCGCTCAGCATTACTACACTACAATAGGTAAACCCTGGGCCTCTTTTGCATACTATCAAGAGAGTCTTATTACCTCTCTGGAAGAAGACCCTTTGGACTTGTTTACTCCCCTAGTTAATATTGCATCTGTAAGGCATATGTCTACTTTTGCCTCTATTGCAACTGCTTTAGTCCTCAATGTATTAAAAACCAACTATATCACCTGTGACCACATTGAGGAGGTTTCTTCCATCTCAAGCTCACAGTGTACACTTACGGGCAAGCAGCCTGAAAGCAGAAGTGTGGGGGATGCTAACATGGTCCACATTTGTTAACAGGAACCTCCTTCTGGTGAATGAGGGAAGCTTAATCCCATGGAAGTATGGTTTCAATTTTTCATTGAAATTACAATCAAACAAGTTGCCAGCACACATTTTTCAGTGTCAGATGTTTCCCTTATGGTAGATTTGGAGTACCCTTGGGCCAGCTTATAAACCTTATCCTCTGCCAGTGTTGCTACAGACTCTTCCCTTTGTTTTCAAATTAATTTGGTCTTTTGCTCCAAGAGGTGGATACATTTGATAAACAGTAGTACCTGACAGGAAAATGTCTCTTCAACACTGAGTTTTTTCAGGACTCTGATGGAAAGGCTGACACATCACTGGCTCTTCTTCAGCTCTCTGTAGGGAACTCGGTATGATAAAAATCACAAGAGCCAAGGGCCTGCAATTTCCTGATTTTCTAGCACTTATTAAAATCGTATTTATCAAGGATGACTCTTGGCTGCTGGTTGAACTGGCTCTCCTGGAAGGCTGCTGGTTTTAGAGCTCTGCTTTGGGAGCAGGGGATCCTGTGAACACTATTGGACAAAGTAGTCTTGGGAACGACTGTACTGCTTTCAGATTCATGAAACCACAGACTTCTCAGGAGAGCTAAACCCAGGTTGGAAATCATTCACCTCCTTTTCTTTGAGCAGGCAGTGTCAGGGGGAATGAGCAAAGGATAAAAAAGACCAGTTGTTTTGATCTCTGCTCCCAGAACTCTGTCCCTAATGGGTGCCAATCTACATTAAAGAAACTATAACGACACAGGGAATGGACCATATTTTTGTTTTCAGTCTATCTTGAAGCAAAGATGTGATGGAATTGATTTGGCCTAAGGCTCTGGCCTTGTGAATCTTTTGGCAAGTGCCAAATGTTACCTACCATCTGGACCAAATCATTTCTTTTCTCTATCTCTGCAGGTGTTACTTTCTAAGGTGACTGCCTCTGCTTTAACTGTGGAGGAGGTGAGTCCTAAAAACAGAAACAGTGTAACTACTATTAATTTTATGTCTTCCTGGAGGATTATTGTTCCAGTTAGTACTTAATACCTCATATAAAAAAAGACCCATAAAAAGCAAAAGAAATGAGCTATAAGTTAACATGATTTTGTGATGGGAGAAATAAGAGTAACAAGGTGTGGGCTTAGCTCCTGAAATGAAGGGAGACTGTGGTAAGACATCTTTGAAGTTCAGCATTCCTTCTCACCTAAAGGTGTAATTAGACCTCACTCCCTCACACCTTTGAATCTAAGGAATGGAGGGGACCAGGAGGTGTTAATATCTCTTCCTATTTTTGTGTTATTTGGTGGGTCAAATGGACATTAAATCTATCTTTTAAATTTATTTTTTCTTCACTATGACAAAAATCCAATATGTAAAAGACATTGGGAAATGAACAGAAACACTACTAGGATGGAAAAGACATGAGTCATCCCTTCAAAGAAATACGCCATCGTCTCGGAGAGGTACCGTCTTTCTGTTGGGCAGGGATTCAACAAACATTTATTTCACACCCTGTGCTGGATCCTGGGAATATAGAGATGAAAAAGCATAGTATTTTCCTGTCTTCTAGGATTTTCTTTTATTTACTGGAGAGGTAGGTAGGTAAGGAGTTTAAAGCTGTGATAAATACTTGCCGAGTGGAAAGTCTTTGGAAACATTGTGGGGTTGGTGGCAGGGGAGCTCTCTCAGAGGAAGCGGCATGTGGTTTGAGTTCTCCACATAAATAATGGGATGGGAAAATGATCATGATATGTGCGGTTTGAGGGCTGGGAGAGAAGGGCAGATGCCAGATAGCACTGAAGAAAAAGTGATTTTAAAGGACCTTAGGCACATTTCTGGGCACCGTATTACCTATGTATAAATGGAAGACTATTTCTTAATGTTGGCTGATTATTCAGTTTCTCTTAGATATTCCAGAAGAATTGTCAGGGGCTTGTTCAAAAGGCACCCCTGTTAGTCTTGTGCTGAGTCTCTAAAACATGAGGAGCCCTACCACCATCCCTACCACCACCATTACTGTCACCCTGAGAAACAACCATAAATACCATTGCTACCATTATCACCAGCACCACCACTGTTTACCACAAATACCACCACCATCACCATTACTATCACCACCCGAAACAACCACTGAAACCATCACCGCCATTCCCACCATACTACTACCACTACCACCACCATCACCACAATCACTACCACTATTATATTACCATTGCCACCAGCAACAACAACTAATGTGACAGTTCATATTACTACCATTACCACTGTCACCACCGTCACCAAAACCACCGGTATGATCATGGTTATTACCACCATCACTATCATCTCTTCTTCTAGCACTACAACCACCTCCACAACCACTACCACCACCATCACAGCCACCACTCCCATTCTCCTTCTTGATATAATTTTTCTACAGCTTGTCAGGCATCTTAATGGCTATATATGCCCTTGGTCAGAGTTCTTACATAGATTAGATGGGTGATAGTGATCTCCAGTGTTAATGCCAGCTACACAGGGCACTTTAATAAAAGCTCTTTCAAAATGACAAAAAAGAATTCTCCAGGGTCACACAAAAACACTGAATTTTAAATAAATTATTCCCCCAATGAACAAACAGCAATAACACACACTGGTATTGTACATACTTTTTGAAGGTATATTACCACATGGGTCCTCAATATATAAAGAGCTATTGGAAATTTATTCCCTAGAGAAGTAGATGGGATGGCATATTTATTATTCACCTATGATATTGATTTTATATGTCTGCAATACTTAGTTTTACCCCAGAAGCCTGTTCTTTCTAAAGACTTTGCAGTTGAGGTTGATAATAAGAGTAAGAATAATCTTCTTATAAGAAGGTAAGAGTTCCATGGTTACAGTTCTTACATATTTAAAGGTTATAGATGAAGCTCAGGTCAAAAGGATGTGTGCCCAGAACAGAGTTGATAGAATTGATGGTAGAGAAAAGGAATGGATGAAGATATTGGTTTTAAGAACATGTGTAAGTGATTGAATTTCAGGAAACTTTTAAAAATTACATTTGGAGCAATTTTCTCCAAGACAAAATATGGGAAAATAATTATATAATTTATATATAGAAAACATGATCACAGGCATCTATGAAGGGAAAAGCTGTTGAATTAGCATAATAATTCCTTCCGACATTTTCTTTAAGATTTGTCTGCAGTTTCAATTGTTTTATCATTGGTTAGTGCTTATTCATGTTGCTCAATAAAGATCTGTTTCTTTAGACAACTATACCACACTATTGAATGAATGGTAGCTCTTGAGGATACCATGAGGACCATGCCTCAGTATCTGCCTTGGAGTTTGTCACCTACTGAAAACAAGAGAAAGGTAGTGGTATTACAATAGCAGGCAGTGACATTACAGAGGGACTGAGCTACAAAAGCTGTATGCATCTGGGCCAATGAAAGCACCTGAATTCTAAATCAAATTTGGCCTCATAAAGGGAATGGTCAGAAAAGGAGACCTGGATTAAACATCATCTATTCTGTCACTTGAAGGATAGGAATGATTTTGCTAGAACAAGAAAGTTGGAAAGATAAGGAACTAGAAAAGGGTATTTTTGGCAAAGGGAATAGTGTGTGCAAAGACATAGGAGTATAAAAGAAAATATAGGGTTTTTTTTTTCTGAGAACTGCTAAAGAGATCAATATGATGGAAATATCACAGTAGATAAATAAATCAAGAACTTGAAATTTCAAAAGTCCCTGCCTGGGATCTTGCTAGTAGGGCTTTAATAGTGTTTCATTTTTAAAAGAATGATTTCATATGGTTAGGAAAAAACACTAGCCATTAATGCTAACCTGATTCAGAGGGAACAGAATGCAAGCTTCAAAGGAATAATTTTTTGTGTGTATAGAATTTGATTATAAGGAATTCTCAAGTTGTATTCAACTTTTAAAAGGATGAGAATATTTTTCTTTTTTCCTTTTGTTCTTTTTAATTAAAGCCATACTTTTTAGCTTTTAAGAACAGGAAATTTGGAAAATGATTAATTCATATTATGGTCTAATTACTTTAAGGTATGTGGAAGGAAAATGTAGGCAAAAGAGAAAACACAACAGTTTTTGTCATAGGGTGTGGGGAGGAGGGATGGAAAGAGTCCAGTTCATTCATTCAGCTGTGTCTAGTCACATGCTGGTATATGAGCCAAATCTTGGAAAATTCACCCCGAGAGCCTCAGAAACTAATCTTACTTGTGATGGAAGTTTCAACAAAGGCTTTAAGAACAATTGTCATATTTAAAGATAGATATGGGAAAATCTTTCTGAAGGCATTTGCACTCATCTTTGATTTTTTGCCTTCAAAATGTCTCTTGAATTCATATATTCATTCATTCAGCAATCATTTTTGACCCAGGAGTAAATATGTAAATATGAAAGAATCTTCTCTCTATAAGAGTTTATTGTCCAGTGGAAGATACTTTATCTATTATCTATCAATTTATCTATCACCTATCAATTTATCATCTATATATCATGTTATATTATCATCTATTTTTTAAAACTAAGGTACCACATGCAAAAGTGTAGAGAGCAGAGAGGGAGGAGTGCCTTCCTAGATCTGCCTGAATGAGGATGGGGGCCAAGAAGAGATTAAAAAGGTGAAGCCTCAGCTAAACCTTCTTAAAATAAATATTTGTCAGGGAGGTAAGACAGAGAATTTAGTCACTGAAGCTCCATGAGTGGCTGTGGAGTGAGACCCTCAGCATAGGAAGGGGTGGCTGGCTTTCACAAATTTACCCCCAGGATGTACGTTTACATTGGGTAATCCTTCAGCTTTATTCTGAGAAGAACTCTTTTACTCCTTTTAGCTCTCAGACCTAAGTGTGGGCACACCAACTAACTCTTAATTTCTTACATCCCTGCAGACACATGGCAGCAATAACTGGGCTTTCCTACACATGAGGTGGTAATGGCTTTTCAGACAAGAGCATAGCCACTCATTAAAAATGAAATAGTCTGTCTCATCAGGCACCTGCTCTTGGGAGACCACTCAGCCTGTCCTATCCTTGGAATTCCAGGCAAAAAACATATGTAGAGTCTCGATCTTTTTATTCTAAGCTTCAGTAATGTCTTCCTTAATCCTAATTTTGTATCTAGCTGTCCTGGAGAATGAAGGAAAGTGTGCTGTGTTCAAGTTTGGAAGAAAGCAGTTTCCTCTGAGACTGATGAGCAGGAGGATTCGTCTTCTCCAATAATGAATTAGAACATAATGTTTCTTTTGCTGAGCATGATAGTGCTGGGTGACTAACTTATTCCAGTTTCCATGGCAACCAGTAATTTGTTCTTTTAAAAAATTTTATTATTTAAAAAGTCTGCATGCACACATGTATACATACATGTACACAGATGTGTGTGGAATTATACAGTATGTAATTTGGGGGGGTAATTTTTTTCATTTAGCCTAAATTCTAAAGTTTCACCCAAATTTTATCAATAGTTTTTCCTTTTATATCGCTGCATAGTATTACATGGTATGTGTGTCACAAGTGTAAACCAAAATTAATTTTAGGTTGTAATAAAGAAGTAAAAAAGCATTTATGGAGTAAAGTGGAGCTGCAGCGCAGGAGACGCAGACTCAGGTAGCAGCCCTAAGTCGTGTGCCACAGCGACAAGGGGAGGCTGCCTTGTAAAGCAGAAGTTCCTGCCCAGATTCCCAATTAAGTCTGATGAGAATGAGGTATCCAAATTGAGCAGTTCTGATAAAACAGGAAAGTCTCAGTGCCTTGGTGGAAGGCAAACCAGAGTTTCTCCACAGAGGTTGATTCAGACAGCGTAAACAAGCAGCGAGTAATGCCAGAAGATGAGAGTTGTCTGTGGTTCTTCCTGGTATACGGAAAACAGACGTCCCTGTCAGTAAATGGTTACTAGTTTCTTATCATTTATAAAATTTTGGCCTTCGGCTGACCATGGGAGCCCATCTCAGCAGATAAATTCCTTCCTGAGGTTCGCATCAGAGTTTTTCTTCTCGGGGCTCACATATGGTGCGTGTGGTAATAGTTACTGCAGGTTTTTTAACTGTTCACACATAGAATGATACCAACTTTTTTCTAGTTTTTGGCTATTATAAATAAAGTCGCTATAAACATCACATAAAGGTTTTTTCTGTGAACATAACTTTTCTCTGGGATAATGCTCAAGAGTGAAATTGCTAGGTTATATGGTAATTACATGTTTCATTTTATTAAAAAATTGCCTAACTTTTTCAGAGTGTTTGGACCATTTTACATTCTCAAAAATAATGTATGAGTGGTCCAGCTTCTCTGCATCCTTGCCAGCATTTGATATCACTATTTTTTTTTTACTTTAACCATTCTGATATATGTATAGTGATATTTCATTGTGGTTTGGATGTGCATTTTCCTCATAGCACATATGTTGAAATTTTTTCATGTGCTTATTATTTATACATCCTCTTTGGTAAAATATCTGTGCATATCTTTTGCTCATTTTTCAATAAGTTAATTTCTCATAATTTTATAATTATAATTTATAATTTTATAATGGATTTATTAATTTTTCCTTTTTGGTTTGTTTTGGTAGAAGGTGTAACAGTACTTTCCCTGATCTTGAAAATTGTCTTAGGTTTTTCTGAAGTTTTATAATTTTACATTTTAAAGATTATAATGAACTTTGAATTCAATCTGTGTTACATGTAAGGTTTTGGTTGAGGTTTATCTTTCTGCTGTGGATGTTCAATTTCTCTAGCACCATTTACTGAAAAGAATATCTTTGTTCCATTGGATTGCACTTGCTCTTTTGCTAAAATAAAATAAAATAAAATAAAATAAAAATTTGTATGGGCTTATCTCCGAATTCTCTGTTTCAGTTCATTGATTTGCACGTGTTTATGCCTCCACCAATACCACACTGTCATGACTACTATAGCTAACAGTCGACCTCAATGCCAGAGTGATTTCTCCCAACTTAGACCTCTTTGTCAAGATGCCTATAGCTGTTCTAGGGCCTGTGCCTTTTCATGTAAATTTTAGAATAAACTTGACTATGTCCATAAAAAACCTTGCTGAGATTTTTACAGGAATTGCGTTAAATCTCTTGGTTAATTTGTGAAGAAATGACATTTTTACTATGCTCATTCTTCCAATCCATGACTATGATATACTTCTCCATTTATTTATATTTTTGATTTATCTTTTATCAGTATTTTATAACTTTAGCATGTAACTTATGTAAATATTTGTTAAATATGTGAGGTCTGTCCAGAAAACATCCAGCCAACAATAATAATCATAGTTAATATTGTTAATATAATGAGAATGGTTTGCATGACATAGATATAACTTAACAGCTAAGGAGAATGGACTGGAATGTGCACACATGAACAATGGCGACTTCACTGTACTAGTCAGTGGGGGTGATAAATGCTATTGAGTAAGCATGTGTGCTGTGTGGCCATCACATTCAAAATGACTGAGCGAGTAGAGCAACGAATCTGCATCAGATTTTGTGTTAAGCTTGAACATTCCACCATGGAAACTATTCAGATGATTCAGAAGGCTTTCGGGGACAATGCAATGAGTGCAGTGCAAATAAAAGTGTGGCACAAATGCTTCAAAGATGGTCAAGAATCTGTTGATAGTGATCCATGTTCTGGAAGGCCTGCAACAAGCAGAACACCTGAGAATATTGAACATATACAGGCTGCAATCAACAACATTGGCACCTGACAATGTGAGAATTAGAAGCTGATCTGGGGGTTCCAAAAACTACCATATCTGAGATTTGGGTGCAGGATCTTGGCACAAGACATACCATGACAAAATTTGTTCTGTGGCTTCTGCAACCATAGCAGAAGGAACATTGTGCTGCCGTTGCTAATGACTTGATTCAAACTTCCACCAATTAACATAAAGTAGGTCCCAAGTGCCTACCTTGAAGAGAACTGAGGTGTCATTGTCCTATGTACAATGTTTCTTGTGTCTTCTTTAATAAATGTCTCTATTTTTCATATTACATGGCTGGATACTTTCTGGATAGACTTTTGTACATGTAGTTCATTTTCTTAGGAGTGATTTTAAACAAAGTTGTTTTTAACTTTGATTTCTTCATGTTCATTGTTAGTATATAGAAATGTAAATAATTTTTGTTTGTTGATTTTTGGTATCATGCAACCTTGCTAAAAGAGTTTCTTTCTTCCTTTCTTTCTTTCTTTCTTTCTTTCTTTCTTTCTTTCTTTCTTTCTTTCTTTCTTTCTTTCTTTCTTTCTTTCCTTCCTTCCTTCCTTCCTTCCTTCCTTCCTTCCTTCCTTCCTTCCTTCCTTCCTTCCTTCCTTCCTTCCTTCTTTTTGTGGCATTATTGAAATCTTCTATGTAGACAACCATGTTATATCCAGATAGGAATATTTTGTCTCTTCCCTTTCAATCTATGTTTATTTTATTTTTTCTTGCCTAATTTGAGTGGCTAGAATTTTCAGTATTATGTTAAATAAAAGTGGTAGAGCAGACATACTTTTTCTGTTCCTGATTTTAGGAGAACACATTAAATTTTTAACCATTAAGTATGATATAGGTTTTTAAAATGCTGTTTATCAAGTTGAAGAAGTTCTCCTTTACTCTTGACTTTCTGGGATTTTTTTCTTTGATAAATGGATTTTGGATTTTGTTAAATGTTTTTTCAGCATCAATTGTTATGATTGTATGACTTTTCTTATTTAGCATATTGTAATGGTGGATTTCACTGATTAATTTTTGATTGTAGAGCAAAGACTTCAGTGCCTGGAATAAATCCCATTTGGTCATGGTGTATACTTTTCTCTACATGTTATTGGATGTATTTTGCTAACATTTTGTTGAAAATCCTTATGTCTAAGTCTACAAGATATGTCAGTCAGTAATTTTCTTTGTTTTAAGGTGGTATCATTTTAAAATTTTTTATTTTTTATTTTTATTATTATTTAATTTTATTTATTATTATTTATTTTTATTATTATTATTAAAATTTTTATTTATTTTATTTTCATTTTATTCTCATAAAGTGAATTGGTAAGTGTTCTCTCCTCTTCTCTTCTCTAGATGAGATTGTGTAAAATTGGTGTTAATTGCTTTTTAAATGTTTGGTAGCATTCTCTAGTGAGTCCATCTGAGGTTGAGATTACTTTCTTGAGAATTTTTAAATTACAAATTAAATATATTTATCTAATGGTTGTAGGACTATTAAAATTATGTGTTTCATCTTGGATGACTTTTGGTAGTTTGCGCTTTTTAAGGAATTGGTCTATTTATTATAAGTTGTCAATTCTGTGAGCACAAAGTCTTTCACTGTACTCTCTTGTTATCCTTTTGGTAGGTGCTGGCTCTGAAGTGATAACTTCTTACATTTTTGATAGTGGTGAATTGAATATTTTCTAATTTAATTTTGTCAGACTTGCTAAAGTTGCATCGATTTTCTTGATTTTTTTTAAAAGAAAGTAGCTCTTTGTTTCACCAGTGATCTCTGTTATTTTACTTACTTTTGATTTCATTGATTTCCGGGCTTATCTTTAAAATTTCATTCCTTCTGCTTGTTTCAGCTTTTTCTTTCTTTTCTAGTTTTTTTGAGTTATAAACTGAGATTATTGATTTGCAACTTTTGCTTGTTTCTAATGTTTGCATTTAATGCCAGAAATATCTTTCTTGGTGATGCTGCTTTAGACACATTCTACACATTTTTATATATTGTATTTTCATTTTTACTTAGTGCTGTGTATTTTTAAAACTTTTTCTTGATACTTTCTCTTTGACTTGTGGTTATTTAAATGCATTGGATAACTTCCACAGGTTAGAAATTTTCCTTTTAATCTTCAGTTATTGGTTTCTAGTGTGATTCTAACACATTCTGTAATATTTAAATTTTTAAAAATTTGTTGTGGGTTTGTTTTATGGCACAGGGCATGGTCCATCTAGGTAATGGATGCCTAATTTGAATCCTGGTATCATATTCTGAAGTTGCATCCTAAGTGGGTTTTAAGACATACTCACACCTTAGTTGAGTGGGCTGGTCCTGAATGTGGCTGAACCAGATGTGGTGCCAAAGTAGATTCTGGAGGGCCATAAAGGAGCTTCACATCAATGAGTTATTTGAGAGAGTAAAGGGAGAAAATATCCTTACATAGTGGAGTCATGTTGTCATAATTCAGAACTATAAAGTTGTACTAGAGAAAGGCAGAATAAGAAGAGACAAGCCTACGTCAAAGGCAAAAAGGGTGTGGGAGGGAGGGTGTGGAGGCAGGGTAGTGAAAGGCTTAGCTGTTTCAGAAAAAGAAATCAAAGAGTCAAAGATGATCCAGAGACAGTTCAATAAAAGTGACACACTCAAAACCAAGACTATTAAGTAGTTAAGGGTAAAAGGCAGACTTTCTAATTTTACATGTGTTTTTCTCAATGCTTCTCCAAATATAAGAAAAAAACCACATAAGTTATGGAGCATCTTGAAAGAGAAGAAACCTCCAAATACTGTTACAAAATTTAAAAGAAATTTGGTTAAGTTTAGCAAGACTACTGTTGGGTTGCAAACAACCCTAAGTCCCCTTTTGGTAGTTAAAGTAGTGCTAGATGCTATAAACAGAATGAACCTGAAATCTTGGTGACTTAACACCTTTCTTTCTTTTCATGTAAAGTCAATCAGAGGTGGTGGTTTTAGAGGGTGGCCTATATCCCATGCAGTTATTCAGGGACCCATGCTGAGCGAGACTACTATTTAATCTATGACTTTCACATTTTTCTGGGAATCACTCTTACTGGTGGACTGGGGAAAAGAGAGAGACCCTACGATCATGTAGGATCAGGTAGGACGTGTCTAAGGGGCAAGCCTGGAAGTTAGGTGTTGTTTCATCCACATTGCAGTGACTGAAACCAGGCATATGGTAACATTCAAGTGTAAAGGAGACTGGAAAATGTACCCTAGTTTTGTGAGTAGGAAATAAAGTGAAGTAATTTGGTGAACAGCTACCCAGTTTGTACTACCGAATATTTATTCACCTGGATCTCCTTGTATAGTAAAGCTATGTTACCTACGGTCATTTAATCAATAATTATTGTTATATTCCTTGATTTTGTAAGTTGTTTTGGAATAAAAGAGTTTGTCAGCACTTCTAAAGGTTATGAATGAGATTATGAGTCCACTGATACAACTAAAAGTTTTAAAACAAGTCCTTGGCTATGCTGGCAACATTAAGTAATATACAACTCAAAATTAATACAGCAAGTTCTTCAGGGATACAGGCACTGCCTTACTTACATGTATGCTTCCCTTTTGTAATAACATATCTAGGTAGAGCAAGTGAAAGCTTCTTCCATGAAAATGATTTGGAACAGTTGAATAAGCAATGTATCCCAAAATGTTCTTATAGAATGCTAGTTCTTGGATATATTCCAAAAGAAAAAAAATGTTTCCTTACTATAAAAGTTTAGAAAATGATAAAACTCTAATTTATCTCTTGAGTATTCACAACACATATGAACATATTAAAGATTCTAAATAATCCTGCCATAAATATGTCTTTGGTTTTAACTTAGCCTTCTTAACACTTGTCACGAGTTGCTGTGTTTTAGTACCACGCACCGCTGAGACACACCTGTGGGCAAATCCCGCTGGACCCCCACTGCAATCACACATCCTAGTCTTGAACATCACTTCCTATACAGAAAGATTTTATGTATTTACTAGCAGGAAAGTACTTTCCATATTAATAATATTATTTTGTAGCATTTCAAAAATAAGTAGAACAAAATAGAGTTGGCCATATTACCCCTTTTTATTCTTATTCCCTTTTTCATTTATCAAAAACCATAGTACCAGTAGGGTAAACATTACTATTTTGGATTGTTTTCTCCTCTTCTCCTTTAAAAAGATCTTGCATTATGTATGCTTTTGTTATTTTTTCCTTAGGCTGTCAATTTTACTGTGTGAGTTTTGAATGTCCCTTTACATACTACTAATATTTCTTTATTTTCCATAGAAATATTTTTCACTCTGTTGTTCACTTCTCTTTCAGTAAATAATTTCAGGCCCTTCCTTCCACTTCCAATTCTTCAATCTTATTTTTATTTTTTACATTCTGAGGCTGAACCAAAGACCAAATATGAGAACATGCCTGAGGTTGAGGTCCGAGGCTTTTTTAATGGGGATGGAGAAGCCTCTTTTGGAAGATGGGACGATTTACAATGTCACAGAGGAGTGGTAGATGCCACCACAAGATGGCACTCATTTGTTTTTAATTTCTAACTTGTTGAAAAATTTGTGGATTTTATACTGGCACAGAAAACAAAAATAGAACTTTGACTATAGTTTGAAAATGACCTTGCTTACTTTATATGTTATCATTTTTATTATGTTTTGCACATATACATAAGTAATGTCTACTAGAGTGCAGGGATATAATATCATGCAGGTATATATATCTGCCAAACATTATCATATTTCAAGTAAGTTGAAATTTATTATCTATTTCATTAAATACTTTATGAGGGAAATTATTACTCTTGCTTTTTACTCCTTATCTCTTTTTCACAATAGTTATCAGCAAACTCCATATATATGTGAACTGATGCTTAAACGGTGAGATTCATTGACTGACTTCGCCACAGTCTGCACCTGCTCTTCAGAAATGGTAGGCTCTTCCTTTTCCCCGCGGCTACAAACCAGCACTATTTGTGCAGATGAACTACTGTCAATCTTCAGACGACAGGTTATTTTTAAAATTACCTATAAAAAAACAGTCCAGTTGGTGTTGCTGGAGTATTCTTTATTCTGGTTAAAACTTATAATTTTGCATTAAAACCATAAGAAATCAAGATTTGGGGAGTTCCATATGGTAATATCAGTCCGGTCCTCAGGAAATCCAAAGGAAACATTGGTATTATAAGACCTGATCTATAAATCTCACTATTGTTTGCTTTAATAGAGTAAATCTTAAATTATCAGAGGCTTTGCTTCCAATATATAGTTATTAGCCACATGTGACTATTTAAAATAAAATTAATTAAAGCTAGACAACATTAAATAACTAATTCCTTTGTCACACTAACCACACTTCAAATGCTCAATAGTCAGATGTTAATAGGCGCTACTGTGTTGGACAGAACAGATTAGAGATTTCCATCATTCTGAAATTATCTTGGACAGTGCTAATCTAGGGGCTATTATCATTTTCAGTTTACATATGGAAGACAAAAAGCTATAACTGCACCTGTGATTATTAGTCACTTTAATTTGTGTAAACCAGTTTTAGTTGCTTGGTTATCAGATGCTTTTCTGAATAGCTGTGTAATCAACTGGAAAGAATATTGGATAGAGAGTATGAATAAGGACCCAACCAGAAACTCATGATTATGAGAAAAGAATTTGACTTCTTTAAGTTATTTTTATCTGTGGAAAATCAACTTATGCTAACAGTGCAGAAAAAAGCAAGCCTGACTGCTGTCATTAGAAAGCTCTGCTTACAAGACTGGCCTTTGGCTGGCATCTGGGAACGTGGGTTTCAAGCGAGTCCCTCCATTCCCTCATAAGATGGCCTACTGTGCCAGAAAATGCCTGGACAGCACGGTTTACGCTGAACACCTGCTTTCCTTCTGGGAGTGTGGAATGTGTGTACATGCCAGGCACAGAGTGCCTGTATGACTAGCCCCAAATAAAAACCCTGCTACTGAGCCTAACAAGCTTTCCTGGTGGACATTTTGCATTTGTAGTCCCAACTCATTTCTTGGAATACTCTTGTGATTCCACCAGGAAATGCCTCTGGAAGATTATGCTTTTTTGCTGTTTTTCCCTAGCGTTCACCCCATATGCCTTTCTTTTTGTTGATACTGCTTTGTTTCCTTTTGTTGTGATAAATCATAACCATAAGTCAGACTACATGCTGAGTTCTGTGAGCCCTTCTAGCAAATCGCCAAACCTGAGGATGATATTAGGAACCTCATGATTATGTTGAAAGGGGAAAATGAAATAAAAAGTTTAGAAATGAGTCTGAAGTCCAGATAAGTTTTCATGTACTTGCATATTATTGCTAGCAATTGTAGTGAATCTGGCAAAGAAAAAAATCACACAAAAGTATTCAAAAATGTAAGTGATAAAATTGTTTAAGATTAACTAAAAAACTGTGATGCCTGAATAAACTATGTCTAAAACATTTAAGACACAGTTGTGATTGTGCTGATATTAATTGGGAACACTTTGAACTCCAACAACATCCCGAGACTGGGGAAGACATAACCTGGTGAACAACAGAGGACCCTGTGCCTGTCTTGGACTTTTGGATATCCCCGGAAAACCCCCCAAAGCTGTTGGGAAGTGTAAGCTGGAATAGCTGTGGTAAGAATTTCAGTGAGACAGAATAGGATCAAGTTTAAAGAAACTGGAGAGTCCTCTTAACGCAAGTCCCTGGATGTGAATCTGTCTTTCCACACAGCTTTCAGTGACTCAGATCTGACACATTTGGTTGGATCTTGGCAGCAGCTGAGAAATACGGTCTTGGCTTTATCATCTGTACAGGAACATGAAAATCTATCTTCCTCTTTGTCGTACGATTCAGGCATTGCCAAATTCCAAATGTCAGCTCACCCGTTCTCATTTCCACCACCCATTTTCTATATCTGGGTTCCGGGGAGAATAAACGTTTGGTTTCTCACAAAGGTGCCTTATGACAGTGCTTGGGCCTTCTTTCTTCCCTATTCCTTTCCTTTGATCCACCAGACTCCTTACTTGGACAACCAGTTCTGGAAGGTTTGAATCAAAGCACCCATGTGTATCAAAGCATTTGAGGGTCTAAGTTCATGTATAAATTGTTTCTAATGAATGCTCAAAAGCTGTCTTCATGACTGTAGGGTCATTTAAACATATTACGTAACAAAGGTGGAAAAGAAAAACATAACTCAAACCTTACGGAGCATAAAACAGTACAGATGTTGAGACCATAGAAGTGTGGAACCAGACTGCTTGGGTCCAAATTCCATCCTCTCCATGGATTTCTGCTTGCCTCTTGGTGGTTTTCCTGTCCACTTTCTGCTGTGGTTCCCTCATCTATAAAGTGGGATAACAGCACCTACCTTTTTGAGATGTTATGAAGCTTAAATGAGTTAATATATATAAATCATATGAGAACACCTGTAAGCGTTATTAGAAATGTAATGATTATCTAGTTGATCACATGAAAACTGGGATGCATTTGAAGATAAAAGGGAGAATTATAAATGATTATTCTAGGACACAGGTATAATGTAACTTGAGTGTTTGGTATTACTATTTTTAAATTTTACTTGAAGACAAACAGATTTACAAGAAATTAGGTCTTGTACAGAGGGTATACTCATTGATACAAACTTTCTGGCTTATAAAACAGCAGAATATGATTTGAAAAATATAAAAAATGCTCCTATGAGATATAACTCCAAAAAATGATTCATTTGGGTCCCAGGAGCACACACCAAACTGTCAGTCTTTGTCCAAGATCAAGGAAGCAAAGCTTTTAAGCACAGGAATACCTCTTCACACTTTTATGTAGGTACATGTTTCAAAGCATGGAGTGTGAGGGCCTACAAAACCCTATTTGAAGGTGAAGCTACATTAGATTTATAATGCATCAGCCAGTCACCAAAGCCACTAATGACAGCAAAGCAGGCGTGAGCCGGCTCACACAATTTGCCAAGCATTCTGACCTTGCTTCCTTTTGTGTGGGTGGTTATGTTTTCTCCAAAATTATTTTATAACCATCAAGTCGTACATGATAACTCAAACAATCTGCCATGTCACTTAATAAATATTGTTTCCTTCCCGAGTTTCCAGCCCCAGATGCCATTTATATGTACTTCACTCTGGTTTTTAACAGTAACAGCAAATATTTCTGCTTTCTTTCAAGCTGTCTCATCTAAGTGCAAGCCCTTTCTTTGGCACTTGACAGAAGAGAGAGAGAACTTTTTCTTCGGTTGCATAATTCTTCAAAATGTGTTCACTTTCAGGAACAAGGATGTTAGATGATCATGAGACAGGCGGGGAGTAACAGTCCCAGAACTGAAGGAAGAATTGACAAGTGTATCAGGGCTGCCTAATCAAGCACATGCCATGCTCTGCTATGTAAGCAGAACCAAACAACACACTTATTATTTTAGGTCTCCTTCTTGTTTCAATTTTTTTTGTTTTTAAAATAACAGATGATCCACAGAAGGAAACAAATGAACAAAGCTGATGACAAAGGAGAGGTTCAAATGTTGCTAATGTTTGAAGATGAGAACATGAAAAATAGAAGGTTGAGTCCCAGAAAAGAGTAGAGAAAAAAAATAACTTTGTGAGATTTTAAAAGCCAAAGATTAACAAAAATGTTCATTAAAAATAATAGAAAATTTTAATTGTGAGAACTTCTGGTCAAGATGGAGGTATAGGAAGATACACTTCACCTCCTCACAATCAAAGAGAGAATTACAACTATTTCTTGAAATAAATAACAACCAGAACCATCAGAAAATTGAGCTGTATGGAAGTCCAAGAACCAAGGATTTAAAACAGCTTCAACCAGATGGTAAGAAGGACAGCATTGCAGATGGGTGGAGAGGCACGGAGACACTGTGTGGTGTGGAGAGGCAGCCACAGTGGAGGAACGGGTGGTCCCACATTCACGTGTGGTAGATAAAAATCAGGAGGGATACCTTAGGAGAGAGCAATGCCAGCCCTAGGCCAGAACACACAGCCCAGGGTTCCCATGCTGGGAAGATAGATCCCAATAATTTCTGGCTGTAAAAACCAGTGGGAGATGGGGCAGTGGAAGAAACTGTCACATTTTCATGAGAGTTCATTTAAAGGGCCTGCATGGACTTCAAATGTAGGTAAACCCACCCACTCTTGGATTCACCACAAGGGCAACAGCTAGAAAGGTGCCAGTTGCATACAGGAAATGGGTGAAGTGACTGGAAACAGAGTGAATGCCTGGCAAAGCTCCAGAAGCCAGGCAGTGGCATTGTCCCTTCTCTAAGCTCTCACTCCACACAGAGCCCCCAAGCCGTGAAAGGGATTGTCCCATTTAAGGCTCTGCCCCAAACAATTATAGATGCCTTTTGTAAGGAGTCAAAGGAGCTCTACCTAATACAGAGAAACAAACACAGGGGGGCTGCCAAACTGAGTAGAGAAAGAAACATAGCCCAAATGAAAGGACAGACCAAAACACCTGAAAAGAGAACTAAATGAAAAGGAGATAACCAACCTATCAGATGCACAGTTCCAAACACTGGTGATCAGGATGCTCAAATAACTCATTGTGTGCAGCAAAAACATAAGTGAAAAAATGAATGTTACACTAAGTGAAATAAAGAAAAATCTATGGGGAACCAACAGTGGAAATGATGAAGCCTAGAATCAAACCAATGATTTGGAATACAAGGCAGGAAAAAGCATTCAATCAGAACAGCAGGAAAAAAAAGAATTTAAAAAAATGAGGATAGGCTAAGGAACCTCTGGGACAACTTTAAACATACCAAGATCAAAATCATAGGGGTGTTAGAAGGAGAAGAGGAAGAGCAAGAAATTGAAAACTTATTTGAAAAAATAATAAAAGAAGACTTCCCTAATTTGGCAAAGGAAATAGACATACAAGTCCAGGAAGCAAAAGAGTCCCAAACGAGTTGGATCCAAAGAGGACCACTCCAAGACACACCATAATTATAATGCTAAAGTTTAAAGATAAAGTGAGAATCTTAAAAGCAGCAAGAGAAGAGCAGAGAGTTACTCTATAAAGGAGTTCCCATAAGGCTATCGGCTGATTTCTCAAAAGCAACTTTGCAGGCAAGAAGGGACTGGCAAAAAGTATTCAAAGTGATGAAAAGCAAGGGCCTACAACCTAGCTTACTGTATCCAGCAAAGCTATCATTTAGAATGGAAGGGCAGGTAAAGTACTTTCCAGACAAGGTAAAGCTAAAAGAGTTAATCATCACCAAACCATTATTACATGAAATTTTAAAGGGAAATTATTTAAGAAAAAGAAGATCAAAACTATGAACATTAAAAAGGCAACAAATTCACAAATATCAACAACTGAATCCGAAAAATGCACTAAGCAAGCAAGCAGGACAGGAACATAATTATAGATATGTAGGTCTTTTGGAGGGTTATCAGCTTGGAGGGGGAAGGGAGAGAATGGCGGGGAGGTACAGGGATTAAGAAGCATAACTGGTACATACAAAAAAGGGGGATGTCAAGAATAGTACAGGAAATGGAGAAGCCAAAGAACTTACAAATGTGACCTATGGACATGAACTAAGGGGGAGGATTGCTAGAGGGAAGGGGGTACCAGGCAGAGAGGGGCAAAGGGGGAAAAATGGGACAACTGTAATAGCATAGTCAGTAAAGTATATTTAAAAATATAAATTTTAATCATCATTCATTAATATTTCTTAAGATGAAAGTTCTGATGCTCTGGGAGAAGGGGCAAATGGGATGGGAATTGGGGACATCTGCAATAGTGTCAACAATAAAGATAAAAACAAAAATGCTGATGTTAATTGATAATCTAGACCATTTGTGTCTATAAACTAAAACCCACTGTACTGCAGATTCAGTTATATTGCAGGTCAAATCATGCTCATCCTTGGCAAACAGACACTATAGAAATTAGAAGTCTCCTATAGCACAGTTTATAACATTAGTCATGCACCATAACTTGACATTGATTGAGCTTCTACTATATGCAAGATATATGATAGATGCTTTTCCACATTGTTTACATGTGTTTTTGCATCTGAGCCTCACAATGGCTCTATGAAATAGGTATCATTATTGTCTCTTAGGTACAGGGAAGTTAATTTGCTTGCACATGGTCTCACAGCTAGTAAGTGGAAGAGCAAAGGTTCAAACTCCAGAGCTTATGCCCATAACTCTTGTTCGATTCTGACCTCAGCATCATTACCAGAAAGAGGTACAATGGTGAACACGTATCTTAGATTAATGTAAATACTTTCAATCCATGGCACTCCAAAAGCATGTAAAGACAGGATGCCACAAAATCTTGCGTTTGTTGAACTGATTTACAGGTCTGATGTAAATCAAAATAATTTTTGTGCTTATGAGTGTTTGTATATTGTTTGTATCAACTAGAAATAGAACTGAGTACTCAGTGTCAGGACCAAAGCCAACCAAGTTGAAGATGCCAGAAATAACTAAAAGTTCAGAATGAATTACACCAATTCTTTAGGGAACTCTGGGGTACTTACAGAAGATATTTCTGTCCAGTTCTCAAGGCACTAAACACTATGTCAAATAAATAAATGTAGCATGGCATGATCTTTATTTGGTGCTTTCTGAGAAGTGGTTTTCTTTCTGAGAGGCAAGACTTTTACATTTGACATCAGCTTGTAATCTGTTGCTTTATAACTGTGTAGGCTTATATAATAAAAGTGTACAGTTAGATAAGCAGATATTTTAGCTGGTTAGGTGGTCTGGAACAGTGGATTTAGAACCTTTACTTCAAAGGATTTCTAAGTCCACAGGCGAAAGCAGAGCTGCTCATGGAAGGGAGGAACGGTCAGGGAACTGCATCTCCAGCAGCTGGGTCTCCTGTTGACCTGCACACTTAGGTAGCCCCCAGGGACCTGCTAAGGCTCCCCACAACAGAGTTGGAAAGTAGAACTCATAATATGTATGTAAACAAAATTATACTTCAACCAAGAGGATTATGAAATTTAAGGAGATAAAATTTTAACTGACTTTAGGACTCAATTTCACTGGGTTTCTATATATTCCCAAGTTGAAGCTCGGCATTGCTATATAGGATGTCAAGTCATGTCCATTAAGTATTTAAAAAAACCCACCTTTGTTAGTTTAACTTAATTTTGAAGAAATATTATTACCATACCACTTGATAAACATTATTTAAGCTAATCTTCAACGTTACCAAGGTGTCAGATCTTCATCTGCAATTAATGGAGGGTCAGAAAAGGAGCTCAGCTAGAAACCCCGTGGAAACAGTGTGGCACATCTCCCTCTTCATGGCTTTGAACTGTGGGGCCTCCAGAGCCTCCTAGGACCTTGGTTCCCTAATAGAAACATAGAAGATCATACATAATCTCCATTTAAAAGTTAATTAAAATGTTTTGCTTTTCAAAGAAAGCAATTAGTGAAAATGAATTTTAATCAAGTAGAGTATCAAGTTTTTAAAAGGTTTATAAGTAAATCCATTTGTGATTATGTTTTTTAATATCTATGAAGAACATGTGGAGATGGTGCAAATTTAGGGGAAAATAATTTTTTTGGTTGTAATGACTTACAGTGCACAACCACAGATAGGATAAGCTCAGTATAAATCAGATTAATAGAGCAGGGTGGTGTTAGGAACCTAACAGGATGCCTTGTTTTCTCAAAATTGTGGTTGAGCATCTGTAACTGAGAACAAAAGACTAATATTCCACATCTTGAGTTCATAGGAACTCAGAAGTGCTGTCATATTCCTGTAATGTGCTGGGACAAACTGACCTATGCTCAGTATTGTCACAATTTCCTGAGGATTAAATTAGTTACAACAGTAAAGTGTTCAGAGCAGTATTTGTCACATAGTAAGAGCTCAATAAAATTTAGTCATTGTTTTTATTGTATTAGTATTCCTGAGGTTATTTTGAGTTGTTTAGAAGACAAATGTGTTATAAAGTTATTGATAACAGGGATGTGTGTGATAGTTTTAATATTCCCTCTAGTACTTAATAACATGGTTTTAAAAAGTGTTGGCTCAATATATTTTTCTGAAAAAAAGACAATTTTGGTATTTAGTTATCTAAGCTTTAAGATGTAACAATCAACTCTCTTAAACTGTGTTCCATACAAGTAAACAGATATAAATATTATCTAATAGCCAAAAAGCAACCTTAGTGATAGGTATATATGACATATACATGATATATGTTTATACACACATACCCATACACAGGATTATACATACATTCACTCAGAAAATGGTGAATTCACTCTTTAGTCATACATGACATATTTAAAAAATTAATCTTATATCAGGCTAAAATATATTCTCAATGTATTCCAAATAATAGATATAGTGAAATTCTTATTGCTGAACATATTGCAATAAAACTGAAACCAATAAGAAAACAACAGAAAAAAATTCTGTATGTTTAACAAATAAAAACATACTTCTAAATAATTAATTGGTTAAAGAAAATATCAAGGAGATTTCCAAAAATATGCCTTACAAATTGAAACTTTTGATATGGACTTAAATAGTCTGAACCCAATATAAGCAGAAAGAAGAAAAAATAATAAAAGAGCATGAATTAAATAAATAGAAAGCAATCACAATGACCAACAAGGCGAACAACTAATTGAAAGAAGAAAAAGCATTAATCAATTAGATTAATATGTGGAAAGCTGATCAAGTGAAGGAAACAGAGGAAAAAAATATGAGAAAAATAAAGTCAAAAATATAGATAGCATCCTCTTTACCTCCCAAGTCCAAAAAGAATATTATGATCAATTTTATGACTCCATTTACATAAGTTGGATGGTTTAAAATAAAATTTACCAAATTGATTCAAGAAAAATAAAAGCAAACCTCAGTAGGCAAATAATCATTAAAATATGTAATTAGTAATGGTAATTCAAATCCACCTACCTTCTTTCCACACAGGTACTAATCCCAGAAAGTTTTACTGGGAAATTTAGCAAACCTTTAACTTAAGCCATATTTCCAGAGAGCAGTAGAGGAAAGTTACTTGATCCATTTTTGTGAATCTAGTATAATTCGGTTACCTTGATATTCAAATTCAAACTGTATAGAGTACAATAAGAATACAAAGACTAATCTTACTTATAAATGTAGATTAAAAACTACAATACTGTATCTCTTCATCTGGATCAATCTTGCTAGAGAATTTCAAGGCAAATTGAGACTAGTAGTCACTTTACCAAATGGTATTGCTTGCACTATAGATGAATTTTTCAGCAATAGAAAATATTTACGTAATCAGCATATTAATAGATAAAATGTGATAAAACATACAATCATCTCAATTAATGCAAGAAAAGTATTTAATAGAATTCACTATTCCTTAATAATAAAAGTTATTAGTAAATGAGGGATGGAAAGGAAATATGATCAGTCTTCCACAAAATCACTGCTATAGCCCATAATATTCATGTTGTGTTAGTGGTTTTAATAACTACAAGAAGAAAAGGAAAGGACAGAAGAGATGTATGAGTTAGATGTAAAAAGACAAAACCATATTTTTCAGGCAATATGATTTTCTATTAAACATATGCAAAAGAATCTCCAGGCAAATTATTAAAAATAATAAGGCACAGACAGCAGGATGGTGGTTAAAATTTAACAGATACATCTGAGTGTGTTTAACTTATTTATAACAACTGATCACCACCATTTGGTTTATCTTCCCAGGCCCTTGTCCTTACAATTTCCCTCTCATCCCATAATAATGGACAAAGGACATGAAGATGTAGTCCAGGAAAGAGAAATCTAAAATGGCAGTCGAGTTTGAAAGTTTAGCAATAAAATTCAAGTAAAATAATAATGAAATACAATTTTATAGCCATTTGTTAGTGCCAGTTTTAGCAGCTGAAAATAGACAGTAAATTGAAACATCCAGATATAATAAATTAATACAAAAGTTTGTTTACCTCTGAGGAGCTATTTAGTGTTTCAAGTCTAAGTGAAATTCAGGATAAAATATTCAAAATGTATGGTACCTTAGAGTGAATCTTGACAAAAGGACAATTGTCAGTTTGTTTTAAAAGAAATTAAAATTAAAAGGAACCGAAATGAAATTGGTTTGCAACACATTAATGATCACATGATTAAATTGTTCCATGTTTCACACAAATGAACCCCCAAGCACTTGATGTCCTGAGTAATCTGTTGTATAAGAGAAAGTACTTTCCAAATATCACATTTTTTAAATTAAGACTTCTTGTGCTTTTTCCTTTATACACATTAGGGAGAATTTTATGTCCCCTTATTCTCTCTTGGACAGGGCTGTGTTATGTTTAGTGGTTATTTTCAGTAGTACTGAGAGTAACATGCGTTGATGAGCCAAAAATCTCAACAGCTGAGTCCTTGAGAGTTGTCTTCAAAATGAGGATTTTTTCAACTTAAGTAATGGCCAACAGGCTCAGCTTTGGAGAGCTGCTCCTGGGATTTCCCTAACACTTGTTGTTGTGTCATTGACAAGGCATTGCTCCTCTTGCCACAGCCCAGCTGTGTCTTATGCACTGATTCACACGAGGGGCACTTGCAATGTCAATTTCCTAGTCTTAAAGGATGACCTTATTAGATACCAGAGGCTAACATGAAGCCCAGAAGGTAGTGACCTTCCTCTGCTAAAAACTTAATGTGTCTTTAACTACTTCCTAATTGTTCAACGTTTGTCTTTCTTTAGTGATCATTGTTAGGGAATAGATCTTCACAGAATTGGTGATTTACCACACTCTGAGGAACTCTGGCCAAACATCCATGGTCAAAATCACTCAGAGGTGAAGAGAGGTAAAGAATAAGGATGGCGGCCAAGAGAATAATATTAGATTATAAATTTTAGGGCAACCTTTAAGTTGTTACTGTAAAGATTTAGGCAGTGTTAAGCACAAGAGGGAGGTTTGCTCTATCTTAATATGCTGGAATCTGCTGTGCTTTCTGGGATGTCCTTTATATCTCAACTCCTCTGCCAAAATCAAATTGTTTCTTCTTACACAGAAAGTACTAGTTCACTGACTCAAGAAAACAACTGTAATTATTTCTTTTTAGTCTTTCTTAGATTCTGATGTTGGGTGAAATGAGAGAAGAACTACTAATAAAAAATGTGTACTTCACCATCATATTTGCTAATTCTAAGAGAAAGATAGGGCATGTAGGGAGATAAAGACACAAAGGGAGAAGAGAGTATATCTTAAACATTCTATCATGAGGAAAAAAATTGTTAACTATGTATGATGATGAATGTTAATGACTTATTTTGGTGATCATTTCACAAAATATACGAATCCTTATACATGTACACCTGAATCTGTTATATGTAAATTATACTTAAATAAAAAGGAGACAAAGATCGAGCTAGACAGACATGAGAGACGTGAGGGGCAAGAAAGGGTGAGGTCCAGAGAAGAAGAGGAGGAGGAAGGAGAGAGAAGGAGAACCTGAAAAGAAACTCTTTGTGCTTGTGCACACATGTGGACACATCTAAAAGATTCCATGACTCTGTTTGTTTTCTGGTTAAATTGAATGTTTTACTCTTCATCATGGTTTGTCAAGCATTTTAAGTTTAAGTAGTCAGACCACTTCAGTCGTTTTAACACCCGAAATCCAAATGATTGGATAGCTAAAACTACCCAAGTAGGTCAACCATTTCACCATCCCAGGGACTGAACAAGTGATTGATGTGGTATATGAGGCAGACTTGTACTGTAATTTGTTACTTCAGAGAAAGAAAGCTAAAAAATTCTTTTTGGAAACCCAAGAGGGATTGGATAAACTTGTGTTAAATGATAGGATAATAATATTACATTACTGGGTTGTTAGTCCTAAGAAGAGTCTTCCACACATGGAAGGAAAAAAAGACAACTGTTAGCCTGCCTAAAAATGTTCCTAGCTGTCTTTCTGAGACTAACAGCCTCCATGTGTTGGACTTGAGGGAATTATCACATCTTTTGCCTGACAAAGTGGCAGAGGAATCAGAAAATTGTAATGTCAGCTTTATTGAAGGTAGAACTAGACTGGCAATTGTAGCTTGAATGTGACCTGTCTGGCCTTCTAATATTTTTTCCCAGAACTCTGTGTGGATTTAATTGAGCTGTAAGGCCTCCAGCGAAGTAACCACCAGCAATACCTCACCATGTCAAACTGGGAAACCCAGGTCAGGGGCACAAGAGGGAGGCATCTTGTGTGTATGCAGTGATTTACCACACCAATTCGACCACTACAGAAATATGGGTCAGTGACTATCAGACTCTTCAACATGTCTAATAGATAAATTATGGCTCCTCCTGTGAGAGGAGCAAATGAGATCTGGAAGGACATATGGGTGCTTCTAAACAATGCTTCTGAGAGCAGCAGAAGCTCTTGTTTTATGGACCAGTAGGAAAGAGTGAGGGAGAGAAAATAACTTCCTCCAAACCGCACACTGACCATACCCTTATTTTACTCACAATCTTAGTAAAACAGTCCCATGTGAATGTGGAAAGTTTTGGCTCAGCATTTGGAGGTGCTATAAGAGGTTCTGAGTTTATTACAGAGAAGAATGTGAGACAATGGAGCTAGGACAACAGAACAGGAATTTACATTGTGGAACATCTACTTGGTTATATACCATTTTAGGCTCTTAGTACCAGTAGGTATGAGATTGCTCTCTAAGGTCAGATAGTTCAAAAAAGAGAGAAGATGTCAGTCTAAGTCATTTTGCTTTCAAATACAATTTGATGACATTTCCACTATATCATTGTTACTAAAAATACCACCGTCATCTTTGGGCAAAGCTTCTGAGCAGATAGCATCTAGCTACCATTGGAAGGATAGAAGCCCCACTAAAATGATCAATAGCCAAATGCTAAGAACAGTCTAATTATAAAACAGTCATGAATTGATAAATGGACAAAAAAATGTGGCATACCAATATAATAGAATTATATTTATTTATTTGACAACAAAAGAGAATGAACTATGATACATACTGCAACATAGATGAACCTCAAACAGTTATGCTAAGTGGAAGAAGCCAGGCATAAAATACCACATATTTTATGATTTCAGTTACATAAAATCAAATCTATGGAGGCAGAAACCAGATTAGTGGTTGTCTGGGATGGACTGACTGCAAATGGGCATGAGGGAACTTTTGGGGATAATGGAAATGTTTTAAAAATGGATTGTGGTAATGACTGTAAACTATAAATTTACTAAAAACAGCTGAATTATACACTTAAAACAAGTAAATTTTAAGGTATATAAATTATAACTCAATAAAGTTTTTAGAATTTATTTTTAGTAAAGGAGGTATAAATTGGGAGTGCCCTCTATTTCCTCAGCTCAATGAATATTTCTATTAAAGGTTGCTTGATAATTCTTGACACCTACTCTTTTGAACATCAATAAGTGTGGTAGCTTAGATTGTATGTGAAAGAAAATACTTTTTAAAACATATTGCTCTGATATGAATGTTAGATGGTTATCGTTTCAATAAATATTGAGGAAGCTGAAGGGTCTGGGTTTCTAGTGATGGACGGAGAGACTAGGGGACCCTTCTAAGTAAGACCAGCTTTCCTCCAACAAAACAGGCAGGAATTACTCTGAGTTGGATGGTGGGGAAAACCACTATGGGTGTGGCTCTACCTTTCCCTATGCATTCCTGAGTTAATAACAGCAACTGCTTATTGTAGCAAGTCTTGGGATAAGTGCTTCCCAACTGTTATCTCACCTACCCACCCAATAGTACTCTGATGGAGACTGATAGTGGTGAAGACTCATCACCTGCTCACCAAACCTGGTTTTTCTTTACCCTGGCACACAGTGAGACCAGGTAACCTAGCACTCTTGTAGTTAGGAGTGACTGCAAGACCAAGCCCTGAGTTCACTAGTCACTGAAATTGGAACAGAAATGATTGTGCTGCTTCCAGATGCAGCTTATTAATTACTTTCCACACCTAAGCTTCCTGTTTTTCTATGATCTGCTGGTTGGAAACCCATACCCAGGAAAACCTCAGAAGCCAAGCATTGAAAAAAAGGGCAAAGCCATGATGAGGTGGAAGCAACTTGGGCTTCTAAGTCACTTCTTGTGGACACAAACCCTACTGGTAATGTCTTCATCAGACTTTACATGAATGAGTACGTTTCATGTTAGAGCAGTTTCACAACTTTGAGTCTGTTAGAAAATCTAACAGACTTGCTAATAACAGAGTATCTAATATCTTGCATTCCTTTAACAGGAACATTCCTATTATCTTCCTTTTAACAGAGGAATATGTTGAGATTTAGGGAGGACAAGTAACTTGTATAAATTCAAGCACTAGGAGGTTTCAGAGTCACCAGCTGTACCCAAACTGTCTGACGTTAATGCTATCATTCACTACCTTATATTATTTCTCCTTTTTATGAGAGTTGAGTGATATGTCAACAAACATTGATTATCCAGAATTCAAACATTTCCTAACACCATATAACACCTAACACCAGCTTTGTTTGATGAACGTTTGTTCATCAACTATTTCCTGAATTATTGTGCTTTCTACTCCTGACCTTCCTCCTTTTAGTCTGTCATTAATCAGATTGACCCTATTAAAAAACAAGGCTGAAAACGTTACTCCTTCACTCAAAATCTGCTGAAGGGCTCCTTTCTCTCTCAGAGTAGGAGCTGTGGTCCTTTCAGCCATGATCCATATACTCCTAGGATCGGGTGCCCTCTCATCCCTCTGACTACCTCCTCGCCCTTATGTCCTTGCCCACTTTATTCCAGCCATGTCAGTCTTTTTGTTATTTCTTTATGGTCACCTTTGCTCCTGTTAGTTACACAATTTGCTTCCTCATTTCCTTTTAAGTTTTTATTTAAATTTCCACTTCTTAGTGAGGGCTTCTGTAACCATTCTGTTAAAATTATAACTCCTTTCCCTGAGGCATTTCTTATTCTTTTATCTTGTTATATATATTTTTTGTAGCATTTAATACACTGAACATATTTGGCAATTCACTTCAAATAATTTTTGTTTATTATCTGATTATTTTTACTAGAATTCCATGACAGCAGAGATTTTTAATCTTCAAAACATTTTTAAAAATTATATTATCACAAGTATCTAGAAAGGTGACTACAACAGAATATCTTTGGCCCCATAAGTACATGTGGAGTAAATGAATGAGTGAATGAGCATCCTCTAAACTGTAGTTAGAGGAAACCAGGAGGAATCTAGTCATCAGGACAGACTTAGGAGCTGCTAAAACATTCATGGAAATATATTAGTTTAGAGAATGCTACATATAAGAAATCCTTTCACAGACAGTACCATAAGTAATTGGAATGAAAAATTGATAGGCCACCTAGGTGGTTAAGGAAGGTGAGACTCCTCCACAGCTCGATGAGCAGAAAACCATCCTGCACAGTCAGTGCGCCAGGTTAACCGCAGTGCTGTGGGTTAAAGCATTGCTTCACTACTCACAGCAGCAGGGTGGAGGCCACAGCTGCCACAAACTGTCTTCTTTCTTTGATATTCCCATGTGCAATGCTCTCTTATAAATAAATATGTATTTATCGACTCACCAAATATTTATTTAGCACCTACCTTGGCAGGCTCTGATTGCTGGAAGTGCAGCTGCAGATGAGAAAAGTCCTTGTTTTTGTGGAGCCTGTGTTCTGGTAGAGAAAGGCAGGTTATAAATAAAATAAGTAAATAATGTTTCAGATATTGGTATATGCTATGAAATAGAGCAACAAGCTACAAAATAGGATGGGGGGTAAAGAGAGACTGGGGCAGGGGATTGGGAGTGAGAGAAAGAGGATAGAACCCTTAGCCATGGAGATTTCCATGGGTTTCAGGAAACCCATGAAGGGCTTTCCTGAAGACAGCCCATCTTAATGAAAGCTTAAAAAATAAGGAGGTAGCCACATGCAGATCTGAAGGAAGAGCATTCCAGAGCAAGGGACTACAAGTTCCATGAGTGACAGAAGAGTGAGCTTGGTAGAGACAAAGAACAGACAGAGGGCACGGATGACGGGTGCAGTGGAAAAAGGAGAGAAGGGTTTGGGGATGCTCTCAGAGGCTTGAAAGTGCAGAGTCTTGAGTCACTGTAGGAAGATTGAATTTAATTCCATTGGCCACAGGGAGACTTTGGAGAGGTTAAATGTAGTCTAATTGAAGACTGTCATTTTTAAGGTGTGCCAGAACAGACTGCCTCATATCTCCGTCCAATATTATCAGCAGATTCCCACACTTGACTCACAGAAGATAAGTAGCAGGAATCTAGCCCAGGCCTTAAATTTATTCACTGATGGGGAGAAACTATTATCACAACTTTGAGATATTGGCACAGTGACTATAAAACCTGGGATCATACTTTTCTAAAGGATGTTTCAATATGTCATTAGAATGATTTTGAGAATCAGTGTCTAGTTTTTAAAAACAATCTGCTTAAAACAGCCTACCTAGTAAACCCAAATGGCTCACTTGACATATAGCACTTGGCATTAAACGGCTAGACACTTTTATTTTAAAATAAAGCACTTTAATAATCTACAGTAATCAATCAAACACACTTAACATCCAAAAGAAGATAGTCTGAATGTGACGGCAATCTGGCTGCGACATCTGTCACCCCATTGATTGCCAGGGTTGATTCAGCTTATTTGGCTGGCTCAGAGGGTGTCCCCTTCCTCCCTTACCAATCCATGTGCATCCCTCCCAAAGCTGTGCACTCAGTCGAAGAGGATGACCTTCTCAACTAGAGGAGAGGACCAGTCTTTGGTCCAGGGTATACGAGTAGCTGCACTCCCCTGCTAGAACCTCCAAACAAGCTCTTAAAAGAAGATAGTCTATGGTTAGGGAGACAAGTCCAAATGGCATAGTGTGTCAAAGAAATACACTATGAGTTATCTGTCAAAAAGTCTTATTCTCATGATAAAACACAAGGCAATTCTACCTAGGAAAGAACATTAATAAAAGAGCAAGGGAAACTTTCAATTAATCAGGTGTCACTTGACTTTGAGGAACTAGGAAGATGATCAGCATTTTGAGGGTAGAATACCAAAAGGAATTTATAAACAGATTAACCTCTTAGTCTCTAAGGAAGCAATAAGAACGTTGGTAATAATCATGTGTGATGCATCTTGTAGTAACAGAGCTTATTATCAAGTCTAGAAAAGTTACTTTATAAACCTCCAAGATTGAAAGTCTTTGTATTTCTTCCCAAAGGAATAGTACTGTGGGAGAGTAGTGTGGGAGAATCTGAAGAATAAGGAAAAATAAGACCCAACTATTACACATAAAAATTTAATTCAAAAATGGATAGGGATTTGACTGTTCCATATTAGCATCAGTATAGGAGTTCTGTCAGAAATATAATGGAGTTATCATTTGAGCTACTGATGCCTCAAATTTAAACAGGTTTATTGTATGTATACTTGGGGATGAGTCTTACTCTTTTTTAAAGCTGTATTTATAGAACAGTTATCATCTATTTATTAAGTGAATATTTATTAAACCCTTGAAGACATATGCCTCTTTTTTCATCTTGTACATGTTAAACCCTAAAATATGTCCTCTGTCTGGCACATGGTAGGAATTCAGTCATTATTTTATTGAGATAAATGACTCAATATTCTGTCCTTAAAAATTCAGAAATAATGGGTTATAATACAGAAAAATTAAGCAAGCTAGGCTAGCTGTAGTTCAATACATTTGCTGTGTTGGTGCTAGTGAGGAATTATGCTAGCAGTTGGCAAATGCATGGATTGGAGATAGTATGGAATGGACGATTAGTTTAAGCTGATCCCCTACTTTCAGAAGAACAAGCAAGCAAAGTATAACCAGAGACATTGAAATAAAGACCAAACTGACAGTAACCAGAGGGGAGGTGGGAGGGGATAATGGGGGCACAAGGGGGAAGAGTTGACAAGGAACATGAATAAAGGACACATGGACAAAGCCACGGGGTGTAGGATTAAGGGTGGGAGGTGCGGATAGCTGTGGTTGGTGGGGGGAGTAGAGGGAGGGAAATGGATACAACTGTATTTGAACAACAATAAAATAAAATAAATAAAAGTTATTTATTCAAAAAAATTAAAGAAAAAAAGAATGTAGGGATGAAGGCAGGGATGTTATAAGAGTGGTAAAAATCATGAGCAAAAGTAACATACTTTGTTACTTTGTGATATACTTTGTGATATACTTTGGGGAGAGTAGACTCTGGTTTAGCTGAAGAATAGCCTCAGAGCAGAGAGAGGCTGGTAGAGTGGGAAGAAGAAGAATTTGTGAATCACATAAAGTCCCGGCAGTGCTGTCACTTTGTGAAAACAATGTAACGTTTATGATCATGTTTCCTCACCATAAGAGATCATGATGATGCTCTCTTTTCTATGTTCTTCTAACCTATTACTCAGTGCTTATGTTCACCGAGGCCTTACTATGTGTCCAACATTGTTCTAAGCACATTAATTTTTGTCAATTTAAATACCTGTGTGCATCACTTAGCATTCATTAGCTTACCCCTCACAATAAGTCTATGTGTAGAAGTTGTGAGGATAAAATAGAATAACGTAATGCAGAGCTTGGCTTATACCTTATCCACAGATAAATGTGCTTCCTCACTCTTCCCATCCCTTTTGTTGTAAGTAAATCGTGGGAGCTAAGCCTGGAAAGGAAACGAGCCAAACTGCACAAGAGCCTTGCTATTAATATTTTATTCAGCCAACAAATTTTGGTCTTTGAATGTTTTGGAGCTGGGAAATGACATGTTTATAGCTGTGATTTCCCTTTACAAACAATCTGGTCCTGTGGGTTGGATTTTTTTCTTATTGCTTCATCAACTTTTTGAGAGATTACATTTTTAAGGCAAGTTGCAAATTTATCAGACATTCTTCTTTAGAGGAATAAAACATCCCTTGGATGACTAGAAGGTCTCAGTAGCATCTCTGAGATTTTCTTATTAACATGTCAAGTTCACTTATCCATGCTGATGGAGATGGCTGAACCAAATGTACTTTCTTGACTTTCATGCTATTTTGCCCTGGGAAATATTGGAAAACCCTCTTTTCTATCTATTGCCCACCTCATTCAGCTGAACAGTTTTACTTTTTTCCTTCTTGGCTATCAAATGTCAACTTAAAGCCCTCTTTAAATAGTTCTGCTATTTTTCTAGATGGTACCAATTAGCACTGATTTATTTTACTTTATTTCCACTGTCAGAGGAATTTTAGTTTCCTTCACCCAACAGAGACCCACTGGATGAACATTTCAAAATCTCTCAAAATGTCTCACATGTCTCTTCTTAATCTCTTTTATTTCAGCCATTTATCATTGCTATGCACACAGACCGCTGACTAAAATTAATAATAATAGTAATAATAAAAATAATAAAGCAAAATAAATACCACCATCACAAGCTAAACCTCTTCAAAAACCTAAGGTAGATTCAAGGCTAGAACACTTATAGACTTCCAAACTTTTTAAACATATCCTCTTAAAGAAATTGTTTATTCTAATTATTAATTGTACCATTGTATCCAAGGATTAGAAACACAAGATTAAAATTTAAAAATACATTTAAAACTATAGTAAATCACGAGGCTGATAGAAGTTCATAAATGACTTTTTTGGCAATATAAAGCAGAAGGAGAGGAGACATGATTTGGGGTTTGCAGGTAGACTAGTTGTTTCACCACATCTTAGGATACACTCAATATGGTAAGATTGTTTGAAGGTAGTTTATAAAAAGAGAAAAAATGCCCTGATCTTATTCCTAAAGATTCTTGCTCCTACAAACAAGAATCAGGTCCCAATACAAAATAAATATGTCACGTGTGTTACCAAATGCTGCTTCCACTAGTGAATCTACACTAGTGGTAGTGAGTGGCTGCATAATGTAGTGTTTTGTTTCAGTCCGTACAAGCGGGGGGCAGTGAGGTTTAATGGCAAATATCAGACTCTCCATGCCCAGAGTTTGCTTGTTTATTATCTCACTCTATTGTAAGCGTCACAAAGACACTGATTATGTATTTCTGAATCTGTGCCTGACATTGCATTTGGCATGTAAAAGTCACTCATGTGATTATGTGGTAGTTTTGGAATGACTTTAGTTGAGGGATCAGAATTTTAGTCCAATGCTTCTCAAACTATTTGTGGGAAAGAACTAATTTGGTTTTTGATTTTTCAATCTGTCTTATATTGACTCTTCATAAAATACAAAAAAGATGAATTTCTAGAAAATCAAAGATAAAGACAAATAAATACAAGCTTGAATTAATTATTAGATGAAATAGACATAAACCTTCTCTGTCAAATTAGCCCCAAAGTTTCTCAGTGCATTTTTCTTAAATTCTTACTTCTCTTGTAAAAGAAAAAAACACTGTAACTAGTAAAAGAAAATTTCTGAAAATGCTGCTGTCAGAGAACCACATAGTTTTTAGTACTTCGTCTGCTGCTAATTAAAATTGGTGGACCTCTTTTAAACACTTGGGGTCTGTTTGGTTGTATGTCAACTGGAGAACAGAGTTGATTTTGCAGAGGCTGGTACCTAGCCAAGTCCTGCTTTGCTCTTGTATCTGACATAAGTCTAATCAGTACTTCTGAAGGTGAGGTTTGACACGGGTGAACAGATGTCAGCCTCAGGGCTCACCTTCGTTGTTTCCTAGTCTGAAAGAGATTCACAAAGCATTTCTCCTGGAACCAAGGCTGCTATAGCCCTGAAATGGCCCATTCACTGCCCTGATCTTTGAAAACTCATAAACAATTTTGGCATAGGATTTATCTTCCCCTACCCTGATATAGTTCATATTCCCCTTCTTGCTTTATATTTTCTTCATAGCACTTAGCAATAACATATTATGTGTTTTGCTTGTCTTATTTATAATCATTTTAATTCCTCCCCTTGAATGTAAGCTGGTGTTTCAATCTTCCCTGTTCATTACTGTGAAAAAACACAACACACCTAAAATTGTATCTGATACAAATAAACAACAAAATACTTTATTGAATAATGAATAAATGTATCTTGGTTCATATATGTTGTCTCCATAATTTAATGTGAAGACTCTTGCATGTTCACTACTTTGAGAATTTAGAATACTCTATTTTCCTTGTGTTTTACAATAGTTTTAGTGGAAAATTCAATATTTCAGTTAATTTGAACACAATTTTGAAACTCTTTCAACTTAGCTATTTATATTCTAGGTGTATTTTTCCCTAATATATCAAAGAGATTTAAGTTTTTTTTTTCAAAAGCATAGTTTGGACTCATCTGAGTACAAAAATATACCATCAAATTCATTATTTTAATGTAAAAACATGGTTTACAATATTCAGATAAATAAAAAAATGATTGAGTGAATTCTTTCATACTTTCTTTTTAAAAAATTACCTTTAAGTTGAAAATGAGCATGAGAAATTTCAGCCCTAAGAATATATGCATGTATCTTTTTTCTCTTATGAGAAAAACTCAAGTACTTATATTCAGATATTTTTCAAGTTCTTCCCCAACCACGTCTATACTATAACACTATAGTACTGTCATCAATAAAACCAAACTGAATTTTATAACTCCACATTTATAGTATGTTGGGAAAAGACCCCAAATTTTGTTACTTAGGTTGAATAGTCTTTACCTTTTCTTTCATAAAATTCAGACAATGCAACTAAATAAAACACAAATCTGCCTTATGATGTTACCCACTACAGAGAAGAAGGAATGTAAATATATTTAAACATGTATAAACATTTATATTTATTTTTTGGCCACCTGTGCCTTAATAATTAAGAAAAAAACAAACTTTCTATATGTTTTTGTTCTTTCCTACTCCCATCTTGGCCAGTCAACGTTTTCAACTTTTTTCCTTCTATATTACCTGGTTTTTCATTTTGGTATCCATATTTTTAATACAGTTTTTATGTTTAGCTATAACTTTGACTTGTCTATGGAAGGATGGTTTGTTTTTTCATGCCAGTTTTAAGGTTTCAAAGTCAAGAATTGAAAGATAGGACTTAGGTGGTATCACATTTTCTCTCTTCCAGTGTTTCTGCCTGCACATACTCGACAAGTAGAAATTTTGATCTTTCTATAATTAATGAAAAGTGAAGCTTGATCTTTTCTTTCATTTGCTTATCTCTTCTCCCCCACAAAGAAAATTGACTTAATTGATTGGAGAAATTGAGAAGATCATTGCATTTACTTGGCTTAAGTACACTTCCCCAGGCACTCTCTGAGCTCTGTTTGCCTTGAGGGAAAGTGCATTTTTCCCTAGCCCACTCCAAAGGTAAAAGACCTTGGTTCAGGACCTGAGAGCAGGGACCAGAGCCTAGTGGGTGTGGGATAAATTCTGGATAGGCATTCCTGTTCTGAACATCCCTACTCTCCTTTGGAGGAATAGTCCTTATATGTAGAATTTGGAGATGAGAGAAAAAAAGACTAATTCTGGTAATAGATCAAGCTGCTTTTTTAAAACCCCAATATTATCAATAATAACCAATAGTTTGACAATGTTTATATGTCTACTTAATTAAACATGTATCAGATCGATAACTGTATCTATTCACAGTCAATTCAGTATATAGAGAGGAATATGAAGTTAGGATAAATGGCCATTCTCATATCAGAACAGTCACAGAATTTTGATAGGTGAATATCAGGAAGTGGGTATTGTAGATGCAGGGGATGATATGAGTAAATGTGGTCAGAATGGTTTTCCACTTCTGCAGTGTGAGTTTATGAATAATAAGTCTTCTATGTCAGAACTTAGAATGCTTTGTGGGGCTTTTATGGAAAAGATATTAGATAAAATAGGATGGGAATGAATGTTAGTTGGTAGTCTATGCAGGAAAGAACCATGAAAGATTTTCAATCTATATGGTTAGATAGTAAGAGGATAAAAAAGATATGAGTAGTATGAGGAAAAATCTAGGGGCAGGGATAGGAATAAACATGGAAGGTTGGAGGGAAGAAAAACAGGAAAAAATTAGACCAGCATCCTATCAAATTGAAAAGCAATAAAAAATATGAATTGATGCAGTCACAATAGAAAAGACATATATTAGGGACATATTTCAGAGGCAGATTAATAGAATTTATCTGTTGACTAAATATGAAAGTTGAGGAAGATATAGAAGCAGAATTTGGCAAAATTTTAATTCATATAAATTGAGACAATAATAATTTAATTAATCTAGTTAATAAATATATATTCTTTATATATACACATATATACACATATACTACTTTGTATAAACATATACACATACACACACTATTTTTACCTTCCTTTTTCCTTTTGTATTTCTTTTCTTTTTTATTTTTTCTCGCTTTCTTTTCTTAGTTTTATAGCACTCTAATATGTTGAATAAATTCTAAGTGGTTTCTTTTAATTTAGTCTTTTAATTTTCATAGTGATCCAATGCAGGGACAAATTTTATTTAATTTATTTCTTGACTGATTAATTAACTCAAGGTTCAGAGAGCTGAATAATTTTTTCAAGGTCACCAACCAGCAAGTGTGAGTACTTGGGTTGGAGCCTAGATCAGCCTGAATCTGAAGATCATGTTCTTTCCAAAAAAGATGAACACAAAGAAGCCCACATCACAATTAACATGCCAAGGGATGAGGACAAAGAGGAAAATCTTAAGAGCAGCATGAGAAAAGCAGTTAGTTACCTACAAGGGAGCTCCCATAAGATTATCAGCTGATTTCTCTACAGAAATTTTGCAGGCTGGAAGGGATCAGCAAGCAGTATTCAGAGTAATGAAAAGCAAGGACCTACAACCAAGATTACTCTACCTAGCAAAGCTATCTATTAGAATCGAAGGGCAGATAAAGAGCTTCCCAGTTAAGAAAAAACTAAAGGAGTTCAGCATCACCAGACCATTATTGGGACAGAACAGAACAGACTGTGGTGGGAGTGAACAATTTACTATTACCAAATGGACCCACCCTTGTGTTCTGGGGGTCCCCCACCCAATAATAGGTTCACCTTGCCCACCACCATGGAAAGGGATTATTTATTTAAATAGTTATACAAACTTAAGAGTAATAACTTAATGTCTTCATTGAGATCCCAAAGTCCTTTAGAATACCCACAAATGCACAGTCCTTCCTTCCTCCTCTGCTCAGTCTGGGATACCATATCTCAGAAAAAGAAATAGAAGTCTGTGGATCTTCTCCACCCAAGCCCCATGATCCCAAAAAATGAAGCATGGCCGTTGCACCTGGGTTTAAATCCCAGTGCCAATCTTCCTCTGCCACACCATTTCCAACTCCTCCCACAATTAGCCACAACTGCCAGCATTCCATTAATTTTCCAGATTCACTGGGCTGCCATAGTAAGTCCAGGCAGGTGTAGCCCTGGGGTGTGGAGCCAATCATCTCCAAGCTCTTATGCAGGCTGTGAAACCAGGGGGTGTCTATTTCCTGGACACCCTGAGTTCTGGACCCCATTACAAATCCCTATTTGGAGCCCCCTCCTTGGCTGCACCCTGTTACATTATTATACAAAATGTTAAAATGAATTATTTAAGAAAAAGAAGATAAAAATATGAACAATAAAATGGTAATAAATATATATCTATCAGTTGAATTTAAAAAACAAAATAAGCAAACAAGTAGAACAGAAAGAGAATTATAGATACAGAGAATATTTTGATAGTTGTCAGAAGGGAAGACGTTCAAAGGATGGACAAAAAAAGTTGAAGGGATTAAGAAGTACAAACAGGTAGTCACAGGAGAGTCATGGGGATGTACAGTACAGCATAGGAAGTCGGGTAGCCAAAGAACACATATGCATGACCCATGGACATGGACAACGGTGTGGGGATTGCCTGAGAGAGTGAGGGGGCCTGAGTGGAAGGGGGCAAATGGGGAAAAACTGGTGCAACTGTAATAACATAATCAATAAAATATAATAAAAAAGATCATGTTTTTATCTTTTAAAAACTGTATTTTTTTCTCACAACACTTCTGGTACAAAATGGGTAGTTTTTAACACCAAGAACTTGTCCTGTGCTATGTATACACCAACAGGGTGTCCTTCAATTCAATTCATTCTAAAACTAACTACCCAGAGTTAGCACAGACATGACAGGTTAAGGATCCAGCCCCACAAGAGTTCCCCTACCCCATTTTAAATGCCAGTCTCCTGCCTCCAGATTACTCATACTTCTGTCTGGCTTGGCTACAAATTAGGGTTTCCCATAATTCCCACTTTAATTTTGATAATTTGTTATAATGTCTCACAGAACTCAGGGAAATACTTCACTTACAATTACTTGTTTATTATAAAGAATATTATGAAAGATACAGTCAGGTGCAGAGTTATATAGGGCAAGGTCTGGAAGCTTCCTGCATATAAGAGTTTCTATCCTCCTGGAGTTTGGGGTGTGCTACTCTCCTGGCACACAGATGCATTTAACAACCTGGAAGCTCTCCAAACCTCTTTATTTAAAGGTTTTTTTCAAGGTTCCATCACTTAGGTAAAATTAATTAAATTGTTGGCTATTGGTGACTAACTTGATCTCTGGTTCTTCTCCCCCTTCTGGTGGTAGGGGTGGAGCTGAAAGGCAGTTCCAACTCTCTAGTCATATGGTTGGTTGTTTTGGCAGCCAGCCCTCATCCTTCATTAGTTACTTCATTAGCATAAGCTCAGGTGTGATTGAAAGGGACTCCTTTACTCTTACCACTCAGGAAATCCCAAAGGTTTTAGTTCTGTGCAAAAAGCCAGGGGTGAAGACCAAATATGTATTTTTTATTATGTCACAATATAACAATTTTTATATACTGGTCATATTTTTAAGAGATGATGCTTAGCATGGAGGTGCTTGCAATACTGCAGAGAAACCCAGCAGGCAGTTGGAAATGTAGGTTTGGGTGTTCAGGAGGAGATGCAGATTTGGGAGTCGTTGGTGGAAAGGTGAGAGTAAAAGCATGGGGATGGGTGAGATCATCAAGAGCGTGTGTGCAAAGTGAGCTGAGAGGAAAGGTGATGAGAGGATCTTGGGGAGTGGAATGCCTACATGGAAGGACCAGGTGGAGCACACAGTTCCTTGGGGAATTTCTAATGGTTTAGTCCATGAAGCACTAAGTCAATTATATCTCTAATATTGTACAGGATTAAAGAAATAGTTTTTTTATTTTTTAATCCCAGACAAAATTTATTTGGGATTGAAAAAATATTAGAGATATATTTATAGTAAATAAACTTTATAGTAAAGATGCACATATAGTAAATAAATAAAAAATAAATGTGCTATAGAGAAGCACATTTAGTTATGAAATCACATCATGACCACCAGAATGATGGGGTATTACCATTTGAAAATTGCCTGTTAGTGACATATTCTTATACTCAGATTGTTTAATTGAATAAACCACAGACTTGAGAATATAACTGCTTTTGGAGACAAGGTCTTTAAAAAAGTGATTAAGTGAAAATGAGGCCCAAAGGAATGAGGCCCTAATTCAATATGGCTGGTGGGTGTCTGTATAAGGAGAGAGAGAGAGAGACACTAGGGAGTTGTGCCCAGAGGAACGACCACGTGATGAGTACAAGCTAATGAGGTCTCAGGAGAAATCAGCCCTGCTGGCACCTTGCTTTTGGACTTTGCAGCCTCCAGAATAGTGAGAAAATAATGTTCTGTTGTTTAAGCTACTAAGTTCCAGCACTTTGTTATGGCAGCCCTTGCAAACTATGCTATATGGCACTATGAAACTAGGAGCTTAGCTTCAAAGAGGGCAAAACTTCTGCAGCTATCAGTGGTTATGTCTAGATTGAGAGTGTGAAACAAATATTGCTTAGATTCTGACAAAATAGACCAGGCTCTTGAAAACTTTGAGCTGAAATTCAGGTGTTGTGACTTGCTAGGTGAGGGAGACGGACAGCACCAAGTCTCTGACCAATTACATTAGTTTTGGTTATTGAAGCTGTGGGCAGAGACCATAATAATATCTAATTATACAACATCTTTTCTTTGGTGTATGGAGAGGAAAAAAGGCAATGTAGAAAGACTTCGTTTTTTTTTCTTCTGGTTTTATAACTGTATCTCTAGTGATAGGCAAGGCTATTTGGAAATAATAAACATATAAAATGCAAACCAGCAACATCTATCCTTTCACAAGAACTGATAAAGATGCTTGAAAAGCATACAAAAATGCCCCGTTTAATGTTTTTAGAAGGATAGCTTAAGATTGTTTCAAATCCAAATGCAAAGGACTCTGCTTCTTTACAAGTGGTTTAATCCCGTGGGTACTGTGGTTATAATCCAGATGACTCTCTTGAGGGACAGAGAGAAGCACTGCCAATATTTTTTGTGTTGAAAGGACCCTAAAGGAGAAACAGATCATATTGTGTGTGTTGATAAATAGCTCAACACACACAGCCAGAAGAATGAACATTATGTACATTGCACAGCTAACTCTTTTTTTAAGGAAGAAATGGGGGAAAGGAGTTGTGGTTTCTGTTATTTCTCTGTTCTGACCCCTCCTCAGTGAGACAGCAAGAATAGAAAGAATATGTTGGAATTTAAGATATAATATTGAAACAAAAAGTTTAGAATACGATAAACAGCTAGGTAGGGAGCTTAATTTCCTTTTTTTTCAATTTATGTTTTTAAATGTAAAATTGAAAGTGGCTTCAGAAATTACTAGAAGGAAAATGTTGGTGGTCCTGTTTAGATGACATGTGGAAAGACTACTGAGGTAGAAACAAAAGCTTAAAAGAAAGTTCACTTTGTTTGGGATGATTTTCTACTTGATAGAAGACTTCAGGAAGGATCTATTTGCAGAAGGGCTCACTCTAATAGTGAGTAGGGAGTGCAGGGTAGCAGGATTTGTAGATAATAAAGGTATACCAGATACATATGAAAGCCTCAGTTATGAATTCTCTGGGGAGTTTTGGATTATCCACTCACAGACCCTACCCCTTCCCTCTTCCTCTCTTCCTTTTCCTTTGTGCTGTGAGTTGTTCATTAATAGTAAGGGGATACAAACTCATTTCCTATAGTCATGATATTTGTAATGTTGGAGAAAGATCAGTGGTGATAATTTCTTCTCTCTTAACCTTAAAAATGGTTTGTTCTGGATTGGACTAAATGAAATTTTTATTTTCTCACATAAGTGAAAACACTATGTCTTAAACACATCAAAGCCCATTGGGTCACATCATAATTTATTTTATCAAACAGGTTTTAATTTTTTCCAGATTTAAAAAATTTCCACATATTCCAAATTGTGTGGGTCAAATTCTGTCCTCCATGATGCACATGCAGCTAATTGCACACACATCACTAAAGGCAGAGTTTGGGTTTTGGAGCTCAAAGTCTCTGAAGCTCTGAATTATTTTCTTGGAAAAGCACAAACTTTAATCTATGAATTAAAAATATCTTCAAAATATTGACATCATTTGTCCAAAGTTTCTTTCAAGCACTGATTATTTAATCTACCACACCCTGGTGTAATCACTCATTATCTTTTTTTACAATGAGATAATAATCATATAAATGACCTTATTGTTTGCTTGAAGCCACAAGAAAATAATAAAATTATGGTTAAAAGTTAGCATTGTAAGCCTGTATTCTGTGGTGATAGTTGGAACTATTTTCTAACATAACATAATTGTGTAACAAATTTGTTGTTTTCTTTATTGTTGCTCCTTTTGCTCAAAATAATAATGTCTTTATTATATTTTTCCTTATTATCATTTTTAAAGATTTTATTTATTTCTTTTTAGAGACAGGGGTAGGGAGGGAGAAAAAGAGGGAAAGAAATATCAATGTGTGGTTGCCTCTCATGTGCCCCCTACTGGGGACCTGGCCTGCAACCCAGGCATGAGCTCTGACAAGGAATCGAACTGGCAACCCTTTGATTTGCAGGCTGGCACTTGATCCACTGAGCCACACCAGCCAGGGTATTTTTCCTAATTATAAAGATGATACTGGAAATAATTTATGCAACACAGAAAAGTGCAGGAAATAAGATAATCACTTGAATCCTCACCACTATGAGGGGGTCATTTATATTCTGTTGAATATTCTTTTAGGAGTGTCATTTGACTTTTTCTCTAACTTTATATTGATATAATATTAGTCATGTTACTGTAACCAGGCTTTTGAAGCAAGGAAATATTGAAAATAGTTTTATGTCAAGGAATACAGATTCACCACTTTTTAAGGCCCATAGAATATTCCATCGCACTAGCAAGTCTTTAGCCAATCAATTATTTTCACAAAAAGAAGTGTACTTCATTGCTCTAAACTCTATTATTATGGACACATTTATTTATTGTAATTAATACCTTGGAACTCTCTTCTCTTTTAGCCAAAGTTTCAGAGCTTCATTAAATCAATTTGTTCTTTTTAAAAACTATAATTTTGAATTGCACATCATAGAATGATACTCAGATATGCAACTTGAAAATGGCAGTGGAAAATATGAATAACATAGGTATGTAAAGTTTTCAGAAAATAGTTAAATGTGTTTTATAAATAACCTCTTACCATTATTTAACTGTAATCTGATGATCTGCTAAAAATGTCCCAGTTGATATAAATCTGAGTTTTATCTACATCTTTTTCTTACTGATCCTTAAGAGATTAGAGTAAGCAGCGGAATGGAAAATTTTGGTTAATCTATACTTTGGGCAATCAATTGCTGAACACTGAATTTAGAGTGGAACTTATACTTCTATAAGTAGTGTTTGAAAAATTGAGAGCAACTCCATACAAGCTCTGAGCATTTCCATTCTATTCTTTGACCTCCCAGTTCTCACCTTCTAAAACCTTTTCACTCTATAGCCTCATGAAAACTGAGATCCATTAACAACCTTGAATTTTTTACCCTTTAGATCTTATACACTGTAGCCTACTCAGGGCATTGCTTGAGCATTATTGCCTTCCTCTCTCATCATCAAATTTTCCCTTGCTGAATTATTCTCATAATATACAAGTATTTTTTATCTTAAAAAATATTTCTCTTAACCTATTTTCTCCTCTACTTATCAACCTATTTCTTGGCTCCCTGATTTAAATTCTTCTTTCTTTCTCTTTTAATACATTTTGATCAGTCTTTTTCCCTTATGAGTCCAAAAATTATTCTTGAGGTTACCAATGACCTCCATGATTTAAAAATGTTGGTTAATTCCCAACCTTCATCTGACTTGACCTGTCAGCTTCATTTGACACATTTGATCATTTACACATTTTCCTCACTTGGTTTCCAGAATGCTATGCTTGGTTTTCTTCTCATATTGCTGATTGCTCCTTTTCAGTTTCCTTGGCTGGATCCTCTTCTTCCTGACTTAATTTTGGAATATTAGATTATTCTCTCTTTTTTCCCCTCCTCTTCATTTGTAATCATTGACTTAAATATTTTCTGTGTGATAATTACTCTCATATTCACACTTCTAGGATTATCTATCTTCCAGCCTTAACATTCACACATCCAGTGATACTTTCAGTGTCGGATGTCGGATACTGCTCAAACCTGACATGTCTAACAGCGAACTCCTGATCTTCCTCACCATTCACAATCCTGCTTCACTGATCTCACTTCTATTCCTACTGCTGCTGATGATGACAACTAGACAGCATCTGTGACAACTTTTATTCTTTCACACCCCACATCTAATCTTTCAGGAAACCTAGTTCGCTCTAATTAAAATATAGACATACTCAGAATCTGCCCATCTCTTACCCCCTTCACTGAGTCACTAGATTCCCTAATCAGGGGTCCCATCATTCTTGTCTCCTTAGAGTCTTCTGTCAACAAAAGCCAGAGTGAACCTCTTAAAACTTAGCACTCTTCTGCTTAACATTCTGAAATGGCTCCCTAATTTTCTTTCTTTTTTTTTTAATTTTTAATTTTAGTTTATTCATTACAGTTTCTATCCTTTATTCCCATTCCAGCCCACCCACCTCGAATTCTCTTAAGGTAAAAACTATAGTCCATACAATGACTACAAAACTAAGACGTGTTGTTTCCTCTCTGACTTCTGTTCTCACTCCTCTCTCCCTTGTTCAGTCTCCTGCCATTACAGGGGGCTCCTTGGCATTTTTCACATGCTCCAGGGCCCTTCCCACCTTGAGATCTTTCCTTTGAATATTCCTTTTACCTGGAATGTTCTTTTCCAAGATATCTGCTTGGAAAAATTCCTGTCTCCTAAAGTCTTTGACTAAATCTCACTTTCTAAGTAAAGCCTACCATAGCCACTGTATTTAACTCTACTGCTCTCTCTCCATCACGGACATTTCCTACTGCCCTGTCCTGTTCTGCTGTGTGTTTCACAGCATTTATTATCTTTGAACATACAATATTTACTTAAAAACATGCTTGTTACTTATTTTCTCTGCCGCCAGTCCAATATGATCCTTGAATATATTCTTGAGGATAGAAATCTCTGTTGTGAGCTGTGGGATTATAGGTAGTTTTTCCCATTATTAAAATTATGAATAGAATAACTAGTTAAATAAAACCAAACTATGAATACAGCAATGAAGAGACTATGACATCAACAGTAGATTGTGGTTGATCCAATTTTATGTGCATGAGAATCAGGGGAAAAAAAAGGACAAGAAGAAGCAGGGTAAAAAGGAAGAACATTGGGATAAGAGGAAACAGTGTAAACTTAAGAGTTTTCGGTTTATAAATTTTCCTATTCTTTAAAAGATTTTGGAAAAATAGTGAAAAAGAAGCTACAAATATTGGTGTTTGAATCTTGGTTTAAGATTGCTTAAGGATTATGCTAATTTGGGCATAAAAAGGGAACATTTTTGGCTTTGAAATATAAACGTATACATCATTGGCCAATCCCATTACTGCTTCTGAAATTCTCTTCAGCTGTATTTGATTAGCAACTAAAAATGTCAAGGTTTATTTTGAGAATATTGAAGACTACTCTAGGGCCTTGAAGTAATTAGTTTCTCAAGGCCTCATTAAGAAATAGAGCATATACAAAGCTATAAGACTTGGCTAGTCAAGAAAGGAAAATGCTTTTGAGCATTTCATTCAGTGAGGTAAATTAGTGTGCTTTGTTTCAATTGGTTAACCGAATGTTGAAAGTATGGCAGATTACTTTTGGAAGGATTGAAAAATTTTCCAGTGGGGAAAATTTTTTCCCACAGAAACTTATTTTGTTGTGGAGACTGTAGTTGCTTATGTCCACTGATTTGACAAAAATTACTTGTAGTGAAAGAGAGTAGTCTTTGAGAGCTTATTTTTAAATTATTTAATTTCAGCATTTGATGAAGCTGCTAATGATTGGAAAGTAAGAAATCCCAAGCCATATTAGTTTAAATATTGACTATAAAGCAAGAGAAAAATTTAGGTATAAAAATGAGGGTAAATATCTTTCTATTGAACTATAAAATGTAAGATAGTAGTATATGCCATTTGTTGGGGTTTGGGGGACTACAAATAAAATACCTCCTTGCCCTTTATAAGGATAGCCTGAATAAGGAATGAGACAGATAGAGACTGAAATGCCAGCTTTGTGAGTAGTCGCAGTCTGGTCTGAAGAATGCACTTAGTCATGCAATGGCAATCACCTTCCTAACACTTCCCCACTATGAGCCACGCTTACACACCCTGATGAACGGCAATGCTCCGTAACTGCGGACCTCCCAGACGGGTCAGGGTGTTTACCACATACTATGGAGCAGACTGAAGGCAGGGCCGTTGGGTAGATGGTTCCAGAAGAGGAAAAGGCTGAGTAAATTTGCACAGTGACTTCTTCAATCAGACCAATTGATTGGGATGGAAAGAAAGGTGACAGTCTGTACAGCTAAAACTCCCTCAGCTGGAAACAGGGGTAACGGAGGGCTTGGTCCCACCCCACTATCTCCAAGAGCACAACACTACTCATCCACGTATGGGTGACATAGTATGGTGATAACAGTCACGGCACATGTTTCAAAATGCGTGTGTTACTGGGGAAAGGGGAATAAAAATTATTACATCTCAAATTTTCTACTTCTATTTTTTAGATAATTACACACAGTTGCCAATCAGAGACTCATACATTGCTGGCAAGCACACTGCTGTGAATTGATGTTCATGAGTTGATGGCTCAGCTGTAGATGAAGGGGAAAGAGGGAGATGAGGCAGTGTTTTTATTAATTAGCAGAGGCCAGGATAGTGATGAAATCCTCCTCCTCTGCTGAAGGTGCTACTGCTGCCATCTGCTGGATGGTGAGTAGAAGCAACCCATATGGGAAGGTGTCACTGTAATTTCCTCCTACTTAGAAGGCACTATGCTCGGTGCGGAGGTGAGGGCATCTAAAGATAGTGATCAGGTTCTCCGCCCTCAGGGAGCTTGGAATGTAACAGGTAAGAGAGACCCCGCTCTAGAAACTACGATAAGTGTGGCTCTGACGGAGGGCCGTGCTACGGTGGGGTGGGATTCACTGCCCTGGGGAAAATCAGGGTAAGATTTACAGAAGAGGTAACCTGAGTTTCTGTTGGAAGCAAAGGTAAAGTTCGACAGGAAAGATGGGGAGAAGAGAATTATAAGTGGGCAGTGCTCCAAAAAACTTAATTCTACTGGTTCATGAAAAGTCTAATGAAAGTTCTTACTCTTTATAGAAATAATCTTCTTTTATTTCTCTTTTGTGATCACTCTGTCCCCAGTTTATAGTTGCTCTCATCCACTGATCAGACCCTTTACTGATCCTAATCAGAGGAAATGTTTCCCTAACAATAAAAGTCACAGGTATAGTATAACCAGAAGGACATGTCCCTTCCTCACAGTCCTCAGTTGGGTATCTCCTACGCTCTGCCCTGAAAACCACGAGATTTCATTTCAATGAAGTTTTTTGGTCTGTGGTTTACTGAAGCATAAGTTTATGAAGCTGGGTTTTACAAATTCAATTTTAATCAGAGATTATTTTTGTCCTAAGCAAACTCTAAATACCACAAATAAAGCTTTCATCAGTTTAGAAGTCATCTATAACTCATAAGTGTAATTAGACTTAAAATGACGCTGAAATTTCACAGGATCCCTATTCAACACTTGTGATTTTGTTTGCTGTGCCTCTGGTCCCTGAATGAGTGGTCAGCTGGATACTTCCCTATTATAAGCTGTGGTATGCTAAAGACCTAGCAAGTTGAAAAGTGATAACTTTTGATTTGGCAACAGCAGAATAAAATGTGGCTAGCTGAAACTGTTGCCAACATTAGTTCAACATATGACGAATGATACTTTCAGGTTTCAGATGTGAATGTACAAAGGAGCCGTTCCGCCTGAATTTCACTTGAGTTTCCTGTGGTTGTCGAAGTGGATTTCTTTCAGTGTTTGTGTCAGTGGAGTTTGGTTTGTGTGAGACTTGAGTGATAAACCTGTCAAATACAATGAAGTTTGTGACTCCACTGGGCCCGATCATAAAAATCTGTTTTGAACCCTGCCAAACTTAGTGAGATTGGCTGATTCTGGCACTAGGGCTTATTGCATAGATTTTGAATAATATCTGCACATACGCTTTTTTAAAAAAACTCTTGTTTCAAATATGTTTGTGTTTAAGACTGCTTCAGTAAAGGATTTGTTATAGTAAATAAATACAATGAAAAACAAGTTTAAACAAACATTTTATATTTATTTATCCACTTTAGTGTTTGAAATACTCTATTTTTCACCCAAAGCAACATTTTCTTCCACCGCTGCTTCTTCTTTTTAAATTTGAATGTTCTTAACATTAATTTAGAAGATGTGTAAAGCCAGGCCAAGGAAGACAAATTAGAAAGTGTAAGGACATGAGCCAAACTAGAAGCAATGCCAGCATCCAGGACGATGTGAGATTCTCAACAAAGTCGCTGGTTTGGAGATGTAACAACAGACTAAAAGTGATGAAAAATTCTTGTTGATATTTTTAAATAACAGGCGCAATATTTTCTGGCCTTGAGTAGCTTAAACTTTATCTAAGGAAATGTGGCCTGTTCGGATAAAACTAAGTGGCAGTGTAAATAGCAGGTTCTAGGACAGTGAGGGCAATAGGCAGCAGGTGGACGGCATCGAGGACTTATTGGCTAAGAACAGATTATGAAGAATACAGAGTTTCATTCAGGTCTTCCTTCTATGTTTTAATCTTTTCAGTTATAAAACATTGTATATGTGTGGGAAACAACTTGTATATAATGCTTAGGTAGTACAGGAAACAGGACAGAAATCATCTCATAATACATAGCATATTTTAAATAGTATGTGCCAGGCATTGTGGTAAAGTGTTTTATAGCATTATTTTACTCAATCTTTGCAATTTTTCTATGACGTAAATACTATTTGCTCCCCACATTGCTGATGACAACTTCAGAGTTGTTATACAAGGTGCTCAAAGTTGCACGGTTACTATATGAAAGGCCCTGGACTCAAAGCAAAACCCTTCTGACTCCAAAGCCCAAACAGTAAAGCATGCAGTTAGTGTTGGCATATGGCTGATGGTCAATTATCTTCATGTTAAAATAAGACAGTCAAGGTTATAGTACTGCGACGTTCATTTCTAACATGAAGCATGTGTTAGTTTGGAAAGGAATTCCCCTAATGGTAATTGTGAAAACTATTTAACAAACATAGAAGAATGTTTATCATGTAATGTTAAATATAAAAAAGAATAATGTAAGAGAAGTGTATAGTGTGTTTACAATTATGTCCAAACTATGTATGCATATAGGCAAAATCCTGTAGGAGAAATTTAAGAGAAAAAGTTTTCTTGGAATAGAAAAAAATCATAGTTAATTTTTTCTTTAAAAATCTCTTCTTGTATTGAATTTTTGTCATTAATATTAAAAATTAAATTAGAAAAATTAAAGCTGCCCAACTAATCCAATGAGAGAGCCTTAAACCATGGTGTTACGAAGAAATCATCTTCAGATAAAAATTGCACCTTGTTACAACTTGTTTTAAAACATGAAATTAGTTCAGGAAGCTAGGACATAATTGACATTCTTCTCTAGCAGGTCAAGTTTAGTTTATAAAAATAATTTTTAATTGTTGTACTAGAAAATTAATGTTTAGTTTTTTCTCTTCAGAGATTTGAATTAATGTTGCCATTTCAGAAAATGAGACCATTTGTATATCGAGTAAGATCTTATACTCCTTTTTTCCTCTTCCCACACCTTGCTGTGTCCCTCCCCACTCCGATTTGACAAATAGGACACTTTTATCTGAGAAATTCTACTTGTTTTCTAGAAGTCACAAAGGGGTGATAGCTTTCTAAAAGAGGGAAATCACATGAGTTTAGTTTTTTCAGGCCTTAACAGTTTCTTAAGTGTTAGAACTGACTGATTGTCCTACACGCTTGATTCAAAGGTCTCTCTGAAAGTAGATATTGAACTTGTAAGTAAAGATACAATTTACTGTTTTGTTTTGTTTCCATTAGTTTTTCTCTAGGGATAGTGAAAAATTATAAATCTTCTTATCAACTTTTTAATTGACTCACAAAATTAAGAGCTACTCTGTTTTCTCTGCAAGTATACTAACATTCCACTGAGTAGGTGCAAGTACCATTTACACCCCCTCACTTCTTTCTCATTCATCAAAAACCAAATATGAATGTATAAATACTACTTGTTGGGATTGTATAGGTTAATAATAAAATATTACATCCCTGATGGAATATGAATGTAAAGTAAATATAAACTGCAGAAAACTAAGCTGAATACTCTGAGCAGCATAAACATACAGATAAAAGGGTGATGGTGAATTAGTTGTGGAGGACATGCATTTCTAAGGAGACTTTAGAAGGATTATGTTCTCAGATTGAATTGCAAGTTTCTTTAAATTTTTGCTTTACTTTAAAGAAACTCAAATTGAAAATTTCAGAGTGCAAGAAAACCATTATTTGCCATGCATTCAAAGAAAGGCCCAGACTCTACATAGCAAGATTGGCTAATAAATGTACATTTATGTTTTAAGCTAAAGTAGAATCTTTAAAGTATATATTTTTCATTATGATTTCCCAATGTAACTGGCTTTTTAGAAAATTAATAACTAGCTGATTGCCAGTCTCATACATGAAAGAGGAGAGAGGTTTGCTCATGTGTATTATCCTGCATTCCCTTGTAAAAGCATAGCACATTCAGTGGCAAAATGATAAGTAATGAGTTTGATATTTTCAAAGGTCCCTAACAATTCCAAACATCTTTGAGAGCTATATTCATTAATTTTGCTTCTATTTTATTTCATGTTAAAAATACTAAGCCCACTTTATTCCTACCTTTATTCATTAATTCAAACCTCTCCTCTTCTATAGTGGAGACTAGATGTTGAACAGATACATATTCTCCCCATTCTTTTCCAAAGAAATTGACCCAGAGTTTTCAGCTGCGCATACTGCCACATAGCTAGAAGAAAGACCACATTTCCCGACCTCTATGGCTGCTGAGTGTGACAGGTTTATTGGTTTTCTATGGACACTCTAATTAATTAGCACAAACTTAGTAAGTTTGAACCACACACATTTGTTATCTCATGGTTCTGCAGGTCAGGAGTCTGGGCTAGCTTGGTTGGTTTCTCTTCTCTGGTTTTCACAAAGCTAACATCAATGTACCCGTGGCTGGGCCCTTATTAGAAAGATCTGGGAAGAATTCACTTCCAAATTCATTCCGGTGGTTGGCAGAAACTAGTTCCTTGGATTTGTAGCAGCAGGACCCTTCTTGCCTTGCTGGCTGTCAGCTGCAGGCTGACCTGTGTGCCTGTAGGCCTCTTGCTGGTCACTGCATGTGGGTCCCTACATCTCAGGACCAACTAAAGTATGTTTAATCATGCTTGGTATTTCTCACTTCCCTTGATGCCATTGCCCCCTTTTACCATCAGCTGGGGAATGTTCTCCACTTTTAAGGGCTCCTGTGGTTACAATGGCCCCACCTGAATAATCTGGGATATTCTCCCTTTGATAAGGTTTGTAACCTGAATTCTGTTTGCAAAGTCCTGTTTGCTATGTAATTAAACAATTCACAAATTCCAGGGATTGGGATGGATAATTTGGGGGATGTGTTTGTCATCATCACAGTTGGTGACTGTAGAGTTCTGGCTAATGAATGGAACTGGAGATGTTGTGTAGGTCTCATGGGAAGTTCCTTTAAAGGGGAGAAGAAATTTCTTTCTTTATTCTGCCCTTATCCTGCTGCCTACTGTGCTCAAGCAAGTTCCTTAAAGTGTGAGGCAAGGACCACACTATAGGGATGGCAGGTGGGAAATAGGAAGGAGATGAACTCTTTTGTCAAGTCAGTTCATTAGCCCTGTGTTACCTATCACTCCAGGTTTCTTCCACATGAGAAATAAGCTTGTTAAATCTTGTTCTTCAAAATTCTTTTATGTGTAGTTTAACCTACTGCTGAAAAGTATGCCCTCAAAACCTCATAGGATTTTCTTCGTTTTTTTACAATATTTGTAGCTAGATTCACAAAATTAAATATATGTGGTTTCCCAATTCATTATATTTGGCATGGAATAATAACTGTTATCCAAGGTATTAAAATAACATATTCATACATAGTTATGAAAGTCTTTATTGTCTGTAAAATAAAATTATTTTTCTTATGTCTGATTTTTCTTTTCATGTTGAAATGTCATTCTGTGCATTTCAGTTTAATAATTTTTCCATTAGAGTAAAAAATAAATAAAAGTTTGACTGTAAGTCTACAGCTTAGAAATAGGAAATGCCTCACTTTGGTCTTAGAGGACACATGCAAAGTTCAAGAAAGTAATACTAAGACTTAATGAAGTACACATTACCATTAAATTCTATTCATTTAATCAGCTGCTTTCCATATTGTCTCAAAACATTTTCTCTTAAGGTAAACATTAGAAAAATGGGACTAATACCCATTTAAACAATGTACTATTCATTTGCCTTGGTTATTTTGGAAACTGACAGCTCTCAGAAATTGAAACATTCTTTAAAACAAACTATGTATGACATTTCTCATAATATTCCCATAGTCTCATATGGATATGTTTTTGTAAATTATAGATAAGAACAAAGGATCATTTCTTAAATTTGAACCTCATTATAATGACTCGGATGTAAAAGAATTTTTAAATGCTATACTATACATAGATAGTCACTTAAATTAAATGTGATTTTAAAAATTAGCCATAAGCAGCATTTTAAGAATATTTTATGGTACTTAAACTTTGTTGAGAATCTGATGAAAGCTATGGCTCATATTCCCAGAAAATACCCATATATCCTTTTAAACATTTTTTATTTTAATTTTCTTTATTGTTGTTCAATTACAGATGGACCCATTTTTCTCCATTATTCTCCCCAGCCCTACACCCTCCCTGCCTTCCACATTCAATCCTCCCCTCCATTGTCTTTGTCCATGTGTCCTTTATACGTGTTCCCTCACTTGACCATTCTCCTTTCCCCTGCTATCTACTTCCTCTCTGGTCACTGTCAGTTTGTTATTTATTTCCATGTCTCTGGTTCTATTTTGCTCATTTGTTTGTGTTGTTGATTATGTTCCACTTATAGGTGAGATCATATGGTATTTTATCACCTGGCTTATTTCACTTAGCATAATGCTCTCCAGTTCTATCCATACTGTAGGGAAGGGCAGGAGTTCCTTCTTTCTTTCTGCTGCATAGTATTCCATTGTGTAAATATACCACAGTTTTTTGATCCACTCATTTACTGGTGAGCACTTAGGCTGTTTTCCAGGACTTGGCTATTGTAAATTGCACTACTGTGAACAGTGGGGTGCATAGGTTCTTTTGAATTGGCATTTCAGGATTCTTAGGGTATAATCTCAGTAGTGGGATCACTAGATCAAAAGGCTGATCCATTTTTAATTTTTTGAGGAAATTCTACAGTTTTCCACAGTGGCTGCACCAGTCTGCATCCCCACCAACAGTGTACTAGGGTTTCCTTTTCTCCACGCCCTTGCCAGCACTTGTTATTAGTTGATTTGTTTTTGATGGCCATTCTGACTGGTGTGAAATGGTATCTCATTGTGGTTTTAATTTGCATATCTCTGATGGCTATTTATATTGAGCATCCATTCATATGCCTAAGGGCCATCTGTTTGTCCTCCTTCGAGAAGTGTCTGTTCAGGTCCTTTGTCCATTTTTTCTAATTGGATTATCTATTTTCCTGGTATAGAGTCATTTGAATTCTTTATATATTTTGGAGATAAAATCCTCGTCTGAGGTATCATTGGCAAATATGTTTTCCAATATGGTTGGATCCCTTTTCATTTTCGGATGTTTTCTTTAGCCATGCAGAAGCTTTTTAATTTGACGTAGTCCCATTTGTTTATTCTTTCCTTTATTTCCCTCTTTCTAGGGGACATATCTGTGAACATATTGCTGTGTGGGATATCTGAGATTTTCCTGCCTAGGTTCTCTAGGCCTTTTACAGTGTCAGGACTTATATTTAAGTCCTTTATCCATTTTGAGTTTATTTTGGTGTATGGAGTAAATTGGTGGTCTAGTTTCATTTTTTCACATGTACCTGTCCAGGTCTCCCAATACCATTTGTTGAAGAGGCTATTTTTACTTCATTTTATGCTTCTGCCCTCTTTGTCAAATATTAATTGACCAGAGAGACATGGGTTTATCTATGGGCTCGCTGTTCTGTTCCATTGATCTATGTGTCTGTTCTTATGCCAGTACCAGACTGTTTTGGTTACAATGGGCTTGTAATAGCCAACATCATACTTAATGGACAAAAATTAAAAGCTTTCCCCCTAAGATCAAGAACAAGACAAGGGTGTCTGCTTCCACCACTTTTATTCAACATAGTATTGGAAGCCTTAGCCACAGCAATCAGAAAAGAAAAAGAAATAAAAGGAATTCAAATTGAAAAGGAGGAAGTAAGACTGTCACTGTTTACAGATGACATGATAGTGTACATAGACAACTCTATAGACTCCACCAAAAAACTTCTTGACCTAATAAGTGAATTTGGCAAAATGGTGAGATACAAGGTCAATATTCAGAAATCGAAGGCATTTTTGTATACCAACAATGAAATATCAGCAACAGAAATTGAGAAAAAATACCATTTACTATAGTAGTAGGAAAAATAAAGTACATAGGAATAAATCTAACCAAGAATGTACAAGACCTACAGAACATTGAAGAAAGAAATTAAGGAAGACACAAATAAATGGAAGCATATACCGTGTTCATGGATTGGAAGGATCAACATCATGAAAATGTCCATACTACCCAAAACAATTTATAGATTCAACACAATCCCTATTAAAATGCCAATGGCATATTTCACAGATATAGGACAAATATTTCAAAAATGCATGTGGAACAATAAATGACCCCAAATAGCCACAGTAATTTTAAGAAAGATGAACAAAGTAGGAGTGTCACAATACCTGATATCAAACTATATTACAAGGTCACTGTAAGCAAATATTTTCAAGAATAAAACACATTAAGAGTAAAATTAGAACCAAAATATCTGATGAGCACCTTGAGAATACACTGAGAATTGCAACAACTTCTATCAAACAAGATATTGATGTACTAGTTTCTCAAATATGTTATCAAACATCCCAGTAGTTTTATGTTGCCCTCTTTCCTTTTATTTTTATATAAAAATATTAAAATTGAATGACATTTTATTTCTTAGATACGTACATTTTCTATATTAGTGATCACAAACTTGGGACCTTTTCAGTGATTTTAAAAGATTATAGAAAAGGTTGCTGCATAATTAGGGTTATTGTGCGAAGTCTTTTTTGCTTATCTGTGGTAACAGATATCACAAAAATTACAAAAAGGCCTATTTTTTGCTCATCAGTTTTCCTTAGTGTTTGTATATTTAATATGTGGCCCAAGACAACTCTTATTCTTCAGGTGTGGCCCAGAGACATCAAAATGTTGGGCACCCCTGCCTTAGATGGTGGCAATGGTAACCACTGTTTGGATGGATGCTAGTAATGTTATATTGTGTTGGCCAGAAAGTTCATTTTTTTTTCTGTATGTTGGCTCCAGTAACACTTAGCTGTCTTTAACTTCATTTGATTTTGTTAGGTTATATTGTGACAGGTATCATATTAGCATGCATTTAAAAAAGCATAAAATTGGTGAATTTTTGTGTAGCCATTTTAATACTGAAGATGGAAGAAGGTAAGTGACATTTTTAGCATTTTATGCTTTATTATTCCAAAAAAGGCAAAAAGCAACTGAAACACATACAAAAAAGATTTGTGCAGTGTATGGAGAATATGCTGTGACTGACCGAATGTGTCAAAAGTAGTTTGTGAAGTTTTATGCTGGAGATTTCTCACTGGACAACACTCCACAGTTAGATAGACCAGTTGAAGTTGAAAGCAATCAAACTGAGACATTAATTGGGAACAATAAATGTTCTACCAAGCAGGAGATAGCTGACATACTCAAAATAGCCAAATCAATAAAGTTATTGGTAAAAATGAAAAACATGCCTTTTATTTTATTGAAAAACTAAATGAACTTTTTGGCTAGCCCAATATTTTGATCTGATTATGGTTATACATGATCACTGTAGAAATTTATGTAGCTATACACTTAAGATTTATGCATTTTAGAATATGAATATATGTTATGTTTCAACAAGAAAGTAAAATTTGGAAAATATATTTCTGAGTCTTGCCAGAGGAGTACTTTTGGAAGTATATTTTATATTTTCAAGCAGAACTGTAAAAAAATGTTCTGTGTCTAGTTCTTACAAAAAATCCTTTTGTGTACACTGTATATGTTTTTGCTACTTACAAGACCATTTTGCAAAGTCATGGTTATTTATAATTTAGTAAATCATTAATCACATAAATAAGTTGTTTTAGTTCCATAGTGGCACAAATGAATCAAATCCTGCATTTAAGCAGGTCAGAGAGACATCTGAAGGGAAACAGTAACTACTGAATTGTGGTTTCACTAATTAATACATTTCCAAAATACGTCCTTTATAACCAAGGGAAAAATTATTCACCCTGAATTTTTCTTTAAGTCTCACTAGTGTAATTAAATTTTAATTAAATGTCTACTTTTTCCCAATTATTCTTAAAACACTTTCTGAAAATATGTCTGTAAGAAAATAGCAGATAAGTATCTTTAGTGTTATGATTACAATTATTTTAAGTGTCACAGAATTCTACTGAGAAAAATTTTACTGCAATATCCTAGATTTAAATTACAAAATGGAGAAATCAATGTCTTAAATTTAGAATCTGACAGAAAATTATGAGCTATACACTAAAAACAAAAATTTTTAAGCTCTTCTTCCTGCATGGCTATCACAGAGTTCCAGCTCCAAAATACTGCATTAAAAGAACTTCAGCCCCCAAATTATTTAGAATAAATTTTGATATTTGTTTTAACAGGTGAATGTTCAAGATCAATTCTCTTTAAAAAACAATGACAAAGTAGAAGGGATGGATTCCATTGCTCTAAAAATTGAGGGCAAAATGTGTTAAAAGTTTTGTGAAACTTATCACATCTAAAATTACTCCATTCTTGGTCAAAATTGCAGATACAACTTGTATGATACATCTTAATTCACTCATCAGAGTGAATTTAATTTCATTCAGAATGGTTTTATTTAGAAGTGCACAGTCACTTATTGGCATTTACACAATTTTAAATAATAATAATAATAATAACTGAAAACATAGATTTAAGTATACTAACTTTGGTGGAGGGATAGTCTCCTGTTAACTGTTACTTTAAAATAAGTTCCTGATTAAATTCGTTCAGCTTCTAAAACACAGGTTTCCTATAATTCCCATGTCGTCTCCTAAGGGATGCTAAAAAGCTACATATTTTAGTGATGTTTAACCTGGTAATCAATGAAAAAGTAATTCTTCATGTGAAACTGTAAGTGGAAGCAGTAGACAGAAATGTTGTTTAGCTCAATATAGTGTTTCCTTAATGGATAATAAGAGGCAGAAATAATTTTCCTTAGTAATTTAATAAATGGATGGAAATTACTAAATCCATTGGAGTTGACTAAAAGTATTTCAACTATACATATAGGAATTTCTTTATGATACAACATGAAATTTTAAGATATGATCACAAAAGATACTGCTTTATGATCTTATTGTTTCATTTCAGATGCCAAGTTTAGAAATAAATTAAATGAAAGGGGTGCTTTTAATATGTCTCTTTGATTTTCAAAGATAAAGAGATATACTTCAAAATCATTATTAAGAAAATATAGTCTTTTCTACAGTTATGTAAACAGTGTGTGTACGAGTATGTATGGGTACATGTATAAAGTGCGAGGAAATGGGAGACAGTGAAGAATTGAATCATTTCTCTGCAACAGCTTTTTCCCCGGTTGGGAAGAGCTCTTCGCTAAGCTGTAGCGTAGTACTGCAATTTCTCCTGTGTCTATGGGGCCTCTGAGTTTTTAGCTAGTGTGTTTTTTGTTTTGTTAATTTTATTTTTTAAGAAACACTTCCTTTTTTGTTGCTTAAATGTGATCAATATCAATTACTTAACAGCAGGTATATTTGACCAATGACACCTGATTCTCATAGAAGTGTGTTGTTTGTTACCATAAATTCAAGTTTTCACTGATATCTGATCTCCAACACAGAAAATTTACAGAAAATCTGTAAATTGACATAGCAATTTTTCTGCTTCTCTTTAATGGCATTAGCTCATTTATTTTAAATTATAAATAATTATTTTTTGTCTTATTTCATAGGTCATACTAGAAACGCTTAGGACAGGCGTCCCCAACCTCCCTCCTCCCTGTCCGGTGAGGAAGCTGCTGGCATTACCACCTGAGCTCCACCTCCTGTCTCTCCCCCCACACCCCAGTGTGTGGAAAAATTGTTTTCCAGAAACCGGTCCCTGGTGCAAAAATGCTTGGGCACCACTGTCTTAGAGTATAGTATCTATATTAGAAAAAAGTGTTAAAAACACTGGAAGGCAATTTCTCTGCCTAAATCCTTTTCTTACCCTTCACTACCCAGCCTAGTGCCTAATACATACTAATGAACACAATATTGCCCTGCCTGGTGTGGCTCAGTGGATTGTGCACTGGCCTGCAAATCAAAGGGTCACTGGTTCAATTCCCAGTCAGGGCACATGCATGGGTTGCAGGCCAGGTCTCCAGTAGGGGGCACATGACAGACAACCACACATTGATGTTTCTCTTCCTCTCTTTCTCCCTCCCTTCCCCTCTCTCTAAAAATAAGTAAATGAAATCTTTAAAAAAAACCACATTATCTATCTATCTATTTATCTATCTATCTATCTATCTATCATCTATCTATCTATCATCTATTTATGACAGTCATCACTGTCATCTATCTATCTAGACATTCTCAAGTCACAAGGAAGTAGTGTTTCAAATGTCCATTTGTAAATTGGTTTTTAGAAATCTGGCTATTATATATCTAGGCTGGCTTTACCCATTGCCTGAAATACTTCTGATGACAAAAGTAAAAACAATATCATGACAAAAAATGATGAAAGCATGGAAAATAAAATTTAAGAAATTTCACTTAATCTAGAGCAATTGTTCTTGAGAAATTCACATTGAATCTATGAAAAATGAAAAGCTGAAGGAAACTTTAAAATTTTTCCATCATTACATTTTTTAGAAATTAGTGGAACCAGCCTTTTGTTATATCTAATTCAACTTAAAATCTTGTGGGTTTTCCTTTGTTTTGTGTAGTATATTATTATTGCTCTGTTTTCCTGCTCTGTCAATTTTATGTGACCTTAACCTATCTTAACTTCTTACTTACTAGCCTCAGTGTGTTCACTGAGAAAAATGAGGATAGTGGTAACCATCCCAGTGGGTTATCATGAGGATTAAATAAGATAATGGATACAGAGCACATAGATAGCATTTGACATATGTTAAATGCTCCTTAAATGTTGTATGTTATTGTTTTTATTCATTGTCTCCTTCTGAATGTTCTTATACTAGGTATCGCTTTAACCTACTTAGCATATTCCATCTTGTTTTCTAGTGACTTATGTAATATCCCTTTTGTCTTACAAGATTTTAATATCCCTGCAGGCAGAGGATATCTTCTATTACAAAAAGTGTAAGGCATGATATTGCATCAATAAACATTTATTTCAATAACTATTTTGTTGTCACTTCAAAGTAAAATAAGATAGAGATATTTTTGAATATCTGTGAGCAAGTTTATGAAAAATATAATTTATTTTTATATCTGAGTGGTTGAAAGAGTACATATTGCCTTGGGTTAACTGGTGGATGGGACTTTAACTGTGGCCAGTATTTACCTACAATTTCTGTATATGTATTTGATAAGGAGAACATCAAATATATTTTTAAGTAGCTAGTTATTCTTTGCATAGCAGAATTACTGATGGGTAGAATCAATGGAATCTTGGGATTAATTTAGTGTAGCTGATAAGGAAGCTAGAAAAGTCAAAGATGTCTCCTGTCAATTTTGGATGATTAAATGCATAGTGATACCCCTAAATAACAGGGATTTGACAGAGGAGATCTATGAAGTTTTAGATACCAGTATAGACTCTGGAAATGGTTATACAACTGTTTTTTTGTAATTAACAAATTGACGCAGTTAGCATCTAATATTTTTCTCTCTTCCTATCATGGCCAAACAGATTGTTTTAATCCGTTGTTATTAAAAGGCTACAAGGGACCCAAGAGACGATTGCAAAATCTCCTAGATAAATAGAAAGTTTATGGGAAAACATGTACCTATATGAATAGAAAATCACATTTTTTGCAGTCTCTATGAATTCCAATTCCTTGTGGACCCTTTATTTTAATATTTTAATCTTTTGCTTTTCTCTCATTCCTCTCCAAGTTTCCTTATCCCTCTGTAGTTTTTGGACCTTAAACTGGATGTAGTACTCAAGTGCTTGACCAATGCCCACTGGGACAATCATTTCAGGGTTCTTGAATGTTTTGTTCTTGTTACTACATTCTTCTATTTTGCTGGTTTTTAAAATAATAGCAGCGTGCTGCTGACTCACGTCCAGTTAAAGATCTGCAATGGCACCCCTTAGCCTCTGCGGCAAACCCATTCTTCCCGTCCTGAGTTCATGTCACGTGTTTGTGATTCTCTCTTCACTGCCTTCCTGCCAAGTTTTTGCTCTCATTTTCTTTTGTCAAGATCATTTTGGGTTCCAATTCATTCTTCAAAGAAAATAGGTATCTTTCTCACTTTCTTATGTTCATCCAATTCCAAAATGTAGCCTGTAAGGTTTCTCAGCCACATAGCGATAGATAGATAAGGTACACGTGCCAGTGACCAGAATGAGATTCTAAAGGATGAGTCGGTCGTTTTCTGGAGGCACCTTGGGGAGGTGACTTTACCCATTGTTCCCTTGTCATTTACTAGAGAACGAGAAAAATAAATCAGACATAATAAAATGCTGTAAAAACATAATAAAATGCTTGTCACATTAGAATGTTTAAAATTGTTAGTTCCTTCTTCAATTTCTCTCTTCAGTGTCTAATAATTTTCTGAGTACAGGTCTTTTACATTCTTGGTTACGTTTATTCCTGGGCATTTTATTCTTTTTGAAGCAATTGGAAATGGGATTGTTTTCTTAATTTTTCTTTGTGTTAGTTCATTATTGGCATACAAAAATGCAACTGATTTCTGGATATTAATTTGTATCCTACTACCTTGCTGACTTCATTGATCAGTTATAGTATTTTCTTGATGGAATCTTTGTGGTTCTCTATGTGCAGTATCATGTCATCTGCATATAAAGACAGTTTTACTTCTTCCTTTCCAATTTAGATGCCTTTTATTTCTTCTTTTTGTCTGATGTTGTGGCAAGGGCTTCCAGTACTATGTTGAATTAAAGAGGTGAAAACAGACATCCCTGTCTTGTTCCTGATCTTAAGGTGAATGCTTACAGTTTTGCCCATTGACTATGATGCTGGCAGTGAGTTTGTAATATATGGCCTTTATTTTGTTTAGGTATGTTCCCTCTAACCCTACTTTGCTGAGAATTTTTATCATAAATGGGTACTAGATTTTATCAAATGCTTTTTTTTGCATCTGTTGATATGATCATGTGGTTTTTATCCTTCATTTTGTTTGTTTTTACTAATTATCAGCAAAATGCAAATTAAAACCACAAAGAGATATCATCTCACACCTGTCAGAGTGGCTATCACAAAAAATCAACAACACGTGCTGGTGAAGATGAGGAGAAAGGGGAACACTTTTGCACTGTTGGTAGGAATACAGATTGTTGCAGCCACTGTAGAAAGCAGTATGGATTACTCAAAAAATTAAAAATGGATATGCTTTTCATCCCACCTATCCCACTTCTGGGAATATATTTGAAGGAACCCAAAAACTATTTTAAAAGAACATAAGCACCCCTATGTTCATTGCAGTGTTATTTATAGTGTTGCCAAGATATGGAGTCAGTCTAACTGTCCATGAGTAGATGAGTGCATAAAACAACCATGGGGTATTTACACAATGGAATGCTACTCAGCCATTAAAAAGATGAAAATTTTACCCTTTGCAACAGTATGGATGGACCTGGAGAACATTATACTATATGAAATAAGCCAGACATAGAAAAACAAATGCCATGTGATTTCACTCATATGTGAAATCTAGTGAACAAACTGAACTAAAAAGCAAAATAGAGACGAACTCATAGATGGAGAGCAGGATGACAGCTAAGGGGTTGAGGGAGGTTACAGGGTGAAGGGATTGAGTAAGAAGGAAAAAGGACTCAGAGACATGGACAACAGTGTTGTGATTGTGAGGGGAAGAGGGTATAAGGAGACTAAATGGTAAAGAAAAAAATACAATAAAATTTTGAAAGAGAAATCAATTTGTCAGTTCCCTTCTCTTTTTACTCTCTGAGTAAATAAACAAATGTATTTAATCTCCACTAAGGAGAAATAGGTGTTCTTATAAATCAGGAGTTAAGATACCTTAACTAACTGAATGTATAGATTGTCAGAATAAATCATTTTAATCTATAAGTAAATTTATAGTGCTGGGAAAGAAGCTGTACTTTTCATTTCATAGATAAGCCAACAATCAGAAAAATTATGATATATCAATTCACAAATATTATACAACAACCCATTAAAGTATAGTTTTTTTAAAAAAATAAACATATCTTAACTATTCTAAACATTTCTAAATGGTCTTCAAAATCATAACTCTAAATAATATATGTAATAATTCCATCGGGTAAATGTATAATTATTTCCATAATTGACTGTCATCCAATTTTTTGACATATGGCTGATTTCCAATTTCCCACAACCATAAAAAATTATACAGTAAACATTTATGGAAAAGCTAGGGTGTTATGAGTCCAATGGATAACTTATTTTATTGAATAAAAACCACATTTCTTAAACTAATATTTAATAATAAATTTGCTGGTCTTGGTTTCCTATACAAAAAAGTTAAAATATACTCTGATATGTCTCAGATACAAATTTTATAATTATATACTATCTTTTTCACAAAATCTTTTATAAGCAGATAAAATATCATATATTCCAATAGTATTTATCTACCTACTATGTCCTAGGCACTGTGTAGTGTTGAGGACAGAAATTTGCTAAGAAATTGTCATCACCTTTAAGGTGCATAGTCTTGTGGAATGGTGCACATATGGTAAAGAGACATACAATTAAAATATGATGAATGTTATAATAGAGAAATGTGCATGGTTTATGGGAATATCTCTGTGAACCTTTTTTATGCTTGCCTTATAAAAGCCTATCCAAGGCACAACTTACACATTTTACTGTCCAGAGGACCCAAACACAAATACTAATGCTCATATATAGTAACTGCTACTTTTTAAGTTCAAGTCTTCTGGTTATTTTTCCTCTCTTTTTTACACTTTCCCTTCCTCCCTCTCTTTTTTTTTCAAAATTTGTTTATTAGAACTGTGGCCACACACTGTGCATGATACTCAAAATATGAAAAGGAATAAGACGAACGTAGTTTCTTCTTCATGAGCTTATAATAGTCTGGAAGAATAAAATGAATGAATAATTATGATGTGATATGAGAAGGGGAAGGTGAAACCAAGGAAGCACAGGCCCCTGCTTTAGAAATAAAATTTTCACATTTGTTTGAGATTTCATTTAAAAGCAAATATATACACATATCACTCTTCTGCTTAAATAAAAATTTGAGAACTACTATATTGGACTATGTAATTTATTTACAAATACTCTTACAATATAGTTAAAGCTAAATTTAAATTTAAATATAATAAAAGCCTGAATGTATTTTTCTTTTTTTAATCTTTATATTTTTTCATTACCATTTAGTCCCATTATGCCCCGCTCCCACAGCAATCACCACATTGTTGTCCATGTCTATGAGTCCTTTTGCCTTTCTGCTCAGTCCCTCCAAAGTTGACAGATAGCCCAATCTATTCAATGAAAATATTAAACAAATTTGCTTATTCTATGTTTTCAGTTTTATTTCCCTCTCATTTTCACATTCAAATTTCAGCCATTCAGAGAAAGCAAAACTTGTTAAAATTGCTGCTACATGGTTTCCACCTGGTGGTGGGGCGTTGACAGTTGTTCCTGGACAACGGTCTCAACAAGTCACCTATAGATGTCCTCTTGGCATCACTCCATTTGTCTCTCTGGTGCAGTACGGAGGGTGGTGCCAACTTCTTGGAATCCACTTTTCTGATTTCTAAACTTCTCTCTATACAGTGCTAGTTTCAGAGGTCAGAAGCATGAAAAGACAGAATCAATTATTTTCATTATGCAACCACACACAAAAATTATTACTCAATTCTTGTGCTAAAATTTCCTTGTTTTCTTTAACTTCATGTAAAGAAGAACCAGTTAAATCCAGACTTTAATCAACACCATGGATTACTGTTGAATCAAATATTCCATGTGGACATATTCTGAAATTAAGATGATTTATACCATTGCACTATTCCTTAAAAAAATATACGCCCCTCTCATTCATCGCTCTTGGATAAATTGGTAATAATACAGTTAATTGTCTAATGAACTTCTTAATGCATTTGTTAAAGAGTCTTTTTTAAATCTTTATTTAATATCATGATTTCCACCCTTCTAATTCCCCATTTACGTTAGTGATTTCTTTGTGTTAATGAAGAAATGATTCGGCTTCCTTTTTAGATACTATTGACTTTTGTCAATTTAGTTTGAAAGATAATTGAAATAAAACGAACACTAGACACTCTGCTGTTGGTCGTGCCTCAGTTTCTGGAAGCAGCTTGCAGACCTAGAATTATCCCTGCTGGCTGCAGCCAGGAAAGGGCTGGCTAGGAAGGACATCTTTTTGGTTATCATTATTCCAGACTTATAAAACTCTCATTAATAGGAACTTTATAACTCCAAAATACTTTATAACTGTTAATTGGTTAATCACATCTTCATCCTCAAATTACTCAGAGTAATTCAAAGCTTTGTTTTTCCTTTGTAGTTTGTGGTATTCATTATAGTACTATTTATTTTGAGCTCCTGATCTTGGTTTCATTTGGATATGTTTCTCTTGGATGTGTTTGTAGTTATTTTTCTACTTCTTAATTTTGCTAGGATACCCAAGAGACTTGGGACATGGCTGCCTATAAATTAATATAAAAATCAACTACATTTGTGTTCTTCGTCATCTGCCAGAATGCCATTTGGAATCTTCTCTTGGAATATGAATCTCCCAAATACTCACCACAGTGGAATTCAGGTGCAAAGTAAACACAGCAGTTCTAGTATCAGCATCCATTTAGCTAGGGGGAAGTGGAGAATTTTTATTCCTATTATTATTGCAAACAGATTGTTCACTGTATGCTATTTGAAACAGAGGGAACAAGTGATTTAAGAATCTGTACTTTAAGTAATCAGGTAACTTGCACAACCACAGTTTACCTTGTTCAAGTTTGTGAAACCACAGCCAAAACTAGAAATGAAGGCCTTGCTGTGCCAAAAGCAAGTGGCAATAGGTAGTTTTCCATTTTCTAATTCCCCAAGACCTTTCTCCTGCTGATTCTCACCTACACAGACATCCTGAGGAAATCACTTCTAGGTAAGGGATGTGGCTACGTAAAAGAAACATGAATAAAAACAAAACAAAACTCCTGCTTTGACACTGCATATTCAGCACAACCGGTGGTGTAGTGATGTCCATAGGGCCTCTGGCTCTCTAGGCATAGTCCGGCCTCAATGAGCGCCCTGAATCCTTTCCTGCCTGCAGTATGGATCTGGCCACAGCAGCATTTCCACATCTGCTGTGTTCACACACACAATCCGTGTTCAACAGATAGCTTGTCCTGGGCCTGGATTTTATATGTGTGCTGTTAACTAAAAGGAGGTCTTGTTCCAGCTGGCAATGGTGGGTGGATTGCCAAATGCAGAATTTCATCTGAACTGAGACTAACATTATCTGAAGCACATTTGTGTTGGTGCAGGAAGACTGGAGTCACAACAGATAAACTGAAAGATTGTTTCATGATGGATTATATAAGGCACTGTTTTTTCAAAAGAAATGGTTTTTATCACACGAAGGCTAGAGATCACATAACTCCTGTTCAGGACCATCTGTCAAATAAACTTACTCTCATCAAAAGGCTCAGTTGCCAAAAAATGGAGTGTCAGAAAGACGTTAGCATTGGGGTTATATGTAATACTTAGCACAGTCCAAAGACTCCGAAGATGGCTGAATGCCCTGTGCCTCCGACTGAGATCTTGTTTTATTGAAATCCAAGTATAGGACATCAGAATGAACTGGCCAAATTTAACAAACAATTGTTTAATTGCCATCTCAAACTGTAAACCTCTTTGAGGTGATTTTGGGATAGATGATAGAAAGAAGCGATCCAATATTCTGGGTACTTAGATTTAGCTGAATGAAGATAGTGACGGAGATATGTATGGATGGCACTTCATTATGTTTACACAAGAAACTCAGGGCCACGTGGTGGCTGTGATTATGGTGGAGCCTTAAGGAGAAGACAAACTTTTATCAGAGTTGCTCTCTTAGCTTAATGCGAGTGTCATTTCTTGTGCATTATTGGGTATTATAATGTTACTCTAGCACTGAAATAGGCCAAAATGCAATGTTGTTGAGTCCACCAGAGCAGCATTAAACAGTTGACACAACAATTTTGAAAGAAAGAAGAAAATACTCACCTCAGTTATAAAGCTGACTTCTAATGAGAGCCTTGGAGTCAACTATGTGTAATTTAAAGTTTTCAAAAAATGTTTTGCCCCACAGGTATTCTATTCAATGTTTTCAAAGATCTGTCTTCAGAATACATGTGAAAACTTGGTCTTAATATATATGCATGTCCCAAAACATATCATAGACAAAATAAGTATGACTTTTCTTGTTTGCTGAAATTATACAAGATAAATCTTGAGAGGGTCATTAACATGTTAAGATGACATTTTATTTTGCCCAATTGACTAAATTGAGAAGTAGAAAACCCAAATGATGATTACAAAAGAATTTTCACAGTCTGGACAAATTAAAATACATCTCCTTTCAGTAAATTGCATACGTTCTTGGCCTAACCCACTTTACCAGCATAATCTTAATTGTCTCAAGTGTTCTATTCCAAATCAGCAAGAATTTCGCATGTATGTAACAATACTTAGGAACTCAAGTACAAAACACTAAAAGTATTTTATTTGATGAAGAACAAACAATTATTAGAGTTACAAAATGTCATTTGGTTTGACAATGAGGTGTTTTGATTTGTTTGCTTTTGGATACCAATCCAATTTTCTTCTGACCTTGTGCTTGATGTTTGATTCAATTAATTGGGAATTTAAACTACAAGTCTATCTAAATATCCTTGTAAATATATAAAGAGACTACTATTTTCTTCTAAAAAATTCACTTCTTTTTATTGAATGATTTTCATACCAAGAGTCGGATTATCCCCAGGGCCTAACAAAAGTCCTGAGACCTTCCGTCTCAGCAACAGGCAAGGCCTCATCCCTCACTCCCGTCTTCTGGTTCCTACTGACTGAGTGAGATCCTATTTCAGGTCCTGGGACATTTTGCATGACTCAGTCTGGGGATTTAAGCCCAGATAAAGGGAGTCCAGTATTAATAAATCAAATCATTAGTGGCTTCAGGATCTTAGATAACAAATTTTAATGCCTAGTTTTATAAATCATTAGGGTCTCACAAATTCCAACCTTCTCCTTAATTCAATCTCTGTAACTTTCACCACATTTTCATGTGGGGGCTGACTTAGCAGACAGCTGTGGCATAACAGAATGTCACTGGATGGAAGGATAGAAAACCAGGGTTCTGTTAATAGCTCCAGTTCTGTCACTTAAACACTGCTGGTTCTTGGGCAGGTCTCTGAACTTCTTTGAACTCCATTTTATCTCATAAAGCAAGAACACAGCCACCTACCTGGTATGGCTATGGTAGGGGTTAATTATGTAGAGTGTTCAAAATGAAGCACTGGGCAAATAGTAATATTACCTGTCTTTGTACAATGAATGACAAACAATATCATATAACATCAAAATTAAAGCAATAGGTAGATATGTTTTCCTTATCATCTATTATATCTGGCCAATATATTGAAATCTCATTCCTACTTCAGTCTCAAAATCAACATTCTTAAATCACTCCTTAAGTTGAATTTGCTGCCCAAGTTAAGAAATGCTATCTTCTCTCTTCAGAGAATCTAATTTCTAGCCCATCTTCCTATAACTAAGAATAAAATGATAAAACCTATAAAAAGTTTAGCAGGGATACTCAACTTGTGTTCCTTAATCTACCTACTACACTGGGCTTTAAGGCTGGAGTTGTTGAAGTGAATCAGGAAGAGGGAAATACACACACTTCTCTTATTTACCTGAGCAGTCAGTGTTCAGTGGGGGGAAGCTGGGGTTCTCTGAGGCTGGGTGAGACACCAGCTTAAATTCAACCGCAACTCTATCTTTAATATGAAACCTGGGCTAAAGAAAAGGGAACCCTAGTGCATTGTTCGTGGGAATGCAGAATAATGCAACTCCTGTGGAAAACAATATGGAATTTCCTCAAATAACAAAAATGGAACTGCTTTTTTACCCAGAAATTCCATTGCTGGAATTATACCCTAAGAATCCTGAAATGCCAATTCAAAAAAACCTATGCACCCCAATTTTCATAGCAGCATAATTTACAATGGCCAAGTGCTGGAAGCAACCTCAGTGCCCATCAGAAATGAATGGATCAAAAAGCTGAGGTACATTTACACAATGGAATACTACATAGCAGAAGGAAAAAG
>CM052538.1:75523703-75555894 GCA_028533065.1 Trachops cirrhosus | reverse complement strand
GCTGATTGGACAGAAAAGCAGGAACAGGATTACCAACAGCTAGAGTGTAGCAGCCCCCTTTTGTAAAGGTCTGCTGCACTCTAGCTATCACCTCATCGAGGACACATTACACATGTCCTCTCTTTAGAATGGACCCTGATAATGCAATACTCAGAGTCTCTGGCTCTCAAGTACCTCTTAAAAAGGGTAAGTTTCCTATTATTCCTTTAGAATATCATCCTACAGTTGACTCATGAGCCTACAGCTCTGTCATCCCTTCCAGGCATGTCCAGGTGATATATCTGCTATCAGATTACATTTGCTTAAGCCAACAAGTTTAGTTGAATACACAAAACAAGTATAGCAGAGTTTTTTAGGAAGATAGCATTGTTTTCTGTAATCTTATATTCTACTAGATGCAATCCATGTAAAGAAAATGCAGGCATTTTGCTTCTGACATTTCAATACACAGCAAAGCAATTTCATGAAAACCAGCTGCTGGCTGAGTTACAATTTATGAACATGTTAGTCAATAACCTTAGCTTTTTTTTTGCATGTGTGAATGAATATCATTTATGGATTCCTCTGGGCACATTCTACCGTGCCAAAAATTAAACTGGAAGAAAAAATGTACTTGCTCTCCTTTGGAAACTGGTAATAAAATGCTAAATGAGCATATTAAATCTGATATTTGCAGGTAATTGTTGTGCTGTGCTGAAGAAATTATTCAAAACTTTTTCTATTTTTTGGCATCAGGAAACTAGGATGAATCTGAACCCCGTGAAATAACCTTCCAAGTCCATAGTCTTCTGGATGTCCTTTTACTTCTTCAAACCTGGTCTCTTGACAGAAGAGCAGGCCCTGAGAAACTCTTTAATTTTTTTTTACTCTATCACACATAGTAAGATTATTTATATAGTTTTTAAAATATGCAAAATAGTATACAGTGTTTATAATGTTTCTTTCCTTCTTTTACTCCTTTCTACCAATTTTCCTTCACTATGCTTTTGCTTTTCAGTAAGTTGAAGGAAGGTAAACTGACAGCTGTTACTTCTTTTTAATGCTTGAGAATCTTTCTGGAGAAAAGTTATGGTTCCATACTGCTCTGTTGGGCATTTGCTATATGTTTTGAAATAGGAGAATGTAAAAGGGCTATTGTTCAAATTCAGTAATCTCATTTCTAGTATCCTGTGAAAATTATTATAAGCATATAAAGCATAAGTTACAGTTTATCTAATACAAATTATATTTTGCAAAGTCACTGGAATTTATTCCACTCTTACAATTCTTGTAGAACAATTTCCAAGATATATTGTTAAGTCTCATAGAAAGTAGATCAGTGTTTGTCAAGTCCTAGATGTGGGGGGAAAGCTGACTTCAAAGTGGCATGAGGGAACTTTTTGGGATGATGGAGATTTTTTCTGCTTTTGCTATGGTGTTGATTATACAACAGTAGACTAAGTTCATAGAAGCATAACATAAAACAGTTTCAGTGCATTGCATATAGATTATAGCTCAATAAATTAGGACTGAGAAAAAGAAAATCCTAGAACAATAAACAGAAAATGATCCTACTGATGTAAGAAATGTGGAAAATAACACAAAGCATGTTGAGCTACTCTATGTCGTGCCTGTGTCTGCATGACACCCACAGACACACTCCACCCACCTCCGTCTTTACTGCCAAATATGCAGAGAGCCAGCATTGCTGTCTCTGCCTCTAATTCCACATGCACTCAACTATAGGAAACCATTCTGCATGGCATGGGGAATGTACCCCGGCCCCTGATTCAGAAAACTGATGGGGAGTGAGGTCGGCACACAGGACCCATGCCCACAGATAGGTTTTCCCGTGGGGAATCAAGCCGGCATTGTACCTAGGCTGCTATGAGGCTTGCTTTTGCTAAAACTCCCTCACCCTGAATTGAGGCAGCAAATGTTTACTGCATATCTTTAAAGTAACTTCCTAAAATCTAAGCTAAACCTCCCCAGTATGAACTGTAACCAGTTCAACCACTTTTTGCCTTGATTTGCAAATATCCTTCTTCCTTGAAGTAATTAGCAACATTCTTTCCTTTGTTATCTATAAAAGGTAATCACCTACAGAGAACCTGTGCATAGTAAATGATGACCATCCTCCATGTAATGTGCCTGGAAAAGCAATAAAAGCCTGTCCAGGCAGGGGTCGGGGCCCTCTCTCATTCAGAGAACGACCATACTGTCCCTTTTTCTCCACAGGACTTCTGCAGTCCATGTGAATTTGTTCCTCACATCCACAGCACACAGACCCCGAGGGCCAGAGTCTGCATCACTCAACCTCTGTCATTTTATTTATTTGGGGACAGTATTGCATGACATTTCAACATGGATCTGGAATAAAAGTGCTTGAATTCAAATCTTAGCTGGGTCACTTACTAGCTGTGTAACCTGGGCAAATCACTTGTTTTCTCTGCATCTCCATTTTATCTGTAACAATGAATTCCATAGACTTATTATGAAAATAATTGATTTAACATTTATTAAGGTGTTTGGCATGAATCTTGAACCTAATAAGCACTATATAAAATTTTACTCTTACTGTTATTATCTATATCAATAAACGCATAAAAATGATTGGTGTGGTTTAGCTCTGGTGAGGACTATGGTACTGAGAAAGGTGAATATACATATATATGTTTTTTAAATAATCAACACATATTATTTATGAATTTAAATAAAAGAAATGAGTAAGCAATACATATATTTTTGATTGTGGAATATAGATTTACTTTTTGGTAATAGAAACTGTGGTTTTGTGCTTTGACCAGCTAGCTTCAGTTTTCCTGGAGGGCAGAAAGCCAGCTTAATTTTGTCCTCACATAATGCCAAGGGGACTGGGAGGGTGGGAGCTCCCAGACAGTATGGTTCTCTTTTGGGACAGCCTCTAGTAAGGCTGCTGCAGCTGCTGCCCCCTCACTTTGGAGGTGGTTACTTCTATCTAGTCAGGCCCTTTTTGCTAAGTCCCCTGAGGGCTTTGCAGTTTTAACCAGAAAGAGGGACTCCATCCTTTTACACATTTGGACATACAGCCTTCTGAAGTCTAAGAGTCTCTGAGGGTAAAAACCTAAAGTGAGCTAGATTAGCCTAGGTACATAACCACATGAAGGGGAATATTTGCTCTGGAAAGAAACTTTCTCCTGGAAAATACCAGGTTGTGGGAAAGCTTCCTTGGGACAAGGTGGGAGAAATTCCCTTTGGTCAAATACTGATGTGCTGATGAGCTAAGGAGGTGGGAACCTGAGCATTTTTGGCAAATGAAAAGATACATTATTGGAGGATAATTAGGCAGTCTTAGGTGAGGGGTTAACTGGATCACATTGTCTTCAGGTTGCTCCAGTTGATTTATTTGTGGAGCACTATCATTTCTTTGTATTCCTCTTTCTTATGAGCCTTTTTCCATTGGATTGTGAAAGTGAGAAGAGTGGCCTAGCTATGTGGCCACACTCCAGATATGAAATCCTTGTGTAAAGAAGTTTGACAGTTTGATTTAACAGATGATGATTAAAAGGTAAGTACTGTTGATCAAAGAACTTGATGATGATAAGTGGGTTCAAACCCTACAGGCCCATAATTGAAAGAGCGGCCTGGGTTCTGAAGATGCACACGTTCAGTTATATTGCCCTGCCACTGCCCATAAGGTAGCACAGTTAAATCGCGTGTGTCTTCAATTGGGGCTGTGGGTCCACAGGTGAATGTTGCTGAAAACTCCAGTGGGAAAGGAGGGAAGGTTTGCTTTCTGTTTGCAGCAGAATTGTTTCTGTTTCATAATAACTAGGACATGGATTAGGCAGCACAAAGAATTAACACAAGAGTAGAGTAGTTGACTTCTAGGAATTTAGAAGACTTTCATATCTTCTGCGTTCCAAGTCTGGGTGTCTTCAGGGCCTTTGAAACAAATCATTCTTATTTCTAGACATAATTACCTAAATCTATTAAATGCACCAAACTTTGCCTGAATGTGGGAAATGTAATGTGTCTGAATGAGCAGAAAATATTCTTTTGAACTAGGGTTGTATGTTTTTAACTTTCCTGATTTGACTGAAGTTTATCCTGTTTCAGCCAATAAATGGCTGGACGTGTCAGTTAAGAAGGATTCGAGTGAAAGTGGACAGATGACTTCAGTCTGTCTTCATGAATGAGAATTATCTTTGAAAACAGTTAAGTAAGTCTAATGTAATTATGCATTAAGAGGGCACCCATAAGTACCAATAATGGTCTAATGAGAATTACTCATTAAAAGGATTTTTATCTCATATTTTAAGTGCATCTGTATTTTTGTTGAGGCCTCAAAGATGATTGTAAAATCACTATTTTTGATTGCATCTAAGCCATTCGAACATTAGTTAGGGTTTCGTTGAATTACTAATCAACAAAATAAAGTAAATGACTCCTAAGTTTCTATGAAGGTTAATTGAACAGTGAGGGTCAGTCTTTGCTAACACAGGTTGAATTTTTATAACTGTCCAAGAATTTATTTACACATTTGAGAACTTGTGGGAGACTCTCACCCTAGAGGCAACTCCTCACTTTTAAGATAGTCACCTAGTTTGATAATGCAAACTATCTTTCTTTTAAGGTGATTTATTTTGTGTGTTTATTTTATTCTTATTTTTGAAGGCTCACATAAAATATAGCAGATCATCAAGAACTCAAAAGGATGTGCTTTCTGTCAATTCACAGCTAGTGTGGAATTGGTTGAAATTTGAGCTCCTTCATTTGACCTTCATGTAACCCTGACCTGGAGGACAGAATATCTCTAGGGTGGGAGATAATTTAATTTCCATGCATGTCAAGTCCTCCATTTCTTCTGTGTGGAGGCTGCAGAGAAGTGTCAAATTCTGCAGAATCAGGTGTTCTGTGTTGGAGATGTGGAATACATTCTCCAGGGGTTCGAGCTCAGACCACCAAGTACACTTCATTTTAGGGCCTAAGGGGAGCCCTGAACCATTTGTGAAGATGGAAAATATTTCTTTACCCTGTGAACTATTCATCTTCCATTTCACTTTTAATATGTGCACTCATGATAGCATCAACAAAGACAGTTCCAAAGGCCACACTTAGACCATCTACGTTTATTATTTTATGCATTTCCCACTGAAAACAATGGTTGAAAATTCCAATGTGTCAGACACTGGAACTTGAGTTTCTAATGTGTTCCCTGTGTTTTCTTCCCCCCAAAATGGTAATACAATGCTCACAAAGAGTAAATGTGGGAAACTATGCAGTATCTACAAGATAAGGCCCATTCCACTCAGCTACCTGAATTTCCTTCTTTTCCCACATATCTCTGATTCATAGAATACTTTATGATCCTGTAAAGCAATGAAAATTTCCAGAAAGGTCAAAGTTTGTGGCCTAACATGATTTAACACTTTTGTGATTCTGAAGTCATCGTTTTGTAGCTCAGTATAAAATAATCTCATCTCTGTTTTGTACAGCGCAACTTTCTGTGGAACTCCAAGATCATTATCTTATTGACATCTCCATTCTTGGAAGTGAATTATAGTAGCAAAAAAGGAAATGGTTTTAGAATGGCCACTGCATGAGTCATGAATGAAGATGTGAAGAATAACCTCAGCTGAGAGACACTTTATAAAGCTCTACTGGCTTGGCCATGGTAAATTCTTTCTCTCTCTCTCCATATATATATATATATATATATATATATATATATATATATACACACACACACACACACATATGTACATATACATGCATATACAGATATGTGTGTATATATACACACACATGTGCACACACACATATGAAATCCAAGGAGTAAGATTATATACTTGACCATGATACTGCCTTAGCAGAGTAGTTTAATTTGGATATGTTGAATACTGTAACAGACCTGAGGAAGCTTAAATAAGAGTATATTTTCTGCTCTTGTTGAAGTTCATTGTAGGACAGAGGGACAGACTGTTCTGTGTGGTCACCCTGGACCCTCAGTTCTTCCATACTGTTCCTACGTCTCTCACATGTGGCTAGTAGTTCACTTGATTTCCTCCATCTTTGGTCACAGAGAAAAGAAAGCATGAGGAAGACACACTGGTATTAACTATCTATGAGCAAAGGTAAAAGAAAAGTCTACAAAACAATATATAGATCTGTACCTAGGCAAAGGGAAAGTATTTGGTGATAATATACCAATCTCTGTTACAGCTAACAGTTAGCATTGGAAGTAAAGTATATTGGAAAAGATGAGCTTTTTTTCTGCAGGTTGGGGTGGGTTCGATGGTGATGGGGAAATAAATTGTGTTTGTTTATGTCCCTCTAAAACTATGACATGTGCTACAGACTTTATCTCTAAGCTAAATTGTGGTCATTTGGAAGTGGTATATTTTTTATCTGTGGTAATATTTAGACACTGTAGCAAATATTCTCTGGTCAGGTTCATGTAAACTTTTTCCCACTGATCTGTGACTAAAAGTTGATGAAGGCTTTGCATTCTTTTTTAAAAAAATTATTAAATGTATTGTGGTGACATTGGTTAATAAAATTATATAAGTTTCAAGAGTATAACTCTATTTGGTAAACTTATTCTCTCAAATATCCATAGGAACTGACTTATAAGAACAAGGCCTGGGAGTGGATGCAAGCTAAGCCTCTCCATACATGCATAGATTTGTGTGGCCAGAAATAAGACATTTTAGTGCAACAGTCTTCTTGTGAGTATATAGATGTACAAGTTAAGGTTCAGTTGAGGCCCTTTTACCGAAGAGTCCTTGAGGAAAACAGAGGCATTTACTAAAGACTTTAAACTAAAAATAGCAACATTTATAGGCAAGAAGGGCCTGCACCCAGACCTGGCTCTTTCAAAGGGTCCTGAGGTGGACATGAGTAGAAAATGTAACACATTCTGATTTCAAAGAGGAAATACTAACTTCCCTAACTGTACATAAATATTATCTTCTTTTGAATCTTAAATTTGAAATTATATATATTCCTTCTTTCAGCATTTCATGATTTAATGTACCACAGAAGATTCTTAGTGACACTCTACCCAGTGTCACTGCAGAAATGTTTTAACCCTTTGATTTTTGCTTGTTGAAGTCATTAACATTTGACACTAGAAATGACAACAAACACAAATGTCAGCAACTGAACCTAAAAAATAAAACCAAAAGCAAACCAATCAAACAACTAGAACAGAATCACAGAAATGGAGATCTCATGGAGGACTATCAGTGGGGAAGGGGAGAGGGGAGAATGAGGGAAAAGGTACAGGGAATAAGAAGCATAACTGGTAGGTACAAAATAGACAGGCGGAGGTTAAGAATAATAAAGGAAATGGAGAAGCCAAAGAACTTACATGTACAACCCATGGACATTAACTGAGGTAGGAGAATGCTGGTGGGAGGTGGGGTACAGGGTGGAGGGGAATAAAGGGGTGAGAAAATGGGACAACTGTAATAGCATGGCCATAAAATATATTTACAAAAAGAATCTGAAGATCCATTTGTAAGGTGCTGGCGACATTAAGGTCTGTTTAGAGGCACCAGACTCTCTACTTATTTTAATTGCAGTTTTCAGACACCAGGAAAAGTGTTCTGATGTTGTTGATGCTCTTGGAAAAGTCACCTGCAGTAAAAACACTTATGCTTTGTAAACTAATCTGACTGCTTTTTTTCCATCATAAACGTGGGATTTAGCAAGCAGCCGTGTGCCTTCATGTGGTCCCAAGCACATGGTTTTGGTAACTAACTTACTTTTCCGTTTTGAAGTATGAGTTTACTTTTTATATGTGTTGATAGTAAATCCACATTGAATATTGTGTTAAAGACACTTTTTAAGGAAAGTGTCAGTAAATGATAAACATTTATACTTAATTAAACGTTCAAAAATTCAAAGCAAAAATCCTGTTATTTTAAAAGTTCTTTATATTTAGCCTATTTTAATTCCCAATTTGATTATTGAAAAACACAATATTTATAAAGGCAATATTTCTCAATGAAGTTAAAAATGTTATTATTTAGGAAAACTCATTCATAAAAACCAAGAACTAAAAAAAAGGAAAACTAAAAGTTCATTTTAGAGAAAAATATTTTTATAAAATTGTCTTTGCTCAGTTTGAGTCAACTCCTTAAAAATTAATAATATAGTTACAGAAGTAAACAAACTTTTGTTCCTGGGATTTTTATATTTGTTTAGCAATCCTCTCAAGATACCATAATTTCACACCTCAGATACATCCATATAATTGTAAAATGGAAAACTATTTAATTCCTCAGCTGCTGCATGGCAAGGAGATAAATAATTCCCCCTTATCCCTCAGTCTCATCCTCCATTTGGAGGGAAGCTCCAGCTCCCCATTGCATGAGGGGTCACACAGTGTTTAAGTGTCATTAAATCTATCTATGTGAATAATATTTGGATGAAAATGTTTCTATTATTTTCCACCATAATAAAGCAAAGTCACCAGGATACTCAGCAAAGGAAAACGTGCCAAGGAACACTGGGTTATGCAAACTCTATACGGCTTCACAGCAAACATTCTGGTTCCTGCTATTGGTGCTCATGACGATGAAGAATGTGCTGCCAAAGCCCATTTTCTGAATAGCAAAATGGAACTTTGATTTACATGATGTGGCTCGCTTGGTTTCACATGTTGTCTTTTGGTGTGCTTCCTGACACTTCGGTCAGAGGTAGCATTTCATTCCAGGTTTTCAGGCTTTCTTCATGAAGCAGACACCCTTGTAAAAGCTGTGTGACTCATATTTTCTATTGTAAAAAGCATTTACCATCAAATGCTGTGAAGTGTTCATCCAAACACTTACAATTTTATTACCAACATGTAGAGGCCCAGAAATGCAAGTTAATGCAATACAGTGACTTTATTAGCCTTTCAACAGCCTTTGGATAAAGTAACTGTTTGGATCATTGTCCTGTGCTATTATTGATTAAGCTTAAACTCCAGAGAGGAATTCTGTCATTTCTAATACTACATCAACATTTAAAACAAGTGTGCTTAAGTATATTACTATATTATCTAGAACTGCAAGAAAAAGTAATTGTGTTCCTTTGACCCGTGTGTTGTACTTGAGGTTATTTCTGTATACTTTTATCGAATAATTCTTAATTATAAGGCATCATACTCTAAGTCTTCCTTAAACCACACATGTTATTTTTAGATATGTTTTAGAATGTAAAAGTAAATGGGCTTAAATTTAAACAAGTACACATAGTAAGAGCTTCCTAGTATACGTTCTATGAGATGCCAGGGCAAGGGGCCTTGACATGCATGGAATTTCTTATTTTGGTACAAGGAGGATAATAGTGAGGGTAGTGCTACAGGACTGATATAGTGGAGAGGCAGTTGTCCATGTAACATAACTGAGGTACTATCTTGCATGGAACTAAAGAAATTATATTTTGACTTAGCTCTTTACTAGTCCCATGTCTTTGGAGACACCCCTGTAAATGAGACTCAAATGAGATGAACTATATTTTCCCCTGGAATTTCACCTCCTTGGAAATCTGAACATCATCAAGACAAAAATTAGGACTACGGGAGGAATATACAACTTTAACATAAACAGTGATGACACAAATTGTTAAAGATTTTGCTTATCTTAGTTTAGTTATCAATTCAAATGGAGACTGAAGCCAAAAAGTCAAGAGAAGGCGAAGACTTGGCAGGGCAGCCGTAGAAGAATTATAAAAGATCTCCAGGAGCAGAGATGTGTCATTAGAGAACACAGCTAAGATCATTTGCACCATTTTTCCCAATTATTATGTACGATTGTGGAAATTGGACAGAGAAGAATGCTGATAGAAAAAAAATGATTTATTTAAAATATGGTACTACTTTTCAGAAGAGCATGTACAGAGCTGGAGAACATTATGCTAAGTGAAATAAGCCAGGTGTTGAAAGACAAATACCATATGATCTCACCTTTAACAGGAACCTAATCAACAAAACAAACAAACAAGCAAAATGTAACCAGAGACATTGAAATAAAGAACAAACTGACAGTAACCAGAGGAGTTAACAGAGACCGTAACCAGGGGGGAGTGGGAAAATGGGGGAAATAGGGGAAGGGTCATCAAGAAACATGTATAAAGAACACATGGACAAAGCCAGTGGGGGTTGGATCAAGGGTAGGAGGAAAATGGAGATAACTGTACTTGAACAACAATTTTAAAAAGGAGTTATTATAAATATATGCAAAACTAAAAGAAATTATGATTAAATAATTAGGGAAAGTATGAAAATTATGTCTTACAAATTGAGAATACTAATAATATGATGAATAGACCATCTAAATACTGATTATGATGTGGAAATTGTAAAAAAGCACTAAATAGAAATTCTGGACTTGAAAAGTACAATTATCTAAAATAAAGAAAAGAAAACACGGTATTGCAGGAGGGCTCCAAGGACACCCTGGACAACCAGAAGAGTAAATAAGTGGGGCCTAGAGCAAATTAATCCTCTACAACATTGCTGGAGGCAAAAATGACAACACTAAAGCTGTCCTACTTCGGGCACATCGTGAGAAGTCAGAGTTATTTGGAAAAGACCGTAATGCTGGAAACAAATAATAGAAGGCAGCAGAACGGGAAAGACCAAATATGAGATGAGTTGACTCCATAAAAGAAGCCATAGGCAGGAGTCTACAGGAGCAGTGCAGGCCTGTTCAGGACAACACATTGTGGACATCACTCATTTGTAGCTTTGTCAGGAGTCAGGGCTGACACAACAGCTTGTAACACACACACAAAAAAGTGGACAATTTCAGATAACCCAACATAGCTGATCTCCTCTGGTTCTCTGGTAAATTTGAGTTAGGCTAGCTGGATTCTTTGCATAACCAGAGCTGGCTGAACATTAACTGGGTCCAACGCTTGCTGTAATTCCGTGCTATGAAATCTTCAAATTGTATTCCACAGAATCAAGAACAGGGTGATCATCTTGCCCCAGCAGTACAATTTCTCCAGTTTGAAAATATCGAACTTACAACACAGACATAAACTGTTGATCCTGAGTATTTTTTTATATTTTTAAGATAAATTTTGGCTCTGGTATGCCTCTTAAAGTGTCACTGAAATAAAATAAAGACACCTCTTTGCCAAGCAGGATTTGGCATTTTTCTTCTGAAAACATTCAAAAGCACTTTGTTCTCTTTGTGTATATTCTGTTACAGTATATTTTTCTGTGATGTTTGTTGGATGATTTAATCAGACAGTGAAAAAGTATTTCTCAGCAGCCACCATGGGATTATGTGCAATGTACACATTGCAGAGTAGACACTGTTCCTGCATTCCAGAGTCTTGTAGTTTAAAGGGGGAAATAAAAACAGAGAGAGAAAGAGCACTATCATCCATCTTCTTTCTATTTTCCAAACTATATATCTATCTAAGGAATAAAATAAATGGGGTTGGGAGAGGTAGAGAGGGAGGGAAAGAGAGAAAAATACAATATATCAATTGTACAAATATGTACAAAGATGCTATTGGTAGCTGGAACTTAGGAAAGTTGTGTTTAATATGTACTGATTATAGATTCATAACTAGCTTTTGGGCAAGCCTTTCTAAAGAGACCAATGGAGTCCTATGGTAAGTTTCAAAAGAATTTCCACCTCCTGCAATTCCTTCATGGAGCCACACATGATCTTGTTTAAAATGAGGCTCTTGTGATACTTTGAATGCACTCTGGTTCTGAAACAAGATCTCGAGCCTACCTTGCTGGAGTCTTCTCCCTAGAGCTGCCACCCCACTTTGTCATACTCTGTCATATATTGACTCCCTAGTAATGATTTATTTTGAAGTTTTTATTTTAATTTTCTTGTCTTACTTTAGCTTTAGATTGATAGTCCTTCTCTCTTGACATCTGTTTTGCCTCACTGAGAAGGCTGTCCAAATGTAGCACGTTACAGTGTTTCTTTATTATCTTTATAGAACAGCAGGGTGTAGATATGTGACTATAATTCAAGAAGCTTGTTGGAGAGTGCTAGGAACTTGCTCCGGGAAAGTGCAGTACATCAAGGACAATGGAAAGCAGACGACCACATGGAATGCCAGAAAAGAAAATCCACTCTGCTTAGCTCTCATTTGCCAGCAACCACTCCCATCCCCTGTTGTCTGATCTACCAACAGTGTGGAGAAGTGTCCTGAGTTCTCGTTCCATGTAAAGGGAAAAGCATCTCATGCTAACCATGACGGGCACATTCCGCAGATCAAAGTGCTTTCCCACACATTTCCTTGTGACTACTCTACTGGCCACCAAAACTACTCTTTAGCTACCATTGTCTCATTTTTGTTTGGAGGTTGAGACTCTTTTTTTTTATGTGCCAGAGAAAAGTTTTATAACATTTTATGCCGAATAAATAGTATAATAACTCTGTTTTTCTAAACTGTGAAGTTTATGTCAGGTAGAGTTGTCACAGGCATTTACCAAGGTACTACCAAAGGGCACTGTTTTGATAAATACTTGTAAGGAGCTTGGGCCCTTGAATGACAGGCCACACATGGAAGCATATGCTAGACACATGCCCACTGGCACAGCTAGAAATTGTGAAAGAAACACTTAAGTAGTTTGGCAGAGTATTTGATAATAGCTTGAGAACTAAATTTCTTGTAGCTATAACTTCTTGACAGGTTTCAGATACTGTTGGCATAATTAAAAATAAGTTAATGTGCCATATAATACAGCTTACTGAGTTAAAAATAAGCTGGTGTGGTAGTTACCAGAGGGACGGTGGGTGGGGGGTAATAAAGAGTAAAGGACATCAAATATATGGTGACAGAAGAAGATTTGACTTTGGGTGGTGGGCACACAATGCAATATATCATGTGTCATAGAAGTATAAACTTGAAACATGTTAATTTTATAAACCAATGTCACCCCAATACATTTCATTAAAAATGAGCCACTATATAGGTAGATATAGATATGCCCATGTATATCCACATATTTATATGTACTCAAATATTTCAAATTTTTTCTTGATTATGAGGAATATGATAGCGTATAATCATGGTGATCATGGATTTAACATTTTAATTTCAGTTATTTGTAAGGATCTTAAAAGTTATGACACATAGTCATTGATGATTTTGCTGAAGCCTTAAATGAATTGTATGCTTAGAGAGGCTTCATATGTAGAAAAAGGAAAGACATTTCACTTACTGAGTCTAGCTGACCACCTCACTTCTCTTTGACTTATGGTATTATGTTCTTTTACTCATTATCCTATGCAATAACCAAAATAAATTGAAGTGAGAATAGTGCTATAGGTTTGTGGTATAATTTCTTGTGTGTGTGTGTGTGTGTGACCAGTCTGTGTAAAAATGACTCTGAAAAGAAAGCTAATTACTAGTCTTTGTGGCATACAAGAAGAAAAGGGATGAGGTCTGAGAGAGTGTTTCTCCGAATTATAAAATAGAAATTTTGCATACATTAAAAAAATGAAATGTTCAGTTTAGTAGTAGCCATATTTTTCCCATGGAAAGCAGAGAATATTTTATGGGAAAAATGATATGGTCATATGGTATTTGTAAATTTAGGTAATTTTGAAAGCTTTAGAATGAATCCATCTAATTTTTAATATAATATGAATTTATATATGGGAACAAACAATTCACAAAGATATATGCACCCCTGTCTATGTTCATTGCAACATTATTCATGGTAGCCTAGACAAGAGACAACTGAAATGACCTCTGATAGATGATTCAATAAAGAAGACGTGGTAGATGTATACAGTGTGTGTGTGTGTGTGTGTGTGTGTGTGTGTGTGTGTATCTTCTTGCTTTGGTTTCCAGGTCTCAGGCACGTTTCAGCCTGACCACTTTAAAGACAGAGAGGAATGTCTGGAACAAGTATCATGGGCTTCTGGTGAGGTTTATCATTAGTGTTCTTGAACTGTTTTTTAAAAATTTCCTCAAATATATATATTTTTTCTCAATTTCAATAATATCAATGCAGACTTGTTTTTTAACTCCAGCAAACGGACAGTTTGTAGAATCTCATTAATCCTTTGCCTGTTATTTACTGCCACCTCATATTACATCTTCAAGAGAAATATGTGAGATCCTATTTTTTAAAAAGTTCGAAAGCAGATAGTGTCTATAACAATATTAATTTAATACAAGTTCACTTCTATTCATTCATATATAAACTTCATAAATCCAGTGACTTTGTTTTATTTTTATTTATTTGATTCACTGCTATGTCCACACGACCATAACTATGTTTATGCCCTGAGATTAAGAGGATTCCTTCCAAGCACATTGGTGAAGCTGATGATAAGCAGTCTGCTACATAGGGATGCAGGCTGAGAGGATTATATCCCATCTCAAAGAAGCAAAGTAGACAAATATATGCAATATCCCAGTGAGATTTCATAAGATCATTAAAAGTAAAGTTTTACCCCACAACCTGAATCATTCTTTAAAGATTTAGGCCTTTAAACAGATATTTACTATACATCACAAATACAATTGCATCTTGGTTGAATTTTTGATGCCAGTATTTTATATCTTAGATCTATGAACTCTTCAATATGGGTACTTCCTTAATGACATATTAGTAACACTGTTTATGTAACACTTAAGAGATCTTCTAGCTCTGGCTGGCGTAGCTCAGTGGATTGAGCGCAGGTTGCAAAATAAAGCATCAGAGGTTCGATTCCTAGTCAGGGCACATGCCTGGGTTGTGGGCCAGGTCCCTAGTGGGGACCACATGAGAAGCAACCACACGTTGATGTTTCTCTCTCTCTCCTTCTCCCTCCCTTCCCCTCTCTAAAAATAAATAAAATGTTTAAAGAAAAGTAAAGATGGAAAGATCTTTTTTTAAAAAAAGAAGAGATATTCTACACAGAGCCTGTTATGATATTTTTAAAAAATGAATTGTGGATTTTGAATTAGAAAACTTGAGTCTAGTTCCAGTTCTGACATTTACCAAATGCATGACTGGGAGATTCATTTAACCTTTGTAAGCCTCAATTTTCTCACCTGTGTGGTGTAAACAACAGAGTAAATGATACATTAACATTTTTCTTACATAGTGTAAAGTGCTATAACATTGAAGGCCTTATTATTACAGTGTCTCTCGACTGAACAAAATCTAATATTTATAGTAGCCCTAGAAAATGCCCTTGCAAGTGAGACTTCATCATAACATGTAAGAAAAATGAGAAGAGAATCTTCTTGTATGAAATTGTTTGTAGAGTGTCAGAAGAGTAGAATACAGAAAATGTATGTGCCAGATGAGCTATAGGTTGGTTCATATATTTTAAAACCTTGCTCAGGCAAATAATAGATATTCAATCCCATGGGTACTATTCCATTCAATGTATATAAGCAACATAGTTTAGTATACTGTGGCATTAATGACAATACTCACAACTGGCCAGGAATGAAATCCATGTGGATTTAGATTATTATGTATGACATACATTGGAGCACTTTGACTAAATAAGGTTTTAAAAAAAGAATGCATGGGAAGCATATGGAGCAGTCCCTGGAACTTAAGAAGGAGGGACAGGTAGGCCCTGGGACTGAGGGGATCCAGGTCACTCCCTGTTGGTTTGGGCAGATGTGAGAAATGATAGTGGAAATATCATCAATTATTACACTAAAGTCATTTGAATTGGGGGAAAAATAGTTTCCAAAAGGTAAATTAGGCTAAAATAAGAGGTTGCTGGGCGGGTAAAGACCAAAGATATTGGATATACTTGTCACAATTAGTAAAGGTAACTTTAAAAGTATTTCTTAGAAGACCTGCACCAAAGTCATTTAAGCCTCCATGTGATATTTGTTTCAAAAATTATACAGTTCATGCTAGATTTTCCGAAGTAATGTCCCAGGTGGGTCCGGGTATTCTGCTAGTTTCACATGAGAGCTTGGAGTGTTCTGTTGTTATAAAGAACACAGATTAAAGAGGATTTAAGTAGATAAACAAGATATTTTCTAGTCAATGTGTATTTCGTGATAATTGGCTCAATATTATAGTTTAATGTAATAAGACTGGGCAGACTTCAAAAGCACTGTGAATAAGCACACTATTGTTGCATCCATATCCTAAATAAATAAAATATATTCTTGTTTTTCTTTATGATGGAAGACTGGTGAAAATGTTCACACTGTTCAAGTTTGTCCACAGCTGATTGTCAATGATGTTATTGCAGTGTCAAATGCTAAACTCTCCTTTAAATGCTTTTGGTGTTAATCGCCTTCAGTTTGATATGCTGTTGTTTCTGAATTTTTCATGTTTTTGGAGATAGTGTGTTTTAAAATTTCATATTTAATTATACATTTTATACTATGAAAATTGATCATGGAATCCATAAAACAAAAGCTCACAAAACAATGATGAACTCATAAAGGATCTTTAGTAGGTTCCATATCATTTGACACAAGAAAATAATTGAAAAAAGAGTAATGTGAATCCATAGATTGTGCTGTAATCACCCTATTCTTTTAGGTCATTTCTTAAACAATTTATCAAATCTGTAAATAATTATTGAGGAAATGTATTAAGCATTTCTACATGCAAATGAAATCCACCACATTTTAATACTAAAGTATTTTAATACTAAAGTAATACAAAACATAGTTCCATAGTATTATATACCAAAATGAGAGTATTTCCCCTTAGAATGTAATTAACATATGAATCTATGTTCATGCGAAGATAGCCCTTGAGTAAATTGGAAGAAAATACTCTGAGACACACTGACTGTTTGAGAACAATGTGACATACAGCATATAATTATATACTTTTACAAATAAATTTTTGCTGTTATGCAATGTGTCATTATAAACAAAAGTGAATCTGATGAGATAATGCTTAATAAGTGACATTACTTACTGGAGAGATGTTTTCTGAGCACTGGCACTGGCATTGTCACTTGGGATGAACCTCTCCCCCAAAGCACAGCATGACAATATCCAAAGATTTTCTTATACTCATAATCTCATAAAACAAATGAATTAATTGGAAATAACCAACTCTATATTCAAGATGTGTAGTTATACTTTTTGGCATACTGCTCAATTTATAATGAATAGTAAAAAGATGATCTAAAATATCTTATATGTTACTGGAATTAATTCAATGCATTTACTCCAGAGATTAGCAATGGCTTTTAATCTCTATGGAAATTTCTGAAATCCTTGATCAAATGTGGTAAAGGAATATGTCTTTCTTTAACTCTCATATACTTCAGTGATTCCTCTTCTTCTGGCTCTTTAAAATCCGTGCCAATTAATCCTGGAATAGTTTCTGCCCTACATAGAAGACATAAATCCAAGTCCACAGACTTAGATGTACAATGTGGCTCTTTATTTTTCCTGTAGCAAGCTGAGGTGAAGAATGGGGCTTACATCATTTCAGGCATTGCGTGGTACATGGCATGTGGTAGATCATGTCTTGTCCAGGTCATCATCATTGATGTGTTCTATTTTTGCTGAGATACTCTCTTTTAAGAACAGGTCTAGCTCTCTTCACTTGCTAGACCATTGCTGTGTTTTCCCTTGTTACCATCACCAAGGCTTGACACCCTCAGTCTTCTGTGGCATATCAAAGTTGTCAAGTATAGGCAATTCATTTAACTGTTCCAACACCACATTTGGGTGCAGGCAACTCTGTGGGGTTTCCTCAGGCTCTTTGCCCAGACAATGCGAACCACTTCTACTCTGCTACCCTGTCACGCTGGGCTCAGGGAATCCTGGGTTCTGTCTGCCTCTCAAGGCCCTATCCAGAAATGGAAGGCAGAAATCTCTGAATTTTAAGTGAAATGTATATATTGGTGTTCTCAGTTTGACCAAATGCCACCATCATTTTCACAGTTATTCAGACCAAAAACTTGGATTTATCTTTGATTCTCTTTTTTCTCACTCCCATTCAATCTGTTAGGAAGCTCTCTCAACTCTACCTGCAATTATATTCCAAAACCACTTTGTCAACACTCCATTGCTACCATTTTATCTTAAGCCAGTGTGTGGTCTTACTTGGCCACAGTAATAACTACTTCATTGGCTTCTATTAATTCCCTGATTCTATAATCGGGGCCATCCTCCCACCCCCAGAGTAACCTGCTAAAAATGTAAATCAACTCATGCTACTCACGCATGAAATAAAATCCACACTCTTGCCAAGCCCTGGTTACTCTGCTTCTTCAGGCCTGGGCTTCTTGTCATTTCTTTATTGTGCCAAGTTCACACTTTCACCAAGCTTCAAAATTTCTAATTTCCTGCTTTTGCCCACAGTACTCTTCACAGTTTTTCAGAGATTTCCTTAAATACCCTTTCTTCAAGGAAGCTTTCACATCCCTATTCCCTTACCTGACTTATTTTTCTTTAACATCATTTTTAGTAGTGACACTATTATGGATGTCCCCATTTCCATCCCTTTGCCCACCTGCGTCCAGCCCCCAGCTGTCCTTCCCTCTGGTCATTACCACACTGCTGTCTGTGTCTACCGGTTATGTATGTAAGTTCTTTGACTAATCCTTCCACCTTCTTTCATCTGGTCCCCACCTACCCGCGCCCCGCCCCCACCAACAACTTTCAGTCTGTTCCATGTATTCATGTGCCTGCTTCTATTTTGTTTATTAGATTCCACATACTAGTGAGAGCATTTGGTATTTTTCTTTCTCTGACTGGCTTATTTCACTTAATTTATTTTTCTTTACAACATTTATTATTACCCCAAGTTAATTATTAGTTTATGGGTTTATTATCTATCTTCACCATGGCTTGAACTTTATGCTTCCAACTGCAATCCATAATATATAATGTATGTCTTGGTATATAGTAAGCCACCAGTAAATATTTTTTCAGTTAATGAGTGCACTTGACATTGGAAACAGAGAGCAGTGCTTTATATTCACTATATTTATTTTAGGAGATGAGAACAGTTTTTAGATTAAAACTGAACTCAAAGAAGCTCCTCTCGGTTGGTAGAAGATATAGAAAGGGACACTTCTTAAGTGTGACATAAGATTTTACCTCAGGATTCATAACAGTATGACTTTTACTATTTATTCATATCATGCCCATTACTGCATAGCTTCTAGGGGTCAAGAAGATATGCTTCCTAAATCCAAAAATCCAAATTCCGTGATCCTAAATACTGTGTAAGGTAATAGAAAATCAAGAAATACCCTTCTGAAGACAATAATAACTAATATGTATGCTCACCAACCTTGCTGAGCACATGCAACAATACTGGCATGGAGCATCAAGAATTTCCTGAAAATGTGAACAGCATGCATTAGTCATTCATTATTAAGCCACCGAGACTTTGTATTACTATCAGCTGTGTTCCTGTTAATAGTGTTTGACATTTATATACCCCAGGGCTCTTTCAGTTGTAAGTGACTGGAACCCAATTTAAACTAGCGTAAGCAAAGAACAATATTTATTGGCTGAGGTAACTGGCAGGTTGAGACTGGAATCTGGGCTCAAAGAATGTTCTTATGGCATCTCTTGATTTTACTTCTCACTGTTTCTACACATGTGGTTTCCCCTTTCTGCTATGTGAATAGGTTCTCATCACATAGCAGAAAAGTAATCCCACATCTACATCACTAGAACTTCTGTTCCAAGTAGGAGTCTTTTGCAGCAACCACAGCTAAATTATCCCTGAGAAGATTCTGATTGGTCAAGCTGAGGTTCTAGGTCTACACTAACCCTATCATTGTGTGAAGATGTTGTATTACAATAGGATCATACTTGATCATGTGCTCAGCCCTTTTGCAAGGAGAGGGAGGTGTGAGAGGAATGAGAAATCATGTTGAGTAGGTCATCACTATCAATACATTAACATCACTTTATACTTCTTCAGTTCCTGCCCCTCAAAAAGGACAATGTGTTTGTGAAAGAAAAAAGAAAAGAGCTGTGCCTTATTATTTAAGTTATTCATCCTTCTAAGTAACTAAAAATAATGCATAGGAAATGTCAGGTACACAATACTGGCTAATTCTAGGAATTCCAATATTAGAAACAATACTATCTGGAATCAAGATTTCATAGAATCAAGAAGAAATAGTCAAAAATATAAAAGCAATGAGATGAAAACTCAATAGAAATAGAGGATAGAAATCAGAATGGCAGGTGTTTGTGAAGGAAAGAAAATAGCAACAAGAGAAACAATAGCCATAAATTTAGAAACAAATTTTTTGAGTTGCAGTTCTTAAGTTAGATAAATTATATTTACATCATATTTTAGTATGATAAATGATAGCCTCTACTTTCTAGCACACCCTTCACATTTATATGTTGCTTTTCCACATGGGCTTGTTTATATCTTGATTTTCTGTCTGTAGTCTACCTAGTCACCTTGTTCCTTGCCATATTACCCAGAGAATTGGTGCCCAGCCCTGAACTTCAAGTAGAACAGCTGAGCCTGCATTTTGTTCATTTCCTTCCCGAGCCTGGGTCTTGATTCTCAATTCTTACTCCCTCTCACTCTGCAGTGTCTTTGTAACTATTCCGAAATGCAAAGACAGATCCTATTGAACTCACAACAGCTCAAATATTTTCTGGAATATTCTTGATCCTTTGTTCACTAGAATAACTTTTTGACAACAAAGATGTTTAGAATCATATTAGAGTTACGTGCCTTGACTGACCCAGATGTCTTCACCAGACCCACCTCTGTAAGGGCTCACTCTCTCTCCCTAGTGTCAGGGCTAATAATCAGCATGTGCACTTCAGTACAACAGCACCAAAAAAATGGAAGCTGCTCTGATTGGTTGGCGGGTGGACACTCCCCTCCAGGAAGCCGCATCTTCCTAAAACTATCTTGGACACTAGTGAACTGACCTATACCCGATTTCTCTTTCTTTTTCTTTCATCCCCATTAGCTCAATTTGTGAAGGCTTAGGAAACTTTGCACGCTAATGCCGTCACAACAAGCCTTTTCCTTTTCTCACAAAATATGGAAAATATTCAGTTCCTTGTTATTTGGCAAAATTATCTCCTGACTTTGGAAATGAAGTATTCCTGGTAGGTCTCATCTCAGAATTGGGTCACACATGCTGTTCCCGTTACCACGGGCCAAAGCAGTCACCACGACGATAAGCTGAGTATGACTCCCACTGATGGGTCTTTCTGGGAACAGGACTGACTTTATTGGCTCTGTCTTGATGTAAGCGGTGATAACCAAGTCCCAGCCTGGGAAAAAAACCCTTAAAGGGTGAGTTTACATTTGCACTGTGTTTGTCCAAGCGTATCTTATTTCAGAATGAGAAAGTTGAAAAATACTTACTGACTTTTGGCCCATTTTACTTCTTTACAGCTTAAGATATACATAAAAATCTCTCATTTCTTAAGTTGTAATAAAGCTGAATGCTGGAACATTTAATTGAAAATACATTCCACAAATCCATTGTTTCTTTTGTCACAGATCGATTTCATTTTTCTTTCTTTCTGTCAAGCTTTATGGATGGGCCTCATTGGTCAGACATTTCACATCCAACCCCTCTGGCTACAATACCTACATTTTTCTCAAGTTTTTAAAGGAAACTTACAGTGTTACAGCTTCGGGGTTTTGAGGACTCCAGAGCAAGGGGCAGGTTGGATCTGCCTTTCCTCAGGAGACTGGAAATGTACCATGTGCTTAACAAGATTTTGAATTTTTTTCTTCAGAGGGTAAATTCCAACAGACATATGGTAATGAGCCATGACCACATGCAGACAGTACAGTCTACAGTTAACGTCATGCACACATCGAGAAGTAGGGTTTCATGACTTGGTTCCCACACCAACCCTCCTCTAGTTGTTTAGTTCTTTAAGTGCAGCAGTTTAAAAGGAAGATGGCTTCTACACGTTGCTAGGGTTTGTTTCTTCTTCCGAGGCAAATAACCGGGACCGTGGTCTGCACTGGAAGTCTCCTTTAGCATAAATGTCTGAAATGGGAAGGTTACGAGTCTATTTTCATAAAAGCGTGTGTCACCTACATACAACTTGTTCATTGTCAAGCAGAAACTGGATTTCAGATTTTGTATTCCTTGTAATTCTCTTCCCAAAGTATCGACCTAACATGGTTAAAGGAAAATGTATACATTGTGCAATAATAAGCTGATCAAATAATTGAAAGGGGGAGACTGGATATTATCTTCTCTATGGAATCTTTCCTAGGACTGTGTCCTTCAAGAATGAGACAGCTGTGTTGGAGCTGGTCTGACTGTTTCCTCCTCAGTTTACAGTAATGAATTCATACACATACACCTAATATGTTGTATATTTATTAGCCTGCACCGATGACAGTTATATTACATAAAGTTCAGCATAAGACCCAAGTGCAGAGCTCCAAACGTGCATTTCACAGGAAAGAATGCACATTCAATTAAACTCAAATTATCCAGTACCACCCTTTATCCTATGAAACACCAAAACCAAACAGAAAAGGCAAGCTGATACTTACAATGTTTTGCTGTTGCTCCATTCAATGATTCTCCAGACAGCTATAAACTGAGATCTTGTTTGTGATACTTCTCTGGCCATGTATCCCCTATCAGCCTATATGAAAAACAAAAATTCAAATGCTATTGGGCTAAAGGTCAGGCAGTGTAAGAACTGAACTTCAGATCCAAGAACACACTTTGATTTTGACAACTCATGCAATGGATTCCGAAGGGATTCTTTGCAGATGTTTGTAGGCTGTTCTTGACATAATGACTTTCCAGCATAGTCAGATAACTGAAAGTGACCAACAAAAGGAGGGTGATGTTCGGGGAGAGAGGGAGGATCCATTTGTGTGCATGATTTCATGAGAAGAGTAACTGGAGCATCACATATTTCAGAGTGACAGCCAAATAATATACATTGGGCAGAAAACACTTCTTACTTGCTCTTCCAAGAGAACCTGAAATACAGATGTTACCAGTGCATTTATAAAGAAAATACTCCTTTCTTGAAAATGAAATTAAAGCTGGACCATTGAGATCCATAAAGCTTAAGTTCTTTGTGGCCCAGTTTCTTGAAGCAGTTTTATAAACATTTGCTGAGCACTCTACAAACTATGAAAACAGTGTGGGAAACTGTACAGCCACGTGAAGGTGACATGCTTAAGGATGTGCTGGATGCATACAGCAAAGATGGGGTGCCAGCAAAGTTTCCTGACCATGCTGCGCTCCTTCGGCAGAGTTCTGCTGCAAACTGTGTCCTCCAACTAGTGGAATGCTTTTGAGGTTTCTCTTGTCACTCGCAATAAAATTATTAAGTTACAGATACACAGGCAAAAGCCTTCCATGCATGTAGTTTAATATTGTTATCATTGTGATGTTGGGAGTGTGGAAAGTGTTATTTTGACTTCTGAGAAGAATTTTTTTCTTCTCCTTTTAAGATATTAGTCTTACTAATTTAATTTCATAGATGAATTACTTGGGAACAAATAATGCAGTAGCTTTTTTCTATTGTATTTATGATGAATTTTCTGTAACAAGTACGTGCTTTGATCCATAGTTAGTTTTATTTTGAAAGTTTTTTGTCTTCAGGAGCCCTAGATATCTTTTTATTTATTTTATCATTTTTCTTTATTTGTATTGTTGACAATATTACAGATGTCTCCATTTACCCCCCCTTTTGCCCTCCTCCACCCAGCCCCAGCTCCCCTTACTTCTGGCTATTTACCACACTGTTGTTCGTGTCTGTGGGTTATGCATATATTTTCTTTGGCTAATCCCTTCACCTTCTTTCATGCAGTCTCCAACCCCCTCTAACAGCTGTCCATCTGTTCTATGTATCCATGCCTCTGTTTCTATTTTGTTGATCAGTTTATTTTGTTCATTAGATTGCCAATATAAGTGAGATCATACGGTATTTGTCTTTCACCAACTGGCTTATTTCACTTAGCATAATAATCTCCAGGTCTATCCATGCTATCACAAAAGGAAAGATGCCCTTCTTTTTTATGGCTGTGTAGTATTCCATTGTGAAAATGTATCACAAGTTTTTAAACCCCTCATTCAAATCTCACTATTGTAAATAACACTGCAATCAACACAGGGATACATTTATTCTTTCACATTGGTGTTTTGGGATTCTTAGGGTATAATCCCAGCAGTGGTATTGCTGGGTCAAACTGCAGTTCCATTTTTGATTTCGTCCTATGAGGAAATTTCATACTGTTTTCCACAATGGCTGCACCAGTCTGCATTCTCACCAACAGGGGGATCCCTTTTCTCCATATCCTCACCAGCACTTCTTGTTTGATGATTAATTGGCGGTAGCCATCCTGGCAGGTGTCAGGTGATATCTCATTGTGGTTTTAACTTGCATCTCGATTAAATCCAGCACCCATTTATGATACAAATGCTCAGAAAAGTAGATATAAAGGGAACATACTTCAATGTGATAAAGGTTATATATAACAAACCTACAGCCAACATCATACTTGAAGGGCCTTATGTATCTTTCTTCTTTCTATCATGAGATTAGATTTTTGTGGTATTATTTTAGGATTTAGTAGCTTCAGTTAAGCAAAGCAAGTGAAAGTATTTGGATAATGTTTATCTTAGAGACTGTCAGAAGCTTATATTTCAAGTTTGCTTGGCATCACAAATATTCCAAACAATGGAGTATTTTGATTTGGATGATAAGGGACAGATGATGGAGATAAAAGTTTAAACAATCTAGTTTAAGATTGTAATGTATAACTCTTGTGCTTGGATGTTTTTCTAGAATTCAGGAATTTTAAGGAAGAAACACTGATCTAGTAGATATTCAAGGCTGGAAGAGACATTAGAGATAAGCTGGTCTGACTGGCTTGTTTTACAGATGAGAGGACTGAGAGTCTGAGAAGATAAATGACTTATTCAAGCATTACCTCTCAAAGGTATTTTGATATACAATTAATCTTTTAAATTGGCTTTAAATAAGATTCAGTATTACATACAATTTTTATAACTAAGTTTTTTTATTAAAATGAGCCTGAATAGAAAAAGCAGTTTTAGAAATTAGAACCTTAGCACTTTCAAAGTTCAGATTTTTTAAAAAAATAGTAAGATTAAATAATATAACTATATTGTTATAGGAAGTAGAGGTGTCTTATTAAGTTAACCTATAACACAAAATACCCAAAATGAGTTTTTTTGCTCAAACTAGCCCAAAGCTAACCTGTAATTAGTGTTACTATTCTGCCTATGTATAGATCTTAGTCTTTGTTTTAAAAAGGGAACAAATATCAGTCCTTTAGGACTGTTATTTCAAAGAACTGTTCAAGAGGTAAATAGTAAGGAAAGTGGGAAGTGAATCTTGCAGAAAGGAAACAAAGAGACGTGATGGGGTAAACATTTAAAAAGGAACAATTAGAGATGATGTTAAAATTGAAGACCAACTCTTTGATGAACTCATAGTGCTGAGGAGGTCAAGATACAAGTGAACTTCACAAGGAGGAAACTGTTCAGTGGTCACAAAATGAAAACCCATTCTAAGATGAAACAAACCAATATTCATCCTGGGTTTAAAATAGAACCCAATGAGAAAATATTAATGACAACATGAAGCTTGTCACTAGCATTTGGGCAAAAGTTTTAAAAGCACATGTTGTTCTGTTCTACTGTTCTACTGAGGGAAACCCCAAGCCTCAGAGATGAATGGGGAACAAAGGATAGGGCACTAAGAATTATTGCTTTTGTTACAAACTCTACAGCTGACTGGTGGTGTCAATGTTCTAAAAAGGCTTCAATCTATTTTTAAAGTCTTACTTTCTGTCTCTCCCAGCCATGAAATTTAGCTAAGAAGGAAGTTCTCTTTGGGAAACATGTTTGAGCATGCAACCTGCTGATTACTTGGAAGCCAATTATTTTTTCTTCTATATTTCAAACATATATGTCTATATAAACATATATGTCTATACAAACATATGTGTATAAATAAATAGTCTCAGATTATAGAAGGAAGACAGCATTTTAGCAAAAAATTGGATTTTCCTTCATGTAAGTGTGAAGGAGTATGGTGGGATGTAAAGTGATTCTGGGTACAATGAAAATTGTGCTTATTCTACAGATCACTTGCTCTGATATCTTAACGCTTCTTCACAAATATCCTCCTATCAGTCTCCTCCTTGTGAGGTCTGGATCCAGAACTCTTTTTGGTTCCAAATGAAATCATTCTTGCTCTACACAGTAAATTAAGAAGAATAAAACATGAGGAGGATCATTTGGTTTTCATGTAATTTAGTAAAATTATTTTCCATGAAAATACCTAATCTAATCTTTTCCTCATTTAACCAACTTGAATCCTTGCGTAAAAGGACTCACTTTATAGAATACTGTTATAAATTGATGATGTGTCTAAAATGACTTTGCAGTGAGGCAAATATCAGATAAGTGGCAAAGAGTAGAATCGTGAATCTTAAACTTAATATGGTAAAAGGTGTCTATTTTTCCTTGACATCCTTGGTGGTGGGGGGGGCGGGGGCAGGCAGGAGAAGAGCTCCTGCATGGGATGTTAAAGACCTGATGATAAATGACTTTGCAGGTGATGCTCAGGGATCAAATTCTAGCCAGAAAGGAGTGATGGAAAGAAAAACTGCATGCTGACGGGAAAACCAGAGCTGTTTGGGTCTTGGCCACCACATTTATACAGCAAAAAATAAAATAAAATCTAAATAAGTTGAAATTGCTCATTTTGGCTGACATTTCTACTACCTACCACTCCCTTCAACTTCCTAAACTGTTTCTGGAATATGGACACAAGCTGATTCCCTCTGAAAGAAATAAGAGATGGCTACATGTGTCTTGCAGATGGAATTAAAAAGGGGGTCTGGCATTTCTGGAAATAGATGATATTCTACTAATACCTCTATGAGATAACTGTAACAGAGCAAGGAAAAGATAGAGAAAAAACATTATAATACATTGGTTGTTCTAAATGACTTTAGGCCTATAAAATTCTCTTTACTGTTTGCATAGATTCTGATGAGGTGGTATTCATTTTCAGTAATACCAGGGCTTATCTCTCCTTCATAAGGTAGTCAATATTATATACTTTAAGTTAATAAAACACATACATCAATATATTTGTCTTCACTACATTTTCATAAATTTAATTCTCTCTCATAATATTATGTAGAACACATACAATATTAGTGATGATGGCATTGACTAACTTGTCAGTTATTTGTTTATCTTTGTATCCAAGGCCTGTGCTAGCATATAACCATATAGCAGTTCATAAGATGCCTGAGTTCTTTGCCATCACAGAACCTGCCTATCTTAGATGAGTTTCATAAACCCTCTGTACATCTGTGAACAAAGGAATAGAACTAAATGGTTTTGAATGTACCATCAGTACTCTAAATCTGTGCTGTTAGTACACCAAGGAGATGGAGACTATGGTTTCCACAATTTAGGTCTCCTTTTTCTTCCTTTTTTCATGATCATGAGGAGGATTTTAAAGGAGAAACTTGAATAACAAGGCATAAGGCACTTCTTTTCAGACAGAACTGTTAGAGAATAAAAAAAAGGGGGGGGGAGGATAAATCCTAAGCCATAGGATTTTAAAACTTGGTTTCAATTGGGAAAGCTTTTAACACCAGGAACATATTTCTTGGTGTCCCCCTTCATGTTGTCTGTTCTCAACTAATATTAATCCCATGCTCTACTTGCACAACTGGGTTCCCTTAACCTGTAATTAAGATGCTCATAAATAATCACAAGCACTTCCTGAGTCTCAGGCTGCTGATTTTTACTCACATTAATCCCCACAATCACCTTAGGAAGTAACTACTAATTATTCTCATTTTCCAGAGGAGAGTCGAAGAGGTCGAATAAGCTGTCCAAGTCCACGTAGTCAGTATGTGGTAGACTAGGACTTGAATGCAGATGTCTGGCATTACTGCCTCAACTATCCATTACCTAACCAACACGTGACTTCTGTTGCTTTATGATTTTCCATTAGTGTTTGTTATAAAATGCTCCTAGTGAAATCTTACATTATAGTCTCTTTTCATCACACACTGATGAATGGTCAATCAAAATCTTGTCTTTCTTGCTTTCTGCCACTATACAAAAGGAATATGTTAATAATTATGGTTTTAGTTTGCTCTTGTTTTCATTTCTTAGGACTGATACAACAAATCACACAGTTGGTGGCTTAAAACAACAGAAATTTATTCTTTCCAAGTTCTGGAGAGCAGGATTCCAAAATCTAGGTATTGGCAGAGTTAGTTCTGTCTAGAGGCTCTTAGGGACAGTTCATTCCTGCCTCACCCTTAGCTTCTGATGGCTGTTGGGAATTTTTGACTTTCCTTGGCTTGTAGATCTATCACTTTAGTCTCTGCTTCCATCTTCGTATTTTCTTCTCCCAAATGACTTCTGGGTCTTAAATCTGCCTCTTCTCTCTCTTATGAGAACACCAGTCATTGGATGTAGGACCCACCTTAAATCTAGGGTGATCTCACCCCAAGCCCTTTAACTTAGTTATATCTACAAAGGCCCTATTGTCAAATTAGGTGACATTCACAGGTATTAGAGATTAGGACCTGGATATATTTTTTGAGGGTATTGTGATTGGGAAGGAGGTAGAGGGAGTGATATATATATGAGACAATTAGCTAATAAGTAAACAAGACCAGTTTAGAGACTAAACAATGGTATGAAGTAAATTAAACAGGACAGCAGATTCTGTTTGATTTCTGGGCTCTAAGTACCTCCTTAAATACCAGCTACAGCTCTTGACACTGCCAATAACTGTATGATTTATTTTTTAAATCAAATTTTATTTTGAGGTTTTTAAAACATTTCTCATAAAATCCATCTTGTGATAAACTGGTAGAAAGCGACTACAGACTTCTTTGTCATTACTCATCTAACATGTCAACAAAAGTATTCACTCATTAAGGAAACAAAATACTAGATTCTCTGATTTCCCTAGGGAATTGTAGGAAATTGAATTGGAAAAAATAACTAAAGCATCAATTTATGAATCATTAATTTTCCCAATTCCCAAGCAGTAAAGCATTGTAAGATTACTAACAAAAAATATCCTCAGGGAACTTTCTCTATAGAAACATAAAGTTTTTGGAGACAATTCAACCTGTTGTAGCTGCTCATATTTTACTTATCAATTACAATTGCAAAATATTCACAAAACATATTGGCAAATAACTTGGAAGTCGTTATGCAGTAAGTAACTCATTGAGCTTAAGATAGCTTCTTAAAACTCACTTCGAGTTTATTCAGGACCAGAATATTAGTCTCTATGATGCACCTAAGGACAAACTTACATCATGGCTGTATAATCACTGATGGCAAGAAAGACCTTTGGTGCTGTTTCATAAACAACTGTGAAGTTGTTCTAGCATACTTTTTAGATTTGGGAGTGTTATGTTTTTATTTTGTTTCTACACAAATTATATTTCTTTTTGTTTATTTCAGTAATTGGGTACAAGCAGCTAGTGTTTTTTTACTTCAGTTCATGAACCCTTCTATAATACTAGAAATTAAAAAGGCACAAATGTTCATTGTAACTTGAAATATGAATTCAAGTAAAGGCCAAGTCACTTGGCTGTGCTTGAAACAAAACCAATGCTTATTTCAGCAAATGCTTCAACTCCACACCTTGCTGGTTTTCTGTAGAACTCACTCTTCATTATCTGGGCAGGAAAGGGAAAGGTTGCAGTCTATCCTTTATTAAGGATGTTTAGACATCCCCCTCCCACAGGTAGTGAGGAAATGCTTTTTTGGAAGTTGGTTAGTAATAAACTTTGCAAAATCTATTGCATAAGTCATTATCATTCCAGTGTATTTTTTAAAGTCCGCATTAACAAAAGAAGGTAGAAGAAATGATAAGGAGTAAAATAGTCAAAACCAGTGAAGTACAAAACAAAAGGAGTAGAATTAACTCAAACAACTGTATTTGATGACTTTGTGCTGATATCCCTTTGCCCAGTGATCAGACATGATGTCTTAAATTGTGATGTTGGCAAATTTGCCTAGATCAACCTCTTGTGGAAGTTTTATCTCCATTCATTTGATCTATAAAGAGTACCTACTGTGTGCTAAGTGATGCAGTCTGTGCTTAATGTGTTAGGGTTAGCTAAACACATATGGTACTAGTGCTTACGGAGTTGGGTGGAAAACATTAAACAAGGAATAAGTGAATAAATAAATAATATTTTCATATAGTGATAAATGCAATGAAATGATAAATGGGGTGAAATAATGGACATTAACCAGAGAAGACCTACCTAGATAAAGTATTAAAGGAATATTTTCTTGGGAAGGAGTAATTTAAGCTAAGTGGTAAGTGCTAAAGCTAAGTTCCGATTCAATTTATACATCATAAGGTTATGGTAGGGATTATTTTTAAAAGATCAGGGAAGGGTTATTAACCTGTAAACTTGGAGCTAAAAAAGGGTAAATTTGCTGTCCCATAACAAATTTAATCCATATTAATATTAAACATGTGATTTTTGCCTGTATATATAGATATAGATATATGCATAAATATACATTGATATGTTGAGACATATGCATATGTGTAGGCAGGGTCTGTCCAGAAAGTATCCAGCAACTGTTATGAAAAATAGAGACATTTATTGACGAAGATACAAGAAACATTGTGCATAGCACATTGATGCCTCAGTCCCCTTCAAAGTAGGCACCTTCAGACCTTACACAGTTCTTCCAATTGCCATTGGCTATACCATATTTTCCTGAATCTCATCAGCCGTCTGAAACCTCCTCCCTTTCAAAGGTGATCCCAGTTTAGGGAAAAGCCAGAAGTCACAGGGTGCCAAATCTGGGCTGTAGGGGGGCTGAGTTACCTGGGTGATTTGATGTTTCACTAAAAAACTCAGCACAAGACATGATTCAGGAGCAGATACATTGTTGTCATAAAGCAGCCAATCACTAGGTGCCCATAGCTGTGACCTTCTGAAGCATCTGAATAGTTTCCGTGGAGAAACGTTCAAGCTTAACAAAATTTGATGCAGATTCATTGTCGTACTCAGTCATTTTGAATGCAATGGCCACACTGTACACATGTTCTGCTCCCACTGACTAGTGGGGGCAGTAACAGTGTCTACAGACCCACTGTCTAGTACAGTGAAGTGGTCTTTGTTCAGGCATGTACCTTCCAGTCCACTCTCCTTAGTTGCCAGATTACATCAATGTAATGTTAACCTTTCTCACTATATTAACAATGGCTGGACTTTTTCCAGATAGATATGCATATGTATGTATATGTGTGTGTATGTGTGTGAGTATATATATATATGGATATGTATGTATACATGTATATAGTATATGGATATGTATCAATTTACTTAATAGACTGTTTCTATGGAATGGATTATAATTGCTTTCCAGATGAGTTCACTCGTATTATTTGCCTTTGATGTGTTCTTTTTTGCCTTCATGATCAAAAAAAATTTTAACTGGACTGGAAATCTTGTGCCTTTAAACTTTGACAGTTAATCCATTGACCGATGGGGTAAATCACATCACAACACCAAATGTTTTGTGGGAGGAATGTCCAAAGGTGTTGAAAGCATTAGTGGATACAATAATATGCTTTGAGGTGTCCATCTAGTACAAAATGCTTTTGTGAAATCTGTAATCATTCTCAGTATCCTCTTCTATCGATCCTCACTTTTTTATCTGCAACATGGATATAAGACTATGTATTTAATATTAAGTTATAAGCTTTTAGTTTTTGTATTCCTAGTGGAGTTGACATAAACCATATTATCAAACAATTATTTCAAAGCAAATAGGGGAATCAGAGTTTCAGTCTTGCAGTCACATGTTGTTTTTTTTTACAGGAATTCCAATAATAATTTTACAGGTGTGGATCTATAGCTAAAAATCAAAACAATGCTGGATAAAATCAGTCTTTGAGTGTAGATCACTTTCTTTCCCTTTAGTGTCACTTTCAGCACCGTCATTGGCACACTGCTTCTTAGATATTTTACTTACTTACACTGCTATAAAAATCACCACCATTTATTAACCACCATGTATGTACTATGCATCACTGTAAACATACTACAAATATTTTCTCATCTAATCTCATAACCACCTTATGTGGTAGACATTTTATTAGCCTCATTTTCCAGATGATTTTTTTGTTTTTTTAATATATTTTATTGATTATGCTATTACAGTTGTCCCATTTCCCCCCTTCACTCCCCTCCACCCTGCACACCCTCTCCCACCCACATTCCCCCCTTTAGTTCATGTCCATGTGTCATAAGTTCTTTAGCTTC
>CM052538.1:75430204-75523203 GCA_028533065.1 Trachops cirrhosus | reverse complement strand
GCTGTCATTTTACTATACATGTTTTTTATCTACTTTTTCTTAGATAAGTCCCTTTAATATTTCATAAAATAAGGGCTTGGTGATGATGAACTCCTTTAAATTGACCTTATCTGAGAAGCACTTTATCTGCCCTTCCATTCTAAATGATAGCTTTGCTGGATAGAGCAATCTTGGATGTAGGTCCTTGTCTTTCATGACTAGGAATACTTCTTCCCAGCCCCTTCTTGCCTGTAAGGTCTCTTTTGAGAAATCAGCTGACAGTCTGATGGAAACTCCTTTGTAGATAACTGTCTTCTTAACTCTTCCTGCTTCTAGAATTCTCTTCTCTTCAATCTTGGCTAATGTAATTATGATGTGCCTTGGTGTGCATGGGTTCAACTTCTTTGGGACTCTCTGAGCTTCCTGGACTTCCTGGAAGTCTATTTCCTTTGTCAGAATGGGGAAGTTCTCCTTTATTATTTGTTCAAATAACTTTCCCACTTGTTGCTCTTCTTCTTCCCCTTCTGGTACCCCTATAATTTGAATGTTGGAACGTTTAAAGATGTCCTAGAGGTTCCTAAGCCTCTCCTCAGTTTTTTGAATTCTTGTTTCTTCATTCTTTTCTGTTTGGTTGTTCCTTACTTCCTTCTGGTCCACTCAATTGATTTGAGTCCCAGTTTCCTTCCCATCACTATTGGTTCCCTGTGCATTTTCCTTTATTTCACTTAGCGTAGTCTTCATTTTTTCATCTAATTTACAATCAAATTCAACCAATTCTGTGAGCATCCTGATCACCAGTACTTTGATGCAGTACTGTGCATCTGATAGGCTGGCTATCTCTTTGTTGCTTAGTGGTAATTTTTCTGGAGCTTTGATCTGTTCTTTCATTTGGACCTTTTTTTTTTTTTTTTGGTCTTGACGTGCCTGTTGTGTAGTGAGGGGCAGAGCCTTAGGTATTCACCGGGGTGGGCAACCCACATCGCTGCATTGTGACGCTGTTTTGGGGGAGACGGGTCCAAAAGGGAACAATGGAACTTGCTCCACTTTCAGTCAGATTTCAGTCACTTCCGCCACTTCCCCCAAACAAACTGGGCCTTTCTGGTGTTAATTCCCATGTGGGTGGGCTTGTATATGTTCTAGGACCCCGTGGGTCTCTCCAACGAACTCTCCTGTGAGGCTGGGAGTTTCTCCTGGCACCTCAACCCCCACAGGTGTTTTCAATAGGTGTTTTGAGGCTTTATTTCCCCACACCGGAGCCGTGGGTTGCACAGTCTGTCTCACTCCCCAGTTTCTCCTGGTTTATCTGCACGCGAATATGGGACCACCGGGTCAGCTAGCCACCTTGCATGCTGTGCCCCTTCACAATGCACTGCCTTGCTGGGTTCACCCACTGCCAATCCGCACCCGGGGTCCACCAGCCACCACTTTTTTTGCCACTACCCCTCTCTACCTGGCCACCGGACTATGCTCCTCCTACTGGTCTGGATGAATGTGTCTATTTTAACTCCTTGGTTGTCGGACTTCCATACAATTCAATTTTCTGTCAGTTCTGGTTGTTCTTCTGTTTCTAAATTTTTGTTGTCCTTATTTTGTTTGTGCGAGGAGGCACAGTGTGTCTACCTATGCCTCCATCTGGGCCGGAAGTCTCATTTTCCAGATGTTGACACTGACACACAGCGTGGTTTTATATCTTCCCCAAGTTCATGTAATTGGCAAGTGTGACTACAGAGTGTAGGACATAATCTCTCTAGCCTGCAACTGCTGAGCTTCTCATTCCTGATTAAAGTTCAGAGATCTCCTTATAACTGATTAAGGCAAGGTTGTCAGTGAAGTATGGGATATTTACACAATGGAATACTACTCAGCTGTAACAAAGAAGAAAATTTTACCCTTTGTAACAGCATGGATGGACCTGGAGAACATTATGCTGAGTGAAATAAGCCAGTCAGAGAAAGACAAAGGCCATGTGATCTCACTCATATGTGGAATCTAACAAACAAACTGAGCTAACAAGGAAAATGGTGACAGGCTCATAGATGGAGAGCAGATGACAGCTAGTGGGGATGAGGAGGTTACAGGGTGGAGGGATTGAGCAAAAAGGGAAAAATACTACTGGACATGGACAACAGTGTGGTGATTGCTGGGGGAGGGGTGTTTAAGAGGACTGATAGATGTACAAAATACAATAAAGCTTAAATTTTTAAAAAACAGAAAACAAAGACTGCTTCTTAGTAGCTCAGTCATACTGTATCCATTTAGTTTGTAAGAAAGAGATGGGGGAAATGCATGTAAAAAAAAGTATGTTATCAGTGTTAATAAGATGTTTCTAAGGTACTAACAAATCCATTTATATCTACATAGAAAGTACCAATTGGGTCTCTTTTCACTTAAATTTATTTTTAAAAGGACATGACCTTTCTGATAATTGATCCCAGCAGGAAAACTTCAGAGTGAGGTCGGATGGTGTACATGAGACTAAAGTCTACATCATTATGGATGAAAATGGTTTGGTAGACAGGCCAGGTATATAAATACCACAAAGCTTAAAATATGACTTTAACTGGATGCATTACTCTTTTTAATTCTGATCTGCAGGAAGTGATTTCCCTGAAGCACTCTTAGTAGAACCAAGGATGACAATTTGGCTTCTAGCAGCTTAACTATGAAATTCTCCTCGTTTTAAGATTACATGCCCTGATATAGAGTTTTAAAAATACATAGTGGAAGGAAATATCACATATTATTTATACAATTTGAAAAATATGCACCTAAAAGTTCTGCCAATAAAGCTTGCATTAGATGCTTCTCTATTTATAATTTAAAATACTTAGAGATCATAAGCTATTTTAGCACATTAAGAGTTTTCTTTTCCTAGTTCCTTGAAAAATTGAGTTCTGCTGTGTCATTGTGGCTAAGTCTGCCCTGGGCGACTTCTGATGATGGAATTCCTAGAATAAACACCAAGGATGATGAAAGGTAAACTGAACTGAATTACTTCAGAACTTTAATGAGGTTGAGAGATCATTCTACAAATTTTTTCTAAGCTGAAAACTCACTTCAGTTGCTGCCTTTCCTGTGATCCATTTATGCATAAAGTAGGAGGAAAATTTATGGTAAAAATGACTAATTTATAAAAGAATTTAAGGTAGATGAACATTTGGACAGAGCATTATCAAGACCTATGGAAACACTGAAATATGTTACAAACTGAGCATTGTTTTATATTAGGAATGTCCACTTTTGAGAACTTCATTAGTAAAAGCCATCCCACTAGAAAGTATATCCATTTCCTGAAATACCCCAGAGTAAATATGAATAAAACTAAAGGAAAGAAATTATATATCTGAAAATTTAGGTAATATTTCTGTAGAAGCAGACATTAGAGGAAAGGTTGGTCATTATAATTCCTTTTTTTATTTGTATGCTATCTGTTTGAAGGGTTTGTTAACAGAATATTAGGTTTTGTTGAAGGCACTGTTTACTGTTGGGCTGGCCAAAAGTCCATTTAATTTTTTCTGTAAAATGAAAGACACATTTTTCATTTCCACCAATAATTTTATTGATTTGGTCAAAATGTCAAAAGTACCAAGAATCTTCCCAAACCATTTTTGACATATTTGATCAGTCACAGCATCTTCTCCCTATACTGCACCAATCTTTTCTTATGTTTCAGATGCATTTTTAACTTTCTTGAAATAATAAAGCATAATGTGCCAAAAATGTGTATCTTCTTCCATCTTCAATATTAAAATGGCTGCACAAAAATTCATCAACTTTTTAAGTTCTTTTTTTCAAATGCATGCTGATATGACAGCTGTCACAATACAATCTAACAAAATTGTTTTGAATGAAGTTAAAGGCAACTAAACATTACTAGGACCATCTTACAAAAAAAATTAAACAAACTTTTTTGCCAACTCAATACATTTCCTTATGCAGCACTTCCTGATCCTAAGTACATTCTATTTATAATAAATCTCTTTTAGAAGGTTATGGAATTACTAATATGTACACTGTGCACAAAGGAAGACACTAGAAATGATGTGACTGAAAGAGCTAGAAAGATGAAGATACTACTTCCAAGGGCTTGTAAGCTACATGCGTAAGTCCTTACAGCCTGGTATGTAGATGGCATTCAACAAATGTTTGTTGAATAAGTATTATCCCAACTCCCCCAAAAGCTAGGATTAGTGGTAAGGCAAGCATCAGAGATCACTGAGGGTTTGAAATCATTGACCAAGGCTTACAAGGTAGACATGAACAGTGCTGACACAAGCAGCAAGGGAAGCCTTCAGAGCTACGGGAGGAATTACTTCCATGGGCTAAAGCGCATGGTTGATGGCCGCAGGGAGACTGACACCCTGTGATCCTATCTCCTGTGCATGAACTTCACATTCCTCAACTAATAATATTTGGTACTGTATCTATCTTGGCTTTACTTAATGGTCTAAAATATTAAGCATACTGAAAGAAAAAGCAAAGAAGACTTCTGAAGCAATTTGAGGTTAGGCAAAGTTAAATAATTTTGTGTTGATTCTGGCTTTCTCTGAATTTCAAAAATACCTAACATATTAGTTCAAAGATATAATATATAAGTCCTTTTTAAAGAGGCAGTGATCAGGAAAGAAGCATGATATATATAATATAAATTAATGATTTTTGTATAAATAGTAATTTATAACCTTGCCATTCCTTCTTCTCCCTTAGTTTTTAAGGAGCATGAGTAGAAGCAAGAGAAAAGAATCTTATTTATCAAGTTCAAGGTTCTTGACAATGTCTGTAGCTGGACAACAATCTCTATATTCCAGTCTTAAAGTATAACATGGGTACTTACAACAGAAGTGGTGTTTTTTAAAAATAATAGATTGATACTAATTCCTCCAAAATCATGAAATTCTCCTATTTGACTCACATGTATATTTTATTATGTATGTATTTGTGAATTTTTGTATTTTTTATCTTAAGCAACATATTTTTAAAACATGTTAAAAGACATCGAGTGGAAAATTCATTGTGTCCCAGAGTTGTGGTTAAGGCCTCAAACTGTGGACAAGAGGCGCTAAGTATCCTACTGTGAAAGCCAGCATGTAATAGAAGCCAGCTATATTCCCACACGGCTTGTTAAGAGGTGAGAAGTGCATACCACACTCTGCCAACAATGATGGAAAAAGAGAACTGGGAAGAGAAAGGGAATTACCAGCCTTGTAGGTATGAGAGTAATGAGAGTAATGAGAATAACTCTCAGTTGAGAGTAATGCTAACTGCTGTAACTAACAAACTTTTATATTTCTTAATAAAATAAAATTTTATTTTTCACTCATGTTATTGAACAATGTGGGTGTTCCTGGTTGGATGCTTGTCATTTTGCCATTTGTAGTTCATGACTTTTAGCTTCATTCTACAGGGGTTATCTTCATTCCTGCCAGCCAGAAAGGAAGAACACAGAACACTGCGCATGGGAGGGTTTTAAGACTGGAGGGGTTAAATCACAAAAATTATTTTCTCACAGTTCTGTTGGCTAGAAATCCAAGATTGAGGTGTCAGCTGGCTTGGTTTCTTCTGGGGTCTCTCTCTTGCACTTGCAAATGGCCACCTTCTCTGGCTCTGTCCTCTCATGGTTTCTCCTCTGTGTTCTGCAGCTCTGGTGTTTCTTTGTGTGTCCAAGTTTCCTCTTCTAATAAGGACACTGGATTGATTAGGGCTCATTTTAATGGCCTCATCCTAACTTAATAACATTTTAAAGACCTTATCTCCAAGTATAGTCACATTTTAAGGTACTGGGGATTAGAACTCTCACATGAATTTGAGGATGATATACTTTGATAACATGGTCCATTAAAGTGATATATATCACTTCCACTTAATGGGATCTTTGGCTAGAACTCTGACTTATGGCTACACCTAAATGCAAAAAGATCTTGGAAATGTAGCTTACCAGTGTACCCAGAGAGAAGAAGGGAAATAAATGGCTTTGATCAGGGACCAGTCTCTTCCATAGTCTGGTCACCAAACATCCATTTCACACTTCTTACTCATGGAATTTACTTACTGCCTCCATAGATGCAGTATGTATGATATCCAGGTGACTGCCTCCATAGATGCAGTGTGTATGATATGCAGGTGACTGCCTCCATAGATGCAGTGTGTATGATATGCAGGTGACTGCCTCCACAGATGCAGTGTGTATGATATCCAGGCACTTTTTCCCCTAAGATTCAGATATAGCTTCTCATGGTCCAGTGACTATGAACTAAAAAGACAAGTTTCCTGCTCACCCCTGCCTCCATACTTAATATGCAATAGTGAAGCAGGGACATAATAACAACAATAAACTCTCTAAATGAGGAAGAATGAGAGATACACAGCAGGCAGTGTCTGATAAACAGCAATATCAAACTCCTGTAGAGCAAGTGTTATCAGGGTCTTTTGCTCTGACAGTTCTTTATTTGGCCCTTATTCTGCCCCTGGTGACACCATCCCTAACTACCATTCCTGAGGCTCTTGGCTCTACACTTTGGGACATTCCTACTTGTCTGCTATCCTCCATGGCCACATCTCAAGTGAACTCTGGGGATATGCTTATCGAAAGTGTCTAAGAGTGTGCAACCCATTCCCTGTTCAGGTAAGTTTGTGCACCCACGGGGTGTTTGAGGACTCAAGAAGTCAAAGACATATATATGTTTTCTTTGACAATACAGTGTCTTCAACAACTTCAGAAGATTTTGATCTACTTGTTTCTAATCAATTCCATGTGTCAATAAACACACATGAAATTCTTTCCCAGATATAGCTCAAACCTGGTTTATACCTTTGCCACCTCCTCTCCATGCTTCTCTCATCTTGGAGCTTAAGGAAAATTATGTTGAGGTCCTATGAAACTCTAGGTTGAGGAGGAAGTGCACTATCCCTATTTAAATCTCCAAGGCAGAGTTATGTTCCTTGTTCAATGAACTCTTGCAGAGCTTCTGTTGCTAAAAGAACTTATCAATGTCTTACTATTTAGAGTCAAGAAAGAGTTGCTTTTTTGAAATTTTGAGAGCTTAGATTTTGGGATTTTTTTTCCATTCCCTTTTATTTCTGTTTGCAGGCTGTGCAAGTCTTTCCTGATCTCATTTATCTCTTATAACACCTTGTTAAAAATAAACCATTAAGGAAAAGCCTAGACATACTGTAATATCACTCTTACTCTTTCAATCCACTTTCCCTAGAATGACTGGTTTAGGTCCCATTGTTTTACCTTCCAAACAGGAAAAGGTTCTGCCAGATATTTTCCAACTGCATAACAAGAGTCTCCATCTTTCTAGCTCCAATATTGTTTTTCTTATCACCTGTTAACAGCCTGAGTAGACAATGACTCTGTGTGTGTGTGTGTATGTGTGTGTGTGTGTGTGTAAGTATTGTAGGATAACTACTATAATAAACAAACACAAAAAATTTTGGAGTTTTAATAGAATTAAAGTTTATTTCTGCGTATTTAACAATAATGTGTATCCAATTGGGGGAAAATGGGTGTTGGGATTATGTGTTCATTTTGGGACCCACACTGTCAGAGCCTAGAGAAAAGCATAAATCATTTCTTAGAGGTTTTAATGTGCTATGGCTAAAAATATTAATAGTAACATTTTGCTTCTGTTCACTGCAGTCTCATGGCCACACATAACTGCTAGCAATTCTGGAAAATATAGACTAGCTTTGTGCCCCCCAAATTAAAAACAGATTTGGTAATCAGATAGTTATTTGTGCACTGTGAAGTAAAATATTCATAGGCAAAAAGGTGTTCTTTCACTTCCTTACTGAAGCTAAGTGAAGGGAATTCAAGAAGATAACTCATGACAACTGGTGCTATCTTTAAGAAGGGGAAACTGAGTCCTCTTCCCTTAATGGCTGCTTTCTGAGCTTCTGAACCCTCCAAAGCACAGAGCTTGGTGAGAGAGATCTGGTGAGAATGTTAGGGGACCCAAGAGCATATAGCATGTGGTGCTATTAAGTTTTTCGAAAATCACTCTGCGAAGGAAAGTGTTTAAGGGTGTAGGTAGGGAATGGAGACTGGCATCTGCTTTCTGAAGACAGGAGGCTCCCTGGATTGAGGGATGAGTAGTATACAGTAGTTTGTCTTGAGAAGAAAATTAGGACAACTGCTTCCCAATTTTAGGTCTGTAAGATTTTGAGAAATGGCTTCACATGGAGGCACATAGAAGGTCAGGAACGGACAACTTCTTAATAAGCACAGGGAGCCACTAAGGAAAGTGGAAAAAATGCCCAACACAGAGAAGGTGTTGGGAGATACATGTTATTGTTGGTGTAGCCAAAGGGAGGTGCGTCTGCTCTTCTAAGAAGGTCTCTTCAGCAATGGAGGAAGCTCAGTGAAAATGAATACCACCCTGAGGAAATTATGCACACTACCCATGTAAAACTCCTAATATCAGCAAAGTCTCCAAGAGCAGATGAACCAATCTCAACCAGAATGAGAACAGGAACACCAATCAACTACCAACAAGAGAGAATTTTACAAAGAGACCATGCCTTCTTTCTTCTTTATCTTCACCCCATGCTAGAGGAATAGAACTTCCTCCCCAATCCCATCTACTCTAAGCAGCTAGGACTTCTGGTCTAATTTTCATAGAGGGAGAAGGGAAAATTAATTTTGGGTCAAATTCATTTAAGTTTAAACTTGAGTAAAATTGCTTTGTTGAGGTACAGTTGAGATATAATAAGCTGCATTTACTTAAAGTATACTATATAAAGTATACTATATACTATATATATTACTTAAAGTATACTATATGTATGTATGTGTGTATATATATCTCTCTCTGAGAAATCACCAAAATCAATATCTATCACCTGCAAAAATTTTCTCCTGTCCCTTTGTAAAATTCCTTTTGTCTGTCTTTCATCATACTTGTTTTTAGAGACATCCATTGTGCATGTCAATAGTTCATTCCTTTCTATTTCTGAGTTGTATTTTTTTGTTTGGATATTCTGTAATTTGTTTATTGATTCCCCTGTTGATAGACATTTGCACTGTTTCAATGTTGGCCTACTTCAAATAAAACTGCTCTGAATAATTTTTACAAATGTTTTTAAAATATATGTTTTCCTTTTTCATGAGAAATGCTCAACAATGAAATGGGTGAAAAATATGCAAGATGTATGATGATTGCAATCAGAAATGTCAAAGTGTTTTCCAACATGGTTGTATTATTAAATATTCTCAGCAGCATTGCATGAAAATTCTAGCTCCTCCATATCCTTGATAACACTTGATATTATTGAGCCTTTCAAATTATAGTCTTTCTTAGATTGAACTGGCATTGCACATGCAAATGAATGCATTATGATAGTGGGATTTTTTCCCTCTGAATAAATTTACATTTAAAACAATTATAGTCTTTAGTAAAGATCACAGTTATATTTGTTGTGATTTTAATTTGCATTTCCTTAATGACTAATGAGGTAGAACATCTTTTTATGTGTTTGTTTGCCATTTTCATATTTGTGGTGAAGTGTTTAAATATTTTTCATTTTTATGACTGAGGTTTGAAATTCTGTATATATTCTGAATGCAAGCTTTTTATGAAATATATTATTCACAAATATTTTCCCCAAGTCTGTGGTTTGTCTACTTATTCTTTTAACATTGTCTTTTAAAAGTAGAGTTTTAAATTTTGATAAAGTCCAATTTTTCCTTTTATGGATTATGTTTTTATGTGTTGTAAATAAGAAATATTCCCCTAATTAAAAATCACAAAGATTTTTCCTGTTTTCTTCTAGATTTAATTTTTAATATATGTTTATAATTCATTTGAGTTAATTTTTGTGCATAGCAGGAGGTATACATCAAAATTGTTTTTTGCATATAGATTTCTTTTCTTTTTTTAAATTTTGTTTATTTATTTTTAGAGAGAAGGGAAGGGAGAGAGAAAGAGAGGGAGAGAAGTGTCAATGTGTGGTTGCCTCTCACGTGCCCCTACTGGGGACCTGGCCCACAAACCAGGCATGTGCCCTGACTGGGAATTGAACCGTGAACGCTTGGTTCACAGCCCATGGTCAATCTGAGCCACACCAGCCAGGGCTGCATGTAGATTTCTAATAGTTCCAAATATATTAATTTGTTGAAAAGACTATTCTTTCTCCTCTAAATTGCGTTTTGACCTTTGTATATATCAGTTGCCTATACATGTTTGAAGCCATATGTTTATTTGTGTATATTTAAACCATTACCACATCACTTTAATTATTACAGATTATAAGACTTGAAGTCATTGGCATAATTTCCTGATTATGCTTTTCTTTTTTCTAAGTTATTTTGGCTCTTTTAGACTTTTTGCATTTATTCTTTAGCTTGTAACTTCTACCAGAGAAACCTCCTGGGATTTTCATTGGTATAGCTTTGAATTGATAAATCAGTTTAGGGAGAATTGACCTTTTTACATCACTGAGTCTTCCAGTTCATGTACACATACATATCTACATATTTTTAGACTTTTTAAAATTTTCCCAAGCTGGATTTTATAGTTCCCAATGTACAGGTCTTTCATATCCTTTTCAAATCCATTTTTATATATTTCATATTTATGATATTATTGTAGATGATTTAAGCTATTAATTTATGATAGTTTCTATTATATGGGAATAAAATTGATTTTTGTATATTGATCTTTTATCCTGACATTTTGCTAAACTCACTTACTAGCTTTAATAGCTATATTACATATTTCATCAGATTTTCTACATAGATAATTACTTCATCAATGAATAAAGGCAGCTTTAATTTTTACTTTTTAATTGGGAAGTCATATACTAGTTCTGTTCAGAAAAAAGTCCAGCCACTGTTAATAAAATGAGAATAATGAGTGCAACATCAATGTAACCTGGCAGTCAAAGAGAGTGGCTGGAATGTGCATGCAGGAACAATGGTGACTTCACTGTACTAATCAGTGGGTGTGGTAGATGCCGTTGACTGAGCATGTGTACTGTGTGACTGTCATGTTCAACATTAGTGAGCAAGTAGAGAAATGAATCTACATCAAATTTTAGGTTAAACTTGAACATTCCTCCACAGAAATTATTTGGGTGATTCAGAAAGCTGCGGTTATGGGCAACTGGTGATTGGAAGCTTCATCACGACAATATCTGCTCATGCATCACATCTCGTGCAGTTTTTTGAAGAAACATCAAATCTCCCAGGTGGCTCAGACCCTCCACAGCCCAGATTCGGTGCCCTGAAACTTTTGGCTTTTCCTAAAACTAAGATCACCTTTGAAAGGGAAGAGATTTCAGAATGTTGATGAGATTCAGGAAAATACAATTGCATAGCTGATGGCAACAGGTGAACTGTGTGAGGTCCCAAGGTGCCTACTTTGAGAGGGACTGGGGCATCATTGTCCTATGTACAATGTTTCTTGTGTCTTGTATCTTCTTCAATAACTGTCTCAATTTTTCATATTACATGGCTGGGTACATTCTGAACAGACCTCATCATATATTCTTTTCATGCTTTATTGTATTAGCCAGAACCACTGGTACAATGATGAATAGACCTGATGCCAGAAGACAGCCTTACTTTGTTCTTTATCTTTGGGGAAAACATCAGTCTTTCACTATACATGTGATGTTGGCTGAAAAATTTTTATAGGTGATTTTTGTATGGTTGAGGAAGTTTGAGGAAGTTACTTCCTGTTTCTGGTTTGCTGAGAGGTTTTTTTTTTTTTTTTAATCAGGAATAGTCATTGGATTCTGTCAGATGCTTTTCCTGTGCTCATTTAGATGATCAAGTAGTTTTAATTTTTTAATCTCTTGACATGGAAATTATATTGAATGATTTTTGAGAAAATTTACACTTTGTTCTTTACATTCCTGGGATAAATCTCATTTGGCTTTGGTGCATAATAATTTTATATATTTTAGATTCAATTTCTAAAATTTTATTTAGAATTTTTTCTTATAGTGTGACATATATTATTCTATAGTTTTGTTGCGATGTCTTTGGTTTTGGTATGAGGGTGATGCTAGCCTGATAAAATAAATTGGGAAATGTTTCTCCTATTCAAATTTCTGGAAGTGACTATGTGGATTTGCTGTTATTCATTCCTTAAGTATTTGAGTATTTGTTAGAACTCACCACTGAATCAGTCTGGCCTGAAGTTGTGTGTGTCTGTGTGCTTGAGAAAGTTTTCAACTACATATTCAATTTCTTTAATATAGATTGAGCTATTAAGATGATCTATTTATTCTTAGATGAGTACAAAAAGAAATTTGTGCATGCTAAATTTACAAACATAAAGTTGTTTGTAACAGTCCCTGTTATTCTTTTAATATATGAAAACAATCTAGTTGTTACCTCTTCCATTCCTGATAGTGGTAATTGCTGGCTTCTGAAACTTTTGCTAAGCAATCTGGGTAGAAGTTCATTAATTTTATTGATCTTAGCAATCTAGCTTTTTGTTTCATTGATTTCCCTATGTTTTAATGTTATGTTTGAAATGTGAAAAATAACCATAACTGACAATAGCAATTTGAAGATGATGTGAAGAGCATTGTTGAGGTGGGTAGGAAAGCTAGATTTGACATTTGAGTAGTGTAACTTGAAAAAAAATTTCACAGTAAGAGTCCTATACTAGTTGCATATGTATAATATAATTACATATTAATACTATCATTTAAATATAATTTGATTTTTGACATGCATTAGTATTTTTTGAATGTCAAATCATGTAGTTCAGAATTTCCCCAAGTTGGTGCCACTGAACATTACTTCCCTGAATATTAATGTATATTATATGAAAAGAATATCTTCAAACAATAGAGAATATTGGTTTAAAGTGAACTGGATAAGTTCCTTTTCTGGTAGGACTTCCCATATTTTAAAATATTACATTTTGTACCTTTAATCTCCAGGGAAGGGACATAAAACACAGTATTTCCTAAATTTATTTGACCTGGGATCCTTTTGTTTTTTTTCTTAATGGAACATCAACCAGGACAAGAATTTAACAAAACAATTTTTGAGGAATGTTAGTGGGTTGAAAGAGCTTTAAAGGGACATTTTCTAGCTTTAAACTCTGATCCCAGAGCTCATTTGATCTCAGGCAAGTAAACTTAAAGCCCGTGAGTCTGAGTTCGCCTTCGAAAGGGGAACGTTCCGAATTCCCTTTTGGGATGTTCACAATTGGAGATAATGACTGTAAAGCACCTGACATGATTTATAGCACAGAGTAGATGATCAAATATTGGTAGGTACCAATGTTAATAATAATAATTTAATTTCTGAGAATATACAGGATGTTAAAACAGAAAAGTCGTGCTTCATTTCCCTTGCTTGTGCTGACATAGGGCCTTTTGTAAAATTTGTAATAATTTCATTCTTCTTTAAAAAATCATCACTAGCTTATCTTTATACCCAGAATGACACCCAAAAAAGAATGCACCATAATTTGGGGGCAGAACTGACCAGACTGTGGGTATTCAGAAAGAAAAGTGTGAAATTTAGCATACCTGCCTATCACTGATTTCATGTGTGACCACAAACAATTTAAACACTCTTAAGCTTTCATATTTTCATTTATAAAGTGGAATACCCGGTCTGGAATTTTCATAACTGTGCACTTTTCAATACTGGTACATATTTATTTTTAAAAGATGTATGGCTTTTTCTTTAATCTCTATTTCAGTGTCAGATCCTTACCCCTCAACAATACTTAAACCATCTCACCCTCAACCTATATCCTGTGCCATTCTAATGCAGTTACAGTTACTGAAAAGACAACACTTCTGGTGTCTACCCACCACTCACCTTTTCCCCTCTTCCTCAAAAATCCTAGATTTAGCCCTGGCTAGTATGGCTCAGTGGACTGAGTGCCAGACTGTAAACCAAAGGGTTGCTGGTTCACTTCCTGGTCAGGGCACATGCCTGGGTTGCAGGCCATGTCCCCAGCAGAGGGAGCATGACAGGCAACCACACATTGATGTTTCTCTCCTTTTCTTTCCACTTCCCTTCCCCTCTCTCTAAAAATAAAAAATAATACCTTTTAAAAAAACCTAGATTTATGTATAGCAGTGTCATATCAGCCATGTGCCCCCCAAGGGATGACTCAACTGCAGTAATGTAACCAGTTCCTCTGAGGGCAAGCTGATTATCCTCACTAGTGGTTGGTCCAGGAATGGAAATGCAACCCAATCTTACTTAGCCAATGAACTGTGAAGTAAAATCTGTTGGTGCATTTTCTGGATAGTAACCTCAACTCTAAGAAATATCCATGACCCAGGATGGCCTATCTCTTTTTATTGTCTGGATTAAGCAAGTGGTCCTGCTTTTAGCCATTGATATAACAGCCTGTAAATGAGGTTCAAGCAAGGAGGGAAACAAGGAGAGATAACAAGAACCTCACGATCTGATAACACGGTTGCAATGATTAAGTAACCTTTCTTGTAACCTGAACTTTCTCTGAGTTTCTGTTATGTGAGATAATACATTTTTTTTGGTGTTTAAATTTCTTTACGGCTTCTGTTTCTTGTGGCCAAAACATACTAATTTACAAATGTTTAGACTCATACCTTGAGAGTTCCTCATTTTAATACTCCTTATTTTTGTTCTTTTGTTAATAAAACCCATACCAGCCCAGCATTTCAAAATGCAAAATGCAAATTTAAAAAGGAATATATCCATGGTAAACAATTGTCAGGGTAAACTCCATGGGGTGTTATCACATCCTCAGGTAGCTGGCGTGCTCTGCGATGCTGCAGCAAAGTAATTTATGATGACAAGCAGACAGGCTAGGAAGTACAGTCTGTTCCATCAGTTCCTTATCAAAGAACCCTATTATTTCATTTTAGGGGTTTTTTATTTGGTAAATTTTTATTAAAATCTCAGTTTTAATACCAGTTTTTTAATATATATATATATATATATATTTTTTTTTTTACTAAAGACTACAGGAGAATTGACTTTAAGCATTTAGCCGAAAGGAATATTTTTATAAATCTCTTCTTTCCCCACCCCAAAAAAAGTCATTTGGTGTTGGAAAATACTCTTGTTTATAGAATCAGTGAACAACTCCAGTAACGCAAGTAAGAATCCAGGACTTAGGTCTGACATTGATTAGCTACGAGGAAAGGCGGATCAAGTAAGCAATTATAATGAAAAGGAAATTTATGCATACATTACATTTCACAGGAATAGTCTAAAATTTAATTTCTACAGTATTCAACATTTATTGAATCACTACTTAAATGTATTGGCACGAGACAAATTTGCCATGAATCCTGTTACAGAAGAGTTTGCCTCAGAAGTGCTGTAGCCACCAGACAGGGATCTTAGTTACCTCCGAGGGTTCAATGGCATGTTCCTCAAAGGTGGAATGTTTTATGCCACTAACTTACTGCATGTGGAAATGCATTTTTAGGTGCTTAATTTATTCTCACTTACTGCCTTTTTGTAAATTATTACTTACTGGGTGTAAGTGGTGTAAATAGTGCTTTGTGAGTCATTGGCAAGAACTCACTCACTCTTTGGGCAAGGCTTCCTTTATCACAGAGTATCATTCCCTGTCAAGTGATGTTGAATGGTTGCCATGCCAAGAATGAACATAATGCTTTGGTAATAATGTTGGACTTGTCTGTTATAGTTCATTCAAATACTGTAAGCTACACCACTGAGAAACATGCTTTGATTTTCATTCACATCATTAGGATGGTTGAGTCATACAGGAGGTCTGAGGTACTTTATGATTAAATGCAGGAAGTTTTGGAAATGCCATAATTCTATATTTTCCATAACAGACAGAGCCAGATTTCTCAAGTTAAGAAGTTTTGGACTTTTTAAAGACAGTGGTAGATGTCCAAGTGTTTCGATGCTTATTCTGTTAGAATTTCAGCATTTAGTTAGCTGATTTTTTCCCTTTTCCTTTTTCATTGTCTACAGTTAAGGAAGGGGAAACATTCCTCAGGGCCAGGGTTAGCTAGTTGGGGAGGAGGTCTAGATTCACTCTGTGACACCATTGATGGGGGGTGTCTCCTAAGTTGAGGTTTCTTGCTTCCTTCCACCTAAGGACCCAGATGTTGGGATGAGCAACACCTTCTTGTGGAGTAGACGGTTGGCCCTCTACTTTTTGGAGTAGCTTGAGATTTTTATGTCAGAATCTCAATTGGGGTATAATTTCCTTTTTGGACTCTGAACCACTTATTTTGCAATGCTGAGAACATTGCCTATGTCTAATTGACTTGTTTTGAGGAGTTGTGCCAGAAACCACACAGACTCTGCACTGAAAATGCACATGCACATTACTTAGGAACACGTTTTTCTGTAATAGTCATTGTTTTGCACAATGACTATTCTTCTCTCTTTGCCTCCTTTGGCACTCTCTTCCATCACCTCCCCAAGGTGGCAATCATTCCACTGTTGGCAGGCAATGAAGGTGCCAGAGAGATACCCTAAGCCACATGTTTAAAAAGAGGAATTAAATAAGCTCAGCACTTGGTGTGCTATACTGACAGGATTAAACAGGTGCTGTTTTGCCACCTTCCCCAAAGTATATACTGATCTCTATGACTGATAATCACATTTGTGGAATAAATGTTAATTATTTTTACTCACAACTGTAATTTTGTGAATTTGTGCATATTCAGCCTGCAGACTAACCTTTCTGCTACTTGGAAACTTCCTTCTCTGAAATATCTAATACTTGTACCTATTTCCCCGACAGCACTCAGCACTACCAGTATCCCCATGCTGTCTTTCCCCTGACTCCCATTAGGCTCTGACCTAGTGAGCAACGACAGTGTCTTATTCTTCTTCAATTCTCAAACCCTAACAACATAATTGGCACAGAGTGGGTGCTCAATAAGAGTAGAATAAGTAAATATGGGTATATATGAAAAATGCATGGCAGCCTCCCTCAAAGGTGGCCTTGAAAAAGAGTAGTGATCAAAAATTCTCATAATGGACAGAGTTTTGGAAAGTGTATCTGGTCAGAATATATATGAATTATGGGCAGACACAAATGGCCTAACAGGACCTTAAAAAGAAAATGATTGAGAGATTGGGAGCAACATGGTTAGGGGTAGAAACATTTGAATAAACATAGGAAAGGGCACAAAGTGGAAAGATCTTTGCGTCAGTGGTTTATGCCCACCACAGAACACTCAGCACAGAAAAGGCACTAAACAGCCAAGTAAACCACATGACCCAACAGTTTTGATGTTAGCTAGACTCTATCACTGTCTGCTCAGTACTGACAAGGTAGGCACTTAAGTGCCAGTGACAGAGATGGATGCTGCACATGGGCCAAGTGACACACACTCCTACTTGCCCAGGCTGAGCTAGCTTTTGCCACTGCCAAATGTTTCCAATCTGCCAGCAGCAAGACAAGTCCTGGGCTCCCCTTATGGCATCATTTCTTTAGGAGGGTAAATTTGCCCCTTGTTGGCAAGGCAATTATATTATGGGATTTTTCATCTTTGGAGAGCCATTGTTTTATTCTTATAATAATTTGCATATATTCTAGGTATGAGTTTGCTTTTTCTGTCTACAGGACCTTAGTCTGCATCAATATCTGAATATTTAAATGTTTGATCCACTGGTTTGAGGTTCCACATAGCACTCATCAAAACAAGGCACATACTTTAAATCTAAAATGGTGTAGGAATAGACCCATGACCATAGGGTAAACTGGTCATATCACATATGGTACTACCTAGAGGCTGATAGCCAGATAGAGCATTGGTTGGCTGCTGGAGGCACAAATGAAGTGCCAGGTTTGGAAGTGATAATTTGCATGGATGGCATGCCATTCTTTGGGACACAGTACATGCAGTGAGTCAAAGACTTTGTTTGGCAATGTGCTCCCAATGGGAAAGAAAAACAAGTGGAAGAAGGAGTGGCTGTATGTACTGTGGCTTCCAATAAACCATGGTGGGCATTTGTGATTCATATTCTTGCAACTCTGGGCTATGAAGGACTAGAGGTTCTAGGCTTCCAAAAAGCCATGCTTTTAGCAAGGGTACCATTGAATTTTAAGCTACACATTGTGGGCTCCTTATATCCTAAGACAAGCATGCAAGAAGAAGTGTCAACATCTTGGTAGGGTAACTGACTCGAATCATCAGGAGGAGGTAGACCTGCTGCTATCTAATGAGAGAGGAAGGAATATGTTGTAGTCAGGTGACCTACATGTTTGCCCCTTGGTACTCACGTCTCCAAAGGTTACTGCAAGTGAATAAGATCCAACACCCTCAACCTGAAGAGTGCATGGTGACTAGGAGTTCGAGCATGAGGATTTGGGTCATGGCACCAGGTAAACCACTGAGGCCAGAAGAGGTGGAAGCTAAGTGTGAAAGAAATCTAGAATATATCGTAGAGGAGAGACACTATGAGTATTAATTATAGAACTGAGACAGCTATAGAAGCAAAAATTGTTGTTCATCTCACTAAACTCTTCTAAGTTTTCCCTCTCAGAGAGAGGCCCTCTAAAATTCTAAAGGAACTGCTCCCTAAATGTATATGGTGGATTATATCTGAGTGGTACAAGGGATGGGCTATGGTAGATAAGGTCTGTACCACCTAATTTTTCCTCCAAGAAGGTTTGGATGACAAATGTGGGGAGTGAGCTTAGCAGCCAGCCTGCAGGTACCAGCTAGCTCCTCAGGATCAGCCTCATATGCGTAGAGTTGTTTCACTTGAAGTCCCTCCCTTCTAGGAGCAGCTTGTGTCCAAAAACAGACTGAGAAAAGCCCATCAAAGAAAGCTTTTCCCAGTTTAGGCTAGTGAAGGATGGTTCTCACGGGCATCAGTCTCTCCACAAGTTCTCTCCAGGTAGCCGAGGCTTCGCTGGACCTGCATCACAGTTCAGCTTCTGCTTCTGCCCAGTCTTAGTTCTTTCCTTTTTCTCTCATAAGAGCAGATCCCCAGTAAACATCTCTGGCACAGAATGCAGCTAAAAAAACTGTGAAGAAGTTTGATTGAGGAGAGTCTTGTGAGCTTGCATTAAAATTTTGGGCTTCGTTTGAGGGTAATTGGAATCTACTGAAGAATTTTAAGCAGAGGAGTGTCATAATTAGTTTTGCATTTTAAAAAGTCACTTTATCTGCAGAAATGAGTAGATAAGAGTGGGAATGGTGTTAATGTCCTGGAGTTGTGGTCAATGGAACTGTGTGCTGTAAAAATTTAAGCAAGAGATGTCTTGGCATGGACTGATACTGTGACAATGGCTGTAAACCTGTTATTTTGGGGTGGGGGTTGGGGAGGTGGTGAAGAGGTACAAATGAAAGAGGGTCACAGAAGATTTCTTGTTTTTGGCTTGAGCAATCAGGAAGAGATACAATAAGATTTTTCTATAAAGAAGATATAATGGAATAGCTCTGTCTATAGTCAGGAGGACAATTTCCAGAGAGAAAGCCTTTATTACTAACATGTACACCAGGGTTACTGTGTTTTGGAGTCAGAATTTTTGTTCTTCTGTGTTCCTGTTACTGACTTACTGAACTGTAACTTACATCACAAGACTTAGGGTAAGGAGATCCTCACCCAGAAGGACTGTGCTGAAGATCTGCTTCCTTTCTCAGTCCTGTTTTGCCTCCTTATCACACTGTCTTCGCTCTGGGCATCAAAGTGATACAATAAGAAAACTGCTTGTATTGGGAGCTACCCCCAACTAGCCTTATATGAGTTGAAAGAGGTGTTTTCTTTTTTTATCTTAATAAAGACATTATATCTGAATTATAATTCTATATCTGGCCTATTTTCTCTCAGATCAGTCTTTGATGGAATTGAAGACAAAATTACCAAAGTAAATTATGTGATCTCCTGTGAGTATTGACTGATGATGAACAGACCATTTCTTTAACTGAATGTCAACAATTTTTGTTTTGTAATTTCTACCTTGGAATGTCATTATCATACTTGTTTCAATTCTTTTTGATTCATTTCTGAGGCTGAAGAGATTAGATGGAAAAATGGAGGAAGTTCTAGAGTTGGCAGCCAATAGCATATGTAGAAAAACACTGTCATATGTATGCTCTCTGGATTCTAAACTAGCTGGTAAGAAGCTGGAATGAAAAGCAGAGATATGGATGTCTTTGATTCCAGTCATGAATCTCCAAAAGAGAAAAGCTGATGGTTTCTTTAGATGTTAAAGCCAAGAGTCATTTTCCAGAGTCCCAGGGAAAGGCTAAGTAATTCATTAAAAAAACAAACAAACAAAGAAAAAATACCCCATGCAGTAGGAATAGACACCTAATATTTTAGGTAGGTATGGAATGAAACAATCCATGTAAGTGATTTTTTCAGATAGCTTATTTGTGTTAAGTGCTAAAATTTAAATGTTTAAAAGAAATCTTTTAAAGTACATAAGATATTTCCATAGCTTTTTAAGAGAAAGACCATTTGGCATTAAGTTTAAACTTTTATTTTACTGTATCAAGACTATCATTATAAATAACAATTAATGAGACAATGTGACACAATCATATACCCAATGATTATCTTATTTGGGTTGTTTTATACTTAATAGCTTCAGGCTGACATGCCTTTAATTTTATTGCTTCTATAATTTTTAGTTTTTCTTACTTTTTTAAATTATGTATATGCAACAGTGAACAGAGTTTCCTAGAAGAAACATACATTTAAATTATAGAAATGTTACATCTCTTTGGCTGTTTGCTTAATTTTTTACTATGTATTTATTTATTTTACTTACTTTTTCCACTTGCTAATTCTTCTCAACATAACTGGTATAGGTTATGAGATAAGAGAGCTAAAGTACTCTCTTCACAGGACCACGTATTGTTCTAGTTGAGTTGAGGAAAATTAAATAATTTTTATGTCCTCATATCAGACATTGTCTTAATTTAATTGTGAAACTACGAATAGTATTAACGTTGTTTCTGGCAAGAATTCTTGTATGTAATAGGGGTTGGTTTCTTCAGCCTTTGCCACCTGTGCACACGAATGGAGTCCCTGAGCTGTTAACTGGTCTTCTTAATCCCAAATTTTCTCTACCAAGTTCAGTTCTTGAAGAGCAGAGAAGGAAGCCATTAGAGAAGGCCACCTTCATAGCAGTCAGTGATTCATGATGCTTATTCCCCAGGGAATGGAATGTATCTTGGGTAGAACATGAGCTGGACTAAGGGGAGTTGGAGGATAGCAGAAATGACCATCAAAAATAGCACATGGGGCTCAGAGCATCTTAAATTGATGCAGGGACAAGATTTCATTGCTGATCTTTTCTTTCAATTTTTGAGTGGGAAGTTATTAATAAAATCAATAAAAAGAAATACTAAAACATATTATAAATAAAATTATAAAAGATTATTAATGCCCTAATAACTCCAGTATATCAACAGTCTTTTTGGACTGCCTTCTCTACAAGAATGATTTTAGTTTTGTCGAGACTTCAGTGGCCCAGGGCATCCCCCATTTCCATATGATCCTTCTTTTAGGAAGGTAAGAAAGTGTTCTGAAATGTGCCCCTACCAGGAATCAAACCAGTGACCTTGCTGTTCGCAGGCTGGTGCTCAATCCACTGAGCCACACCTGCCAGGACCTCTGTGGTTTTGAGACAGGGAATTGTGGAGGGAAAAGAAGATATTCAAATTCCTTGTCTTTGCTGTAGCAAGCCCTGGTTTTGCAATGGGGAAAATGATTCCTAGCCAGTTTTGCAATGCCCAAGCAAGTCCTCTGAAAACACAATTCCATTTAGTTTTTTAAATTATACTTTAATTTGTTATAACATGTACATTTATACATTGGGCATGTATGTGTATATACACATTTTTTATTTTTCTTGTAGATAGTAAGAATAAAATTAAAAGCTTTTCACCTCAAAGAATCTAAGCTAAGATGTTATTAAGCTCATATGTACCTGCCAGGGACTACTATAGGTGTGTGTATACTTCCGTGTAAAGATTTAATACATTGTTCAGCACTGCGTGGACCTTTACCAAGGTCAGACATTTCAAAATGAAAGGAGAAACAACTTTAATATCTCATAATAGAGAAATGATTAAATAAATGGTAATATTTCATGCTGTGCAGCTATTAAAAAGAATGAAGAAAAGCCATATACACAGAGTTGGACATATTTGTAAGACAAACTGAAGGAAAAAAACAAGTCTAAGAACTTCGTACATGACATGACCCCACTTAGGTTAAAATAAATCCTTATATAATATGTATATGTCAAACATTTATATTTTACGTATAGATTTATTTCTGTTTCACAGACCACAGAAACCGGAACAATACACATTACCTGTGCCCCTGGGGAACGCAGCTGTTGACTGTACGTCAAGGAGGAACTTGTTTTGCTCTATGAAATTTTGCACTGCTTGAACCTCTTAGAAGAATATATTCTTGTTTTACTTCTATGTATTTTTTAAAATAAGTGGATGACAAATAATTGGAGTAAGACCCAGAAAACATATAAAGCTTTCAAAAATGATTTTAAATTATTGCAAGATTTAAATAGCATAAAATTTACCATTATAATCATTTTTAGGTGTATAGTATACTGGCATTAAGTACATTTACATTGCCGTGTTACCATTCATTTTGCAAAACCTTTTTCGCCTTGCAAAACTGTAGCCCTTACACAGTTTCCCATTTCCCCTGCCCATAGACCCTAGCAATCACGCTTCTACTGTCTGTTCCTATAATTTCTTTTAGACAACAGACTGTTATTTCTTTTCTTTCAGTAAGGTAACATCATTTCAAAGGAAATGAAACAATTTTGTACATTATTCTATAGCCAAAGGAGTTACACCTCCTTCTGCGGTGCTTTGGGTTCCCTTTGCAAATGCGAACTACCGCCGGGCCTCTTCACTGGGTTCAACAGTCCATGCCGCGCTTCTGGGGCAGGTCCTTTCTTGGTTTTGATTCCTGGAGCAGGCTGAAGGGCAGCACCAGAGATTCGAGAGAAGCAAGGCCACCATTGGGCTGAGTTCTGCACCAACCGGAACTGCCAAGCGAAGGGGGTCCCAGCAGGAGTGTGGAGAATGTGGGGGCTTTCGTTGTGCAAGGAGTCGGAGGTATCAGAGGATTCAAGGCAGAAACTACCATTTTCATTCGTGGCCGAATCTGAGAAGGCACCCACCCAACTGCCTGCATTGCGCCTAGGCGATGGATGGATCCTGGCGAAGCCACTGGGGTGTCCGCCAGTTGTTCCTCTGAATTTAACTGCTCCAGGTACTTTTTACAAGTGGAATCACACAGCGTGTGTCTTTGTGAGACTGGTTTATTTTACTCAGTAATGTCATGCTCTTCTTCGTTTTCAAGGATGAATAATGTATTAATATTCCATTGTGTGTGTATCTATACATATACATATCACGTTTCACTTATGCATTATGTAATTCTTTTTAAAGAGATTTCTTTCCTTTGGTTTAATACATAATAAAAATATGGATAAGGAATGACATTCTGTCATGAAATTTAAAGAAGGTTAAAAATAAGAATTTAAGAAGAATATGTAAATCTATTTATCTCACAGATAGAATAGTCTCTCTGAGAGTTGCAAAAAAAAGAAGCCCTCTATTTTGGGGTCATTAGGAATATGAATCAAGAATGAACTGGAAAATTAAATATTGTACTTGCCTCTATGTATTGGAGAATGAATACTTTAAGTAAGACCAGACAAGTATGGTACAATTTCACTATTTCTGAGTCTTATGTCAAACATTTCATCACATGCAAATTTGTTAGTGCCTTTCTATTTAAACTCCTGAAGGAATCAATTAAATGGAGTTTTTAGGATATTTTACAAGAAGAGTAATTAGGAAGACAGGACTTTAAACTGTACCTAATTTACCCTGTATCCGGAGGCATAACTAAAACTTCATTATTATAAAAGAATTGGGGAAATTGAAAACAGGAGATTGCAGAATGTTAACAAAACTTTATCCCTGCGCATGTAATATTTATATTGCCAAATGCCAGTAGGAATTTATTTTGCATTTTATTTTTGCTTGATTAATTGTGTCATAAATTCTAAAACAGCATAGAGCCAAAAGAGGGGAGGAGGAGGAAAAAGAACTTTCCCAGTGTTCTTCTCTGTGTTAAATACTTACAGGCTACATATCTGTGACCCACAATTCTTGGAAAATAATTAAAATCTTTTGTTTTATTTTTGTATTAACACTAAGCATACATAGTAACTTACTCCCACATATCAGAATAATACATTAATAATTTCAGACAAGAATTGCAGTAGTTTTACCAAGGCCACTTGTCAGAGTTCAGAAAGACAGAGGACCTATGTCTCTATTCTTTGTGGCATAAACCACCTCTCTTTTCCTTTGCCCTATGTGCCTTCTTATTCTGCTCCCTTCTCCCTGTTCTTCTCATTGAACCATGCAGTTACATATATGTATTTTAGGCTGTGATTTTCAGTGGGAGGTAGTGTTACTTTTTGCTTATTTTGGCTTAAAGTTCATCCTGCTTTTCAGATTCACTTATCACTGTAGCACTGATCATTGCAGCTTCTTGTCCCTCTCAGAAAGGGGCTGTGTGAAAAAGACTGGCAAACATGTTCACGAAAGGAAAGTAGCAGCTCTGCAAAATGCAAGAAAAACAGTGAAGGCATTGTACAGAAATTTTTATGATGATAGGTTTTCTGGTTATAACAGCCTTTTTTCCTATTTGTAAATTATTGATAGTATTGAAAAAGAATGAATGATAAGTTAAAAATGGATGCATATACAATAAATACATAAGTAGTGTTAAAACATGCATATCTATTGACACTTAATGAATGGAACCCTAAGTGAAACATGTTTCTAGAAGTTCAATGCTGAGATTAGCAACAGAGATTCACTAGATAGTCGATAAATATATATTAAGCTAAATTGATTTGAAAGTCAAAGATCTTCTATTTATAATTACACCTAATAATTTCATATCAAACAGGTAAGATTAGCTATGTATAGACTGTATTCTGCATCTTAAAAGTCTCATCACAATAAAAAAATTCTGTAACTATGGTGATGAATGGCAACTAGATTTATTGTAGTGATTATTTCACAATATATACAAATATTGAATCATTATGTTGTAAACCTGTAACTAATACAATGTTATATGTCAATTGTATCTCAATAACAGTAATAAAAAGAAATGCGTTCTATGCTCTACATGAAGGAGTTCTGGGAGTTTTTCACATTTCCCTAAGGCACATGGAGATGTACCTCAGATTCTTTCACCAAAGCTAAGGAATTGGCAGTCGTCCTTGATTCCACCTTAGTCTCAATCCTGCACCTGCCTCATGCCCATCAATCTTCACATTTCTTAATACTGTGGCCCAAATTGCTTACAAAATTAACCCAGTCTCTTCTATTCTGCAAGTACATCCTTATTTCAGGTCCTAATCACCTCTCAGCTGAGTCATCCTTGCCAGCATCTATTGTTGAATATCTTGATGATGGCCATTGTAACAGGTGTGAGGTGATATCTCATTGTGTTTTCGACTTGCACTTCCCAGATGATTAGCAATGTTGAGCATTTTTCATGTGCCTGTCAGTCATTTGATATCCTCAGTTCTTCTGACTGGCTTGTAATTGGATTTTTTAAAAGTTGTTTGAGTTTTTTTTAATATTTTTATTTTAATGCCTTTTCTTATAGATAGTACAAAAATGTTCTCCTATTCTGTAGGTTGTCTTTTCATTTTATTGTTTCTCTTGCTGTCCAGAATCTTTTGAGTTTGATGTAGTCCCACTTGTTGATTTTTGCCTTTGTTGTTCATGATTTTGACATCATATTAAAAAAATCATTGTCAAGACAAATACCAAGGAACTTCTTACCTATGTTTTCTTTTAAAAGTTCTGAGTTATCAGGTCTTATATTTGTCTTTGATCCACATCCAGTTAATTTTTGTGAATGGTGTGTAATCAATACAATATTTTGTCAATGGTATGTTATAAGGGTCCAATTTCATTGTTCTGCATGTGTTTCTCCAGTTTTCTCACCACCTTTTGTTGAAGACACTCTTCTTTCCCCTTGGCTCCCTTGTTGAATTTTAGGTTGACCAGATACACCAGGACTGAATTCTGGGATCTCTATTCTGTTTCACCTATCTGTCTTTTCATGCACCAGTATCATACTGTTGTGGTTACTATTACACTGCAGGATAGTTTGAAGGAAGGATGCATGATATCTCCAGCTGTATTTCTTTTTTTTTCCCCTCAGGGTTGCTTTGGCTATTGGAGATACATAGTAGTTACACACAAATTTTAGGATCGTTTCTTGTATTTCTGTGAAGACTGGCCTTGGTTCTTTGATGGGGTTTGTGTTGAATCTGTAGGTGTCTTCAGGTAGTAGGACATTTAACAATATTAATTTTTCTGACTCATGACACTGGATGTTGTTTCATGATTGTTTGTGTCTTCTTCAGTTTCTTTCAGAAAATTTTTGTAGTTTTCATTATGTAGATTTTTCACTTCCTTAGTTACATTTATTTCTAAGTATTTTATTGTTTTTGATACTATTGTTCATGGGGTAGTTTATTTTCAAATGTTTCATCATTAGTGTAAAGAAATGCAACTAGTTTCTGTAGGTCAATTTTGTATCCTTTAACTTTACTCAAATCATTGATTAGTTCCAACAGTTTTTTTATTCACTTTTTGAGATTTATATTAAATTATATTATCAGCCAATGGTGAACATTTTACTTTTTATATTTTGATTTAGATGCACCTTACTTTTTTTCTTTCCTGATTGCATGAGCTAGGACTTCCAGTGTTAGATCAAACAGGGTTGGTGAGCATGGACATCCTTGCCTTGTCCTTTTTCATTGTTGACACTGTTACAGATGTCCCTCATCATACCCCTCTTTGCCCACCTCCACCCAGCCCCTAACCCCTTCCCCATCTTGTTCTTGATCTTAGAGGAACAGCTTTCCATTTTATCCATTAAATATAATGTTAACTATAGATTTGCTGTATATGGCCTTTATTACACTGAGGTATGTTCCTTCTATAGCCAACCTGTTAAGGTTTTTATCATGAAAGAATGTTGTATGTCATCAAAATTTTTTTCTGCATCCTTTGAGGTGATCATGTAATTTTTACTTTTCATTTTGCTGATGTGATATATGACATTTATTGATTCACATATGTTGAACCATCTTGCATCCCAGGAACAAATCCCATTTGGTCATGCTATATAATCCTTTTAGTAAGTTCTTGAACTTGGTTTGCAAATACTTTGCTGAGAATTTTTGCACATATACTCAGATGGGATATTGGTCTATAGTTTTGCTTCCTGGTGGTTTCCTTATCTGGTTTCAGTATCAAGTTAATTATGGCCTCAGAGAATGAGTTTTGAAATGTTTTTTCCCCTTTGGTATTCAGGGAGTGTTTGAGGAAGATTGTTGTTAATTCCTCTTTAAATGTTTTGTAGAATTCATCAGTGAAATGATCTGGCCCTAAAGTTTTCTGTGTTGGGGAGTTTTGATATTGATTCTATTTTTTTACTCATTATTGGTCTGTCAGATTTTCTTTCTTTCTGATTGCGTCTTGATAGATTGTGTTTCTAGAAATACATCTATTTCTTCTAAGTTATGCAATTTGTTAGCATATAATTGTTCATAGTGTCTCTTATAATCCTATGTATTTCTGTAGTATCAGTTGTAGCACCTTTTCTTTGATTTCTAATATTTATTTCAGTCTTCTCTCCTCTTTTTTAGTTAGCCTATCTAAGGGTTTGTTAGTTTTGTTTATCTTTGTGAAGAACCATTACACTTTTTAGTTTTTGGTACTTTAATATTTTTCAGTTTTCATTATTACTTTTTGGTATTACTTTAGTTTAATTGACACTTTTTAGTTACACTAACACTTCTTAGTTTTTCTGATATCTGTTTCATTTATTTTTTCCCCTTATTATTTTTTCTTCTGCTAATTTGGAGCTTAATTTGTCCTTTTTGTAGTTCTTATAAGTAGTATATTGACATCTTTCTAATTTCTTAATTAGAAAGAAAATTAATTAATTGTGCATTAATTGCTATAAACTTTCTTTTCAGAATTGCTTGTGGTGCATTCCACAAGATTTTATTTCCATTTTCATTTGTTTCAAGATAATATTTTTATTTCCCTCTTGACTTCTTTCTCAATTCATTGGTTGTTTAGGAGTATTTTGTTTAATTTCCATGTATTTGTAGATTTTCACACATTCCTCACATTATTGATTTCCAGTTTCATGCCTCTGTGGTCAGAAAGAACAGTTGGTATGATTTCAGTGTTCTTAAATTTGTGCTTCATCGTATGATCTGTCTTTGATAATGTTCCATATGCACTTGAGAAGAATTTGTATTTTGCTGCTATTGGATCGAATATTCTCTCTATATATCTGTTGTCCATTTGTTCTGAAGTATGGTTCAATTTCAATGCTTCCTTGTTGACTTTTTGTCTGGACAATTTATCTTTTACTGAGAGTGAGAAATTAAAGTCCTCTATTATTATTGTATTGTTTTTTTTTTAATTTCTCCCTAAGGTCTGTTAATATTTGTTTAATATAGTTCAGTGTTCAGGTGGTAGGAAGGTACATATTTATAGTTTTTATATCTTCTTGACATTTTGATCCCCTTATCACTATATAATGATCTTCTTTGTTTCTTGTTACCTTCTTGGGTTTCAAGCCTATTTTGTCTTATATAGGTATGGCTCTGTCTGCTTTCTTTTGATTTTCACTTGATATTAGAATGTCATCTTCCATTCCTCACTGTGGGCCTATGTCTTTAGAACTGACATGGCTCTCCAGTGGGTAACGTAGAGTTGGGTCTTGTTTTTTTTTTATGTATATAGTCACTTTATGGCCTTTGGTGAGTTCAATCTATTTACATTTGAGAGGATAATTGATATGTAAGAACTTAGCAACTGTCATTTTATCTTTTACCTCCTAGTATTTTTTATTCATTTCTTCTTTTCCATTCTGTTCTGTTCTGACTACTTTTTAATTTGCTGGGTTTCTGTGGTTATTTTCTGAGTCTCCCTTTTTTAACGTTTCAAGTCTCTCCTCTGGATGTTTGCTCTGTGTTTTCAATGAATTTTATATAAAACATCTCACAGATATTTTTGTGCTGATAACAATTTATCTTTATTCACCTATAAAGGTTCTATCCTTTTATTTTTCCTCTTTTTATCTTTGATGTCACATTATTTTTTGATACTATAATTCTTTTTACCAAATTGTAGTAGTTATAATTAATTTTTATATTATTTTACTTTGTTAATGTTTTATTGTTGTTCAATTATAGTTGTCCCCATTTTCCCCCATTAGTCTCCCCTTCTCCACCCACCACCACCTCCCACATTCAATCCTCCCTTCCCCCATTGTCTTTGTCCCCAGGTCCTTTTATATGCTCCTTGACCCTTCCCCTTCTTCTGCCCAGCCCTTTTGTCTCCCTCCACCCTCCACTCTGGTCACTGAATATTTCTTCTTTATTTCTAAGTCTCTGTTTCTATTTTGCTTACTTGTTTGTTTTGTTGATCAGGTTCCACTTATAGGTGAGATCATATGGTATTTGTCTTTTACCACCTGGCTTATTTTTATTCACTTAGCATAATACTCTCCAATTAATTTTAATGATCTTTTCCTTTAACCTGTATGCTATACAGTTATGCATTGCTTAATGACAGGGGTATTTTCTAAGAAATGTGTCATTAGGTGATTTTGTCACTGTACAAACATCATAAAGTGCATTTACATGAAACTAGATGATACACCCTACTACACACCTGGCTCTCTGGTATTGTGTTTTTCCTATACCACAAACCTGAACAGCCTATCACCGTCCTGAATACTGTGGACAATTCTAACATGATGGTAAGTATTTGTGCATTCAAACATATCTAAACATAGAAAGAATACAGTAAAATTATATAAAAGATAAAAATGCTACAACTGTATAGGGCATGTACCACAAAAGAAGCTCACAGGACTGGAAGTAGCTCTGGGTAAGTCAGTGAGTGAGTAGGGAGTGAATATTAAGGCCTGCTGCATTACTGCACATTATTGCACATTTTATAAACACTGTTTCACAAGCCTCTGCTTCCTTCTGACAGAATCAGAAACAGAACATTCAAGCTAGCAATGCTGCTCCATGAACAGGGATGTTGACTAGATTGATTAAAATATCAAAGAATAAGTGGCTGGGTGACGGTGACTATCAGGAAGGAGTGAAAGTGACCCAAGGATCACTAAGAATATGTCATCATGAGGGAGAGATAAAAGACCTGCAGATTGTCATGGCACTGTGGTTTTGGCTATTGCACATTGGAGTGACAGTCAGAATAAGGATCTTCGTGCTATTCACAAAAAAGGTATTTAGCATGGGTAGGGTGCAGAACTGCGAGTTCACTTCTTTGACTTTGGAAATTTGTTTGGTTTCATTGACCTTATCTAGCACAAAGGGCTCTCTTTGGCATTGAATTAATAAAGAAGTAAAACTTATCTGTGCTTTTCACATCATTACAACCTGAAAGGATTTCCCACATACAGGGACTAACTGGCCCATCCTGCCACGGAAAGGCTGTACTCAAGTGGCAGTGATACTGAATACTTGTTGAGAACCTGTGTACATGATTTTAGGTGTTTAACAAAGAATTTACAGCAATGTACTCTTGACGACCATCAAGCTAGACTTGGGAGAGCTGTAGCACCCTTTGAATATGTAACACTGAGGGGACAGACTCCTCTGCGCTGAAACAGGTCGATGGATGAGTGTGATATAATCTGTACCCTCCAAACTGAATGCAGTAAGAAGGGTTGACTGCCAAGCCCCACAAGTATTGCTCACATCAGAGAAATGAAAATTCTTTGCTGAACCACATATTCTTCCATTTCTTACAGGAAATTCAGATTCATTTATAATCTTACACAGTCACCATTGTACATGCAGTCCATTATTGACCAAAATTCATCATGTGGGGCATGACTGTAATTAACTGTTTAATCGTTGGTCTAAAATAAAGTTACAGTTCTATAACTCTGCATACTTATTACCTTAATCAGAGTTTCGTTTATTTCTTTCTTTTCACTTCAGCTTGAAGAGTTCCTTTCATTATATCTTGTAAGGCAGGTCTGTGGTGGAAAACTCCTTAAGGTTTTGTTTGTCTGGAAAAGTTGTCATTTATTCTGTATGTTTGGAAAATATCTTTGCCAAACAGAGTATTATAGGCTGGCAGCATTTGTATTTCTATACTTTGAATATATCATTTTACTCTTTCCTGGCCTGTAGAGTTCTTAATGAGAAAACCGCTGATTTCCTTTTTTTTTTTTAAATCCTCACCTAAGGAATGCTTCTAGGGAGAGGGGAAGGGTGGGGGAGAGAAACATCGATCAGTTGCCTCTTGCATATGCCCTGACCAGGGATCGAATCTGCAGCCTTTTGGTTTACTGGATGATGCTCCAACCAACTGAGCTACATTGGGCCTGATGTGCTAATGGTGGTTTCTTTGTAGGTTACTTTTTACTTTCCTGGCTGCCTTTAAAATTCTTCATCACTGAGATTTGAAAGTTTTATTATTATGTGTCTATGAGAAGGTCTTTTTGCACTGAGATAATAATATGTTCTATTTAGTTTTGTGGCTTTGCATGTCCAATTCTTTCCCCAGGTTTGGGAAGTTCTCAGCTATTATTTCTTTAACTAAACTCCATGCCCCTTTATCATTCTTTTTATTTCTTTTATACTTATTATTCTTATGTTTGCCTTTTAAATAGATTTTGATTACTCTTGTAGGAATTCTCCACTTTTAAAAAATCTTAGTTCTCTCTTATTTTCTACTTCAATCATTTCTAAATTCTTATCTTCCAGATTGCTTATTCTCTCTTCCATCTGATCTGCTCTATTTCCAATACTTTTAAATGCATTCTTCATCTTATTTAATAAGTTTTTGAGCTCTAGAATTTCTGGTTTGTTCTTTTTTTTAATTTCAATATCTTTGGTAAAGTACTACTTTTCTTCATTAATTTTAATTCTGAGTTCATTCAATTGCCTTTTGAATTTTCTTATAGCTCATTAAATTTCTATATAAGAGCTATTTTGAAATTTTCATCAGTTAGATCATAATATTTTGTGTCTTTGAGTTCAGTTACCAGAGAATTGTCATTTATTTTTGGGATATCTTATTACCACACTTTTTCACAGTGTTTGATGAAACGTGCCTCCACTACCCATTCAAGGTATTGGACACTTTTCTTATTTAGGTAAGCCTTTGATGACTTTGATTCTAACAGTTCAGGTTAGCAATTAGAAGTGTTTCTTCAGTTTTTCTGAAGGTGGCACTACAGCACAAGTTTTTGGTTTCTCTTACTGGAGCTCACTCCCTGCTGAAGTTAGGAACACAGCATGCAAGGAACAGTGGACATTAGAAAGGAAGCTGGCAGCAGAGTGGAGGGAGGTGTATGCTTAGCATTTAGGGCTTTTGGTGTGACCCCTGCCCAGTAGGGTAATCCTGGAGTGGTGGAGTCCCAGAGATCTATGGGTAGATCTCTTGCTGAAATCCTGGGACAGACAGCAAAAAATGTATTCCTGCACTCCTGTCTCCCTGCTTTCCTTTCCTTTCCCTCCCCCCAGTTGCAGAGGTATCTCCTCAGAAGTAAGGTGTTGCTGAAGAGCAAAGGGACCCTCTAGCTGCCACCCCAATGGCAAATCAGACTCTCCCTCACCACTTTTACTTTCTGCCTCCTCTGCTTGAGACATTGCCACCACTGCCACCACCACAGCTCCCTTGGCTCTGTAGCCTCCACTGGAGTAAAATCTACCATTTTTGATGAACAAATGGACTAATCTCTGAGCAGTCCTGGTGTGCTGTGCAGAAAAAATTTTGTTCCATCACTGATGTCCAGACAGTAGTAAAATGAAGGGGAGAGAAAAAAGGAATAGCACATGTTGCCATGATGCCGAGTCCAGTCTTCTTAAATCATCATTTTAAACCTCATAGTGTGGCTGATGAAGTGCCAATTCTATCATGCTTTCATTGCAGTGTTTGCATTATTAGTGTTATAATTAGAGGGTTACTTCTTTTTAAAACATTTGTCTACGTTGTGGTGGTTAATTTGGTTAAAATATAATATTGATAAAATTAAAAATATAATTAATGAATGTCATTAACGGAACATTTACATGAACAGTAAATAATTTTGAAATACTAGAAAAACAGACATATGAACTTTATTTGGGAACTATCTCATTCTCCCTTCAGGATACCTTAGGTTCAGGAGGGGATATTTTGATCACCTAACATAGGATGAATTGGGGATCCATTAGTCCATATTTATTATAATGAAAGCCTATTTTCTCCATTTAAAAAAATAAATAAAAAATATAAATTTTAATATGTCCTTTGTACATATGATTAGGTGATCTTTGATATCCAACTTTAGAGACATGTTTTACAGAATAAAATTACAACTCACTAATGTAATTTTTAGGATTAATATTTGCATGGTTTTATTTTCGGTCAACTTACTTTTACTTATTGATGTATTAATATTTAAATAGGTTTCAAATAACTACATGTTGTTGGGTCTTGATTTTATATTTTGTCTGACAATATTTTTCTTTTAACTGGAGTATTTACAGAATTTATATTTAATGCAATTATCAGTTTGGTTGGCTTTAAGTCTGTCATCTTGCCATTTATTTTCTATTTATCCCATCTGTTTTTTTAATTTTTACCCCACTTATTTTCTTCTTTGGATTAAATTTTAATGTGTTTTTAACTCCAATATTGACTTATTTGTTTTATCATGGTTATTTTGGTTTTAAAATTTCATCATTATATTACTATAATCTACCCTTTAATATTATATCACTCTTTACAATAATGTATTTCTATTACTTCCTCCCATTCTAGGTGCTCTTATTGTTGTACATGTTATTGTATATGTGTCATAAACCCTATAATATATTATTGTTATTATTTTACTAAAGTCAAATATAATTTAAAACAAAATTGAAAATGAGAAAATCTCTTCTATATTCACCACATATTTATCATTTTCAGCTTTATTTCTTCTTTTGTAGAGTTTCAAGTTTTCATTCCTACCTGAAGAATTCTATGTAACATTTTTTATTGTGCAAGGCTGTTGCTGACAAATCCTCTCTTTTTTTGTTTACCATAAAAAGAGTTTCTCTTGTTTGTGTTTTGCTTTTTCCTTTAAAGATATTTTTCTGTATATGAAAGTTAATTCCTTCAGTACTTTAAAGATGTTGTTCCATTTTCATCTGATTTAAGTATTTTATAATGAAAACCTGTGATTATTCTTATATTTACTTCTGAAGTGTATGAGGGCTCTCCACACAAACAGAATTGTAGGATGGGTGGATGGATGGATAGATGGATGGATAAATAGATGATAGAATAATAAAGAGGAAGAAAGAAAGAAAAGAAAGGGAGGAAGGAAGAAAGGAAAAATAAAAAGAAAGAAAAGAAGACATCTAGTACAGGAATTGGCTTATGTGATTATAGAGGCTAAGAAGTCCCACAATTTGCTGTTTGTAACCTGGAGGCCCAGGGAAGCAGGTGATGCAGCTTTAGTGCAAATTTGAAGATCTGAGAACCAGGAGAGTCTGTCTGAAAAACAGGAGTGCCTATGTCTGAGAGCAGAAAAAGTGGATGTCCCAGCTCAAGAAAAAGAGCAAATTTTTCTTTATTCCACCTTTTTTGTTCCAATCAGGCCCTTAACTGATTGTATGATGCCCACCCACATTAGCGAGGGTGATCTTCTTTATGTGGTGTACTGACTCAAGTGCTAATCTCTTCTGGAAACATCCTCACAGACACATCCAATAAATAATATTTGACCAGCCATGTGGGCATCCCTTAGCTCAGTCAAGGTGACATATAAATTAACCATCACTCATAGATAAAAAGGTTTTTTCCCCTAGCAACTTTTTATTTTTCTCTTTATTGCAGTTTTCCATAATTTGATTGTAACGTGTCTTGGTGTGGTTTTCTTTGTGTATATATGATTTGATTTACGGTAGCTCCTTGGTTTTATGAATTATAATGTTTCTCTACTACAAACAACTTTTAACATAATTCAGCTTTTTATCCCTCACCTCTTTACACACAATTTTGCAATTTCAATTATACATATATTAAAACTCTTAACATTGTCTCATAAGTCACTAAGGATATTTCATTTTCAGTTATTTTTCTAAGTTACTCAGTTCAATAGTTTCTATTGCTATGGTTCAAGATCACTGGTCTCTTTTTCTTCAGTATTGAAGCTCTTACTAGTTCTGTTAGCTAAATTTTTTTTTAGTTTCACATATTTTATTTTTATCCCTAGAAGTTCCTTTCAATTATTTCTTATATATCTTGTGTCTATTATGATTATATTTTTCTTTAAATTCTTAAGCATATAGAAATATTTATAATGACTGTTGAAGTTCTGGTCAGTAATTCCACCACCTCTGCCATCATTTATGGGAATGTTTCTATTTTCTGATTTTTCTCATGGCATAGTTATTGTATGTTGTAATTTTTCATTGAGTGTTTGATATAGTGAATGTTAAATTGTTTTGTTCTATCATACTAGCTTGTAAACAGTATAGTTACTTGCAGAGTAGCTAATACTCTTTGAGTTGTATTAAAGTTTTTTTTTCAAAGCAGACTTGAAATATCCTAGTAATAGTTTCCCTTTTATGCTAAGGTATTTTTTGGGGGTGCTCATCATTGGTATTCAAAGCATCAATGGGATGCTTTGAGTACCAATGATGACTCTCCACTTTCAGTAGTCAGAGTTTCAGTATCTCTCAAGTTTGCAAAAACTCTCAGAATTTGTTGCTCACAACTTCTCAGTTTTTCTTTGCTCAGTCTCATAGAATTTTACCATATACTTAACTGGCTTAGTATTCAGTAAAATAGCAAAAGACCTCTCTGAGTATTTCTAAAACATCTTTTTTTTTAGTCTATAGCACCCTTCTGAAACTTTCACCCATAATTTCTTTACATCAGATTTCCTGATGCAAGACAACAAAGTTCAGTGAGACTTCAATGCTCTACTTGGGTTTCTTCTCTCTGCACTACCTTCTGGAATGGGACTCCAAGCAGAAATCTGAGTCAATTGTAAGACTCGTTTTTCCCTTTTCTCCGTGATCACAGTCCTCACTCTGGCCATCCAACACCTGAAACAGTTGTTTCTTATACAGTTGATTCTAGAACATCTTGGGTTTGAACTGTGCAGGTCCATTTATATGCATATTATTTTTCAATAAATGCTGCAAATGTATTTTCTCTTCTTTATTATTTTATTGATAACTTTTTCTCTAGCTTACTTTCTTATAAGAATACAGTATATAATGTGTATGACATAAAAATATGTGTTAATTTACTCTTTACGTTATCATTAAGGATTTCAGCCAATAGTGGGCTATTACTCTAAGTTTTAGGGGAGTCAAATTTATACACAAAGTTTTGACTCTGTGAGGGGTCGGTGCTTCTAACCTCTATGATGTTCAAGGGTCAACTGTATTTTGTTCAGCATTATATTTGTCTGCAATAATGGGGAATGAATGTACTTCATTTTACTTCTCCATGGCCAGAAATTAATTTAATTTTGACACTTTATATATTTTTTAAAACTATTCTATTTAATTTTTTCTAAAATGTGTCTAGGTACAGATTTATTTTTAATTGTCCTTTGTGCTACAGGTTGTGAATTCTTATACATATAGAGTCATGGTTTTATTCAGTTCTCAAAACTTCTGCATTATCACATGAGTATTACATCTTCTCCATTCCTTCTGTTATTTTATTCTGTTGCTCTGATTAGCCATATTTTATGGTTCTTCATTCTATCTTACATTTCTCTTAAATGTTCTTTATTATTATCCATCCTTTTGATTATCGGTGATTCATTGTGGTTAATTTCTTTATAGCTTAGTCATTTCACAAATCCTCTTTCTGACTGTTGTCTTCTCTGCTGTTAACCAACTCATTGAATATATTCATTTTAAAATGTTAACTATTATATATCCTGTTTCTCAAGCTTATTTGTATTATTTGATTTATTACCAAATATCACTAAAAATTTCTGATTTTGATTTTTAAATTTTGCCGTTTTTATTTAAATATTATAAATATAAATATTTTAAAATCTAATTTAGCAATTCCATTATAAATTCCTTCAGAAGTAAATCATTCAACTTTCACTTCTGGCTTATTTTCTTGTCTAATTGGACTTAATTGGTGGAAACATTGGAGTCCTAAATTGGTATTAAGTTTTTTCATAATGGATTTGTCTTTACTTACATCTTCTGGGACTCTGGTGGTAAAATGAATCTGTGATTTCAGTACCCTTCAACCAGATCTGCCTAATTCAGAAATGTCATTTTTAACTCCTACACATTGTCATAATCTCTGGATACCAGTATCGGGGAAATTCCAGCTTTTGTGTTTGCTTATTGGCTGTTCTTATTTTTTAAGTTTTAGTTCACTTTTCTCAATTACTTGTTTGTTTGCTTTATTCCTGACTTTTCCTTACTCATATGTAAGCCCTGTAATGCTTTTAAAATACTTGGTGTTTATTACAATTTAGTGTTATTGGATTGTGAAAGACCTTCTGGGTATCCCATGGGTCTTATCCTCGCACCAAAGAAAGAAGACATTCGTGCCTGTGTTTTTAGCTTTGCCTATTGTACTTCCCCTCTTTTACCTTGTGTTCCACCAGGACCAAATTACTTTATGCAGTTTACTAAGTGAGGTCATCATATTCTTACTAGGAATTATCTTCTACCACTTATTTATTTGGTAATGTTTTGCTTATTCTTCAATATGCAGTTAAAGTATCACTATGTATTTGAAACATTCTTAGAACAGAGTTGTGGATGTCTCATCGATACCGCTGATTTTTGTGCCCATACCTGAAAACTTATTTACCACAATGAATTAAAACCATTTATTTAATAATTTTTATTCTAGTATAGGTTGTGTATTCTTTTTAACCAGGGCTTTTTTTTCACTTTCATCTCTCATGCTTAACACAATATGAATACAGACTACAATACATATACAAAAGTGTTGAATGAATATTACTTCAAAATAATCTAAAATAAAAAAATAAAATAAAATAAAAACACACACACACAAAAAAGAATATTACTTCAAAATAATTGATATAAAAAAAGTATATGGTTACTCATCTGCGGTAATAATACATAATAAGATGAGTGATGGTCTCTACGAGTGCTAGAACAAGAATAGTCAGAGATTAAAAATTTGTCAGCAGCCAAGTATAATCTAAGGGAAGTTTCCTCTAATTCTGATTTGTTTCTCAGATGTGTAAGTTTATAACTTTAGGTATTAAAGGCAATCAATTCCCTACTCAGAACAATAGTATTCTACCTACTGAGCAATATTCTGGTAAATACTTGACTGTCTATGCAAATTTCTAAAGATAGTAGAATAAAGAGTCAAATGGACACTATAGTTTCACTCCTTTAAAATTTATATTTTTCATGTAAAATAATAAATTGGTATTCTAGCTTTGCCTGTCCTGATAGAATGAATCTGACATCTGGGCCAACTGATAATAAAATTTATTAATGTGCAAAGTTGAAAATCACTCCCTAGACTTGAGGTAACTTCACACAATTATTGTCATAGTTTTTGCAATATAGGATATATTTAGGTAGTGAAATCCTGAGTTATAGAGCCAGGAGTATATTTTCTAATGTCATACATGAAGTAACATAAAGACCATGACTTTTCTGAAAGTGGGAGACTTTTTCAGTTAGTAGTTTAACCTTGTGGAAGCTACTCTTTGTTATTATTTTAAAAACAAACAACAACAACTAGAACACCTGTAAAATGTGCCCCATTTTGGCTGCCTGATTCATACAGGGCTAAGATGCCCAGGCTGGCTGTGAGAGCTGAGAAACAGAGTTGCAACTGCTATTGCAGAGAATGTTTGGCGTGGGACAGAACATTAATCCAAGGACCCGTAGTTAAGAACAGAGATAACTAAAGCCAAAGAAATAATTGGCTCTCTATTTAAAGCCTGACATTTGATCACTTACAAACAGAGAGAGACCAAAACAGCTCTGTAATTGGCATTAAAAATCATGGTGGAGAGAAATATCTATTTCAGCTCAGTATGCCATGGGTCACAACAGAGGTCCTTGGAAAGACAATGCAGAGCTAGAAGGTGACAAAGACATTTTCCTTAGTTGTTATGAGCTAATGTTTCCACATCTTCCCCTGAGGAGGTTTGGAAATCAGGGCCAAAACCAGATTAGCACTGTCATTTAGTAAACACACACACGCATGCATGCACACTTATGTATTTGTGCTGAAGTTCTGTGTTTAGAAAACATTATATCTTACCATTAAAAACAACCTTTGTTTTCTTTATATAGTTCTGAGTCAAAAGACAACATTTGGTTTCCTTGACTGAGTTACCTCAATAAGAAAAGAACTCAAATGAATATTTCAAAAAAGAATTAGATGCTTTTAGTTGACAGGCTTGGTAAGCAGCGCATCTGGAGTTTAAATAGCTCTCTGTTGAACCCCAGACTGACACAGCCAGCGTCACTTGGGTGTCTAATGGAGACAGCAGTTTTTTCCCTTCAAACCCGCTTCATTCACGCTCTAACCTCTTTCCCTACAGAAACTCCATTTTTCCCGTTGTTAAGGTAAAACACTGGAGTTGTATTGAATATTTTTTCTTTTATACCCTACTTCTAAACTTTCAGGAAATCTGGTTGGTTCTACATTTAAAATATAACTACTATCAAACGACTTTTCACCTCCACTGCTAGCACCCTTGTAAAAGCCACAGCCAGCATCTGTCTGGGTGATTGTGATAACCTTTAGCGGCTGTCCTTGGTTTCACCCTGTTTTAGTAACAGTTTCACAAACACCTAGAACAACAGCACATAATAAATGCTCGGTAAATATTTGCAGATGAGTCAATTAATAAGTCAAACATCCTTATTTGCTGTGTCTTTTGTAACATAGGGACTCAGATGTTACTAAGTTCCTTTTAATTATTACTCAGCTATGACATTGACAGTTTACATTTAAAAATGGATTTAAAAAATTATAGTATATTTTATACATAGAAATGTAAAGTAATATTTATAGTTTACAAAAAGTAATAAAATAGATACTTAGAAAATAAAACATTACCAATATTTTTGAAGCCTCCCTAAATGCCTTCTATAGGTATATCTCCTTTTCCTTCAAAAAGTAGCCAGTGTTCTGAATTCTTATTTTTTTACTTAGCAGTCTAATAACAAATATATAAAAATAGACTCTATTTAATATACTCCATTTATATATAGAAATATATAAAAGTAAACTCTAAAACTATAAAGTTAACTTTGTAATTTTTATTTTCTATAAATAGAATCACCTACAATTACCTCTCTGCAAATTTTTTTATTAACTTTAGTTTAATAGTTCTATGGTATGCAAATTGTATGCACATAAACTTCCTAAAGGATATACTGTCACTTGTTAAAATTGATCTGCCTCTAATAGAGTTTTAGGTATTACACTTCCACCTCTATTTCACAATGGCCCTTTTTTCCCTTTATAAAAAAAAAAGGCACACTTGTTTTTGTACTGTCCAAACCTTCCGAGCTTCAAAACAGGAGCAGTCAGAAGTACCGGAGTAAAAGTGAATTAACCTCTGTGGAGTCTGAAACTGAGAAAGGTCTTCGATGTTCCTTCACTTGCGTAGTTTTACATATCTCCTTATCAATCACATGTACACACACACAGAATCATGAGATCTAAAGACCAAGAGACATGCTTTTAATTACAGAAAATCTTTTGTTATTTGTTTGCTGCTATTTGGAGGTTTTTGTTTTTTCATTTTTGTTGAATTTATTGGGGTGAAATTCATTAATAAAATTATATAGGTTTCAAGTGTACAATTCTGTAATACATCATTTGCACGCTGTATTGTGTGTTCACCACCCAAAGTCAAGTCTCCTTTCATCACCATTTTTCCCCTCCTTAGACCCTCTCATACCTTCCATCATCCCCCTTCCCTATGGTAATCACCATACAGTTGTCTGTGTGTGTTTGTTTGTTTATTTATTGCTTAATTCTTTCACCCAGGCCCACGATCCCACTCCTATCTGATAGTTGTCAGTCTGTTCTCTGTATCTATGAGTCTATTTCTTTTCTGTTTGTTTATTTTTAGATTCTACAAATAAGTGAAACCATATTGCATTGTCTTTCTATGCTTCGCTTATTTCACTTAGTTTGATACTCTCCATCTATGCTGTCACAAAAGTAAAGATGTCCTTTGTTTTTACGGCTGACTAGTATTACATTATGTTAGACATACCACAGCTTTTTAAACCATTCATCTATTGATGGGCACTTGGGCTGCTTCCAAACCTTGGCAATTATAAACAATGCTGCAATGACCATACAGAAAATCTTGCATCATCAGTTCTTTCTTCCAAAATGCCCCATGAGGAGATGCAATGACTACAGAAGTCACTTGAACACACAGTGGAGTTTGTACCACAGGAGAGCTTACACAGAGTAGCTGACACAGATGACCCTCTCCACTCTGAAGACAGAGATACAGACCTTTGCTCTAGAATGTAAACAAATCCTCTCTGGACAGAGGGGGGGATATTCTTTAATTTTTCAACCCTTGGAATATAAACATCCAGAGGAGATGTCACTGAATTTCTCTAGCAGTTTCTAACTTTCAAGGCTTGTTTGCCATTAGCTCATCCTTAATCTAATAGGGTAGGTTGCTAATAGGGTTGCTACTAGGGTTTTTGTTCAGAAAGTTTTTCAGTGCAGAAATATGGAAATATTTATAGATCATATTTTCTGGAAATGTAGTAACTGGACATAAACTTTTCAAATCATCTTTTAAAATCAAGTGGCTCCCCATTCTTTGCTTTTAACAAATTTGAAGGAATACTTGAACTGTCAGCTGATAACTCATTAAAATTACTTTTTTATAGTATGTCACTAAGTGACTTGGGACCTATATGACCCAGAAACCCAGCAGTGGTTCAAAACTTTGAAAAGTATTACTATTACAAATTATTTTCTATTCCATCTGATTATTTATAAGACCACATGCTCTTATTTGCATAAAAATGAAAAATAAAAAATTGATTCTCATTCATTTCCCATTTTAGCAAAATTTAATATTAATGTATAAATACATGAACTTACTTAAAACAATATCTAAGAGATATATCTCTAACAAAATATTATTATTAATAATTAATAAAATTTTATATATTTATGTTGTACTAATAATTGCAGTGATAACCCTATTGAGAAAATTTTGCCCTTATTCAGTTCATTTGTTACTTCTTCATTAACCTTTCTGAGTAATTCTCCTTATACTTTCACCTACTTATGTATGCCAACAATATACAATTTGTAATAGTAATCATGTCATTGTATTTTTTTCTCAATTAACTTTTCTGTCTTCTTGCCCTTCTCAGGCCTTAGTGAGCTCACGATTGAAACATATTTTGGAATAACCAGGACCTACCACTGTCCTTGACAGAGTCTGAATACAAAAAAACTGTTTTCATGAAAGCATATGTGCAGATACAAAGAAAATCACCAGGGGCTGAAGGAGTCTGAAAGTTAGGGAGGAGTCCCAGAAGAAATGGAACTCACATTGGACTTGCATTGAAATGTATAGTTGGATTGATTGAATGCTCACCAAGAAAATGCACATTCTAGAAACAGACATGGACAATTTAAGCTTCTTTCTTTTAAAATAGCTATAGATGTATAAGGGAGTAAATTCATACATTTAGACTTAGCCTCCACTGGCATCATACCCATGTTTTGGGGGGAGTATTTTGGGAGAAACGAGTGGCAAGAGTGTCCGGTCAGGCCAGGTCTGACCCATTGTCACCCAGCTCCAAAGCAGGCACTCGACTGGAGCTTGTTCTTTCATTCCTCTTGTCTTCAGAACAGTTTGTTATGGGTCACCTAAAAGATTTATAAGTGAAGCAAACATGGAGTTAGATAGTCTTTTAAAAATAAAGTGAACTTGGTGGGAGGAGGGGAGGGATGGGTGGGTGGGCTGGAATGGGAGTAAAGGATAGAAACTGTCCTGAATAATCTAAAATAAAAATTTTAAAAAAATAAAGTGAACTTCATTGTAACCATGGGTTCAGGGGTAGGCATTAAATAATTAACCAAAAAGCTCAAAAGGCTAAGTAATAGCCAGAAAACCATGAGCTGAACCAGCAAGTTATTAAAATGGCATCATGCTCTTGACTCCAATTAGTAGTTTACCTACATCTGTGATCAATTAAGCTAGATCCTCAAATTAAATCCCAATCATGTTTATTTCTCTTTAAGGGGTGGTCTGTAAAGTTCAACTTGCAAGACATATTTCCTTCCTAGGAACTACAGCAACCATTTAAATTAAACAAAGATTGGTTATTCAATAATGATGATTAAAATATCCTCATAAATTTATTTTTATCCTTCTTTAGCTCCACTTCAGGGATCTAGGAAATAGCATGTACAAACAAAGAGGCTTAAACAATTTTTATATGATTTTTGACATCAGGAGCTTGTTACTTTAGTTCCTAAGGAAATGGTCCCCAGAGAATGAATTGCAAGGATATTATCATTGTAACAAAGAAATAGACATGCCAGTCATAGTACCCAGAGATCAGAGTATATAAACTGATGGAAAGCCAATACCACATACAAGTATTGAAGATTCTTTATTGACATGCTGTGCTCTCTCTTCTTGTGAGCATTCTGGCCAGGCTAACAAGAACTTAAGAAAAACAAGGAAATGTGGAAGCTATTATTAACATTGTTAGACATGCTAATACATTAAAATAGAGAATCATATAAAACGATGCATAAATTCAAATGTAAATGTAATTAGCAAAACTGTGCAACCTGCATATTTATTATTTATAATTAACACCAACTCTGTAAATATTTTATGCATTTATTCACTCATTCAATGAGCACTGAGCACCTATTGCATGCCTGGCATCCCTTTTAGGTAAGAGTACAAATCTGAGACACATTTCCTCCATCAAACAGGCTGCCAACATAGCAAAAACATGCAAGAACTAAATTATAAGGCAAACTTAGGTTTGTGTCAAGAGACATACTGACATTTGTTATCAGTATTATAGGGAATCTCTGTGTGAATAACTTTCTTTAAAATTTTTTTATTTAATAATTTTTATTGTATTTTTATTACCCTTTAGTCCCTTGTGCCTCCTCCTCTCATCTCCACACCATTGTCCATGTCCGTGAATCCTTTTTCCTTTTTGCTCAATCCCTCCTCCCCCTACTCCCCACACCTTAGCTGAAGAACTTTCATCTGGTTAGGTTAGTCAGAGAAGTCTTATAATAACTTGAACTATATATAACCTCATCTGACTGTGGACAACAACTTCACATGAATGTACCAGAAGCAATTCAAATAAAGAAAATCAACATTGAATCCACAACCACTTATTTTTCACTATGTCTTCTTCAATATTCATTCTTTAGTGGCATAATCTTATACTTGGTTCCTTTAGCCAAAAATCTGGGAATTAACCTTTTTCTCTTCTTAACCCTTGCATTCAACCAATTGATTTCTCTCCTTATTTTTTAGTTCTCCTTTTTTATTATTATTCAATTACAGTTGTCCCCATTTTTTCCCTGTTACTCTCCCCTGCACTGCCCACCCCCATGCCCCACATGCAATTCCCCCATTGTCTTTGTTCATTGGTCCTTTATACATGTTCCTTGATTTGATCCTTTCCCTTCTTTCCCATGTTATATTTTCTTCTAATACTTCTTGAATTCCTTCCCTTCTCACCAATCCTGCAGGATACAGAAGTTTCCTCATTGACCTTCCTGCCTTGATTCTTTGATTATTTAACCCATATGATATAGAGCCATCAGACTGATCTTCTTAAAATGCAGATATAGCCATAGTTTTCCCTTTTTGAAATTGCTTGGTAACTTAATCATCTGCAGGATAAAGTCCCATTCTTTTACAAGTTGTGTTAAGTTTCTCCATGATATTGTTCTTGTCTTGTAGGATGACTTAGGGCTTAAAAATCACCCTATTCTTCTTGAGAGTTACCAAGTAGCAAAGTGATGTTGTTCTCCTGTTTCATGACGGTAATCTGTCCCACTGTATTTCTACAGAGAGGAGTTTTAGAGTCACATATAGGAGTTTACTAGCATGTCTGCCCAGCCCATCAGATTGTGAGATATTTTAAATCAGGGATGTCTTTCATCAGCTATAACCCCAAACATATAGTACAGTGTCACAGAGTAAGCACTTAGTAAAGTGGCCCTTGAAAAAGAAGTATTTTAATGAAACAGCCCTTCCCCTTTCTGTAATGTATTAACAAGATAGGACATTATGTTGGAATGGGGTGTCCAACACTATGTTGGAATGTGGAATGTAGCCCAGAATGGCTATGAATTTGGCCCAACAAAAATTGTAAGTTTACACAAAATATTGTGAGATTTGCTTTGTGATTGCGTGTTGCAATGTATTTAATGTGTGGCCCACGATAACTCTTCTTCTTCACCAGTGTGGTTCAGAGACACCAAAAGATTGTACACCACTGGTAGAGGATAAACATTTTTTCTTTGTTTCCATAAAACAAGTGAAATATTCTCTAAAAACAGATTTAAATAACTAGACAATTAAGTTGATAGAAATGAAAAAGAATTCTCTTACATTGTTATGATTTAATAATAGTTAAATGTCTTGTTTAACATATTATTACCAGTTAATTAATTAATTGTTATTGCATAGTGGCTGATAATCAAGTTCATGAAAAGCCTATTTCTTGCTCCCTTATATTTGATTATATCAGTGTTCCCTTATCCCTTCTCTAAGAAAACATATACAGGAAAAGAAAGTAAAAAAATGATTTTAGCCGTGACCAGTGTGGTTCAGTTGGTTGGGCATCATCCTGCAAAGCAAAGGGTCACTACTTCAAGTCCCAGTCAGAGCATATGCCTGGGTTGGTGACCAGTACCCATTTGGGGCACATGTGAGAAGTAACCAATTGATGTTCTAACATAGATGTTTCTCTCCTTCTCTTCCTCTCTCCTTAAAAATAAATAAATAAATAAATACATAAATACATAAATAAATACATAAATAAATTTTAATGACTTTATTTGATAATTTTTTTCAATTCTACTATAGTTACAAACTTTGGTGGTTAAGGATAACATTATTTGATTAAATTAAGACTTAAAATTACTTGTGAGTTTTAAATCTATATGATATTTCCTTCTTTCAACTAGCTGATTATTAAGGATATGGCCTGGAACTCATATAACTTCATAGATTTCTTTTAGAAAACAAACATGAAATTAAGAAATTCTTCTATCACATCAATAATCAGAAATATGACTAGCTGCTCCCAGACTCCATCTATCACCTATTTCAGGTAAAGCCACGTTAGGCCTATTTCACTTGTCTTCATTTCCTGTGAGCATTTAAAGTAATGAAAAGGTGTGTGGTCTCATCCTATGACATTTTTGACATTGTGTCAACTGGGTCACTCCCTGAAAAGCTGGTACAAGTCATCACTAAACCAGTACAGAAATATCCCAGGCATTAAACCAACTCTACATCTGATCACATTTGCTAGTATCACATCTTTTAAAATAGGCTTTATTCTTTAGAACAATTTAAGATTTATAGAAAAATATAGGAGATAGTACAGAGAGTTCCCATATACCCTGAACCAATTTTTTTCTACTATTCTAATTGGCATTGTACATCTGAGAAAATTAACTGAGCAATGTTGACCATTATTAACCAAATTTCATAGTTTATTCAGATGTCCTTAGTTTTAAAATAATATCCATTTTCTGCTCCAGGATCCTGCCAGGATACCACATTACAAAAACTTGTCATTTCTCCTTAAGTTCCTCTTGGCTCTGACAGTTTATCAGACAGTTTTTGATGATCTTGATAGTTTTCAGGAGTTCTGGGCAGATATTTTGTAGGATGCTTTTCTCATTTTTAAAAGGTAGTTATGTGTTTTGAGAAGGAAGAACAGAGGTGAAATGCTACTCTTTCCACATCATATTACGGGTAATATCAGCAACATGATTTTTCACCTCCTTTGCCTGTCTGAAATAGTGTGGGTCAAGCCTTTCCAGTGTAGAGTTTCTATTTTCCTCCCTTTCCATACTCTGCCCATTGGATAGAATGTCACTATGCACAACCTACATTTAAGGAGTGGGGAGTTATATTCTCCCTCTTAAGGATGGAGTATTTACATAACTTCTTTGGAATTTTTCTGCATGGATGACTTTATCTTATCTCCCATAAATTTATTTATTTGGTCACTCATTTACATAAATATGGAGTTATAAACATTTATTTTACATTCGGGGTAATTACCCAACAGTACTTTCTTTTGCTCGAATTGTTCCAGCTTTGGCCACTGGGACTTCTTCCTTTTGACTCCTTTGCCTCTTTGCATCCCCCACATTAATGTGAGTTTTTGTTTTCTTTCTTTTTTAAAAAAATCTTTTCTTAATTTCTGGTACTATAAAATGTTCCATGCTCCTCTTGTATATTTTCTACCACAGTCCTAGAATCAAATATTTATTTTTTTCATCAAAGAATAGAACTGGAAACTAAGATCTGGATTCTATGCATGCTCTTTGTCTCTGAGACGTCATTTGTTAGGCACTGTCATCTTACAGAGAGCAAAGTAATATATTTGTATGTATAGTACTAAGTCGTCTATATACGCATGCCTATAAATACTTTTGTGTAATCATCTGCATCTATACTACACTAAACATCAGTTCTTATTGATGTTTTACATTCCAATCTATCACACATGGATCTTTCAAAGTTCTTCACCTTGCTTATCTGTAAATTTCCACTCCAACAGTGAGAAACCTGGCTGTTACCATCCACCATCCATTTACTTAATTGTTCAATTTCAGTACACGTGTGTAATAGCATCAACCTTGTTAACCTATACTCCCATGGAAAACAAGAACTAGGGTCCAGTGCTTATGTGTACTGCATTTCCCCTTAAGTTTTCCAGATTCCATGTATTCCCAAAGTTCCTTAAGGGCTTGCAAATCTCTGAACCTTTCAGAGTTCTTCCCCGCCATATAGCTGTAACGCAGTTGGATCCTCTTCACAGTGGTCAATGCTTCCCAGGATCCCACGACATTCTAAATTATTATTTTTTATTTGCTTACATTAAAGTTCACTTTTTGTTCTGTAAAGTTCTGTTGGTCTTGACAAATGAATAATGTCTTGTATACACCATGACAATATCATACAAAATAGTCATAAACACATTTTAACAAAATTAGCTTGATTTTGGTCACACAAAATTATTCCATAGCTGTATTTATGTACTTAATTTAAGGTTCTATAAATCTGCTAGAGAGAGATCTTGACAATCAATTAGAAAGGTTTTAAAAAACAATCAATTAGAAAGAACTTCTAGATACTTCCAGAATACAATTACTGTAATATTACTGGTCTGAATTCACAAAATAAATAATTTTTACTTCAAAAATTGTGTTCCTAACTCTTCATGTAAAACTTCTTTATTTTTTCTGGTAAATTATAAGCTCCAGGGACCGGTTTTTTTGACCATCCCCAAATCCAACATGCCCAGAAGGCCAAGCCAAAATGGAAACAAATGTACATCCTGTACAAGTTCAAGTTGTTTCCTAACCTTGTAAAAACACACCCAGATTGATGCAATACCAATGCTTTACAGTGCTTAGCAATATTTTTCTAGTTTTAGAAAACAATGGACTAAATGTATCTACTTTTCTCATAACAATAGATCTCAACAAATAGAGAAATAGAGATATCACACTGAGATCCAATCAGTAGTCTATGCTTTACATACATTAACTAATTTAATAGTCATAATAACTGACTTAATATTCCTAACAACCATATGATATGAGTTTTATTTCTATTCTCATTACAGATAGGGAAACTGTGGCACAGAGGGGTTAAGTAGCTTGCTCAAAGCCACACTGATGTTTACTTATTCAAGTAAAGAATGGGCATGCCCATTAGAAACTCCAGTGATTCTCTTCCCCTTTCACCAGTGAAGTAGTGTGCTGGAAATATTTTCTGGACTAAGAAATGTCTCAACTTTGTCTCAAGTAGGACTTGAGATGATATGATAGAACATTTGGGGCAAATGTAATGGCTCCATTCGAGTACTGACAGTGATGGCCTTCTTTGTGTGCCAGATGTGGTTACAGTCTGGAGAAGATTGTACAACATCTGTCAGACAAAGACTTTATATGAGAGTGTGGAACCAGAGCATGGATATATATTAATAACCAGATATCCTGCTTCCCAAAGAATTATACTTCATCGCACAGGAAAGACAAGCAGCTGGGTTTTGCATTGTGCAATATGCTTATAGTGCACTCCAAAGGAACCACAAAGACCACAGCATTAGGTTTAACTGGAAATTTAACAGTCTTTGCTAATAAACAGCAATTTTTACCACCAATGAATATTCCTTATTAAAAAGTGCTAATATCAAACAAGTGTTAACAATAATGTGTGCACTGTGAATCAGTGTACGCTTAATAATGTATATATAATCCAACTGCCAAGCGAGGGGTGTTCTTGAGATTCATTATACAAAGTGAGTGAAGATTAAATGAATAAAAGGAAGAGTATTAAGGGAAGTAACAAAGTTATAATAGATGTGGTAAAGATAGTAGAAACAGATGTAAAAAATACAAGTTCTTTATATGGAGTACTAGGTAGTAATGTTTAGAGAAACCCAGAAAAAAGATACTTAAAATAATAGTTCTGAGACATGTATTTCTTGAATTTAGCCATTCAGATTGGAGACTTGGATTTGATCAGTTATAAATTATATCAATGGGAATTGGAAGAGATCACTTCCTGTTGGACTCAAAGATATATGTGTACATATATGTAATATATATAATAATTTTGACTAATGCACATATTATGCAGATGAGATTATTTTTTTAGTAACATCTCATATTTTTCTTGTGAAAAGTATATGGATCAAGCACACTGACTCAAGTCAGAATGCCAGTGCTCAAATCCTGCTACCAGCCAAAGTCGCTGAGTCCTTTGCCCATCAAATAGAGAGAGACCAGATTGTAAAGCAACAGGTTTTTTGCACAGAACTGCAGTTTTTTTATTCATGAGGCAACCCAATGTGGAGATAGGGAGAAAGCCCATATACATCTGCCCAAATAAAGATTTGAAGCAAATGTGAAAAATAAGGTAAAGAGGGTCTATGCATATTCATTAATACTAGCTCAGTGGACCTGATTGGAGAGTCTTAGGAACTATCTAAGATAAGGAAAAGGAAAAAGGGCAGAACAAAACAAAATAATTTCAATCTGGCAGATTTTGATTGGTAAATCCAATGTGTGTCCACATTTGGTGTAGGCTGGAATTCTTCTTACTCATGGACCTCTTGCTTTTGAAATAGTTCCAGATGGGAGACAACTGGCACCTCTGTTGCTTGAGTTCCCAAACCCCTGGTTCTGCCATGCCCACAAGGTCAGCTTAGCGTCACGTAACCGCTAACTGCACCTGCTCCAGCCTCTGGGACCAGTTTGATCTGTCTAGTTCTGGTGGTCTCTGGAGGAGCGCTGTGAGGAGGCCTAATATTATTTGCTGAAAAACACTTAAAAATTAAAAAAAAAAAAACTACAGAGAAAAATACTATGATGGTCTTGTTTTAGTGTCAGGTCCTTTGCTTTCAGCAATAAAGCCCCAGTTTCAACCCCGATTCTATCATCTACTTTGATTAAGTCACTTTATTTCTCAGTGCCAAAATTGCATTTGGAGGATGGGATAATACTAGTACCTCCTAGGGTGACTGTGAAAATTAAACAAATTATTATATGTTAAAATATTAGAAAATGCCTGGTACATAGAAACTTTTGGTGTTAGCTATTAAAAATTAAGACCACCAAAAAACCTGCATTTGCAGAAAAGTGATCCTGGAAAATAATTGTAAAATAAGGTATTTTTTTCTTTTCTTTTTAACTTGTAGGAACCAATGACTATTATATTTTTGCCCTAAGAAATAGGAAGAAGACAGTCCCACTAGAGTTAGGGAAGGAAGATATGCTGGTTAAGAGAAGCAGGAAAGTAGATGTGAGCATAAAAGAATGTAAAAACATTTCAAAGATATATTTTTCCCAACAAGGAACCAAACCAAATATGTAATATTTTGAAATGTGCAGATGTCAGATTATATTTTTATTATGTAACCACCATATCTTGAAACTAGAATAATTTGCTTTGGTTTCTCATCTGTTTGTAAATGAACCATAAAAATATCACCTCCAAAACTTCTTCAGGTGTGTCCAGAGAACATCACTCTGGGAAGATTCTAGGAATGGTTCTGTGTTTGGAAATTGGAGAGGGACGGAAGGACCCTCCACCAACTGACCTTATAAGAGTAGCTTTTGACCATTTTGCATTTAAAATTTTATTTTTAAATTTCCTTCATCTTGGCATAATTCCATCTAAAAAGTATAAGCATCTTATATCATGTTCCTTAAGTTATCAATGTTTCCTTCTATTTTGAAAAAAAAATTGTTTTAAGTGCTTTGCACATTAAAAATTCAACTGGTATGTTGGGGCTGTTTTTATGTGGATTCTTCCATTCTAGTTTTTTAATCCTTTTCTATATTTGCCAAATTACCATGGAAACTCATTCCTCCAACCCCACCTCATCAATGCAAGCAGAATTCCTGGTACTTTTCATTTCTAGCAATGGTTTTTGATAGTCATGGGTCATGGAGTTCTGGGACATCCTGGATCAGTTATTAATGTCTGAGTTTGATTTTAGGCATCTTTGCATGTGAATGGAGACTAATTTTTCTGTCTTCAGTACAGATGTTTCCCTTGGCTACTAAAGTGGACTATTGCTTTGTTATTGCTGCCATTTTATCATTATTATTTTATTTTTTGTTAAAAGGTAGGTCATTCACAGGTGGTTAATACAAAACTGTGGGATAATATGCAAAAAAAGCAAAGACCTGATTCATCAAATATATCTAATATATTCCCATTCATGATGGATAGAAAAGTAATACAATTATTTATGGAGTCATCAATTAAACTAAATGTTTAACAAAACTTTAAAAAATATAATTATACTGTTGGAAGAGTTGCACCAAAATATAATTCAAAATAAGATAACTCTGCCTGCTTCTCATTTTATGAAGTAATTCATACCATTTCTGTGGATAAGTTTAGTTCTTCTCCAATGGGTACATGCATAGTGAATTTGAATGAAATCACAGAGGAAAGAATATATGTTTAAGTTATTATAATCTTTCTAGTATGAAACTATTTGGAGATAGCATTCTAGAAAACAAGGGCAGAATCTACTCCCTTTAAAAGTGTCTTCTGAGTCTCTCTCTATTTTGCTTTTTAGTTCAGTGTGTTCATTATATAACAGGGTACAACCAGGCCCCTCCCCAAAGAGGGATTTGTAATGGGGTCCAGAACTCAGGGTGTCCAGGAAATATTAAAAATATAGGATGTCCTCACCCTCACAAATCTGAACTGGATGATGGGACACATGGAGCATTGAGTTATTTTGCATATCAACTGTTTTGCAAATAACCTCTAGAATGGTCATTTAATATATCTGTAGCTTTTAACTGGTTTGGTGGATATGTTAAATACTGTGGCCAGTGCTCTGAGCCAAGGAGATGGAAGTGACTTCCACCCAGGATGTAACTGGGAGGCAACTCTCCCTGGTTACAGCACCTGCCTGAAAACATGGAGATGATTTGCTCCATGCCACAGGGCCATGCCTGCCTGGACTTAACTATGGCAGCCCAGATAGCTGAAAAATATAGGAATGCTGGCAGGTATAGCCAATTGTGGGAGGGGTTGGAAATGGGGATGCAGAGGAAGATTGGCCCTGGAATTTAAACCCAGGCAGGGTAGCTGAGTGGGTCAGAACCTCCTGCCTTGGAAAGGGTCAAAACCACGCAGCTTTGGGGCTCCCTTTGCCATGAAGCTTAGGAGGCTGGGAGGCAGGATATAGCATCAATGCAGAGCTCTCTATTAGCAGTTTGGAAGAATGCAGGAGAGACATTGTGGGAAGGAAAGGGGTGAAAGGAGTCTTGCTGTGGGCCTTGAGAAGGTGCTACATAGGTTTGGATTAAGAACTGGAGATCCCGCCAACACAGCTGATAGTGCTTGGAACCGTGGGTGGCCTGCCAGCCGAGCATAGATTACTGGGAAGAACGGGGGCAACCAGCCATGGACTTCTATTATGTTCTCGAGATACAGTGCTCCTGACTGGCTGGACTGGGCAAATGGGGGAGGGAAGGACTGTGTGTGTTTGTGGGTGTTTTAAGGGACTTTGGGATTTTAACCAAGACATTAAGTCATTACTCTAAGTGTGTATAACTTTTGGATAAATAATTCCTTTCCTTTTCACCAGTCTCTGGCATTGAGAGCTATAATTCCCTGGTGGCACGCAAGGTGAACCTAGTACAGGGAAACCTCAGGATAAGGGGGGTCTATTCGGTAATAGTATATCGTCCCCGACATGTGTCAGTTCTGTAACAATTAGATTCTACATATGAGTGGAATCATATAATATCTGTCTTTCTCTGACTGGCTTATTTCACTTAGGGACATTCTCCAGGCCCACAAATAGAAAGCAGGATGACAGCTAAGTGGTAGGAGGGAAGGCAGTGGATTGGGTAGTGGAGGGATTGAGCCAAACGGAAAAAAGACTCATGGACATGGACAACAGTGATGTGATTGCACGGTGGGGAGGGAGGTATGAATGGACTCAATGGTAATGGAAAAATAAGATTAAAAATAATAAAAAAACATGTCTCCTATATGGGAGGGGGCTCCGGCCACCACAGATAAGAATAAGTCTACCAAGACATAATCTGCTTGGGGAGGAAAGGTGGCTGATCTCTCAAAGGAGAAGGGCCAAGAGCCTTTTCATCAATGGGCTTTTACTGGGTTCGTTTTGCACAGGAATACAGGTAAAGCTCATTAATCATTGTCAGGAAGGATCACACAATAGATAACAAAGAACTCTGAGGGCCTATTCTGAGTCAGGATCTGTTAGCTAAAGGGCTACAAAACTTTGGGAGACAAACTCATTTCCTGCTCAGACCTTTATCATTTAATTGAGCGCATTCTTAGCAAAGCAGGTTTCACAGGATTTTACATATTCTTTCTTAGGTCTCATCACCTGGGGAACCCACCCTTTCCAGCACAGGGCTGCACTGCCCTCTGTCATTGTTTCAGGTTTAAGTCAGGCACAGGAAGTAAGGCAGCCAAGAGATTAGGAGACTTCTCGAAGACAGAATGAGGACTCAGGCTTTGTCAAAGCTGAGGGGTGAGGGTCCATCACTCCCTTTCTCCATAGCCCCCCAAGTCCTTCCCTGGGGCCTCCCCATGATTGTGCTTGTCTTAAGTCATTCCCCCCTTGGGGAATCTTACCCATCATTGGCTAACTGATCAAGCATTGGGGGCCAGCTATGGATGAAGAAAAATGAGCAGAAGCAACGCCCCTGCCAGGGGGATAAGCCTTGTTTCCTTAGTGGCTTATGGTCCAAAGGTCGCTTTATCAGCCTTAACCATGGGGGAGTTACAGCTTCTGAAACCAGGCGGGGCAGTTCCCAACAACTATAGGCTTTTTGGTATTACCAACCTAACTTATCTTTATACCGTTATCAGTGTACAAGGTGTCTGCCACACTGTACATTCTCAGTAAATGTAAAATAAAAGAATTAATTATATAATGAATATAACTTGAAGATAGGTAGTCAAAGAACCTCTTTTTGAACATCCACACTTAGCTAATTCTGCCTCTAAACTGTAGATCTGCATTAAAGATAAATTAACTCAGGAGTTTGAAAAACACATCTCTGCATTTTATGTCCTGCATTTTATTTGCTAAAATGAATATAGCACATAACTATTTACTAAGGAAAAAAAAGATAGAAAATGAAGCCAATAAGATATACATAGATAAGACAGGCTCTAATAGAAAAATGCTGTTTGTTTTCAATGTTTATATGTAAAATTGTACAATTTGTTTTCTTTGAGAATTCTTGGGTGTGTCATTCAAGTCTACACAGTGTGACACTGTAATTTGTAATAAGAAATATATATATTTGGTCTTCATCTGCCTTTTCTTTCTAGCACAGAACTGCTGAAACCTTCGGTATTTCCTGTGATGAGAGTGAGAAAAAGTGCTTTGTTATGCTAATAAGGATGGGGATTGATTGGGCCAACCAAGTCCTTCCCTCCTGACCTCAGAATGGAAGAGGGTCTGAAGACTGAATTCAATAACCAATACCCATGATTTAATCAATTTTGCCAAGTATGAAGCATCCATAAAAACCCAGAAGGAGTGTGTTTGGAGAGGGTCGGGGAACTAGAATGCTTCCATGTGCCACCATGCTGGGTCCCAAACTCTACATGGACAGCTGCTTCTGTGTTCAGGAGCTCACCCTATGCATCCCTTCGTCAGGCTGTGGACTCATATCCCTTAATATCCTTTGTAATAAATCAGTGATCTAGTGAGTAAATGGGTTACCTGAGTTCTGTGAGCTATCTAGAAAATTAATCAAACCTGAAGAGGGAGTTGTAGGAACCTCTCATTTATAGCCAGTTAGTCTGAAGTACCCATAACAACCTGGACTTGTGATTGGCACCCCCAGCTGGAGTGGGTCATTGGGTTCTCCAATAGTAGGCTGTCTGTCAGAAGCAACACCTAGGCTTGCAGTTGGTGTGTGAAGGGGTGGGCTGGTCTTGTGGAACTGAGCTCTGTACCTGTTGGATCTGTTGCCATCTTCATGTAGATAGTATAAGAATTGAGTTGAACTGTAGGACACTTAGCTGGTGTGTGAAGCATTGTTTGAATTTGGGGAACTGACTCTCCACCCTGCAAATGGTATAAGAACACGTTCACTCAGAAAAAGCATATTGTTTTATGTGAAAACTGGGTGATGAGTTTTGGATAAACAAAATAATATCAGTTCATAGTTCTTTTTTAAAAGAGATTTTTTCATAATCTGAGTTCTCATAAATATGAATATATGGGGTCTGTGTGAAAAAGTCCAGCCACTGTTAACGTAACAAGAACGGTTTGCCCAACATTGATGTAACCTGGCAGCCAAGGAAAGGGAATGGAATGAGTATGCGTGAACAATGATGACTTCACTGTACTAGTCACTGGGGTCATTGAGTGAGCATGTGTACAGTGTGGCTGTCATATTCAAAATGAGCAAGCAGAGCAACAAATCTGCGTCAAATTTTGCATTAAGCTTGAACACTTCTCCACAGAAACTATTCAGATGAATCAGAAGGCCACAGCTATGGGCAACTGGTGATTGACAGCCTCATCACAACAACGTGCCTGCTCATGCATCATGTCTCCTGCAGAGATTTTTGGGAAACATCAAATCACCCAGGTGACTCAGTCCCCTACAGCCCAGATTTGTCACCCTGTGACTTCTGGCTTTTCCCAAAACTAAAATCACCTTTGAAAGGGAAGAGATTTCAGATCATCGAGATTCAGGAAAATACAATGGGGCAGCAGAGGCTGATTGGGAGAATTGTGTGAAGTGCCTACTTTGAAGGGGACTGAGGCATCATTGTCCTATGTACAATGTTTCTTATATCTCGTATCTTCAATAAATGTCTCTATTTTTCATATTAAATGGTTGGACACCTCCTGGATAGACCTTGTACATGAACAAACATGATATTCTTATTACATAGCGACATTATAGCTTTAATTCTGTTTATATTCACTTTCAGAATGGATTCAACCCATTTATCTATGCCTTAATTTTCCATAACACATTAATAGTAGCTCTTCATAAAAATGACCCTGGTGCACCACAATATTTAAAAAGGACTTTTGACTTAACAACTTTCAATTAGCACAGCTACAGTGTAAAATTTATTGTATTGTTTTCTAATGTATTGAACATAAAGTGGTAGGGGTAGTACATATGGCAACTGTGGTTAAGTATTTTACTCAACTGCCTCCTATTCTTCAGATGTTTTAAAAAAGCATTTATTCATTATATAGATCTGGTCTCTTAACATGTATTTTAAATTAGTTTTACTGGGATATAATTTATGTACAATAAAATACACCCATTTTAAATATACAATTTGATGAGTTTGACATGTCTGCATATGTGTATCTGTTCCTGTAGACAGTTAGTTGGAGCATAGCCAGCCAGGGGCAGAGTGTTTGAGCTTGGCTGGCCCCTTCGGAGGGGTGGGCTGCACAGAGAACAGGTGTGTGAGATCCAGGGGTGTCCTGTGGCCTCTGGCTCCCCTGGATGTGCCAGCATAATGTCCAGCATTGGGAGGCAGGATGAGGGCCGTGACATCTCCAGGCTTCCTGAGGGTGGGTTCTGCAGCCCTCCCCCACCCCACTGGCCCTGATGCCAGTAGATAGCCAGGGAGTGCTGGGAGTCTCCCGCATTGGCCAAGGTGGCATAGGGGAAGGTTCTTACACCGAGTGCCAAAGTCTAGAAAGATGAATGGACAGGGCCCGAGTGCACCAAAAACGAGCAAGATAATTAGATAGAAGAAAAAACCCTCCCCTCCCTATCCTTATGAGTACTACAGGCTTGAGCAGGAAGGGCAGATGGCCTTTGAAATGGGAGTGCTTCATTCTCCTAGGTCATAGCACCTGAACAAATTTCTTTCCTTTTGTACTAGCACCTGTATCATGAGTTTGGCTTTTGTTGTGGCAGGCAGCCAAATGTGCATTTTTGGTTACATACCTACCACCACAACCAAGATGTAGAAAATTGCCATCATCATTAAAAGTTCCCTTGGGCCCCTACTTAGTTAATGTTCCAACCCTTTCCTGGTCTAGGCAGCCACTAATATACACTACAGTTTAGATTTACCTTTCTAAGCTTTTATATAAGTGGAATGATAATGTATATATTCTTTGGGGTTTGGTTATTTTCACTTATAGATTTGGAGAGTCATTCACATTGTGGATATCAGTAAGTTTTCCTTCTCGTTGCTGAATAGCACTTACACATTGTGAATCCATTCACCTCTTGGCAAACACTTGTACTGTTTTAATGTTTTGCTTATTATGAATTTAGCTGCTCTGAATATTCATGTGTGATATCTCTGTGTGGATATATAGTTACTCTGCTTTTTGGAAAATATTTAAGGGTACAATTGGTAGACTATCTGGTAAGTGTAGCTTTACTTTTTAAGACTCTGTAAAACTATTTTCTAAAGAATTTGTGATAATTTACAATGTCAACAGCAATTTATGAAATATCCCATTACTCCACATTCTCCACAAGGGTATTTCTTTGATGCAATTGTAAATGGGATTATTTGCTTAATTTCTCTTGCTGATAGTTCATTATTAGTGTATATAAAATTGTAACTGATTTCTGAATATTAATTTTGTATTCTGCTACTTACTGAATTCATTTATCAGTTTTAATAGTTTCTTGGTAAAATTTTTATGGTTCTTTATGTAATATTATGTCACCTGGAAATAATGACAGATTTATTTCTTCTTTCCAATTTGAATCACTTTTATTTTTTCTTGTCTGAGTCTTGTGGCTGGAACTTCCACTGCTATGTTGAATAAAATTGGTGAGAGTGGACACCTTACTTTTGCTCCTGGTGTTAAGAAAAACTTTTTTAGCTTTTCCTCATTGAGTATGAGATTACCTGTGGGTTTGCCATATGTATCCTTGTTACATTGAAGTATTCTTCCTCTATTCTCACATTGCTACAAGTTTTTATCACAAATGGTTACTGTACATTACTGATGTTACATTATTAAATGTCCAGGTCTTGTGTTCTTTTAAAAAATATTGGGCTTTGCTCTGGCAAGCAGTTTAGCTACTTGAAAATAAACTTGATCATCCCAGTACATGCTTTTATACTTTGTTAAGGCAGGCATTTAGTAGACTTTAACCTAGGGATAGCTTGGCTGCATTGCTAATACTTGATTCTCCTTGAGTCTCTACTGATTTTTCTGGGTGATCAAAAAAAGACTCTCTACACTAGTGGATTGTAACTAAAATCATTCCCATCTTTGTGAGCTCTGGGAGCCATACAACTCAGGTTTTTTGTACAGCCTTGTGGAGTTCCATTCTAGGTATGAACTCTAGGTATTCAGCAAAGACTCCATGGAACCCCATGCAGATTTATAGAATTCTTTTTCTGTGTTATTTCCTTTTTCTATGAAAAAATTTCTGCAACTTTTAGTTTCTTCTCTCTTCCTCCCTGAACTATAATCTCTGCCTCATCAATTCAGTGAGAACTCTGTATCCTGCTTTTTTACACTTTTATCTATAAGCTTCTAGACAGAAGTTGAAATGATTTTAGAATTCACATTGTTTCTTTCTTCTTTTGGGGTCTCAGACCTGTGGTGTCCTCTAATTTTAATCTCTGAGAATTGGTCTTTTTGTTTTTTGTTTTTGACTTTCTTGTATTCTCTATAGTTTTATAGTTTGTTTACAGCTGGAGGGAAAATCTAGGGCTTATTTATCTATCATAGCAGGTGAAAAAAGCCTGCCTGTTAGATTTTACTGGGAACATATTTAACATATTTTGGTATGCTTTTCTTTTAAATGGACACCATGTTGGTTATCCTTATATTATAAAAATTTTTTTTTCATAAGAATCAAGATTACAGATTAGACTTATTCTTTAGAATGGAGGTAACAGTTTCTATTTCACTTGCTCTATTTACAATCACATTTCAATTTTCCATCTTTAAATCACTTGAATTAGAATTTTGAGTGTTCTAGATTATCCAGTTATTCATGTACAGTCATTTTAGTTACTTCTTTAGGTAACCAGTTTTGTCATTTTAAATTTATCTGTTTAGTTTTTAAGAAGGGACAGTATTTCCTATTTCCCCCAAGTTCTTTTCTAAGCAAGGGAAGCGATGACTTCTCAATTGTTGTAAGTACAGTATGTCTGAACATCTTCACTGCAAAGCTTCTTAAGTCATACTAAAGTCTTCTTTGTCTGAGAAAAGTTGTGAAATGTTTATGTGTGCTGTCCTAGAAACTATTTCCAATACTTCAGAATATATAATTTTGTATGTCTTTGGTTTTGAAATTTTATTTTCAACATTTCTGGAAGCAGAAAATTTTAAGTTAAGATCATCAAGAAATTCTTACTGGCTCCCAACTCTGTGTGCAGTAAATGTCATTGTAGGATAATGTATTGAATATTCCCTTTTGTCATATCTTCCCACAAAGCATTTGGAACTCTTTGAGTGACTTAGAGTAGGAATACCATCCTGTTTTCTCCAGGAGAGCATATTATGTCTGATGAGTCTCAGAAGATGAGAGAGAAGGTTTCTATGGGTACATTTTACCTATAAAGAGGCGAATCCAGGAGAACAGTGACCTCATTGTTGACTGAGGTATCTGTGTGACTATGACAAACCATCTGGAATTTGAGAGTTATGTAACTTTGATTTTTACTGGAGAGGCTCACCCTGACAGGTCACTCAATATTTGGTGGTACTGGAGATAAAGATAAGACTGAACATGCTTTATCTATTTTTTTAAAAAGTACTTGTTAAAAATTATATGAAATTTTAAACTGTTTAAGTTCATCTCCTTGAATTTTATCAAATTCTATTAGGGTACACTTCTTAGATCTCTATGGCCGGAACTGTAACACAATAGTTTAGATTTCTGTTTACCATGATTTTGCACATAGGTACACTGCTTTTTGTTTGGTTCACAGTATCTGAGCTAATTATTTCCAACCATTTGTAAATTATTTTGTCTACCAGATCTTTACTATAGATCCTTTCAGGGAAACAAATGAAATAATTTACTGTGTTTTTACGAGAACGTAGCTGAGAAGTTAGATTTTATCATCATTTGAGTTGAATTTAGACGTTTTTCCAAATGTACCACCTTATCTTGCCCACTTTCAATGCCACCCAAGGCTGCTAAATACATTTGCATCCCCACATGTGCTTTTCAATGGCTATTTATCTAAAAGAGCTGATTAACATGTGTAATTATGAAAATTACTAGTAACCTTTCTCCATCTTATAATTTTATAAAATTGTATCTAAAATTCTTAGAAGAAATTTATTATAATTCTGTATGTGAAGAATGCTTATTTTACCCTATTCTTGTTTCCCTTTTAGTTATTTCACTAGGACAAATTATTTTGTTTCCCAATTTCAGAGAGAAAAAAATGTCCTTATAGTTTTCAGCAGGGTCTTATATAAATGTAAATAAATCACTTCTAATGGCTCGACTGTCCTATATTATCCTACTACTTTTACTTCCTTAAAGGACTCCAGAATGTTTGTCACATACTTATAGATTAGATGGAAAAAGTTTCTGCAGAATGTCAATTGCCTTTCTCCTACAAGGTTTTGCTTGCTTAAGTTTTCAAAAGGCTCATGCCCTCATTTCTATTCTACTGCGTTCCTCAGGATAGAAATAAATCTTCCTGTGGTTTTCAGGGTCATATCTTGAGTCATTAGTGTACATGACAGATCACAAAGTTTATCTACTGGAAGACATCAGTTCTGTGTTTGAGTTGTTTCAAAATTGGACACACCTATAATCTTGGTATTTATATCTGATTTTATTAGTTGGCTCTATTATCATTCATGTATTTATCACTCTTACATTTATAATCTTCTACTTTTGCCCCTTTAATGTAGGGGTCAAAATTTTTGTGGAAAGGATTCTTGCATAGGATAAAAAGTTGGGCCAGACTAGATATCTTTAACTTTTTAAACTATAACATATGGTGAAAAATACATTTTACATTATAACTCGGTAAGTAACACATGCATACACACAAGACAAAGGCATGGTTTTGTAAAACTATACATGCCCTTAATACAGGTGACACACTCAGATGTTCTCTTTTATTTTATATTGTATTAAACAATGCTGGTGTCATGCAAACCGACTGTATGACCCACAAAATGGTTACTGCCAGCTGCTTAAATAACACTTGCCTAGACATATGTGAGGCTATTTATAATTCTGAGATGCCATGGGTCTGAGGTAAAGAGCTTTCTTTCTCTTTTACTTGGGATACTTTTTTATTGTGGTAAAAATCACATAACACCCAATTTATCACCATAACTATGAACACGCACAGTTCAGTGGCATTTAGTGCACTCACAATGTGGTGAAGCTTTCAGCACACTGGCAAGGTATCTCTGTCACCTCTTTTCAGGCAGCATCTTCCTAAAATTGGCTACTCATTTTCTGCCATGATTTCTTCTTCCAGGTTTCTTCAAACTTTTCTACCTAAATTTAACTGCCCTTCAGAGCTTGAAATAATTTCAAATAAACTTGTAAGTACATCTTAGAAAGAGAACAGAGTAACACACAGACCTTGATAAATTTGTATCTAAACAAACTAAAAAGACCAAAAATGTAAGACTGGACAAGGGGTGTCCATAGAGCTTTCTGTGGACAGTGTCCCACGGCTCACATAATACAGCTCACAAATCAAGAAGAAACATGCCTGAGGAAAGAAATGCTTCCTTAATTGTAATTCACTTCCCGTAAGTGAAAAAATCAGAACACCGTCTAGCATTTAGGATGGGTCTCTTCACAAAGAAAAAAACAGAACTCATTTTTCTTTATAGTAGCAAGCTTTTAGCAACCATGTCTGATATTTGAACAAAATGTTCCGAGGATGCTTGTTAGGAGCTTGTTTGTCAAAACAAACCCACATCCTGGTTTACGTGATGGCAAATGCTGGTAGATTAGGCCATCTAATGAGGGGCTGGAAATGCACTTTTACATAATTCTCAGCAACACACTAAATTGATTTTAGTTTTTCTATTACCATGTGTAAATATTGTATTAAATACTAGACATGTTATATAAGTGCTTGAGGGTTTCAATTTTTTTTAAATATAGGCAAAAGCATTTATTATTTTCCTTCCATCTGTGGGTTGCCTACTCTGTTGTATACTATGAGCTCAGTATTTGGTTTCCATAACCTTCTTTTTCTTGAAGTGTCACACTTCATCTTAACTGATGTTTTGCTGTGTCTCAAAAGAAACACACACAAAAAGCCTTGAACAAAATGGCAATGATTTTTATTCTAATAATTCTGTGAAAACCCTTAGAAATAATAACTTTTTGCTTTTGCTTTGCATTATTGCTAATACTTGACACACCAGTCCAAACAACTGTTATTATCAAGCTATTAAATTTCCTTCCTTTAATATGACTATTTGTGTTTGGAAACAAAAATAAAGGACTCTTCATTCGAACTGTACTGACATTGCTCATCAGTTTCTTCTGGATGAAAGTGGTCCTTAGCTTGTCTCTTCTAGATAGACTCAAAGTTCCTGGCTGATGAGACTGACGTAATGTCATAAATTTAACTTGCTTTTCAGAAAATTATTTCTGCAGAGGATCATTTTTGCTGCCTGCAGAAATCATTAGATGAATAATTTCTATTTTGAAGCTTATGTTTGTTCCAAGGTCTTCTGGGAGGTCTAGACCATTTTTCATAAGACAGAAGCAGGACCCTGAGAGCACTCGCTAGTTGATGACGTGTCCTGCTTTGGCATTCTTCATCTGTCTGATAACTCGGAGCTGAGCATAGCCCACTGTTACTTCCTGAAATCCCTTCAATTGACTAGGCCAAAGCCTTCAGCTCATCTGGAAGTTTTTGCCTGACTGACTTCATTAAAACTTTTTTCCTGATTATGAAAGAAATGAATAATTATTAGTAATATTTTTTAAAATACAGAAATGTAGGAAAAAGTTGGCAGAAAATATCACTCAGAATCCCTCTGCTCAAAAGGAATAGTATTAAACTTTGACCTAGTTTCTTCTTAGTTTGACTTTCTGTTGGGTTGGTCCACTGATCCAGCACTGTTGGAAATTGGGGTGTGAGATAAAAGAATCTTCAGGAATGTTGAGGTAAGATCTTTCCTTATTACAGTTAATCATCTTGGATCTTAAAATATTTACTTGTTAAGCACATGGTATGTAATACTGATATGATACTCCTGTTCATTAACTAGAGAAAAGAGAAAAATAGAGCACAGAGTTGGGATAAGATAGTGCTCAGAAAGGCCACTTCATTCTTTGCAGCCATATAGGCTGCATTCACAAGAGTAAAGTACTATGGACAGTGAGAAATGTTTGAACATTCACTTTTTGTCTTCACATTTCTTTCCTGCATAACAACCGCAGTCAAGGAAGAAAGGGGGAGCAAGCTCTCTTGGACTACGCTCAACTCTTTTCATTGTTCTATGTCCCATATTTACATCAGTATAGCTCTGCAATAACACTACCAATCATTTCTCTTGAGTTTCAGAATAGTGTACTCAACTATACCAAAGCAAATATATTATCTCTCCATTTTTCCCTCCTTCAAAGGGAAAAACAAAAACAAAATAAAACCCAAACATCTATTCATTTTGTTCTCCTTATGTTAGTGAATAATATGGCCACCTACACTGTCACCTGGGATAGAAATCAAGAAATTATCCTAGAATATTTCTTCTCCTTCACATCCCCAAGTGCAAGTCTTCTTCAAGGTTGATACAGTATTTGCTTCTAATTGTTTCTTGATTACTTAATTTCTTTTATCACCACTCCCTGCCTATCTATTCCCTAGTCACTGCCATGTGTCCAGTAACGAGCAAAGTACCTACCACATTCGTCACCCAGGAAGTGATTGTGAACGTGATTGCTTTCTTAAACATTAAGATTCAGAAAGTGAGCACCAAGAAGTCTCATCTATGGAATATTTTTATCTCATTTAGGTGGCCCAGGGTTTCATGATACTTCCTTAAATCCAAGAGCGTGTTCTAAAATAACAGTGTCACCGGGCTGGTTGAAAAGTGAAGGAAAGTAGCACAAACAGTTGAAGTAAGAGCATGAAGCGGTGGAGAGTTATATCATTTCTGTCAGAAGCCATCTAATGATGCTTTGAAAATTCTGCTCTGTCTCTGAGAAAAATATCCTCTCTGTCTCTAGCAGGGCAAACCAGGCTATTTAATTAAAACTCTAGTGCTATGCAGCAGTAAAAAAGAAAGAATTCTTACCTTTTATAACAGCATGGATGGAACTGGAGACTATTATGCTAAGTGAAATAAGCCAGTCACTGAAAGACTAACATGATCTCACTTATAAGTAGAATCTGCTGAATAAAATAAACTAACAGGCAAAATAGAATCAAAGACACAGAAACATGTAATGGACTGAGAGCTGTCAGAGGCTTGGGGGAACCTGGGGAGTGCTTGAAAGAAAAAGATGTGTGAATGACCCATGAACATGGACAATGGTGTAGGGATGGACTGTGGGAGTGGGGGCAGATTAGGTGGGAGGGGGCAGGGGGTAATTGGGACAACTATAATAGCATAAAAAATAAAATATTTTAAAAATAAAATAAAATAAAACTCTAGTGCTTACCTTGGTCATAGTACTCTAGGACACAGTTGAAACAGCAAAGGCAGACTGATGTTTACTGAGATTATCTCCAAAGTAAATGACTCTGTATTCCTCTCTTATCAGCAGTACTTGTGTCTTGAATGAGTACAAATTACATCAGATATTTGTCTGTACTTGGCAGTATACTTTGAAGACTAAGCATCCAGTAGAGGAGAGTGCCATCTTCAAAAAGGTGCCTAGGTTTCACAATTGATAGTGGGATGGAAGAAGGAAGGGACCTAACATTTATGATACGCATAGTCTGTGTTAGTCATTTTCATATTACCCATCATATTTAATTCTATCATGGTTCTGTTGAAGTAAGCTTTTTATAGGGAAAGAAACTCAGTTTCAAAGACATAAAACAACTTCTATAGCTGGTATTCAAATACATATGAATTATTTTTCTTTTATACTATCATGGCCCAGATAAAATAGTAATGATGAAATCAATAATAATTACAATAATCACAGCAAGTAATATTGTAAGGTATGTCATCTACATTCGAAGAAGTTACTGTGATGACTACTTTACATATATCAACTTAACATTCACACAGCCTATGATCTATCTAGATGCTATTATTAACTCCATTTAACAGATGCAAAAATTGAAGGTAAAAGTGGTTACATAGAGTCACCCAATTATCAGCAGTGTAATTGGGATTCAGTTTCATGCAGTTTGACCCTGGGCCCGCATGATTAACCACAATTATATCCTACTTCCTGATAGTGCATCAAAGCTCATGGCTAAATAAATGGAATAAATAAACAGTGCATAGCATAGTGTTTTGTTTATGGTGGTTGTTTATTATGGTGGTTGTTTATTTTATTTATGGTTTTGTTTATTATTATGCAAATAATACCTATTGTAATGACTAAGTGACTAAATTAAATAAATGTATAATTGAAGCAAATGCTAAGATACCCAAAGAACAAGCAAATGAGGTTCACAATTAATTATTTAGTGACTCAGTAAAGAAAAAGAAGAAAAATCTGAGAGACATAAAGAGACTTTCTCACTTCTGACCAAGATGGAGGCATAGATAGATACATTTTGCCTCCTCACACAACCAATAGGGCAACAAATTTAAACACAAAAAAATGACCAAAACTGCCAGAAAATTGAACTGTATGGAAGTCTGACAATCAAGGAGTTAAAGAAGAAACATTCATTCAGCCTGGTAGGAGGGGTGGAGTGAGCAGCCAAGGCAGAGAGGACATGCAAAAAGGTGACAGCTGGAGGACCAGGTGGGTGAGGTAGCAGCTGGCAGACTGGGCTAGGCGACACCTGGTGGCTGGCAGCTGGCAGCTGGCTGGTCCCACATTCATGTGATGATAAACTGGGAGGAACAACTGGGGAGCCAGACAGACTAAACAACCCAGGGCTCAAGCCTAGGGAAATGAAGCCTCAAAACCTCTGACTGAAAACACCTGTGGGGGTTGAGGAGGCAGGAAAAACTCCCAGTCTCACAAGAGAGTTCATTGGAGAGGCCCATGGGGTCCTAGAATGTACACAAAACCACCCACCCAGGAATCAGAGCCAGAAGGGCCCAATTTGCTTGTGGGTAGCAAGGGAAGTGACTGAAAACTGGCAGAGAGCAGAGCAAACTTCACTGTTCCCTCTCGGACCCCCCCCCACATACAGAGCCACAATGCAGCAGTGTGGGTTGCTCCACCCTGGTGAATAACTTAAGGCTCCACCCCTTACAATGTAACAGATGTGCCAAGACAAAAAAATATGGCCCAAATGAAAGAACAGAAAAAATACAACTAAGTGATGAAGACATAGCCAACCTATCAGATGTAGAGTTCAAAACACTGGTAATCAGGATGCTCACAGAAATGGTTGAATATGGTCATAAAATAGAGGAAGAAGTGAAGGCTATGCAAAGTGAAATAAGAAAAATAGACAGGGAACCAATAGTGAAGGGAAGGAAACCGGGACTCAAATTAACAATTTGGAGCAGAAGGAAGAAATAAGCATTCAACTAGAACAGAATGAAGAAACAAGAATTCTAAAAAATGAGGAGAGGCTTAGGAACTTCTGGGGCAACTTTAAATGTTCCAACATCCAAATCGTAAGGGTACCAGAAGGAGAAGAGAAAGAGCAAGAAATTGAAAACTTATTTGAACAAATAATGAAGGAGAACTTCCCCAATCTGGCAAAGGAAATAGACTTCCAGAAAGTCCAGAAAGCTCAGAGTCCCAAAGAAGTTGGACCCAAGGAAGCACACACCAAGGTACATCATGATTACATCACCGAAGAGTGAAGATAAGGAGAGAATCTTAAAAGCAGCAAGAGAGAAGGAGTCAGTTACCTACAAAGGAATGCCCATACGACCATCAGCTGATTTCTCAAAAGAAACCTTGCAGGCAAGAAGGGGCTGGAAAGAAGTATTTGAAATCATGAAAAGCAAGGACCTACATTCAAGATTACTCTATTCAGCAAAGCTATCATTTAGAATGGAAGGGCAGATAAAGTGCTTCCCAGATAAGGTCAAGTTAAAGGAGTTCATCATCACCAAGCCCTTAGTATATGAAATGTTAAAGGGACTTATCTAAGAAAAAAATGATCAAAAACACTAACAGTAAAACAACAAGAAACTTACAGCTATCAATTATCTAACGTAAAAAAGATGAAAAACAAACTAAGCAAACAACTAGAACATTAACAGAATCACAGAACTGGAGATCACATGGAGGGATATTAGCAGGGAGGTGGAGTGGGGAGAATAGAGGAAAAGATACAGGGAATAAGAAGCATAAATGGTAGGTAGAAAATAGACAAGGGAAGGTTAAGAATAGTGTAGGAAGTGGAGAAGCCAAAGAACTTATATGTACGACCCATGGACATGAATTAAGGTGGGGGAATGTTAGTGGGAGGGGGGCAAGGCATAGGAGAATAAAGGGGAGAAAAAAATGGGACAACTGTAATGGCATAATCAATAAAATATTTTTTTTTAAAGGAGAGCTTTCCAAAAACATATGTAATATCAAATGAATACAATGTAATACCAAGGATTAACTGAGCAATTTCCTTGGCTTTTATGAATCATTAAAAATAAATTCATGTGATACAAATATTTCAATGAACTAGCAACAGATAATACTCCCTATTTTGAAGGGGCCTGAGTCTTCTGAGTATCTCTTTGCAGCTCAGTCAATCTGGCAAAGAATTACAACGATGAAGATTGATTCTATGCAGACAGACCTCTAGGCCTCCATCACCACAATTCCAGTATCACCATCTCTCCCTTCTTCCTTTTATCACTCGCAGCTTTACCACCATTATATGTCATAGGAGCAGGTTATCCCTAACATTGTCCTGTATATCCCTTTTTCTAACCCTGCCTCTTAATGTTCCCAGTTGTCTGAAACCTTTTCATTGTGCCTACATTTTCATTTTCTTCAGCGAATATTCTCTTTATCTTGTGCTAGAATTAAAATCAAGTGTCCTCTTGATGATACTGCTTCTCCTGTAGCCCTTAAGAGGAACCGGTTTCCTCCTTCCCATTGGGCCTGGAGATGGAAGAAGTGCCTTCCTACTTCTTATTGCTGCTTCTGGACCCCCGCCTCCCGCACCAACCCCCTGTTGAAACAGACAAACAAGCACCCACATCTTGTATCTCACACTATCAGATCCTATCTCTACGCTCCAGGTTACAGTCATTTAGATGCCTGTATCACTTCCTCTTATTCCTTGAAGATTTTAGCTTCAAGATTATTGACACTCTATTTCATATTATTCCTGTTGGTCAAGTAAATATTAAATCAATCAAAGAAAAGACTGACACCTGTAAACTAAGCCATGTGACCTTTTTATTGGATAATAAACAATTTCACAGAATATAAACCTCAGACTTTGAGATTATGATAAAAGGAGATAAAAATAAGATTATTTTATAAATTTATCTAAGCATAGACAGAAACTAGATTATTATACTACCCCAAAATACCAAACATCCCTCTCTCAGCTGAAATGAGTAATTGCTACTTTACCAATGAGAGCTTTAGCCTTGTTTTACTTGGCTGTCCCTGGAAAGATGTATTCAGGTATACTCAATTGTACAATTGTTCCCACTTTCCAATCTAGAGTGATCCCCAACTTCCTTAGATCTTCTCTCAAATCCCTTGACCAAAGTCCAAATCCCATAACTGGTTCTTGCTAACACCCTTTTACTGAGGCATTCCATGGTTACCCAGGTGTTTTTCCCATTGCAACAAGAAAGAAGTTCAACTTGTTCAAATACAGGTATGCTGCTGGTGATCTTTTTCTGCCAGGCATTAACACTGACAATTTCTGGTGATATTAGCATCACATTCTAACATCCTGACACCCCCCTGACACACACACACTTCTTTAAATTCCTCTCCTTCAATCACTTTTGTCTTTCACTTTATCAAAGTGACCACCTCATTATCATGATTTTGATCTTGTAATCACTAGTAGTGTTAGTCCATTCATAACCTTGATTTCATTTATTTTAATGAATAAATTTACTTTTCCCTTATGCCTCATCTTGTCTTATCTTTACTTATATCATTACATGTCATAATACAATTCAAATTCCATGGGCGATCATTTTAATCAGTTTCTTATATACACGTTCATTTTTCCCCGTCGTCTTTTATTGCACTTTTCTGGCTAAACCCTCATTCTAGCTAAATCTGTCTGCCAATGTCCATCATGTTGAAGCCTGCTGCAGAGAAACACAAAATTTCACTGACTGTTTTCACTTAAAATTCATGTAAATATACTTTTATTTCTCCCATCTTAAAATTTTTTTTGTCCTCATTTCCTATTAAAGTTAATGTACCATTTTCCTCCTTCTTATTTGTGACGATTAATTTTATCTGTCAACTTAGTTGGGCAACAGTATCCAGATATTTTGTTAAACATTATTCTGAATGATTCTTTGAAGGTGTTTTTGGATGAGATTAACTTATAAGTCTATGAACTTTGAGTGAAGTACATTGCCCTCCATAATATAGATGAGCTGTGTTCTATCAAATGAAGGCCCAACTAGAACAAAAGGCCAGCTTCCCTACAGCAAGAGAGAACTGTGCCAGTAGGCTGCCTTCAGATGTCACCTGCAATGTCAGCTCCTCCTGCACTTGGACTCCAACCACAACACTTTCCGACCCCTCTCACACACGCTGATCAGTGTTTCATCCCATCACTCAGTCAGAATTGCTCTGGTCAAGGACACCACTGACCTCCACATTGTTAATTCACTTTTCACCTTTTGTGCTATTTGGTCTCCAGCATTGTGGTAGGCTGAATAATATCCCCACCTCACCCTGGGACATGTCTCTGTCCCAGTCCCTGGAATTTGTGGACATAGTACATTACCTTAAATGGCAAAAATGACTTTGCAGATGTGATCAAGCTAAGACTCTTGAGGTGGGGAGATTATCCTACCTAGATTATTCAGGTGTGAAATCGCAGAAGTCCTTGTAAGACAGAAGCAAGAGTGTAAGAGTTAGAAGCAGAGAAGAGAGAGATTTTAAGATGCTATGCTGCTGTCCTCAAGGATGGAAGGAGGAGCTATACACCAAGAAATGAGGGCAACTTGTGAAAGCTAGAAACAGCAAGAGAATGGATTGTCCCCTAGATTTTTTAAAGGGGATACCTGCAGGAGAGAGGGCCTCCTGAAGCTCTAAACTGACATGATTCCCTACGCTCAATTTCTCTGAAGACAAGAAAGGGTTTTTTTTTTTTCTATTGCTGTTCATACAAAAACTTTAAAAGGATTTTGATTGACTCTACTGGGCCTCGTGTCCACTTATGGCCTAATTATTGTTCTGACTGCCCATTGGGATGGCATACATACCTTATTGGCAGGGGAAGTAGGGCTATGTGATTGGCATCTGTACCAAAAAAGAGGAAGAAGTCCTAAACAAAAATTCTAGACAGGACAAAATTCCTAAAATATTACACTATAGTCTTTAATCTTAACATAGCATAAGCTGATAAGCAGTGCAATTTTTATAGCAGTTTCGCTACTAGTTGAAATATTAAGCTATACTGAGAAGCAAAAATATCTTGAGAAATTCATAAGAATATCTATAAGGCACATGAGAAGACAGAAAAAAATACTGAAGATTTTCTATGAAATACTGGAGTCATTGTGCTTAGTTTTAAAATTTTTGAATACATTAAATTTTAAAAAATAATAAAAATGGCATTTTATTGATGCCAATGTCTTGTGTCACAATATAAATTTCAGCATCAGAAAGTTTAACAACAATGTGTCTGAGCTATTGGTTGAATAGCTTTTAATTTAAGCTATTTTTTAATTTAAAGTTTTTGCTACAGTTTAATTTGTGCCTACAGTACTTTTGGTAAGATGATGCCTCTTATGTTTTTGATGATTGGCATGATTTTACTGATCATGAATAGCACAATCTTTCTTCTCCTTTATGTACAAAATATAAAAGACAGTGTTGGAAGCTATATTCCTGTGCTTTACATAGGCCAGTATGGAACCAGTACTATGGGATGCACAAATGCCACCCTTCCTCATGCTTTCACTTTTGGGCACAGTGTAATCTGAGGATAACAAATTATGGTCTGACAAATACAACTCCATATGGAGAGCCACCTGCACTGTCCTCTGGTTGGTCTTTCTCAGTTACAGCTGTGCCTGTGTGCATAACCTCACTGTGGGTCTCATGGAGGCTCTTGAACTAGGAAGAGTCCATGGCTACTCATGGGGGTTTCTTTGACATAACTTGGCTGCATTCCATTCCAGGTGACAAGCCCTGAAGTATAGCAAGCAGCCTCAGAATATGCCTGTTGTGAGCGATACTCTAACCTTACAAATATTCCCACTGTAGTCTTTCCTGGAAGCCAGCCTCCAGCCTTTGTCATGGACCAAAGTCACTGGGCCACCTATAGGGCCACATGCCCTACAGGCAACACCAGTACCAAGGAATAACAGTGAGTCAACACAGGTGACTATGCTAGTCACTCACTTTTTACTAACACAGGTTCAATCCAAATCTACAATAACCCAGTAACAATAGTAATCACTCAGAAACAATCAGCAATATCATCCCACAGGAGAATTGGGGAATAACAAACCCAAGTCCCAAGAGTCCAGGTCAGGTCTGGGTCTGGGAGGCAGCTGGTCAGTGTCTCGAAAGACAGAATCTATAGCAGCTTCAAAGTCACTTAGAGCAGCGCTGATTGGTGGAGCAGGTTGCCTCTCGGCTGTCTCTCACCTGCCCTTGCCTGTCTCAGCTGTCTGTTTGAAGGCTTTTGTTTTTATACTCCTGTATGATGCAATGTTGCATCAGCCTTAGATTAACACATGTTGTTTTGTGCCCCCTCAATAAGTACGTATTTCTTATGTGCCTCTACTGTGCGTGCTCTGAGAGGGTGGTGCTACTCTTCAGAAAAGCACATGTTGTCTACCATGTTGTACTGCACATGTTTGAGGGGTTGCATCATCCCTTGAGTCATTGCTCTACTGTGCATCCTCTAAACATGACTTAGTTGATGGTGCTGATGCCATCTTTGTTCAGGGCTGCTCTCCACAATGCAAATGGCCTCCCTTTAGCTATCTGCCCATCTCCCAGGCTGAGCGTGTTATTGGTTAGCTAGAGTGAAACTCAGTCATGATCATGCTTGTTTACAAATGATCTTTTCCTTTTGTGTAAATATACAAAGTTTTTCCTTTTTCTTCTTTTTAAGAGATAAGCATAGTACTGTAGATGCCAAGCATTTAACATTTATAATTTGAATCCATTATAGCTAACTGCTATTGTAGCTAAGAAAGACAACATTGCTACTCTTCTATCCTGAGTTACACCCACAACCCTCCTTTGCTTCTGTGTAGTCTGTTTCCTCATCCTCAGGTTTGGCTGAGCTGAGTTGGGCTAGAAACAGGGAGGAAAAGAACAGAGAAGGACGGATCCCTAGGTACACACAATTCTTATCTTATTGCAAGTTAAAGGCTTATTTCCTGCCATCATTTACATTAAGTGGGAATGAGAAGTCCTGAGAGACGTGGAAGCCTTGTCCTGGTTCTCTCCTTAACTGACTACGTAGCATTAGGCAAGATCTTTAACTGTCTGGGCTTCCGTTTCTTTTTGATAAAGTGAGGCAGCTCACTTAGATTATTTCTGAAGCTCTTTTCCTCTTTAAAGTACTATGTATTTAGAGAGCTTCACTTCCCTTTGTTATGTTGTTTAAGGTTTTTGCATATTTTTTCACTTTACAGTTGATCCAATTAGACTGTATATAAAAACTGGTGTCAGAAATTTTATTTTGATGTTTCCTATATTCTTTTATATTTTCTGCTGGAAAAATAATTTTGACTGCCAAACTGAATAATTGTTTTCACACACTTATGTGTATTTTTCTTAACAGTATGCTTCCCATATGTTTTACAGAATTTCTGCATGATACAATTTTTAGATGAGTTTATTCAATTTTTGGAAGCGAATATTCAGATCAATAATCCCTTGCATTTTGTTTTATTTTTTGTCAGTCCATTGTGATTAAATGTCCTGAATTGGTCTTCTCAAATCTTACTTAGAGAATAATTCTTCCCAAGTAAGTAAATAAATCATATATGGAAATAAATCTTATTTGTGTTCTTCATGGGCACAGGCCATACTCAGGAACAGGGCAGAGAGTCAAATTTGGGATGATTTTTAAAGTTCAGCATGGAGAAGTGCTAAATTGGTAGCATCTTCCCCAATTACTTCGACAATTACTTAGGCCTACTTCATTTGACAGAGGCATCTGTGGCTAAGAACCCATCATGAGAATTTTGTGATGAAAATAGCAGATGAAAAGACAGGCTGAGCCAAAAGAAATAGCCAAGTAGCCTTGTTTTACTGGAAAATATGTGCTTCTTGCTTCAGCAGAGGTTTATCATTGCCAGGATGGAGCATTGGCCTTTTTCTGAAGATAATGATAAGATCCTCCTGGACACATCCTAAATTTCAGTGTACAGAGATAAGGCGCCTTGATAATAAGGGAATGATTTCTGTGTACAGGAGCAGTTGTTCTAAAGAAGCGGAAGTTCATCTTTCATTAGGTAATTTCCATAATCACCAGCCACCAGTGAGCTTTTTTAAATTATAGAAAAGTTTTTATGCCTTTGCTTATCCACTTCGCTCAAGTGTTTTACAGATGACTTTTCACTTTTATTTCAATATCCACCTTAGTTTACCTTAGGCGTCACTCCTGGTGCTCCTAAAGTCTTTAGGTGGTATTTACTTCTCTGTGTTTGGTTATAAGGATGCAACTGTGTTCATGATAGAAGAAGGCCTGGACTCGGAGTAAGAAGGCATGAGTTCATGAACCAGCTGTGTTACTTTGTGCAAGTTTATTTAACGTCTTTGTGTCTAAGATAAACTTTGTCATGTCAAAGATGCAGAGTGGGTAAAATGATTGAATTATGTATCTATGTATGTATATATACACACATATACTTTTGTAATATTTAAAGAGCTAAAATTAAGCAGTTTATCATGATTATATAAGGGCTCCTGCTCTTAGAGTTACCATCATTCAAAACATAGCACCTTTTTTGTGTGTTTTCATCCTTTAAATTCAATCCCAGTTGTAATATAAATGGCTCCCTTCATATTTCACTCCCTTTCATTCTCTGTTTCTTCTTCTGGGACATCGTCTCTATAATAATGACATTTGTTGATGCACTTAAAAAAGTCATATTTCAGCACTAAACATTATAGTCTTCCCTATTAAATAACCTCCATCGATATGGTCTCATCTGGAAAAACAACTCGCAATGTATAGCATAGGGGAAACAGTCAACAATGCCATAACTGTGTATGGTGACAGATGGTTACTAGACTTTGGTGATGACTTAAGGTAGTAAATGTTAAATCACTATATTGTCCACCTGAAACTCATATAACATTGTATGTCAACTATAATTAAAAATAATTTTTAAAACATAACTTCATGGGTAGTTACATGATTTGGGAGGAGAAGATATTAAGTTTTATTGACTTCTAGAAATCTTCTGCTATGAACTATGGATTGCAATTAGTCCTTAATTTTATGCATAAAGGAGAGGAATGGTATGGACAGTGCAAAATAAAGATAGACATTGGCAGAGTTATATAATGGGATTGCATTTTATGCTAGATTAGATAATTAGTGTTGATGTTAAAATTATTTATTGCCAAATTACATGTAAAAAATCCTTTGGAATTTTTAGTTTATTTAACATGAATGGTTTTATATATACAAACTTGTTCTGATGTATTGTTTCTCATTAAATCCAACACAGGCAGAATTTTCTTCAGGATTGGAACAGATGACTTTTTCTCCATTTGAGCACCAGATGCAATGGTTGGCTTATGTTCTGGGCCCTTCTGCAGCCTGTTAGGGCAACATCTTTGCTCTACAGGAAGCACAGAGGTTTGTAATTAGTGCAGGGCATGGGTTCACCCTGGATGGAATGGAGGGTAGAACTTAGCCTCTGCTATTGAAATTATTATTATATTTTACCAAACATGTCAGACTAATTACCACACATGAGATGTGTATTAATAAACTGACATTTGTCTATACACTTGAAAACAGGCCTACCTTGGAAATATTGCAGGTTCTTTCCGGCCGCTGCAGTAAAGCAAGTACTGCAGCAAAGTCAATATCACAATAAAGAAAGTCACACCGATTTTTTGGTTTCTTAGTGCAATAAAAATTATGTTTATACTACACTGTCATCTTTTGTGTGTGATAGCATTATGTCTATAAAATAATGTACATGCATTCATTAAAAATAACTTTATTGCTAAAAAATGCTAACCATCCGAGCCTATTGGAAAAGTGGCACCGGTAGAGTTGCTCTACACAAGGTTGCTGCAAACCTTCAGTTTGTTAAAATTGCAAAACCTGCCAAGCACAATGAAGCAAAGTGCAATAAAACTAGGTATGGCTGCAGTTATAAAAACATGTAAGAGCAAAGGACATTTTAAATGTAGATTTGGGATCAATTATCAAACTTTTTGTGAAAAACATTTGTCAAAATTCTGTACCAATGCATAGATAAGCCTTCTTGTCATTGTTTGAAGATTACCTAACTCAAGATTACCAGTGCTTTGGGAAGAGGACATCTGTGCTGGCATCCAGAAAATCAAAGTCAGTAAGAAGTCTTGGGAGAACAGCACGTGGCAGAGGATGGTGTTAGGTACTCTGGGGCCAGATTTTGTGGGTTCCAATCCAGGTCTCCCATTGGCAAGTTATCTAAACTCACTATGCCTCAACTTCCTTATCAGTAAAAGTAGAGATAGTAGTACTTAGCACATTGGGTTGTTATGGTAATGAAATGAATTAATTTTGTATAGCACTGCAACAGTTCCAGGGATATCATAAGCATGATTTAAATGTTCAGTGCGGTAAGTATTTGTATTAGTTCCCTAGGGTTGCTATAACAATGTAGCATAAAGCTGGGTGTCGGAACAACAGAAATGTATTCTCTCATGGTTCTAGAGTCTGTAAGACAGAATCAAGGTATCAGTAGGATTGGTTCCTCCTGGGTGTTCTGGGGGAGAATCTGCTCCATGTCTTTAACTTAGCTTTTTAGTGTTGCTGGCTGTCCTTCCAGGTCCTTGGCTAGCAGACACATGAAAGCAGTCTCTGCCTCTATCATCACCTGATGTCTCCGGGGTGGCTTTGCGTTTCTGCTTTTCTTCTTAAAAGAGCCCACTCCACTCTAATAGGACCTCATCTTAACTAGCTACACCTGCAATACCCCTATTTTCAAATGAGGTCTCATTCAGGGGTGTTGGAGGTCAGGACATCAGCGTATCTTATTGGGTGGACACAATTGAACCAATAGTAATAATTTATAATATCAATAACACAGTCTTATTAAGTCTGTGTGAATTTAATAACTTAATATACCATTAATATGTTCAATATCATGGGCTTTTCAGTTGTTGTTTTGAATTTCCAAGGTGACATGAGGCTATCTTATCTCTATAGCATCCTTTCTTGTCCTGGAGACCAGAAAATTTAGCAGAAGTTGCACCTGGTTCAATAACCTTAGACTCTCCATAGCATTAACCTTGGCACTCAGTGAGGTGTTCAGGTGGTAAGGCTGCTTCTCCCTTTTACCCCTCCTCCTTACCCCCTCTCGACTCCTGTCCCGGTCCCTTCATTATACAACTACTCCACCAGCCTCATGGCTCCCCAGTTTTGTTTTTTTGACTCGTCTTTCACAACTTTTTTTTTTTTTTTTTTTTTTTTGGCCAGTTGTCAGCTTTTGAATTCAACAAATCCCAAACTAAAACCCATGGCTGTTATGATGACATTGGAATCCATTCACACAGGGTGTGCCTTACAGTTCGGCCACACACTGTGATGGGACCTTGCACAAGTTACTTTACCTACCTGTCTAGATTTCAGTTTCTTCATGTATAAAGATAGACATGTTTACATAGGTCAGTGTCTGGTCCACAACAGACACTTTAATAAATGTTTGTGAATGAGTACATATATAAATAAAAAGGGCTGTTGAGAGAATTAAATAAGCTAATGAATGCAGGGCTTGACACGTTGAAAGTAGGGAATAAATAGCAGCTTTTTATTTTTATTCTCTTTTCTCAATCCAAATTTCTTCATTTCAGCTGCCTGCATCTGTAAGTGATTCTACTCTAGCATTCTAGATTTGAAGTGCTAGTCATTTTTAATTTATCCCTTTATCGATTGGCTGTTGATCTAGTTAATCACCAAGTTTTATCAGCTTTTCATTTGAAATTCCTACAGAGGCCAGACTTTCCATTGTAGTTATGTTGGCTTTGGAATCCATCCTCTCACAACCTCCCACTGGCCTCACATCCAGAAGACAGGATCCTCCTTTCTCTAGTCTTTCTTTTCTATAACCCATCCTGAAATCTTTAGTCATCTTTTCCAGCAAGTGAGTTGCAGCAGTCCTATTTCTGAAGGGCTCTATTTTGACGACTTAGTCTTATTGATAAGACCTATGTGAGAATAGTAACCATTACCCTCTCTCTTTGTAAGTTGGAACACAAAAGCATGTGTGGATGCTTAATTATTTATTTCACATTCTGATTCATTTGAGCCTTTTACTGCATGCCTTGATGTGGTTATGGTGGCAATGTTCAAAAGACTGACATATCCCTGGGGCTGTGACAGTGCTTTTTTAACTCAGAATTTGTCTAGGCTTTTAAAACTTTCTTGGTCTTATTTTCAGTGGTACTTACTCCTTGAGTGCTTTCAGTTTTTAAAACTGTATGTTGTTTCGGTATGATGAAAGGTACTCAGAGTCCCACCAGATGGGAATTTATGCATTGAGTTTTGATCTACATGGCCAGAGCCCAGGCTACAGAAGGACACAACTCCATCTATGAGAAGGATGACATCTTTGAAGAATATGTAGCTTCCTCTAGTAGAAGTCAAGCATACTATGTCCCAAAAGAACTCCATATTTTGGTCCACACCAGTGATTTTCAACTTTCTTCATCTCATGGTACACAGAAACTTAATTACTAAAATTCTGCAGCACATCAAAAATATATCTTTTGCCAATTTGACAAAAAATAGATAGAATTTTGATTCATTCACATTAGACTGCTATTGTTGTGTTGGCTGTTGTCACTTTTTTAAAGATTTTATTTATGTATGTTCTTTCTTTTTATTGCTGTTCTAGTACAATTGTCTCCATTTCCCCCTCCCACTCCCTGCCACCCTAACCATCCACACTCCCCACCCTTGATCCTAGCTCCCCTTGGTTTTGTCCATGTGCCCTTTACACATGTTCCTGAAAATGCTTCCCTCTTTTTCCCTCATTTTCTCTTCCCACCTCCCCTCTGATAACTGTCAGATTGTTCTTAATTTCAGTGTCTCTGGTTATATTTTGCTTGCTTGTTTGTTTTGTTGGTTAGGTTCCACTTATAGATGAGATCACACAGTATTTGTCTTTCACCACCTTGCTTATTTCACTTAACATAATGCTCTCCAGTTCCATCCATGCTGTCGCAAAGGGTAGGAGCTCCTTCTTTCTTTATGCTGTGTAGTATTCCATTGTGTAAATGTACCATAGTTTGTTTGTTTTTTATTTGATAGCCTAGGGAAAAAAGGTCAGTTGATAATCACTGGCTAGATAAACAAAACATGTTCTATAAGGAAACTCTATCTGCCTTAGATGGTTTAATTTTTTAATAACTACAAGATATATTCAGGTGCATGGCCATACACATGAAAGTTAGTTATGGTCTACATGTTCCCTAAAACAGCTCTCTGAGATGGGCTTTTAGTTCTGCCGAAGCTTCTTTTGTTCAATCAAGGTGATTTTTACCAAACATAGGGTCATGTCTACCTAGTCTTATAGTCAAATTAGTTTTTTCTACTCCATGGTAAACCTATATCTCAGATCCCAGTTTTGCTAAAAGTGATAAAGAGTATCTAGAATATGGCAAAAGTGAAACAACATCATTCTCACTGAGCTAACTAATAATGAATGGAGACTTAGGCCATGACTACAAATAATTACCAGATCAAGTAGAAACCAAAATTATGATTAGATCTTGTCAGCTTTCTGCATATGGGCTTTTCCAAAAATAAATCAGTACATTTTCCTGTTCCCATCAACAGAACTCATCACTTCTATTTCCAGTCTACTCCAGATTAAAAAGTTTTAGCTTAACCACCAACAACCAGCATACCCTTGGGAGTCACTCAACATCACTAGAGTTTAATTTCACCACTATAAAATGAGGTATCTGGAGTTCACTTTTGATTAACACTGAAGATTTTAAGACTGCTGGTCAAGATGATGATGTAAACAGACATGGCTTGCCTCTTTGCACAACCACATCAAAATTACAACTAAAATATAGAACAACCATCACTCAAAACCATTAGAAATTGAGTTGAATGGAAGTCTAAAAACTACAGAATTATAGAAACCACATACATCCAGACTAGTAGGAGGGACGCAGATGTGGAACAGGCTGGTCCCACACCCATGTGTGATGGATGAATATTCGGCAGGGATATCAGGGGATCAAGGAGTCCCAGCCTAATGCCTGGCCCCCCAGCCCAGGGTTCCAGTGCCAGGAATATAAGTCCCCATAATTTCTGGCTGCAAACACCAGTGGGGATTGAATTGGTGGAAGACACTTCTGGAGCCCCAAGGAGTTCCTCTTAAAGAAGCCACACATGGATTCACCTACTCAGACTCACTCCATTGAGCTTCAGCACTAAGGCAGCAGCTTGAAAGTCACCAGCAATAATGGGAGAAACTGAGTGTCTGGCATCAAGGCAAGCAAAGGCCATTGTCCCTTTTCTAAACCCTCCCCCAACAGACCCACTGAGCCACAGAATTGGGAAGCTGGTGCCATATCTAAGCTTCCATCAACCTGGCTAACACTGTTTGACCCACCTTGGAGATCCAGAGACTCCACCCCTCTCAATTTATAGCCCCACCCAAGCTGGTTTTCCATATGATGGCTGTCCTTGGCTCATGCTTCACAACTTCCTAAATCCTCTCAGACAATGAACAGCTGGCCTCAGTGAGCTCCAGGCCCAGCACTAGCAGTAGCCAGCCTAGATTCACAACTTAGCTTCGCCTGGGAATCTCCAAGCCCAGCACAACTAGCAGCCATCTCAGATTGCTTTATATCTCAGGCAGAGTAGCCCTGGGAAAAACACAGTTGGGGGCTGACTTAGGCCTGCACCACCTGGGAAACCCCAGGGCAAGTGCTCCCAGTGGGTAGTAGCTACAGACCACATCGGAGCACTACCACCCTGCCCCTGCAAAGCCTATCCACCATGGAGGGTGGAAGTTGGTGGTAAGTGGTCACAGCCAATCCTTGCAGATGACTGGGCTGGGTAAATCCCTCCCATTGATCTGCCAAGAGTACCAAGGCTCAACTATAATAAGAGGATATACTCAGCCCACACAAAGGGCATGCTTCAAGTACTGAGTTTGGGTGATAGGGGAAGCTGTGCCACTGGTCCCTACAGGACACCTAGTACATTAGGCCACACTACTAAGACACAGAATCCAAGCAGCTCTACCTAATACATAGAAACAAACAGAGGGAGGCTGTCAAAATGAGGCGACAAAGAAACATGGCCCAAATGCAAGAACAGATCAAAGCTTCAGGAAAAGAACTAAACAAAATACAGATAAGCAATCTATCAGGTGCAGAGTTCAAAACATTGGTTACAAGAATGCTCAAGAACTTACTGAGGACCTCAAAGCATAAAAAAGATCTAGTCAGAAATGAAGGATACAGTAATTAAAATAAAAAACAATTTACAGGGAAACAACAGTAGAATGGATGAAGCCAAGAATCAAATCAATGATTTTGAAAATAAGGAAGCAAAGAATAACCAATCAGAACAACAAGAAAGAAGAATCCAAAAAAACACTGGGATAGTATATGCTAATCCTGTGGGAGAACTTTAAGAGGCCCAACATTCCCCTCATAGGGGTGCTAGAAGAAGAGAAAGAGCAAGAAATTGGAAGTCTATTTGAAAAAATAATGAAAGAAAACTTCCTTAATTTGGAGAAGGAAATAAACATACACATCTAGCAAGCACAGACAGTCCCAAACAAAATGGATGCAAGGAGGTCCACTCCAAGACACATCATAATTTAAATGCCAAAGGTTAAAGATAAAGAGAGGATCTTAACAGCAGCCAGAGAAAAGCAGTTGTCTTTCAAAGGAGTTGACTACTGAGGAGTTCCCATAAGACTGTAAGCTGATTTCTCAAAAGAAACTTTACAGGCTAGAAGGCTTTGGCAAAAATATTCATAGTCATTAAAAGCAGGGACCTGCAGCCAAGATTGCTCTACCCAGGAAAGGGGAAGTGTTATCAAGGAATATGTATAAAGGACCCATGGGCAAATCACAGGGGTGTATGATTTAGGGTGGGAGGTGGGGGTTGGTGGGCAGGGGGAGAGCAGTGGGAGGAAAATGGAGACAACTGTACTTGAACAACAATAAAGAAAAAAAGAATAGAAAGGCAGTTAAAGAGCTTCCCAGACAAGAAAAAACTTAGAGTCCATCATCACCACACCATTATTATGTGAAATATTAAAGGATCTTATTTAAGAAAAATAGAAGATCAAACTATGAAGAATAAAATGGCAAAAAATATATATCTATCAACAATTGAATCTAAAAAACAAACTAAGCAAACAAGAACAAAGACAGAATCATGGATATGGAGAGTTTTATGATGATTACCAGATGGGAGAGGGGTGTCAGGGAATGGGTGTTGCAGCCACCAGCCCACGGTGACCGCAGATGCTGTAGATGCTCACAAGACACGAGAGAAATACACATGGACTACCGAGTCCTGTGGGGGAATAGGAACTGCTTGGCCACTTTCTCTAGGGCAGAGCACCCCGCCTTCCCGCCCGAGCAGGCTTTTTATTAGGTAGTATTGGGTAGGGGAACAGATACAGTATGTGGATTATAGTCTAGCAGGGAAGATCAAAACAAGTAGGTATCTTTCAAAGAGCTCAAAGGGGTCACGCTGAGTTTTGTGGTTTTTATCATCTAAGAGATACAGGCCTAGTTTCATTTCCTGCCCCTGCCTTTATATTCAAGAGCATCCTTAGCAAGCAGGTCTCACAGGATTTCGCATATTCTATGCCCCAGGTCTAATTACCCCGGGGATCCTCGGACTCTGGTCTGGACTGCACTGCCCCTGTTATTTCCACAAGCCGGAGTCACGCAGAGGAGACAAAAGCAGCCGGGAGACTTGGATTTCTCACACCCAGAACAAGGACTCAGGCTTTGTCAAAGCTGAGGGGGCAGGGGTAATGTCGATCATCCCTTCACTTCCACAGCCCCCTGAGTCTCTTCCCTGATGGTTTATTCCCACGTGATCATGTCTGTCTTAGGTTCATTATCTTCTGAGAATTGTTACCCATCATTGACTATCCGACCAAGCAATGGGAGCCAAACACAGAGCAGGCAGCGCTCATGTTAGGGAAATAAGTTGTTCTCCTTAGGTCACCTGGTTTTCGAAGGTCTCTCACTCAGCCTTAGCCATGGGGGGTTACAGCTCCTGAAACCAGGCAGGGCAGACCCCAACAAATGGGTGAAGAAGTGATGGAATTAAGAAGTAGAAATAGGTAGTTACAGATGGTCATGGGGATGTAAATTACAATATAGGAAATGGAGTAGCCAAAGAACTAATACACATGACCCATGAACAGGAATAATAGTTAGGGGATTGCCTGAGGAAGTGGAGGGTGCTGGGTGGAGGGGGCCAATGGGGAAAATGACAACTGTAGTAGCATAATCAATAAAGTATAATTTTAGAAAATAAAAAAGTAAAAAAATTTAATACTTCAACCATTTTGCATCCATCCATGGACTGGCTAAGAGTGTTCTTGAAAGATTCTGTTATAAAGCATAAATCATATTATGTTATTATTTTGCTTAAAATCCTTCCATGGATCTCTGTCACAATCAGATTAGAAGATAAGTCCTGTTAACATATAGGTGCTCCATAATTGGTTCTCAGAAAGTTCTCTGATTTCCTTTTCCATGCCCACCCCTCTTCTCACATTACCCTCCTGGGTATTACTAAACACATCACATACTCATCCTCAGGCCTTTAGCCCTCCTTCTTTCCTTTCCTGGAATTCTCTTTTCCTAGTTATCTACCCAGCTCACTCTTACCTCTTTCAGATCTTGATTCAAATGACACTCTCTCAACAAGTTATTTCCTAATCTCTTGATCTAAAATGCAACCTTCTCCTGAGTGTCCTAGCCCTAGTCCCTTCTTTCTCATTTCCTTAGCTGTTAGATGTTAGATGTTAGATTAACATCTAACATATATAACATGTAACATACTGTATATTTTGTTGATTATCTCTACTTACCAGAATACCAGGAAAAGGATTTTGCCTGTTTTGTTCACCCAAAAACTGTTGGAAAAAATGAGGGAAAATTAATGGATAAAAATGTGTTCTTCTGGAAGTCAGACTAGTCTATTGGAACTCTTGATTCTGATTCAATCTGGTAGCCACTTGTGGACAAAGACTGTCTTTTCTTGACCACTGAGTAATTATTCACATAAGAAGATATGACATTTCATGGTATTTTGAATCTGAGGACTGGAAACCTTCTTTTATCACTGAGCAAATAAAAACCAATCATCTGTTATGCAATGACAGTTAATGAGTTATATATAGATGCAAACCATTGCCAGTTGATTAAAATTAGCACTTTTCTTACCCTCAAAATTCATTCTCTTCCTCCCTCCCCTTCCCTTTTTGCCTCCCTCCCTCTCTCTCCCCCTCCCTCTCCCTCTGACTGTCCCTCTTTAGCTATTATATTTCAAATAAAGTTTTGTTACAATGTTTTAGAAAAAATGAATTATTTTAAGACTACTGTCTTAAAAAGTTACCTGAAGCAAATATTCTCAAGAGTTTAAAATCATCTATTTAGTTTAAACAAATTTAATTACTTAAAGACTTATTGCCGTCAACATTAGGATAAAATGATGAGATTGCTTATTTCTGACCTCAGGTACCTTATAGATATAATCTATTTACTCACCATGTGTTATTACATCTGACACAAGTCAATAAATCAAGCAGTCACTATAGTGACATTATAGTCTACTGCAAAGACCATGAGTTGGAGAAGACTGGAGTTTTTATTTATATGACACCATGTCACTTTCATTGGTTTCCCATAAAGTACAAATCTTCTATACACAAGATGATGAATCTAGCTTGTTATCCACAGAACTTACCCCTTTCAAAAATTTTCTTTGGCCAACAGATGTCCAGTCTCCAACATCCCATCCAGCAAAAGCGTGCCTGTTGTGTCAGCAGGGGAGATTTGTGGCCTTATTAAAGAGGCTTCAGAGGAATTGCTGGTTTTAGTCACTGGTTGATTAGTTTGATGAAGTGTGTTTCCAAATGTTTATTCCTTCTGTTCACTTTTATTTTCATGGCTTATGTATTTCTGGTATTCTCTTTCTTCCCCTGTGATGTTTGGTTCAAAAATGCCTGAGATCCCAGGGCATTTATTGGTGTTCAGCCCAGCTCATTATACACTCAGACATGTATAGTGTTTGACAAATCATTTGGATTTTTAAGGCAAACTTGGAGATGTCTAGGATTGGTTAAACCCTATTAACAGGTGGTAAGCACATTGCTGAGAAGTGTCCTTTGTTGCACTCAATTAATTTCCATCAAAAGCTGACTGATCATTGACTACAGATCTAGTCATCAACCTGCTTGCTTTTGAGCCAATATATTAATCCATGCAAACCGCAACACTGTCCCCACCCGCTCCTACCACTAGCCAATTCCCTGTGCATGGCAAAGGCCTGGGTATGGTCTGGTTTCTTCAACCTGCAAAATTAAGGGTCACAGTTTTTTTTCTTTTCACATCTGTTCCTTTTATTTTCCATGGGCCATTTCTCAGTTGCCACCCAAAGAGATGAAGGCAAAGCCTCACTCTGAATGTTTGGACACCAGAACTAAGCTGGCAGGGTCTGCGGTGAGGCCCGTGTGGTTTAGGAAACTATACTGCTTGGTTGAGATTTTCCAACAGTGTAAAGCAAAAGAATAAAATAGACCAGGATTTCTATTTATTTTCCAGAGCCACGGTCATTTTATTTTGTGATTCATTCATCTGGAAAGTGCTTTAAAAGGAATTTGACACCTCATGTGGTCTGGTGTCACTTAGAACCATTTGAGACTATAGCCTATGCTTGAGGTTTATAGATTCAGAGTTATTTTTTTTCTCTTAAGGCCCATCTAACTGATTTGCATCCAAATGCCCTGAGGAGCATGTTACATGATAAAAACCAAGCTTGCCTGCTTATCAAGTAGAACAGCCTTTGATATAAGCAGAAAGGTACTATTTAAGTCAGATTTTCATTTACTTATGCTCCAGATAAACACCTATCCATTTTTCAAGATTCAAAACAAGTGTTGCCCTTTCCCAATAGCTCAGTTGGTTAGAGTATCATTCAGATACGCCAAAGCTGTGGCTTCTCTCTCTGTTCTGGGCGCATACAAGAAACAACCAATGGATGCATCAATAAGCGGGACAACAAATCGGTGTCTCCCTCTTTCTCTCTCTCTCTTCCCCTTCCTCTCTCTAAAACAAACAAAAGAATTAATAAATTAAAAAAAACTAAAAGCAAAACAAATCACAAGTGTAGCTTTATTTTGAAACATTTCCGTTCCAACACATCCTCTCCAGATAGGAATTACATTCTTAGGCTATAAGCCCCAGAATAGACTAAGACTTCTCTTTTAGCGCTTAAGCTAATTTGCTTCCACTCAAGTCTAACTGACTTCATTAATTAGATTATAAACTCCCTGAGACTTGAAGACAGCAATATTTTTATCATTCATCTCTGACACATAATAGGCTCTCAGCAAATGCTGGTTTAATTAAAAATTACCCGAGTGAATAGATTGAGTGTGCGTGCTGTTCCTGAGACACCATGGCCATGCTCCTTCAGCCCTGCAGTCTGTCTTGTGGGCTTGATACTTTGCCCTCAGTGCCCTTCCCTCTTCCCTGCCTGGCAGAAATTTTCTCGTCCTTTATATTGCTGCAAAACAGTTAATTATACTGTAGAGTGTTTCCTCTCTTCCCAAGCACTATTAATCAGCTTTTTCTCTTTGTCCAGAGATCCACTAGCACTTACCTCACATTTCAGTTATTATTTGTGTATTTATTGGTCATTTCCTCTTACTGGCGACCTCTGGATAGATGAGGATCCTGTTTGGTTTAGATTTTAGCCTAAGTGCTCAGCGCAGGCCTGGCTTGGAGATGGTGCCCAATGGGAGAGTCCATCAGAGTTCTGCTCCAGCCCCTAATGTTAATCAGCTGTGGAAGTTTGAACACAACATTGAATCTTTCTTGGCAACCATATCTGAAAAATAAGAGCCTGGGATAGAACTCAGATCGTGTCCACTTCAGGTCTTCATTAAACACATTATCTCTATTTCTCACTGCCCTGCATTTTGCTCCTGTCTTCATTTGAGTCTTTCTCATATACAACTATGCTTGTCTTCTCCTTGCCTCATTTTCTCACTCAAAAATTGTATTTCCTTCTATGTCACTTGAACATGTTCAAACAGTCAATTATAATATTATTTGTTGAACTGAGAGAGGTACATATTAGATGTATGATCTGGGCAAATTTCTTAGTCTTTCCATAGCTCTCTTTTCTCATTGGTAAAATGAGGATAATAATAGTGTGTATACCTCATAAGTTTGTTGTGAGGATTCAGTTACTGAATATTTATAAAGATTTTTGAACACTGCCCGGCACACAGTAAGTACAATAAAGTGCTTGTTTACTTATGAAATAAATAATTAATACTTTCCTGTCCTTCATTGTCATATTCAATCAGTTGACTGTATTTACTGCTTTTTATATTATTTTATCTTGAATTCGACTCCTACAGTTATTAGCAAAACTTTTTGAAAATTACCATAATTTAGCTTGCTACCACATAAGCTCAGTTAGAATCCTGCTAATTATTTATCTTAAATACCACATTCTTTTTAATAACTTTTTTATTTTAAAGATTTTTGTTTATTTTTAGAGAGAGGGGAAGGGAGGAAGAAAGGGAGGGAGAGAAACATCGATGTGTGGTTGACTTTTGCACACCTCCTACTGGGGACCTGGCTCGCAACCTAGGCATGTGCCCTGACTGGGAATTGAACCAGTGACCATCTGGTTCACAGGCCAGTACTCAATCCACTGAGCCACACCAGCCAGGGCATTAAATGCCACATTCTCATTCTTTCACAAATGCCACTTAGAATTTATTTAAAGTGGAATATCATGTAATTAATTCACTAGTAATAAAACATGTAGAATATAGCTATTATTAACAATAATTGTCAAATAAAAGGCTTTCATCTTGCCAGTGTCACTATTCTTTAAAGTTAGAATGTACACAAAGCTCCCAGGGCTATTGTGAACTGTATTAGATTCCTGAAGATGAGAAGAATAGAAGGTTTTCAGATCTGGGTTTGGCAGATTTACCCAGTACCCTAAAACACTTTTTTTCCAAATAAGACACAGATTTTCTAAGTAACTCTATTGCAACAGCATCCAAAAGACATAAAAAATGTTGATGGAAGACTATTTTATTTCAAAGCATTTTTAATTTGTGCTAAATTTAGCTGTCCTGTGCATGAAGTAGAAATATCTTTTTAAAGACCAATCACCCCATTCATATATGTGTCTCATTTGAAGGAAACCATTACTGTGTGTTTACTACTGAATGAGACAGCATGTGTATATCTTTGAGTATGGAGTACAGCAGTAGGGGTTACATTCCTATACAATGAAATCCAAGGAGCATTTAATTGCAATAAACGAGGTTAGCAAAAACCATGTTTTCTGTTTTCAGGAATTAAGCTGCATTTTTAAAAACAAGACAGACCACAAAGAGTCTGACTTGGAAGAAACACTAAAGCCCACATTCTAGTCTCAGATCCAGCAGCTGTATCACTGGGTAAGCTATTTGACCTCACTGAGCTGTGCTGGCCACATTTGTAAAACAACAGATGTGAATGATATTGCTGCACCAAGGAAAGATATTATGAGAAGGAGGTCTGGAACAAAGAAGACCTTGGGTGAGAGGCTATTGCAATAGTGGTGAGATTTTGTACATCAAGCACAGCTCACAACTTTATACTGTCTTAGCTCTTACCTGCTGGGTAGTGATGGGTGGTCTTTATCAATAAGTGAAGGAAGAGCTCAGACGGGCCTCTCAGCCTCAGAATTGCCTTAATACGCTCATCAACAAATTGCCAAAATTCTATATTAAACATTATTTCTATGGTATTATGTGTGTTTCGTAGTATAGGTGAAAGTGTAACGTTAGATTAATAATCCTCCTAATAAATACCATTACCTTTCTAGTAAAAGGTAGAAATATCTGAATTAAGACAACAAGAAAAGGTGTAGCATGGTGAACAAAAGAATGCATGGCAGTCCCAATTTCTTTTTTAAAATTTTAATTAACTTAATTTTTTAATTTAATATTTATTGATTTTTTTTATTACCACCTTATACTCCCTTCCCCCAGCACTCACCACACTGTTGTCCAGGTCCATGAGTCCTTTTCCTTGTTTGCTCAGTCCCTCCACCCCATAACCTCCCTCTACCCCCAAGTTGTTACCCTGCTCTCCATCTATGAGTCTGTCCCCATTTTCCTTGTTAACTCAGTTTGTTCATTAGATTCCATATGTGAGTTAAGTCATATGGTACTTGTCTTTCTCTGATTAGCTTATTTCACTTAGTGCAAAGTTCTCCAGGTCCATCCATAGTGTTGGAAAGGATAAAATTTTTGTCCTTTTTATGTCCTGGTAGTATTCCATTGTGTAAATATCCCATAGTTGCTTTATCCACTCATCTATTGATGGACACTTGGCCTCTTCCATACCTTGGCAACTGTAAATAATGCTGCAAAGAACATAGGGGTGCTTATGTTTTTTCAGATTAGTGTTTTGCATTCCTTCAGATATATTCCCACAAGTGAGATAGCTTAGTCAAAATAGAGATCCATTTTTGATTTTTTGAACTATCTCCACATTACTTTCACAGTGGCTACAAAAATCTGCATTCCCACCAATAGTGCAACTTGTTTTCCCTTTCTCCACATCCTCACCAGCACTTGTTGTTTGTTGATTTATTGGTGTTAGTCATTCTGACAGGTGTCAGATGGCATCTCATTGGGGTTTTAATTAGCATTTCTCTTATGATTAGTGACTTTGAGCATTTTTTCATATCTCTGTTGGCCATGTGATGTCCTCTTTGGAGAAGTGTCTATTCAGGTCTTTTGTCAATTTTTTAATTGGGTTTATTTTTTTAGTGTTGAGTTTTGCAAGTTCTTTATAATTTTTTTAAAGATTTTATTTGTTTTCATAAACCAAGGGGAAGGAAGGGAGAAAGAGAGGGAGAGAAACATCAGTTTATGGTTGCCTCTCGCACTCCCCTTACTGGGGACCCAGCCCACAACCCAAGCAAGTGCCCTGACTAGGAATTGAACCAGCGACCCTTCGGTTTACAGGCCCATGCTCAATTCACTGAACTACACCAGCCAGGGCTAAATTTTTGATATTAACCCCTTCTCAGATTTATTGGCAAATATGTTATCCCATTCTGTGGAGTGTCTTTTTTTGTTTATGATTTCCTTTGCTGTGCAAAAAAAATTTAACTTGATGTAGTCCCATTTATTTATCTTGTTTTTGTTTCCCTTGCCTGGTGAGATATATCCTAGAAAATATTGCTATGAACAATGTTTGAGATTTCATTGCCTATTTTCTTCTAGGATTTTTATGGTTTGGGACTAACATTTAAGTATTTGATCCACTTTGAATATATTTTCGTGTTTGGTGTGAGAAGTTGGTCTAGTTTCATTTTTCTGCATGTATCTATCCAATTACCCCAACATTACTTATTGAATAAACTGTCTTTAGCCCATTATATGTGCCTTCCTTCCTCCTTCTTTCTCTCCCTCACTCCCTCCCTCCTGATTCCCTCCAGTACTTCATAAACGAGCTCTTGTATTTCCTACCTCCTATTCTGACTTCACCTCCCCGCCTTGCTCTGCCTTCTCCCTCCTGCCCCTTGCCTTTCTTCACACAGAGGGAAAAGGGGATGGGGGGAGATAGAAGAGGATAATGAGTGATAAGAGACTCAACTTGGGGTGGTAAACACACAATACAATATACAGAAGATATATTATAGAACTGTATACCTGAAACCAATATAATTTTATTAACCAATGTCATTCCAATAAATTCAATTAAAAATTGAGAGAGAGAGAGAGAGACTGCTCTTATGAAGTCCAGTCTCTTAGTTTCTCCTCACATTGCAACCTCTGCCATCAGACTCTCTCACACACTCCCTCTGCACATACTCTGGCAAAGTATATATCTAATTGGTAATGCATGTTTCAGAAATTGCATGTAAAACCTTGTGAAATTTAACTAGATGGAAGTATTATATGTTAATGGCAAATAAGGGAATTTATGAAAACTGTTACTTGAAAAATATTGAGACTTGACATGGAATAAAAAAAATTGAAACCTCAAAAATACATGACCACAACCCTGGCTGGGCTGCTCAGTTTGTTAGAGCATCATCTTGATACCTCAAAGTTGTGGGTTTGATCCCCAGGCAGGTCACGTACAAGAATCAACCAATGAATGCATAAATAAGGGGACAACAAATCGATGTCTGTCTGTCTGTCTCCCTCTCCTTCCTCTATCTCTCTAAAAATCAACAAATATAAATAAAAATATGTGACTACCTGCTTTGACTTGTCATATAATGTAGCATTTTCTTTCATCCTCAATTCAACCATCTTTTCTACAACATCTCAAAGTTCACCATCTTTCCCTGTAATTCTGTTTTAAAACTACTTTTCAAACCTGTAATCCAAATATTCTGATTTGAGTCTTGAATATATATTGAATAAAATACATTTATTAGTACAGACATCCCAAACAGACAAGAAATATAGTTATGTCAATTAGTTATTTCAGATTATTCTTGTAGTTGTGAAGGAAATTTGTGGGTTTCAGTACTATGAATCTTTGTGCAGCTTTCTTTTTTTTTGCGTTTTTAAAATTATATTTTAATTGTTCAAGTAGTTTTCTGATTTTTACTCCCATCCCAGCCCACCCCCCCAGCCCTCCCCACCTCCCTCCCATTTCCACCCCACCTTGTTTTTGCCCATGTGTCCTTTATACTTGTTCCTGCAAATCCTTCCCCTTTTCCCCTGAAATTCCCTCCCCTCTCCCCTATGGTCACTGTCAGCCTGTTCTCAATTTCAGTGTCTCTGGTTATATTTTGCTTGTGTGTTTGTTTTGTTGATGAGGTTCCTGTTAAAGGTGGGATTATATGGTATTTGTCTTTCAACTCCTGGCTTACTTCACTTAGCATAATGCTTTCCAGTTCCATTCATGTTGTTGCAAAAGGGAGGAGCTCCTTCTTTCTTTCTGCTGCATAGAATTCCACTGTGTAAATGTACCATAGTTTTTTGATCCATTCATTTACTGATGGGTACCTAGGTTGCTTCCAGCAATTGGATATTGTAAATTGTGCTGCTATGAACATTGGGGTGCATAGGTTCTTTTGGATTTGTGTTTCAGGGTTCTTAGGATATAATCCTAGTAGTGGAATTGCTGGGTCAAAAGTCAGATCCATTTTTAGTTTTCTGAGAAAATTCCATACTGTTTTCCATAGTGGTTGTCCACTTTCACCACTTCTATTCAACATAGTATTGGAAGTTTTAGCCACAGTGATCAGACAAGAAAAGCAAATAAAAGGCATCCAAATCAGAAAGGAGGAAACAAAACTGTCATTGTTTGCAGATGACATGACAGTGTACCTAGAAAATCCCATAGAGTCCACCAAAAAACCGTTCGAACTAACAAATGAATTTGGCAAAACAGCGGGATACAAAGTCAATATCCAGAAATCAAAGGCATTTTTGTATACCAACAATGATACAGCAGAAGCAGAAATCAAGAAAAAAAATTCCATTGATATAGCAAAAGGAAAAACAAAATAGCTAGGAATAAACCTAACCAAAGAGGTA